>CM026390.1:98862361-99035793 GCA_014843695.1 Archivesica marissinica | reverse complement strand
GTGCTGCAGCAGGACACCAGGTTACTGTGCTGCAGCAGGACACCAGGTTACTGTGCTGCAGTAGGACACCAGGTTACTGTGCTGCAGCAGGACACCAGGTTACTGTGCTGCAGCAGGACACCAGGTTACTGTGCTGCAGTAGGACACCAGGTTACTGTACTGCAGCAGGACACCAGGTTACTGTGCTGCAGCAGAACACCAGGTTATTGTGCTGCAGCAGGACACCGGGTTACTGTGCTGCAGCAGGACACCGGGTTACTGTGTTGCAGCAGGAACATACAATCATCTTGTATAGTGAAGTATTATCAAGTTGTTTAATTCCTAATTATTGTGCCATAATGTAGACAATCACTTCGATTTACCTGTAACTTTTAAACAGTATGAATCTAGTTGACATTCTTTCCATTGTACATACTTATGATTATAGTGATCACATTCATTAGTTCCATTGTATGTATATAAACATTTTGGCGATATTCTACTAACGTGTCATTCTATTATGATATTTCGCAGTTAACATGTACAAATTGTTCTTGTTTTCCTTTACATTTTAAATGTGTATCAGTCAATACTATCTTGTAGAAGTTTTCTGCATAGTCATTATTAATATTGTGGTGCCCATGTCTTTTTTTAAAACTAAGTCACTAGATTAGAAAGGCGTTTTGTGTGTGACCAGTTCACACATTTACACTCACTTGGACATTTTGTCTGCAACTAGTTCACCAGTTTACACTCACTTGGACATTTTGTCTGCGACTAGTTCACCAGTTTACACTCACTTGGACATTTTGTCTGCGACTAGTTCACCAGTTTACACTCACTTGGACATTTTGTCTGCGACTGTGAACATGTGCTCATCTAAAGCTTCTCCAGGGTGATGCAACATGTGCTCATCTAAAGCTTCTCCAGGGTGATGCAACATGTGCTCATCTAAAGCTTCTCCAGGGTGATGCAACATGTGCTCATCTAAAGCTTCTCCAGGGTGATGCAACATGTGCTCATCTAAAGCTTCTCCAGGGTGATGCAACATGTGCTCATCTAAAGCTTCTCCAGGGTGATGCAACATGTGCTCATCTAAAGCTTCTCCAGGGTGATGCAACATGTGCTCATCTAAAGCTTCTCCAGGGTGATGCAACATGTGCTCATCTAAAGCTTCTCCAGGGTGATGCAACATGTGCTCATCTAAAGCTTCTCCAGGGTGATGCAACATGTGCTCATCTAAAGCTTCTCCAGGGTGATGCAACATGTGCTCATCTAAAGCTTCTCCAGGGTGATGCAACATGTGCTCATCTAAAGCTTCTCCAGGGTGATGCAACATGTGCTCATCTAAAGCTTCTCTAGGGTGATGCAACATGTGCTCATCTAAAGCTTCTCTAGGGTGATGCAACATTGTACATTTGTTTATGCAAAAATAAGGGCAGTACCCGCCAATGTCAACAATTCGGTGTTTGAATCTTTCATCTTAACCAACATACAATGTAGTCCACCTCTTTCATTGTATCACATACTCACTGGTCAGATTTTAGCAATATTTAGGAAGAATGATCGATGTTGTTAAAATGGTGTCAGATGAGCTGTTTGTTTTATTATTCATGTTTTTGTCAATGTATTTCACAAGATATTGTGCCATAATGCCTGTCGTTTGTTTTATTATTCATGTTTTTGTCAATAATGCCTGTCGTACACAACTGTTTTTATGATCACGAATTGCTATACTGATGAACATTTTATGAAGAATGGTGTATTATATAAAGTGCAATGCATTATCATTTTCAAAATGTTGTGTGCAATTTGTAGTATTCCATGTAGGGTAATATGTTATTTATGTTCAAATGCATTCCAGTTCCTTGTTTTGTTTGATATATTTAGTTATTAAAGATGCAGATGAGGTTTTAGTTCCCTTTCTCTCCATAACACTGATGGAAATCCATACCTTTATAGTTGTACTGGGACCACCAGTGACACTCAATTTATAAATTGAAATGACATTCAATATTCCAGAGAGAGTAACACATTCCGACCAATGACGTAGTCTGTGATAGAACGAATGCCTCCATTGGGTTTATTTTAAGCGTTTACAACTTGATTTAAATTGTTTATAAGCTTGGTTAAGTTGGTATTAAATAACATTTATTGATATTTCTAATTTTTGCAGAAATAGTCAGACATTCTATCTATATTTAGTGGGGGTGGGTGGGGCGGGTGGAAACCCAGCCACTTCCCAAGTATACCCGGTTCTTCTGTACTGCATATATCTGTGCTATCCTCCCAAAATCGTAATTAGAACAAAAACAGACCCATTGAACTAACCCATACTATTGCTTCAGTCAATCAGAAAGCTGCATGCCTAAAGATCTTGGTTTAATAGTTAATAAAGTAGATATAATATGGGGACTCGACATGTAACAGTTTTGCATCACCCAACTCTAGGGAAGCCTGGATTACATTCATGTACTGTTATTCAGTCAAACATTTCCTGTAGGATACTGTATTGCAGGATATGTACAACGAGTCATCCCTGCTGTTAATTTTCAGCACCCAGTGTGGTTCCATGGTATCTGGCCTCGCACCTTGCATGGCAACATGGGATCTACCCTCGCACCTTGCATGGCAACATGGTATCTACCCTCGCACCTAACATGGTATCTGGCCTCGCACGGCAACATGGTATCTACCCTCACACCTTGCATGGCAACATGGTATATACCTCGCACCTTGCATGGCAACATGGTATCTACCCTCACACCTTGCATGGCAACATGGTATCTACCCTCGCACATTGCATGGCAACATGGTATCTACCCTCACACATTGCATGGCAACATGGTATCTACCCTCACACATTGCATGGCAACATGGTATCTGCCCTCGCACATTGCATGGCAACATGGTATCTACACTCACACCTTGCATGGCAACATGGTATCTGGCCTCGCACCTTGCATGGCAACATGGGATCTACCCTCGCACCTTGCATGGCAACATGGTATCTACCCTCGCACCTAACATGGTATCTGGCCTCGCACATTGCATGGCAACATGGTATCTACCCTCACACCTTGCATGGCAACATGGTATCTACACTCACACATTGCATGGCAACATGGTATCTACCCTCACACCTTACATGGTATCTGCCCTCACACCTTGCATGGCAACATGGTATCTACCCTCACACCTTGCATGGCAACATGGTATCTACCCTCACACCTTACATGGTATTTGGCCTAACCCATTGCATGGTATCTGGCCTAACTCATTGCATGGCAACATGGTATCTGGCCTAACCCATAACATGGTATCTGGCCTAACTCATTGCATGGCAACATGGTATCTGGCCTAACCCATTGCATGGCAACATGGTATCTGGCCTAACTCATTGCATGGCAACATGGTATCTGACCTAACCCATTGCATGGCAACATGGTATCTGGCCTCGCACGGCAACATGGTATCTACCCTTGCATGGCAACATGGTATATACCTCGCACCTTGCATGGCAACATGGTATCTACCCTCACACCTTGCATGGCAACATGGTATATACCTCGCACCTTGCATGGCAACATGGTATCTACCCTCACACATTGCATGGCAACATGGTATCTGCCCTCGCACATTGCATGGCAACATGGTATCTACACTCACACCTTGCATGGCAACATGGTATCTGCCCTCGCACATTGCATGGCAACATGGTATCTACCCTCACACATTGCATGGCAACATGGTATCTACCCTCGCACCTAGCATGGCAACATGGTATCTGGCCTCGCACATTGCATGGCAACATGGTATCTACCCTCACACCTTGCATGGCAACATAGTATCTACCCTCACACATTGCATGGCAACATGGTATCTACCCTCACACATTGCATGGCAACATGGTATCTACCCTCACACCTTACATGGTATCTGCCCTCACACCTTGCATGGCAACTACCCTCACACCTTGCATGGCAACATGGTATCTACCCTCACACCTTGCATGGCAACATAGTATCTGGCCTAACCCATTGCATGGTATCTGGCCTAACTCATTGCATGGCAACATGGTATCTGGCCTAACCCATTGCATGGCAACATGGTATCTGGCCTAACTCATTACATGGTATCTGGCCTAACCCATTGCATGGTATCTGGCCTAACTCATTGCATGGCAACATGGTATCTGACCTAACCCATTGCATGGCAACATGGTATCTGGCCTAACTCATTGCATGGTATCTGGCCTAACCCATTGCATGGCAACATGGTATCTGACCTAACCCATTGCATGGCAACATGGTATCTGGCCTCGCACGGCAACATGGTATCTACCCTTGCATGGCAACATGGTATATACCTCGCACCTTGCATGGCAACATGGTATCTACCCTCACACCTTGCATGGCAACATGGTATATACCTCGCACCTTGCATGGCAACATGGTATCTACCCTCACACATTGCATGGCAACATGGTATCTGCCCTCGCACATTGCATGGCAACATGGTATCTACACTCACACCTTGCATGGCAACATGGTATCTGCCCTCGCACATTGCATGGCAACATGGTATCTACCCTCACACATTGCATGGCAACATGGTATCTACCCTCGCACCTAGCATGGCAACATGGTATCTGGCCTCGCACATTGCATGGCAACATGGTATCTACCCTCACACCTTGCATGGCAACATAGTATCTACCCTCACACATTGCATGGCAACATGGTATCTACCCTCACACATTGCATGGCAACATGGTATCTACCCTCACACCTTACATGGTATCTGCCCTCACACCTTGCATGGCAACTACCCTCACACCTTGCATGGCAACATGGTATCTACCCTCACACCTTGCATGGCAACATAGTATCTGGCCTAACCCATTGCATGGTATCTGGCCTAACTCATTGCATGGCAACATGGTATCTGGCCTAACCCATTGCATGGTATCTGGCCTAACCCATTGCATGGCAACATGGTATCTGGCCTAACTCATTACATGGTATCTGGCCTAACCCATTGCATGGTATCTGGCCTAACTCATTGCATGGCAACATGGTATCTGACCTAACCCATTGCATGGCAACATGGTATCTGGCCTAACTCATTGCATGGTATCTGGCCTAACCCATTGCATGGCAACATGGTATCTGGCCAAACCCATTGCATGGCAACATGGTATCTGGCCTAACCCATTGCATGGTATCTGGCCTAACCCATTGCATGGCAACATTGTATCTGGCCTAACCCATTGCATGGTATCTGGCCTAACTCATTACATGGTATCTGGCCTAACCCATTGCATGGCAACATGGTATCTGGCCTAACCCATTGAATGTAAACATGGTATCTGGCCTAACCCATTGCATGGTATCTGGCCTAACCCATTGAATGTAAACATGGTATCTGGCCTAACCCATTGAATGTAAACATGGTATCTGGCCTAACCCATTGAATGTAAACATGGTATCTGGCCTAACCCATTGCATGGTATCTGGCCTAACCCATTGAATGTAAACATGGTATCTGGCCTAACCCATTGAATGTAAACATGGTATCTGGCCTAACCCATTGAATGTAAACATGGTATCTGGCCTAACCCATTGAATGTAAACATGGTATCTGGCCTAACCCATTGAATGTCAGATTTCAAACTCAAAATTTAATGATTCAGCAAATCCAAAAGCTTGAGACCGAGTTTCAGTTTTGTAATGTCTAATGTGTCTACCCACCACTTTATTTCACAGTTATGACCCTCGAATACAGTACAAAAAATGTTGCCATGGTAACATTGGATGACCCAACTACCTCAGACAAAGCTACCCACCCGAACTACTTTTTCTTAACAATGTATACGACAACAATCCAAAACCATTTTTTAAAGCGTTTGCACGATGATAAATCAGTACACATAATGTTCACGAAAATGTCCACATAAAGTTATATAGTGGTACATAGAAGGGAGTGAAAGATAAGCGAACAAACACGATTTATTTTAGGCCATTTTATTAAAAGCAATGACCAAAGATAACAAAAAAGCTCACAATAAAATGGAATAGTGTACGGAATGAATTGCCAGACACCAGAGCAAACGTAAAGCATTTATTCTCAATTATATGTCTATAGCATGAATTTCAAAGCATATTGGATTTCCAAAAACGTCAGTAATTCGTAAATCTTGTCCCGTGCCATATTTATACTTCATTTACATATAAATAAGTAATTTTGCTATCTGTGAGAGTGGTGTTATAAATGTATAACTAATGTTTAGTAATAAGGTGCAAATATTATACCTAACTATGACCTTTTCTTATACTTTGACAATGTTAAGAGCAGTAACTCTGGTGTTACAGAGCTTGGCTAAGTTTCAGACAGATTGGATAGTCCACTTTACAGAACAATTGCAATCAAAGGGCCATTACTCTAATGCTATTGGGGCACTATGGCAGGTTATTCAGCTTGTCGCATGGGACAATACACAAGCTAGCATAGTTTCAGAAAAGAGCTTTTCAAATCAGGCTAAATGTTTGACAATGGATGGACGGGGTTAACACATAATGCATCTCCATCATTTTCAATGGCAGGGACAATAAAATATGTAAGATCGTTTGACAGCACTTTAATGCATAAGAAACAGATGAATATAAATTGGTACGTTTAGCATTAGATGCATGATATAGCCACATACACGCATACAACACAATATTCACGAGACCTGATAACAATGTTACATAGCCATGTTCAAACAATACGTATATATAACACCATGAAGTTTCTGAAAACTAGAAAAACAGATTTGCTACACACAAGCTCCTAACTAGAACCATTGTCACTGAAGTCGGCGCAAATAAATGTGAATCTAACATTCCATCATGGCATGCCCAAATACATACATGTGTAATGAAATGAAAACGCACACAAAACGATCAATTCAAACTATTGTATCATTTCAGGAGTCGATTTTAAGCATAGACGTTGGTACACACACATTTCAATGTAACATTATCCAGACACATTTCAATGTAATATTTTCCACATAAAGTTCAATGTAACAGTGTCTAGATAAATTCAATGGAACCATATCCAGGCAAATTTCAATGGAACACTGACCAGAGAGGTCCATATTTACAAATGTGTATGTAACATTTACCCCCAGAGGTTCGTACATGTACATACAGATTTCAATGTAAAATTTGTCATCGGGCAGGACAGACAACCCCTGCATGAAAAATAGTTGAATCTGCTATTTAGATACGAGTATGACTATAATAGTCCACATATGTCACAGCAACATATATAATACATGTTTAACATTGTGACACCAGTCTGTGGATAATACACAACATGAATACTACACCACAACAACTATAATACATGGTTATATTCCAATGTGGCAGACGGCAACAGTATTCATTAATATTAACCCATTCAACCCCAAGTAACTGACATGAACTGGTGCGTGATATTTTCAGACCAATAAATTAATAAGAAAATTACCTTTGGACCAGTTCATTTATCAAAATGGGTAATTTTATCTAAAAATAGTAATAATTATTACTGGCAAAAAAGTGCAGATCCTGATGAGACGGCTCGTCATGAGCCGGCTCATCTGGATCTACACTTTTCATAAGCCTATTTAGAGGCCTGTGGGGTTGAAAGGGTTAATCAGTCATACAACAACCATTTTAAAAACCAATGCATAATGGTTTTCCACAAACAGCTTCATATATTATTATATGCAAAAGACTGTACAACAGAAACACCATCTCTGCAATACTTCCATTTGAACAGAAATCAATGAACATTGATTGGCAGAATCACAGTAGACCTTGAACGACTGTAGCTATGCATCTACAGTTACTACATTCTAACCTACTAGATATTGCCATGCACATAAACTAAACACTTCACATGTAACTGTAATAAGACTATCTAGTGCAGTACTACACTATCTAGTGCAGTACTACAGGTCTCACCGGTTCCCACATGTACTACAGGTCTCACCGGTTCCCACATGTACTACAGGTCTCACCGGTTCCCACTAGTACTACAGGTCTCACCGGTTCACACATGTACTACAGGTCTCACCGGTTCCCACATGTACTACAGGTCTCACCGGTTCCCACATGTACTACAGGTCTCACCGGTTCCCACATGTACTACAGGTCTCACCGGTTCCCACATGTACTACAGGTCTCACCGGTTCCCACATGTACTACAGGTCTCACCGGTTCCCACATGTACTACAGGTCTCACCGGTTCCCACATGTACTACAGGTCTCACCGGTTCCCACATGTACTACAGGTCTCACCGGTTCCCACATGTACTACAGGTCTCACCGGTTCCCACATGTACTACAGGTCTCACCGGTTCCCATTGGTACTGCATGTCTCACTGGTTCCCATTGGTACTGCATGTCTCACTGGTTCCCACATGTACTACAGGTCTCACCGGTTCCCACATGTACTACAGGTCTCACCGGTTCCCATTGGTACTGCATGTCTTACCGGTTCCCACTAGTACTGCAGGTCTCACTGGTTCCCACTAGTACTGTAGGTCTCACTGGTTCCCACTAGTACTGCAGGTCTCACCGGTTCCCACATGTACTGCATGTCTCACTGGTTCCCATTGGTACTGCATGTCTTACCGGTTCCCACTAGTACTGCAGGTCTCACTGGTTCCCACTAGTACTGTAGGTCTCACTGGTTCCCACTAGTACTACAGGTCTCACCGGTTCCCACATGTACTACAGGTCTCACTGGTTCCCATTGGTACTGCATGTCTCACTGGTTTCCACATGTACTACAGGTCTCACTGGTTCCCACATGTACTACAGGTCTCACCGGTTCCCATTGGTACTACAGGTCTCACTGGTTCCCACAAGTACTGCAGGTCTCACTGGTTCCCACAAGTACTGCAGGTCTCACTGGTTCCCACTAGTACTGCAGGTCTCACCGGTTCCCACTAGTACTGCATGTCTTACCGGTTCCCACTAGTACTGCAGGTCTCACCAGTTCCCACTAGTACTGCAGGTCTCACTGGTTCCCACTAGTACTGCAGGTCTCACCGGTTCCCACTAGTACTGCAGGTCTCACCGGTTCCCACTAGTACTGCATGTCTTACCGGTTCCCACTAGTACTGCAGGTCTCACCGGTTCCCACTAGTACTGCAGGTCTCACTGGTTCCCACTAGTACTGCATGTCTTACCGGTTCCCACTAGTACTGCATGTCTTACCGGTTCCCACTAGTACTGCAGGTCTCACCGGTTCCCACTAGTACTGCATGTCTTACCGGTTCCCACTAGTACTGCAGGTCTCACTGGTTCCCACTAGTACTGCTGGTTTCACCCGTTCCCACTAGTACTGCAGGTCTCACCGGTTCCCACTAGTACTGCAGGTCTCACCGGTTCCCACTAGTACTGCAGGTCTCACCGGTTCCCACTAGTACTGCAGGTCTCACTGGTTCCCACTAGTACTGCTGGTCTCACCGGTTCCCACTAGTACTGCAGGTCTCACCGGTTCCCACTAGTACTGCTGGTTTCACCCGATACAACGTCTTCATCAGCCAACAAGTTAATGATCAAATCAGTGTGGTCAAGTGATTAGGGACAAGTCTAGTTGTGACCAGTAACCAATCAGCTGATGAACACATCAACACATTATGGGCATTTTATTCCAATCATTGGACTACTCCAGTAGATACTGGGAAACAACCAATTTAGATGTATTAACACTAATTGCATATAAATAAACTCTTTTATCACTAAGCACTGAAATACTTGCATTCAGGGAAAGTTTCTGTACATACATTCTATACAATCTACTGTATATATCTTGTCTGTTCATACATTCTATACAATCTACTGTATATATCTTGTCTGTTCATACATTCTATACAATCTACTGTATATATCTTGTCTGTTCATACATTCTATACAATCCACTGTATATATCTTGTCTGTTCATACATTCTATACAATCCACTGTATATATCTTGTCTGTTCATACATTCTATACAATCTACTGTATATATCTTGTCTGTTCATACATTCTATACAATCTACTGTATATATCTTGTCTGTTCATACATTCTATACAATCCACTGTATATATCTTGTCTGTTCATACATTCTATACAATCTACTGTATATATCTTGTCTGTTCACCAGCACACACATGAACACCGGCACACACATGAACACCGGCACACACATGAACACCAGCACACACATGTACACCAGCACACACATAAACACCGGTACACACATGAACACCGGTGCACACACATGTACACCGGCACACACATTTACAGTCCCAGCACACACATGTACACCGGCACACACATGAACACCGGCACACACATGTACACTGGCACACACATGAACACCGGCACACACATTTACAGTCCAGCACACACATGAACACCAGCACACACATGAACACCGGCACACACATGTACAGTCCAGCACACACATGAACACCAGCACACACATGAACACCGGCACACACATGTACAGTCTAGCACACACATGAACACCGACACACACATGAACACCGGCACACACATTTACAGTCCCAGCACACACATGAACACCGGCACACACATGTACAGTCCAGCACACACATGAACACCGGCACACACATTTACAGTCCCAGCACACACATGAACACTAGCACACACATAATCCACATACACATAATGTACATAATTTCTGTAATAACTATAAAAGAGTAAAGATAAAAAGAAAACATAATACTAGAAAATAAGTAGTCGCAAAAGCCATGAAAACATTAAATATACATGTATAAAACATACGGCTTCATATCATAGGAATGACACTAACACAAATTGAAAGACAAAAACTGAATGTAGATCCGTGTAAACACAATGCAACAAAAACATAAACAATTTACACAGGTACACAACACAGTTTGCAACAGCCATGTTAGCAATCAACAAGTTTCCATGGTAATGCCACGATCACGTTATACGCGATTAAAAGTAATACACGTTCTATTATATTAAGGTGTAATAGAAATGGCTTAACTATAATAAGATCTTTATATATTATGTAACAAAATTATTCTAGTTGTTTATCATATTGCAATTAACTGTACAAGATGGACATGCACCACACAGAACAATTCAACAAGGTGAGCATCATTACTACATTATTCTTCCATTATTCTACCATCAATCCACCATTATTTTACTGGTATGGTGTATATTACATATCAGGAATAATTCTTCCAATATTTTACTGGTATGGTGTATATTACGTAGGAATAATTCTTCCAATATTTTACTGGTATGGTGTATATTACATATCAGGAATAATTCTTCCAATATTTTACTGGTATGGTGTATATTACGTAGGAATAATTCTTCCAATATTTTACTGGTATGGTGTATATTACATATCGGGAATAATTCTTCCAATATTTTACTGGTATGGTGTATATTACATATCGGGAATTATTCTACCATTATTTTACTGGTATGGTGTATATTACATATCGGGAATTATTCTACCAATATTTTACTGGTATGGTGTATATTACATATCGGGAATTATTCTACCATTATTTTACTGGTATGGTGTATATTAAATATCAGGAATTATTCTACCATTATTTTACTGGTATGGTGTATATTACATATCGGGAATTATTCTACCAATATTTTACTGGTATGGTGTATATTACATATCGGGAATTATTCTACCATTATTTTACTGGTATGGTGTATATTAAATATCAGGAATTATTCTACCATTATTTTACTGGTATGGTGTATATTACATATCGGGAATTATTCTACCAATATTTTACTGGTATGGTGTATATTACATATCGGGAATTATTCTACCATTATTTTACTGGTATGGTGTATATTACATATCGGGAATTATTCTACCATTATTTTACTGGTATGGTGTATATTACATATCAGGAATAATTCATCCATTATTTTACTGGTATGGTGTATATTACATATCAGGAATAATTCATCCATTATTTTACTGGTATGGTGTATATTACATATCAGGAATAATTCATCCATTATTTTACTGGTATGGTGTATATTACATATCAATTACATCATCAAAGCATTATCACAAAGAGTGAAAAAAGCGTTCTACATATAATGACTTGACCTTTCTGAGGACGAGGTGGTATACAAGCCCTGTACAAGATAATCTATCCATGTAGGTCTGGTACACAGATTCTATAATTGGCTGTATACGGCCATTAATGCAGAACAAATTGAACATGGTAAACCAATCTTTGATCAAGCCGTACATGCTTATTGGCGGGCGACTTTTCAAATTTTACAGAGTATAGCTGAACACAGAATGATGTGCCTTCATTGCTACTCTACCTGAAGTATGCATTCAACTCCAGTACATATACAACTGCCTACCACTACAAGTATTTGCATCTATAAGTATATCAATGTCAGCAATGTACCCTATCAAGCATTAACATTAGGTCGGCACGAGCAATCTACCCAATCATGTTTTAAACGTTAGGTCTGCCCGTCGTCGCGAGCAATCTACCCAATCAGGTTTTAAACGTTAAGTCTGCCCGTCATCGCGAGCAATCTACCCAATCATGTTTTAAACGTTAGGTCTGCCCGTCGTTGCGAGCAATCTACCCAATCATGTTTTAAACATTAGGTCTGCCCGTCGTCGCGAGCAATCTACCCAATCAGGTTTTAAACATTAGGTCTGCCCGTCGTCGCGAGCAATCTACCCAATCAGGTTTTAAACATTAGGTCTGACCGCCAAGTGGAAATCAGCTTATATAAACCTGTCTAGGTAATCTTATGTCTGTTTCTCTTCTATTGTAACTGTGGACAGGTTTGATCGTACAAACAAAGTGTCTTGCTATCTCTTGCGCTTGATGGTATTATATGCAACTACAATGAAAAATACAGCGATCCTTGTAAGAAATCACGCATCCAATGTTCATTTAAGCCTTCAAATGCCCATCCTCACTGATTCATGATCGACTTACAAAATTAAACGGTGGGTTCAAAATACCTATTTATAAAAAAGAAAATATATTTCACTTAAAATAAAATCACTTGTTCTTTTTCTTATCCCTTCTTGGAATTTTATTTTGCATTTGTTAACCGTAGTTACCTCCCCTTATTGACTCTACTGCAGTCATATTATCTGTCCACATGCCCTATGACCTAAGGTGTGTATACGCCACAACAGAGGGGTTTTCAAGTTCTCTATAATCACACTGTATGGTATGCTGTTTTCCATTCAATATCAACATTGATGACATGGCTGTCGTCCCTAGAAAGTCGCTGAAGATGCCCCCAGATACAATAGGTCGCCCATTTTTGAACCAGGGTAGAAATAGCTCCGTGTCTGGCTCTCGTATGTCTGAAAATAGTTGAAACATATATCATTACCTACATTCAATGTCTATATAGCAGGCACTTCATTCTGAACAGAACTGAACTGTGTAAACAAGTCTCTCCTTAATTAACCAGTAATTACATTATTGTCCAGTTCATTCACAATAATTCATACCCGGCATCCACTCACCTACTCCATCATACCAGTATATATTCTCCATCATACCAGTATATATTCTCCATCATACCAGTATATATTCTCCATCATACCAGTATATATTCTCCATCATACCAGTATATATTCTCCATCATACCAGTATATATTCTCCATCATACCAGTATATGTTCTCCATCATACCAGTATATATTCTCCATCATACCAGTATATGTTCTCCATCATACCAGTATATATTCTCCATCATACCAGTATATGTTCTCCATCATACCAGTATATGTTCTCCATCATACCAGTATATGTTCTCCATCATACCAGTATATGTTCTCCATCATACCAGTATCTATTCTCCATCATACCAGTATATATTCTCCATCATACCAGTATATGTTCTCCATCATACCAGTATATATTCTCCATCATACCAGTATATATTCTCCATCATACCAGTATATATTCTCCATCATACCAGTATACATTCTCCATCATACCAGTATATGTTCTCCATCATACCAGTATATGTTCTCCATCATACCAGTATATGTTCTCCATCATACCAGTATATATTCTCCATCATACCAGTATATATTCTCCATCATACCAGTATATGTTCTCCATCATACCAGTATATATTCTCCATCATACCAGTATATATTCTCCATCATACCAGTATATATTCTCCATCATACCAAGTATACATTCTCCATCATACCAGTATATATTCTCCATCATACCAGTATATATTATCCATCATACCAGTATATATTTCGAAGATTGATTTGTTGTAAACTATACCAATAAAGCATGTTATGCTGGTAATTTTGGTCACTCGCTTGGCTAAGTTTCTATTATATTAATCGCTCTTGAGACCTCATTTCTGATGGAATCCATCGCCATGAGGGAGAGAGAAGAGACAATGTGGAATTTCAGTGCCTTGCCTAAGGACACAATCATAATGGTTACAGCTGGGCGCAAACTCTGAGCCTTTCGCACCTGAAGATCTCTCAAATTGAGCCAAGTTCCATTCAAAAATGATAGAAAAACCAATTGTCGTAATAAATGTGATAAGTACCCTCGACATATGAAGCTAAAATTTTACCCTCAACTTACAGCCGAGATCGACTTATGGCCGGGAATCTACGGTAGATTACATTTATTCTATACTGAAATAATTTTTTAATTTGACATCAATCGAAAGATTATGGGCATGAAGCAAGCCCACTCTACATTTTCAGAAACTGAACACTTGATGTGTGTACTCATCCATCCCATTGTGGGCATGTACTCATTCCATTGTGGGCATGTACTCATCCCATTGTGGGCATGTACTCATCCATCCCATTGTGGGCATGTACTCATTCCATTGTGGGCATGTACTCATCCCATTGTGGGCATCTACTCATCCCATTGTGGGCATGTACTCATCCATCCCATTGTGGACATGTACTCATCCATCCCATTGTGGGCATGTACTCATCCCATTGTGGACATGTACTCATCCATCACATTGTGGGCATGTACTCATCCATCCCATTGTGGGCATGTACTCATCCATCCCATGGTGGGCATGTACTCATCCCATTGTGGGCATGTACTCATCCCATTGTGGACATGTACTCATCCATCCCATTGTGGACATGTACTCATCCATCCCATTGTGGGCATGTACTCATCCATCCCATTGTGGGCATGTACTCATCCCATTGTGGGCATGTACTCATCCATCCCATTGTGGACATGTACTCATCCATCCCATTGTGGGCATGTACTCATCCATCCCATTGTGGACATGTACTCATCCATCCCATTGTGGGCATGTACTCATCCATCCCATTGTGGACATGTACTCATCCATCCCATTGTGGGCATGTACTCATCCCATTGTGGACATGTACTCATCCATCACATTGTGGGCATGTACTCATCCATCCCATTGTGGGCATGTACTCATCCCACTGTGAGCATGTACTCATCCATCCCATTGTGGACATGTACTCATCCCATTGTGAGCATGTACTCATCCATCCCATTGTGGGCATGTACTCATCCATCCCATTGTGGGCATGTACTCATCCATCCCATTGTGGGCATGTACTCATCCATCCCATTGTGGGCATGTACTCATCCATCCCATTGTGGGCATGTACTCATCCATCCCATTGTGGGCATGTACTCATCCATCCCATTGTGGACATGTACTCATCCATCCCATTGTGGACATGTACTCATCCATCCCATTGTGGGCATGTACTCATCCCATTGTGGACATGTACTCATCCATCCCATTGTGGGCATGTACTCATCCATCCCATGGTGGGCATGTACTCATCCCATTGTGAGCATGCACTCATCCATCCCATTGTGGGCATGTACACATCCATCCCATTGTGGACATGTACTCATCCATCCCATTTGTGGGCATGTACTCATCCATCCCATTGTGGACATGTACTCATCCACCCCATTGTGGGCATGTACTCATCCCATTGTGGGCATGTACTCATACATCCCATTGTGGGCATGTACTCATCCATCCCATTGTGGACATGTACTCATCCATCCCATTGTGGACATGTACTCATCCCATTGTGGGCATGTACTCATCATCCATTGTGGGCATGTACTCATCCATCCCATTGTGGACATGTACTCATACATCCCATTGTCATGTAATCATCCCATTGTGGGCATGTACTCATCCATCCCATTGTGGACATGTACTCATCCATCCCATTGTGGGCATGTACTCATCCATCCCATTGTGGACATGTACTCATCCATTGTGGGCATGTACTCATCCCATTGTGGGCATGTACTCATCCATCCCATTGTGGACATGTACTCATCCATCCCATTGTGGACATGTACTCATCCATCCCATTGTGGGCATGTACTCATCCATCCCATTGTGGGCATGTACTCATCCATCCCATTGTGGGCATGTACTCATCCATCCCATTGTGGACATGTACTCATCCATCCCATTGTGGGCATGTATTCATCCATCCCATTGTGGGCATGTACTCATACATCCCATTGTGGGCATGTACTCATCCCATTGTGAGCATGTACTCATCCATCCCATTGTGGGCATGTACTCATCCATCCCATTGTGGGCATGTACTCATCCATCCCATTGTGGGCATGTACTCATACATCCCATTGTGGGCATGTACTCATCCATCCCATTGTGGACATGTACTCATCCATCCCATTGTGGACATGTACTCATCCACCCCCTTGTGGGCATGTACTCATCCACCCCATTGTGGGCATGTACTCATCCATCCCATTGTGGACATGTACTCATCCACCCCATTGTGGGCATGTACTCATCCATCCCATTATGGGCATGTACTCATACATCCCATTGTGGGCATGTACTCATCCATCCCATTGTGGGCATGTACTCATCCATCCATTGTGGACATGTACTCATCCATCCCATTGTGGGCATGTACTCATCCATCCCATTGTGGGCATGTACATCCCATTGTGGGCATGTACTCATCCCATTGTGGGCATGTACTCATACATCCCATTGTGGGCATGTACTCATCCCATTGTGAGCATGTACTCATCCATCCCATTGTGGGCATGTACTCATCCATCCCATTGTGGACATGTACACATCCATCCCATTGTGGGCATGTACTCATCCATCCCATTGTGGGCATGTACTCATCCATCCCATTGTGGACATGTACTCATCCATCCCATTGTGGGCATGTACTCATCCATCCCATTGTGGGCATGTACTCATCCATCCCATTGTGGGCATGTACTCATCCATCCCATTGTGGGCATGTACTCATACATCCCATTGTGGGCATGTACTCATCCATCCCATTGTGGACATGTACTCATCCATCCCATTGTGGCATGTACTCATCCATCCCATTGTGGACATGTACTCATCCATCCCATTGTGGGCATGTACTCATCCCATTGTGGACATGTACTCATCCATCCCATTGTGGGCATGTACTCATCCATCCCATTGTGGGCATGTACTCATCCCACTGTGGGCATGTACTCATCCATCCCATTGTGGACATGTACTCATCCCATTGTGAGCATGCACTCATCCATCCCATTGTGGACATGTACTCATCCCATTGTGGGCATGTACTCATCCATCCCATTGTGGACATGTACTCATCCATCCCATTGTGAGCATGTACTCATCCATCCCATTGTGGCATGTACTCATCCATCCCATTGTGGGCATGTACTCATCCATCCCATTGTGGGCATGTACTCATCCATCCCATTGTGGGCATGTACTCATCCCATTGTGGGCATGTACTCCATCCCATTGTGGGCATGTACTCATCCATCCCATTGTGGACATGTACTCATCCATCCCATTGTGGGCATGTACTCATCCCATTGTGAGCATGTCCATCCCATTGTGGGCATGTATCCCATTGTCATGTACATCCCATTGTGGGCATGTACTCATCCATCCCATTGTTGTACTCATCCATCCCATTGTGGCATGTACTCATCCCATTGTGGGCATGTACTCATCCATACATTGTGGGCATGTATCCCATCCCATTGTGGACATGCATTGTCATGTAATCATCCCATTGTGGGCATGATTGTGGCATGTACTCATCCATCCCATTGTGGGCATGTACTCATCCATCCCATTGTGGCATGTACTATCCCATTGTGGGCATGTACCATCCCATTGTGGGCATGTACTCATCCATCCCATTGTGGCATGTACTCATCCATCCCATTGTGGGCATGTACTCATCCCATTGTGGCATGTACTCATCCATCCCATTGTGGGCATGTACTCATCCATCCCATTGGGCATGTACTCATCCCATTGTGGGCATGTATCCCATTGTGGCATGTACTCATCCATCCCATTGTGGGCATGTACTCATCCATCCCATTGTGGGCATGTATCCCATTGTGGGCATGTATCCCATTGTCATGTCCATCCCATTGTGGGCATGTCCATCCCATTGTGGGCATGTACTCATCATCCCATTGTGGGCATGTACTCATCCCATTGTGGGCATGTACTCATCCCATTGTGGGCATGTACTCATCCATCCCATTGTGGGCATGTACTCATCCATCCCATTGTGGGCATGTACTCATCCATCCCATTGTGGGCATGTACTCATCCATCCCATTGTGGGCATGTACTCATTGTGGGCATGTACTCACATCCCATTGTGGGCATGTACCATCCCATTGTGGGCATGTACTCCATCCCATTGTGGGCATGTACTCATCCATCCCATTGTGGGCATGTACTCATGTCCATCCCATTGTGGGCATGATTGTCATGTACTCATCCATCCCATTGTGGGCATGTACTCATCCCACATCATCCATCCCATTGTGGGCATGTACTCATCCATCCCATTGTGGGCATGTACTCATCATCCCATTGTGGGCATGTACCATTGTGGATTGTGGGCATGTACTCATCCATCCCATTGTGGGCATGTATCCATCCCATTGTGGGCATGTACTCATCCATCCCATTGTGGGCATGTACTCATCCCCATTGTGGCATGTACTCATCCATCCCATTGTGGGCATGTACTCATCCATCCCATTGTGGGCATGTCATCCCATTGTGGCATGTACATCCCATTGTGGGCATGTACCATTGTGGGCATGTACTCATCCATCCCATTGTGGGCATGTACTCATCATCCCATTGTGGGCATGTACTCATCCCATTGTGGGCATACATCCCATTGTGGGCATGTCCATCCCATTGTGGGCATGTACCATCCCATTGTGGGCATGTACTCCATCCCATTGTGGGCATGTACTCATCCATCCCATTGTGGCATGTACTCATCCATCCCATTGTGGGCATGTACTCATCATCCCATTGTGGGCATGTACTCATCCATCCCATTGTGGGCATGTACTCATCCATCCCATTGTGGACATGTACTCATCCACCCCATTGTGGGCATGTACTCATCCACCCCATTGTGGGCATGTACTCATCCCATTGTGGGCATGTACTCATCCATCCCATTGTCATGTACTCATCCACCCCATTGTGGGCATGTACTCATCCACCCCATTGTGGGCATGTACTCATCCCATTGTGGGCATGTACTCATCCATCCCATTGTGGGCATGTACTCATCCATCCCATTGTGGCATGTACTCATCCCATTGTGGGCATGTACTCATCCACCCCATTGTGGGCATGTACTCATCCATCCCATTGTGGGCATGTACTCATCCATCCCACTGTGGACATGTACTCATCCATCCCATTGTGGGCATGTACATCCCATTGTGGGCATGTACTCATCCATCCCATTGTGGGCATGTACTCATTCCATTGTGGGCATGTACTCATCCCATTGTGGGCATGTACTCATCCATCCCATTGTGGGCATGTACTCATTCCATTGTGGGCATGTACTCATCCCATTGTGGGCATGTACTCATCCCATTGTGGGCATGTACTCATCCATCCCATTGTGGACATGTACTCATCCATCCCATTGTGGGCATGTACTCATCCCATTGTGGACATGTACTCATCCATCCCATTGTGGGCATGTACTCATCCCATTGTGGACATGTACTCATCCATCACATTGTGGGCATGTACTCATCCATCCCATTGTGGGCATGTACTCATCCCACTGTGAGCATGTACTCATCCATCCCATTGTGGACATGTACTCATCCCATTGTGAGCATGTACTCATCCATCCCATTGTGGGCATGTACTCATCCATCCCATTGTGGGCATGTACTCATCCATCCCATTGTGGGCATGTACTCATCCATCCCATTGTGGGCATGTACTCATCCATCCCATTGTGGGCATGTACTCATCCATCCCATTGTGGGCATGTACTCATCCATCCCATTGTGGACATGTACTCATCCATCCCATTGTGGACATGTACTCATCCATCCCATTGTGGGCATGTACTCATCCCATTGTGGACATGTACTCATCCATCCCATTGTGGGCATGTACTCATCCATCCCATGGTGGGCATGTACTCATCCCATTGTGAGCATGCACTCATCCATCCCATTGTGGGCATGTACACATCCATCCCATTGTGGACATGTACTCATCCATCCCATTTGTGGGCATGTACTCATCCATCCCATTGTGGACATGTACTCATCCACCCCATTGTGGGCATGTACTCATCCCATTGTGGGCATGTACTCATACATCCCATTGTGGGCATGTACTCATCCATCCCATTGTGGACATGTACTCATCCATCCCATTGTGGACATGTACTCATCCCATTGTGGGCATGTACTCATCCATCACATTGTGGGCATGTACTCATCCATCCCATTGTGGACATGTACTCATACATCCCATTGTGGACATGTAATCATCCCATTGTGGGCATGTACTCATCCATCCCATTGTGGACATGTACTCATCCATCCCATTGTGGGCATGTACTCATCCATCCCATTGTGGACATGTACTCATCCATCCCAGTGTGGGCATGTACTCATCCCATTGTGGGCATGTACTCATCCATCCCATTGTGGACATGTACTCATCCATCCCATTGTGGACATGTACTCATCCATCCCATTGTGGGCATGTACTCATCCATCCCATTGTGGGCATGTACTCATCCATCCCATTGTGGGCATGTACTCATCCATCCCATTGTGGACATGTACTCATCCATCCCATTGTGGGCATGTATTCATCCATCCCATTGTGGGCATGTACTCATACATCCCATTGTGGGCATGTACTCATCCCATTGTGAGCATGTACTCATCCATCCCCATTGTGGGCATGTACTCATCCCATTGTGGACATGTACTCATCCATCCCATTGTGGGCATGTACTCATCCCATTGTGAGCATGTACTCATCCATCCCATTGTGGGCATGTACTCATACATCCCATTGTGGGCATGTACTCATACATCCCATTGTGGGCATGTACTCATCCATCCCATTGTGGACATGTACTCATCCATCCCATTGTGGACATGTACTCATCCCATTGTGGGCATGTACTCATCCATCACATTGTGGGCATGTACTCATCCATCCCATTGTGGACATGTACTCATACATCCCATTGTGGACATGTAATCATCCCATTGTGGGCATGTACTCATCCATCCCATTGTGGACATGTACTCATCCATCCCATTGTGGGCATGTACTCATCCATCCCATTGTGGACATGTACTCACCCATCCCATTGTGGGCATGTACTCATCCCATTGTGGGCATGTACTCATCCATCCCATTGTGGACATGTACTCATCCATCCCATTGTGGGCATGTACTCATCCCATTGTGAGCATGTACTCATCCATCCCATTGTGGGCATGTACTCATCCATCCCATTGTGGACATGTACTCATCCATCCCATTGTGGGCATGTACTCATCCATCCATTGTGGACATGTACTCATCCATCCCATTGTGGGCATGTACTCATCCATCCCATTGTGGGCATGTACTCATACATCCCATTGTGGGCATGTACTCATCCCATTGTGGACATGTACTCATCCCATTGTGGGCATGTACTAATCCATCCCATTGTGGGCATGTACTCATACATCCCATTGTGGGCATGTACTCATCCACCCCATTGTGGGCATGTACTCATCCACCCCATTGTGGGCATGTACTCATCCATCCCATTGTGGGCATGTACTCATCCATCCCATTGTGGGCATGTACTCATCCATCCCATTGTGGGCATGTACTCATCCATCCCATTGTGGGCATGTACTCATCCCACTGTGGGCATGTACTCATCCATCCCATTGTGGGCATGTACTCATACATCCCATTGTGGGCATGCACTCATACATCCCATTGTGGGCATGTACTCATCCATCCCATTGTGGGCATGTACTCATCCATCCCATTGTGGATATGTACTCATCCACCCCATTGTGGGCATGTACTCATCCCATTGTGGGCATGTACTCATCCCATTGTGAGCATGTACTCATCCATCCCATTGTGGGCATGTACTCATCCATCCCATTGTGGGCATGTACTCATCCACCCCATTGTGGGCATGTACGCATCCATCCCATTGTGGGCATGTACTCATCCATCCCATTGTGGGCATGTACTCATCCATCCCATTGTGGGCATGTACTCATCCCACTGTGGACATGTACTCATCCATCCCATTGTGGGCATGTACTCATCCATCCCATTGTGGGCATGTACTCATACATCCCATTGTGGGCATGTACTCATCCATCCCATTGTGGGCATGTACTCATCCATCCATTGTGGACATGTACTCATCCATCCCATTGTGGGCATGTACTCATCCATCCCATTGTGGGCATGTACTCATACATCCCATTGTGGACATGTACTCATCCCATTGTGGGCATGTACTCATCCCATTGTGGGCATGTACTCATCCATCCCATTGTGGGCATGTACTCATACATCCCATTGTGGGCATGTACTCATCCCATTGTGGGCATGTACTCATCCACCCCATTGTGGGCATGTACTCATCCATCCCATTGTGGGCATGTACTCATCCCATTGTGGGCATGTACTCATACATCCCATTGTGGGCATGTACTCATCCATCCCATTGTGGACATGTACTCATCCATCCCATTGTGGGCATGTACTCATACATCCCATTGTGGGCATGTACTCATCCATCCCATTGTGGGCATGTACTCATCCATCCCATTGTGGACATGTACTCATCCACCCCATTGTGGGCATGTACTCATCCACCCCCTTGTGGGCATGTACTCATCCCATTGTGGGCATGTACTCATCCATCCCATTGTGGACATGTACTCATCCACCCCATTGTGGGCATGTACTCATCCACCCCATTGTGGGCATGTACTCATCCCATTGTGGGCATGTACTCATCCATCCCATTGTGGGCATGTACTCATCCATCCCATTGTGGACATGTACTCATCCACCCCATTGTGGGCATGTACTCATCCACCCCATTGTGGGCATGTACTCATCCATCCCATTGTGGGCATGTACTCATCCATCCCACTGTGGACATGTACTCATCCATCCCATTGTGGGCATGTACTCATCCCATTGTGGGCATGTACTCATCCATCCCATTGTGGGCATGTACTCATCCATCCCATTGTGGGCATGTACTCATCCATCCCATTGTGGGCATGTACTCATCCATCCCATTGTGGGCATGTACTCATCCATCCCATTGTGGGCATGTACTCATCCATCCCATTGTGGACATGTACTCATCCCATTGTGGACATGTACTCATCCATCCCATTGTGGACATGTACTCATCCCATTGTGGGCATGTACTCATCCCATTGTGGACATGTACTCATCCATCCCATTGTGGGCATGTACTCATCCATCCCATTGTGGACATGTACTCATCCACCCCATTGTGGGCATGTACTCATCCATCCCATTGTGGACATGTACTCATCCCATTGTGGACATGTACTCATCCACCCCATTGTGGGCATGTACTCATCCCATTGTGGGCATGTACTCATCCATCCCATTGTGAGCATGTACTCATCCATCCCATTGTGGGCATGTACTCATCCATCCCATTGTGGGCATGTACTCATCCCATTGTGGGCATGTACTCATCCACCCCATTGTGGGCATGTACTCATCCACCCCATTGTGGGCATGTACTCATCCCATTGTGGGCATGTACTCATCCATCCCATTGTAGGCATGTACTCATCCATCCCATTGTGGGCATGTACTCATCCCATTGTGGGCATGTACTCATCCACCCCATTGTGCATGTACTCATCCCATTGTGGGCATGTACTCATCCCATTGTGGGCATGTACTCATCCATCCCATTGTGAGCATGTACTCATCCATCCCATTGTGGGCATGTACTCATCCCATTGCGGGCATGTACTCATCCCCTGTGGGCATGTACTCATCCACCCCATTGTGGGCATGTACTCATCCCATTGTGGGCATGTACTCATCCATCCCATTGTGGGCATGTACTCATCCCATTGTGGGCATGTACTCATCCATCCCATTGTGGGCATGTACTCATCCATCCCATTGTGGGCATGTACTCATCCCATTGTGGGCATGTACTCATCCATCCCATTGTGGGCATGTACTCATCCATCCCATTGTGGGCATGTACTCATCCCATTGTGGGCATGTACTCATCCATCCCATTGTGGGCATGTACTCATCCATCCCATTGTGGGCATGTACTCATCCATCCCATTGTGTGCATGTACTCATCCCATTGTGGGCATGTACTCATCCATCCCATTGTGGGCATGTACTCATCCCATTGTGGGCATGTACTCATCCCACTGTGGGCATGTACTCATCCCATTGTGGGCATGTACTCATCCCATTGTGGGCATGTACTGCATTTGCATGTTGCTTTCTTTATTGAATATTTTATTGTAAGTATAAGCCAGATTGCTATTTTTTCCATGTTTAGTCATAACAATAATCTAGCCTTAATAGTTTTAGAAGCTCCTACAGTTTGGTGTCAACCTACCCTTTATAGTGTCCACTTTGCCGGTCTCCAAGCTAACAGAATAGATAAGTGGATACTCTGTAGAGGTCAGGTAGATGTCGTAACCATGACTGTATCTGGCCTTATGGAAGACCACCTTGCCAACACTGGAGCTGACCGTCACATCAAACTGGTGTACTATATCACCTTTAAAACACAAATGATACATATATTTACTGAGAAAATAATATTTGTTGATGACTTAAAAGAAGACTTGGGTAGCATATGTTGTGATTTACTATAGCAATAGCCACACCTTGCACACAAACATTGAAGGAATGCATACTATTTACTATTGCAATAGCCCCACCTTGCACACAAACATTGAAGGAATGCATACTATTTACTATTGCAATAGCCCCACCTTGCACACAAACATTGAAGGAATGCATACTATTTACTATTGCAATAGCCCCACCTTGCACACAAACATTGAAGGAAGTCATACTATTTACTATTGCAATAGCCCCACCTTGCACACACACATTGAAGGAATGCATACTATTTACTATTGCAATAGCCCCACCTTGCACACAAACATTGAAGGAAGTCATACTATTTACTATTGCAATAGCCCCACCTTGCACACAAACATTGAAGGAAGTCATACTATTTACTATTGCAATAGCCCCACCTTGCACACACACATTGAAGGAATGCATACTATTTACTATTGCAATAGCCCCACCTTGCACACAAACATTGAAGGAATGCATACTATTTACTATTGCAATAGCCCCACTTTGCACCTTGCACACAAACATTGAAGGAATGCATACTATTTACTATTGCAATAGCCCCACCTTGCACACACACATTGAAGGAATGCATACTATTTACTATTGCAATAGCCCCACCTTGCACACACACATTGAAGGAATGCATACTATTTACTATTGCAATAGCCCCACCTTGCATACAAACATTGAAGGAATTCATACTATTTACTATTGCAATAGCCCCACCTTGCACACACACATTGAAGGAATGCATACTATTTACTATTGCAATAGCCCCACCTTGCATACAAACATTGAAGGAATGCATACTATTTACTATTGCAATAGCCCCACCTTGCACACACACATTGAAGGAATGCATACTATTTACTATTGCAATAGCCCCACCTTGCACCTTGCATACAAACATTGAAGGAATGCATACTATTTACTATAGCAATAACCCCACCTTGCACACAAACATTGAAGGAATGCATACTATTTACTATTGCAATAGCTCCACCTTGCACACAAACATTGAAGGAATGCATACTATTTACTATTGCAATAGCCCCACCTTGCATACAAACATTGAAGGAATGCATACTATTTACTATAGCAATAACCCCACCTTGCACCTTGCACACAAACATTGAAGGAATGCATACTATTTACTATTGCAATAGCTCCACCTTGCACACAAACATTGAAGGAATGCATACTATTTACTATTGCAATAGCCCCACTTTGCACCTTGCATACAAACATTGAAGGAATTCATACTATTTACTATAGCAATAGCCCCACCTTGCACCTTGCACACAAACATTGAAGAATGCATACTATTTACTATAGCAATAACCCCACCTTGCACCTTGCACACAAACATTGAAGGAATGCATACTATTTACTATAGCAATAGCCCCACCTTGCACCTTGCACACAAACATTGAAGGAATGCATACTATTTACTATAGCAATAACCCCACCTTGCACCTTGCACACAAACATTGAAGGAATGCATACTATTTACTATAGCAATAACCCCACCTTGCACCTTGCACACAAACATTGAAGGAATTCATACTATTTACTATAGCAATAACCCCACCTTGCACCTTGCACACAAACATTGAAGGAATTCATACTATTTACTATAGCAATAACCCCACCTTACACACAAACATTGAAGGAATTCATACTATTTACTATAGCAATAGCCCCACCTTGCACACAAACATTGAAATGCCGTATTAGTCTATATATAGGTCACACAGACGCAGCAGTTAAAAATCCCAGATAAATTCCAGGGATAAAAGCTTATTTGCTGTATAAAACGCACATGATCTTAGAGAAGAAAAGGACCAAATATATAAACACTGAATTGCTGTGATTTGTCAGCATTACGAGTCGTGATTATGACTCTGGTGTATGAGCACTGCTCTGTGTACCCATGTGCTTCGGCGTAGTCGGCTAACTTCTCATGTGCTGTGTACTATCATCTGCTTATGACTTAATTTATACAATCAGTATAATAGTAAATTAAATAACATTTTTAACTTTGAATGATTTTCCACACGATGTAGATATTTTCCACACGATGTAGATATATAGACTCAATGAAATCCGGAACAAGTATGGCATGTACGGGACTTAGAGAAAAATAGTATGAAACATTTATTTCCCTTTGTTGTAATACGCCATTTGTCATTTTTGAGTCTTGGAAACAATGGAATTTAGTTCTAAACTGGAGTATAAGAAGAAGCAGACATTTGGATACTATTTTAGATGAAAAAACCTGCGTCTTATATATTGCCGATTCATACTATTTTCTATAGCAATAACCCCACCTTACATACATTGAAAGAATTCATATAATTTTCTGTAATTATCTGGATTAACACTGATCACGCTGCATGCTGCCACATAATCCAAGCTGATCCCCTTTCCCCTCCTTTATGATGACCCCCCCCTCCCCCGCTTTATACTGACCTTCCCTCCTTACTGACTCCCTTTTCCCGCTGACAGCCCTCTTTCATGCTGACAAGCCTCTCCTTCACATTTAATCCCTCCACCTCATTCATGCTGAATTATTTGGTGAGAAATTCGGCAAACATAGTATGTACCAGGGTATGTGATTAGAATAAACAGAGATTTCTAAACAGCAGTCGGTCTCGGACGCGATCGCCATGGAATAAAACACCTGCAGTAATCGATATGTGATAAACTATTAAACAAAACCGGTTTCAACTGTCAATAAAAGTATGATCGTATCTCTCCATTACAGCCAATAAATCCTCAATGTACGATAAATGTAACATGATCCTTCAATAAATGTCGAATGTACCAAATACAAACCCGATTTAATGTGCAAATAAATGTCAAATGTAACATAAAACCAACTAAATAGTGCCACATGTATCCCAAAATAGAGCTAATAGCATCACATGTAATTGTATTTTATACTGGCAATACTGATAACTTGTGTACACACTGACTGTTCTCTGTGCTATTGTGTACTTCAATAGAATGTTTTCTGTGCCATTGTGTACTTCAATTGACTGTTTTCTGTGCTATTGTGTACTTCAATTGACTGTTCTCTGTGCAATTGTGTACTTCAATTGACTGTTGTCTGTGCTACTGTGTACTTCAATTGACTGTTCTCTGTGCACTTCAATTGACTATTCTCTGTGCAATTGTGTACTTCAATGGACTATTGTCTGTGCTACTGTGTACTTCAATTGACTATTGTCTGTGCTAATGTGTACTTCAATTGACTGTTCTCTGTGCTATTGTGTACTTCAATTGACTGTTTTCTGTGCTATTGTGTATTTCAATTGACTGTTTTCTGTGCTATTGTGTA
This sequence comes from Archivesica marissinica, assembly GCA_014843695.1. Classification (NCBI taxonomy): domain Eukaryota; kingdom Metazoa; phylum Mollusca; class Bivalvia; order Venerida; family Vesicomyidae; genus Archivesica; species Archivesica marissinica. The sequence goes on along the minus strand of CM026390.1, from coordinate 99,007,121 downwards.
CTTCAATTGACTGTTCTCTGTGCAATTGTGTACTTCAATGGACTGTTCTCTGTGCAATTGTGTATTTCAATTGACTGTTTTCTGTGCTACTGTGTACTTCAATTGACTGTTTTCTGTGCTATTGTGCACTTCAATTGACTGTTCTCTGTGCAATTGTGTACTTCAATTGACTGTTCTCTGTGCTATTGTGTACTTCAATTGACTGTTCTCTGTGCTATTGTGTACTTCAATGGACTGTTGTCTGTGCTACTGTGTACTTCAATTGACTGTTTCCTGTGCTATTGTGTACTTCAATTGACTGTTCTCTGTGCTATTGTGTACTTCAATTGACTGTTTCCTGTGCTATTGTGTACTTCAATTGACTGTTCTATGTGCTATTGTGTACTTCAATTGACTGTTTTCTGTGCTATTGTGTACTTCAATTGACTATTCTCTGTGCTACTGTGTACTTCAATGGAATGTTTTCTGTGCTATTGTGTACTTCAATTGACTGTTTTCTGTGCTATTGTGTACTTCAATGGACTGTTTTCTGTGCTATTGTGTACTTCAATTGACTGTTCTCTGTGCAATTGTGTACTTCAATGGACTGTTGTCTGTGCTACTGTGTACTTCAATTGACTGTTCTCTGCGATATTGTGTATTTCAATTGACTGTTTTCTGTGCTACTGTGTACTGCAATTGACTGTTGTCTGTGCTACTGTGTACTTCAATTGACTGTTCTCTGTGCTATTGTGTATTTCAATTGACTGTTTTCTGTGCTATTGTGAACTTCAATGGACTGTTGTCTGTGCTACTGTGTACTTCAATTGACTGTTCTCTGCGATATTGTGTATTTCAATTGACTGTTTTCTGTGCTACTGTGTACTTAAATGGAATGTTTTATGTGCTATTGTGTCCTTCAATGGATTATTTTCTGTGCTACTGTGTACTTTAATTGACTGTTTTCTGTGATATTGTGTCCTTCAATGGATTATTTTCTGTGCTACTGTGTACTTCAATGGACTGTTTTCTGTGCTATTGTGTACTTCAATTGACTGTTCTCTGTGCAATTGTGTACTTCAATGGACTGTTTTCTGTGCTACTGTGTACTGCAATTGACTGTTGTCTGTGCTACTGTGTACTTCAATTGACTGTTCTCTGTGCTATTGTGTATTTCAATTGACTGTTTTCTGTGCTATTGTGGACTTCAATGGACTGTTGTCTGTGCTACTGTGTACTTCAATTGACTGTTCTCTGCGATATTGTGTATTTCAATTGACTGTTTTCTGTGCTACTGTGTACTTAAATGGAATGTTTTATGTGCTATTGTGTCCTTCAATGGATTATTTTCTGTGCTACTGTGTACTTTAATTGACTGTTTTCTGTGATATTGTGTCCTTCAATGGATTATTTTCTGTGCTACTGTGTACTTCCATTGCCTGTTTTATGTGATATTGTGTACTTCAATTGACTGTTTTCTGTGATATTGTGTACTTCAATTGACTGTTTTCTGTGATATTGTGTACTTCAATTGACTGTTTTCTGTGATATTGTGTACTTCAATTGACTGTTTTCTGTGATATTGTGTATTTCAATGGACTGTTTTATGTGATATTGTGTACTTCAATGGACTGTTTTCTGTCATCTGACATATTGATATGTCCATCTTCTCTATACAGTGTATTGTTAATTACCATTACCATCAAGGTTTCCTGTGATCAGGCCTGGAGGTTATAAAACTGTTCTCCAATCTCAAATTCAGTCTCAATCTGCTGATTGGTTCAGCTTACAGTAAAACTCAGAATCAACCAATCAGATCACTTGAGCTTGAGTTTGAGATCTGAGAAAAGTTTTATAACCTCGGGCACATTGGTGTACTGATATTCAAGGTTTCCTGTGATTTGGTGTACTGCTATTCAATGTTTCCTGTCATCTGGTGTACTGATATTCAATGTTTCTTGTGATCTGGTGTACTGATATTCAATGTTTCCTGTGATCTGGTGTACTGATATTCAATGTTTCCTATGATCTGGTGTACTGATATTCAATGGTTCCTGCAATTTTGGTGTACTGATATTCAATGTTTCCTGTGATCTGGTGTACTGATATTCAAGGTTTCCTGTGATCTGGTGTACTGATATTCAATGGTTCCTGCGATTTTGGTGTACTGATATTCAATGTTTCCTGTGATCTGGTGTACTGATATTCAATGTTTTCTGCAATTTTGGTGTACTGATATTCAATGTTTCCTGTGATCTGGTGTACTGATATATTCAATGTTTCCTGTGTACTGATATTCCAAGGTTTCCTGTGATCTGGTGTACTGATATTCAATGTTTCCTGTGATCTGGTGTACTGATATTCAATGGTTCCTGCTATTTTGGTGTACTGATATTCAATGTTTCCTGTGATCTGGTGTACTGATATTCAAGGTTTCCTGTGATCTGGTGTACTGATATTCAATGTTTCCTGTGATCTGGTGTACTGATATTCCAAGGTTTCCTGTGATCTGGTGTACTGATATTCAATGTTTCCTGTGATCTGGTGTACTGATATTCAATGGTTCCTGCGATTTTGGTGTACTGATATTCAATGTTTCCTGTGATCTGGTGTACTGATATTCAAGGTTTCCTGCGATTTTGGTGTACTGATATTCAATGGTTCCTGTGATTTGGTGTACTGCTATTCAATGTTTCCTGTGATTTGGTGTACTGATATTCAATGTTTCTTGTGATTTGGTGTACTAATATTTACTATAATCTGTGATCTGGTGTTTACTATGTAGTATTGATATTTACTGTAAGCTGGTGTATTGATATTTACTGTGATCTGGTGTACTGATATTTACTATAATATGGTGTTTATTATGTAGTATTGATATTTACTGTAAGCTGGTGTACTGATATTTACTATTTTAGGTAATATGGTGCACTGATAGTTACTATAGTATGTGAGCTAGTGTACTGATATTTACTATAATCTGTGATCTGGTGTTTATTATGTAGTATTTTCAGTCATCTGGTGCACTGATATTTACTGTAAGCTGGTGTACTGATATTTACTAGTATAAGTAATATGGTGCACTGATAGTTACTATAATATGTGAGCTGGTGTGCTGATATTTACTATAATCTGTGATTTATGTATTTATATATATCAATTTTAGTAATCTGGTGCATTAATATTTGCGGTTATCTGGTGTACTGACATTAACCATTTTCATTAATCTCGTGAATTAATACATACTATTATCTGTGATTTGGCACACTGATACTTACTATTTTCAGTATTCTGGTGTACAAATATTGACAATTTTCAGTGATCTAGTGTACTGATAATTATATACGATTTTCAGCAATCTGGTGTACATATATTCACCATTATAAGTAATCAGCTTTGCAATCATATGTAATTTGGTGCACTGATATTTCCTATTTTCAGTACTCTGGTGTACTGATATTTACCATTTTTATGAATATGGTGCTCTGGTATTTAATAGTATCTGTGGTTTGGTGCACTGATATTTACCGTTTTTCATAATCTTGTGTACAGATATTCACTATTTATTATCTGTGATCTGGTACACTGATATTTGCGATTTACTATCTGATATTTCGTGTATAGAGTGGTGGAACCTATGCTCGGCGTAGATCCCACATATAATAACCAGTATAAAATGTTAATTGCACTTGCCATATATTATCTTAAGTCGTGAAAACAAGTTTCAAAAATCTTTTGTTAGCAGTTTTAGCTTCATCACGTGACCTTGCTGCTCAATTCAGCTATCGCAATGGTGTCGGTTGACACCCGTTTATATGGGGAAATCAAGACTTCAAGGCACCTATGCACGGCGTACTTGTCATTTTTTATTTATCCACCATATCTTGTTGAATATCTTATTTTGATATAGTACATCATTGAACAAAAACACTTATTGGTCTTAATCAGAAATGGTATAGAAACTATTTTTCGGGTTAGTGGTAGATTTTTTAAATTCGTATAGCTACCTGAATTGCTCATACACCGGATCAGTTTCGGTGGAAATATTCTCCCAATGATTTGTTTGTTTATATTCGTCTGCTGGACCAGTCACGTGACAGTTGCATCAGGCTACCGATACACGCAACGGAATGCTATTGAACCATGCTTCAGCTCTGTCAGCGAAATTAGCCTAGAACTATATCAATATTTTAAATACGGGTGAAAATGGACAAATATGCCGAGCATAGGAATACGCCGAGCATAGGTTCCACCACTCTACTGATATTTACTATTTTCAGTAATCTGGTGTAATGTTATTTACCATTTTCTGTGATCCGGTGAACTGATATTTTGCCCGTCTCCTCATTCACCATGATGACACTGCTGACATCAGGTGACACATACGGCACGGATGACAATGTGATATTGTCAGTGACGGTATCTGTGATATAGTCCAAGGTTAGAATGTTGGTGGTAATTCCATACGGAGTTTTCTTCACACACTGTACCAGCGAGTGCCCTCCTGTAGCAAACAAATAAAAATAGAAATTGTTACTGCAAAAAACGTGTGTCTCCCCACACATTGTTAGTTTAAGCTTTATTTATTTTACAAAGCAAGTTTTAACAACTTATATTAATCACTCTCATTGGCGCAGATGAAAGCATAAATGTAGTCATTTGTGTGGGAGGAAACCGGAGTACCCGGAGAAAACCCACCTGTCCGATCTGGCAACCACCGTACCATCTCACATCGGGCTGAGGATCGAACCAGGGTTGCATTGGTGAGAAGCGAGCGAGCGCGCTAACCACTGTGCTAATCGGACAATCAGACTGTTGCTTCAGTGGAGTTATAAAAGCATGGAAAGTGACATATGTAGTATTATGAAGTTTTGGAGAAGAAGCATAGGAAAGCGTTGTGTCATAAAAATGTTCAAATGGCCGTAAATCCGCCAAAAATCTTCCAACAGGAATGGAATTACAATATGCACCACTAGACATCATACCGGTGCTTCATGACAAGCTAGATGAAAAAGTAAAAAGGTGTTTTGGAGATGAAGCGTGGACAAGCATTTTGCTATAAAATGTCCAAATGTCTGTAAATCTGCAAACAATCATCCAACCAGAACGGCGTTATAATATGCACAACTAGATAGTATACCGATGCTTCCTGCAAAGTTTGGTGAACATCCAACCAGGGATGTTGGACATGAAGCGCAGACAAGCTTTGTGTACTAATGTTGGACATGAAGCACAGACAAGCTTTGTGTACTAATGTTGGACATGAAGCGCAGACAAGCTTTGTGTACTAATGTTGGACATGAAGCGCAGACAAGCTTTGTGTACTAATGTTGGACATGAAGCGCAGACAAGCGTTGTGTACTAATGTTGGACATGAAGCGCAGACAAGCTTTGTGTACTAATGTTGGACATGAAGCACAGACAAGCTTTGTGTACTAATGTTGGACATGAAGCTCGGACAAGCTTTGTGTACTAATGTTGGACATGAAGCACAGACAAGCTTTGTGTACTAATGTTGGACATGAAGCTCAGACAAGCTCTGTGTATTAATGTTGGACATGAAGCGCAGACAAGCTCTGTGTATTAATGTTGGACATGAAGCGTAGACAAGCTTTGTGTACTAATGTTGGACATGAAGCTCAGACAAGGCACAAAGGCAACATAATTGGGAACACAGTTATATCTAGTGAGGCTTCAATTACATATAGGCACAAAGGCAACATAATTGGAAACGCAGTTATATCTAGTGAGGCTTCAATTACCTATAGGCACAAAGGCAACAGACTTGGGAACGCAGCTATATCTAGTGAGGCTTCAATTACCTATAGGCACAAAGGCAACAGACTTGGGAACACAGTTATATCTAGTGAGGCTTCAATTACCTATAGGCACAAAGGCAACAAACTTGGGAAGGCAGTTATATCTAGTGAGGCTTCAATTACCTATAGGCACAAAGGCAACAGATTTGGGAACGCAGTTATATCTAGTGAGGCTTCAATTACCTATAGGCACAAAGGCAACAGACTTGGGAATGCAGTTATATCTAGTGAGGCTTCAATTACCTATAGGCACAAAGGCAACAGACTTGGGAACGCAGCTATATTTAGTGAAGTCTACAGCTCGGATATATTTCTTGTCCTCCAGGTTCACTTTGAACAGTCCTTGCTGACCACTGTGCACGGTGTATCCATACATGTAGGGGTGATGTAGCTCACTATCCCCAGCCAGGAAAATATCTTGTACCTACAACACAGTAACATAGAGGTCATAACCGCATGCATACCCACATCCCCAGCCAGGAACATCTCTTGTACCTACAACACAGTAACATAGAGGTCAGAACCGCATGTATACCCACATCCCCAGCCAGGAACATCTCTTGTACCTACAACACAGTAACATAGAGGTCAGAACCGCATGCATACCCACATCCCCAGCCAGGAACATCTCTTGTACCTACAACACAGTAACATAGAGGTCAGAACCGCATGCATACCCACATCCCCAGCCAGGAACATCTCTTGTACCTACAACACAGTAACATAGAGGTCAGAACCGCATGCATACCCACATCCCCAGCCGGGAAAATCTCTTGTACCTACAACACAGTAACATAGAGGTCAGAACCTCATGCATACCCACATCCCCAGCCAGGAACATCTCTTGTACCTACAACACAGTAACATAGAGGTCAGAACCGCATGCATACCCACATCCCCAGCCAGGAACATCTCTTGTACCTACAACACAGTAACATAGAGTGAGGTCATAACCTCATGCATACCCACATCCCCAGCCGGGAAAATCTCTTGTACCTACAACACAGTAACATAGAGTGAGGTCAGAACCACATGCATACCCACATCAGGTCATTACTGAAATCATGCTAGTATATATTGCATGCTTCATGCCATTTGTGCGTGGGTGTTATACGTTTATTTATAGCTACCGGTTGCCCATATGAGCGACACCTTGAAGAGATTAGTCATTTTAGATTTTGGAGGATAATGTAATGATACAGACAGAGACATATATCATGGTCTCCTCTGGTTGTAAAGCACTGACACAAGACTTCAGTTTACAGTCCTATCTGACTTAATATTATATGGTCAGACGGGGACCAAACCTGCGATCCCTGGATTCATGGTCCAACATGTTAACCACTGGACTACTGACCAGTCTGTATTAAACCTTTAGTGCTGTGTATATATTTCATGGTTCATTTACCTGCTCAAATTTGTTCCTATTGGGTGTATGTATGTCACATGATTATATATATGTTTCCTATTGGGTGTGTGTATGTCACATGATTATATATATGTTTCCTATTGGGTGTGTGTATGTCATGGTTCATACATGATTATATATATGTTTCCTATTGGATGTGTGTATGTCATGGTTCATACATGATTATATATATGTTTCCTATTGGGTGTATGTATGTCACATGATTATATATATGTTTCCTATTGGGTGTATGTATGTCACATGATTATATATATGTTTCCTAGTGGATGTATGTATGTCACATGATTATATATATGTTTCCTAGTGGATGTATGTATGTCACATGATTATATATATGTTTCCTAGTGGATGTATGTATGTCACATGATTATATATATGTTTCCTAGTGGATGTATGTATGTCACATGATTATATATATGTTTCCTAGTGGATGTATGTATGTCACATGATTATATATATGTTTCCTATTGGGTGTATGTATGTCACATGATTATATATATGTTTCCTAGTGGATGTATGTATGTCACATGATTATATATATGTTTCCTAGTGGATGTATGTATGTCACATGATTATATATATGTTTCCTAGTGGATGTATGTATGTCACATGATTATATATATGTTTCCTATTGGGTGTATGTATGTCACATGATTATATATATGTTTCCTAGTGGGTGTATGTATGTCACATGATTATATATACCGGTATGTTTCCTATTGGGTGTATGTATGTCACATGATTATATATATGTTTCCTAGTGGATGTATGCATGTCACATGATTATATATACCGGTATGTTTCCTATTGGGTGTATGTATGTCACATGATTATATATATGTTTCCTATTGGATGTATGTATGTCACATGATTATATATACCGGTATGTTTCCTATAGGGTGTATGTATGTCACATGATTATATATATGTTTCCTAGTGGATGTATGTATGTCACATGATTATATATATGTTTCCTATTGGATGTATGTATGTCACATGATTATATATATGTTTCCTAGTGGGTGTATGTATGTCACATGATTATATATATGTTTCCTATTGGGTGTATGTATGTCACATGATTATATATACCGGTATGTTTCCTATTGGGTGTATGTATGTAACATGATTATATATATGTTTCCTATTGGGTGTATGTATGTCACATGATTATATATATGTTTCCTATTGGATGTATGTATGTCACATGATTATATATATGTTTCCTATTGGATGTATGTATGTCACATGATTATATATATGTTTCCTAGTGGGTGTATGTATGTCACATGATTATATATATGTTTCCTAGTGGATGTGTGTATGTCACATGATTATATATACCGGTATGTTTCCTATTGGGTGTATGTATGTCACATGATTATATATATGTTTCCTATTGGGTGTATGTATGTCACATGATTATATATATGTTTCCTAGTGGGTGTATGTATGTCACATGATTATATATATGTTTCCTAGTGGATGTATGTATGTCACATGATTATATATACCGGTATGTTTCCTATTGGGTGTATGTATGTCACATGATTATATATATGTTTCCTATTGGGTGTATGTATGTCACATGATTATATATATGTTTCCTATTGGGTGTATGTATGTCACATGATTATATATATGTTTCCTATTGGGTGTGTGTATGTCATGGTTCATACATGATTATATATATGTTTCCTATTGGATGTGTGTATGTCATGGTTCATACATGATTATATATATGTTTCCTATTGGGTGTATGTATGTCACATGATTATATATATGTTTCCTATTGGGTGTATGTATGTCACATGATTATATATATGTTTCCTAGTGGATGTATGTATGTCACATGATTATATATATGTTTCCTATTGGATGTATGTATGTCACATGATTATATATATGTTTCCTATTGGGTGTATGTATGTCACATGATTATATATATGTTTCCTATTGGGTGTATGTATGTCACATGATTATATATATGTTTCCTAGTGGATGTATGTATGTCACATGATTATATATATGTTTCCTATTGGATGTATGTATGTCACATGATTATATATATGTTTCCTATTGGGTGTATGTATGTCACATGATTATATATATGTTTCCTATTGGGTGTATGTATGTCACATGATTATATATATGTTTCCTAGTGGATGTATGTATGTCACATGATTATATATATGTTTCCTATTGGATGTATGTATGTCACATGATTATATATATGTTTCCTATTGGGTGTATGTATGTCACATGATTATATATACCGGTATGTTTCCTATTGGGTGTATGTATGTCACATGATTATATATATGTTTCCTAGTGGATGTATGTATGTCACATGATTATATATACCGGTATGTTTCCTATTGGGTGTATGTATGTCACATGATTATATATATGTTTCCTATTGGGTGTATGTATGTCACATGATTATATATACCGGTATGTTTCCTATTGGGTGTATGTATGTCACATGATTATATATATGTTTCCTATTGGGTGTATGTATGTCACATGATTATATATACCGGTATGTTTCCTATTGGGTGTATGTATGTCACATGATTATATATATGTTTCCTATTGGGTGTATGTATGTCACATGATTATATATATGTTTCCTATTGGGTGTATGTATGTCACATGATTATATATATGTTTCCTATTGGGTGTATGTATGTCACATGATTTTGTATTGTACATTGTATATATAGAATGCAATAAAATATGATTAAACTAAACATGATTATATATATGTTTCCTATTGGGTGTGTGTATGTCACATGATTATATATATGTTTCCAATTGGGTGTGTGTATTTCAGGGTACATACCTGATCAAATCTGTTTCCTATTGGTTGTGTGTGTATAGCATGGTGTTGTGTTCTCTGGCTGGCGTTTCTGATTATCACAACAGTTTTAGATCCCTTGTCGTCTTCACCGTTCCAACAGAGGACCCAGACCTCATCCAAGTGTGCCACGTAGTGTACAGATACTGGCATGTGGTCCGTGAAAATCACCTGCAAATACACATAAATATCATATAGGTATGCAATGGAAGGACCAAGCGTCTAAAATTGACAGTCTGCAAATAAATGACAAAATGTTCAACTTGGAAGAACTATTATAAAAACAACACTATTAAACAAACTGGTCCATAATGCTTTTAATAACACCAGAAATTGATAATCAAACCATAAAATGCTTGACACCTTTTTTTCTTTCAAAATTAGTTCCCACCTTCCATAGGCGTACCAGACGACTGTAGATTGCCGTTGATTGGACGATTGTGTACACTACATCTACTTGGTGCACGTGCAGATTTACAGGTGGCATATGTACACTTCGCCGTTGAAAGAAAACAACTTCTATCGGGCTGGAATACTATCTCGGTGAGTAACACCTCAGTTCCAAGCAACTGAACAATGCAGCTACACCACTGGATCACACAATGAACCACAATATGTCCCACGGTATGAACAACAATAGATTTACTACTATCCAGTCCAGGTATCAGTCCTTCATAGATCCCCCGTCTGACCCTAATAAAATTAACAGTCTTTCACATGGGACGTTAAACCAAGGTCTTGTGTCGGTGCTTTACACTGTGCACGTAAACGAACCAGAGGAGACTCTGGAATGGGTCTCTGTCTGTATCATTGCACTATCCTCCGAAAATCTAAAATGATTAATCTCTTCAGGAGGCGTCGCTCATATGGGCAACCGGTAGCGACTATAAATAAACGTAAAACACCATCACAGGTTATTATTATGTTGCAAACTTTGACAGTCAATTGTGTCTTACAACCAAATTAAATACTTTATATATTCACGGTTGTAGCAGTGGTCAAATATGTAAATATTTAATTACTGTTATATTTGTTATACTAAACATTATAATTAGTACTAAAGTGGTCACCATTGGTTTAAACATTATATAACATAATTTACAACAAATAATAATGTACACAATAAATACAGGTGGATTGAAATGAAAACTAAAAGCTTATTGGATTTCTCTCCACTACAGTGGTCAACTAAATAGTCGGTTCAAAGCTCACTCAGAGCTTGTGTTGTACTGATGCTGTCTTGCCAGTCGGTTCAAAAGCTCACTCAGAGCTTGTGTTGTACTGTTGCTATCTTGCCAGTCGGTTCACAAGCTCACTCAGACCTTGTGTTGTACTGTTGTTATCTTGCCAGTCGGTTCAAAAGCTCACTCAAAGCTTGTGTTGTACTGTTGCTATCTTGCCAGTCGGTTCAAAAGCTCACTCAGAGCTTGTGTTGTACTGTTGCTATCTTGCCAGTCGGTTCAAAAGCTCACTCAGAGCTTGTGTTGTACTGTTTCTATCTTGCCAGTCGGTTCAAAAGCTCACCTCAGAGCTTGTGTTGTACTGTTGCTATCTTGCCAGTCGGTTCAAAAGCTCACTCAGAGCTTGTGTTGTACTGTTTCTATCTTGCCAGTCGGTTCAAAAGCTCACTCAGAGCTTGTGTTGTACTGTTGCTATCTTGCCAGTCGGTTCAAAAGCTCACTCAGAGCTTGTGTTGTACTGTTGCTATCTTGCCAGTCGGTTCAAAAGCTCACTCAGAGCTTGTGTTGTACTGTTGCTATCTTGCCAGTCGGTTCAAAAGCTCACTCAGAGCTTGTGTTGTACTGTTGCTATCTTGCCAGTCTGTTCAAAAGCTCACTCAGAGCTTGTGTTGTACTGTTGCTATCTTGCCGACTCAAAATAAAATTGATCTTATCTTATGTCACCATTGGTGCTAAATGCTTTCATGTGCATGATGCATGCCATACTTTTCAGATTTCTTTTGTTTGTAATAATGATGGGATGCAGACACAAATATGTAAGATGATTGAGGCGGTAGTTGGGATCAACCTCGTTTTGAAAATATTGACGTGGTGACTGGTATGGAAACATGCATGTGGTCTAAAGATGTGGTGACTGGTATGGATACATGCATGTGGTGACTGGTATGGATACATGCATGTGGTGATTGGTATGGATACATGCATGTGGTGACTGGTATGGATACATGCACATGGTGACTGGTATGGATACATGCATGTGGTGATTGGTATGGATACATGCACATGGTGACTGGTATGGATACATGCACGTGGTGACTGGTATGGATACATGCATGTGGTGATTGGTATGGATACATGCACATGGTGACTGGTATGGATACATGCACGTGGTGACTGGTATGGATACATGCACGTGGTGACTGGTATGGATACATGCATGTGGTGACTGGTATGGATACATGCATGTGGTGACTGGTATGGATACATGCACATGGTAACTGGTATGGATACATGCACATGGTGACTGGTATGGATGCATGCATGTGGTGACTGGTATGGATACATGCACATGGTCACTGGTATGGATACATGCATGTGGTGACTGGTATGGATACATGGTGACTGGTATGGATACATGGTGACTGGTATGGATACATGCATGTGGTGACTGGTATGGATACATGGTGACTGGTATGGATACATGCACGTGGTGACTGGTATGGATACATGCACGTGGTGACTGGTATGGATACATGCATGTGGTGACTGGTATGGATACATGCATGTGGTGACTGGTATGGATACATGCACATGGTAACTGGTATGGATACATGCACATGGTGACTGGTATGGATGCATGCATGTGGTGACTGGTATGGATACATGCACATGGTCACTGGTATGGATACATGCATGTGGTCTAAAGATGTGGTGACTGGTATGGATACATGCACATGGTGACTGGTATGGGTACATGCACATGGTGACTGGTATGGATACATGCACATGGTGACTGGTATGGATACATGCACATGGTGACTGGTATGGATACATGCACATGGTGACTGGTATGGATACATGCACGTGGTGACTGGTATGGATACATGCACGTGGTGACTGGTATGGATACATGCACGTGGTGACTGGTATGGATACATGCATGTGGTCTAAAGATGTGGTGACTGGTATGGATACATGCACATGGTGACTGGTATGGGTACATGCACATGGTGACTGGTATGGATACATGCATGTGGTGACTGGTATGGATACATGCATGTGGTGACTGGTATGGATACATGCACATGGTGACTGGTATGGATACATGCATGTGGTGACTGGTATGGATACATGCATGTGGTGACTGGTATGGATACATGCATGTGGTGACTGGTATGGATACATGCACATGGTGACTGGTATGGATACATGGTGACTGGTATGGATACATACACATGGTGACTGGTATGGATACATGCACGTGGTGACTGGTATGGATACATACACATGGTGACTGGTATGGATACATGCACATGGTGACTGGTATGGATACATGCACATGATGACTGGTATGGATACATGCACGTGGTGACTGGTATGGATACATGCAGGTGGTGACTGGTATGGATACATGCACGTGGTGACTGGTATGGATACATGGTGACTGGTATGGATACATGCACGTGGTGACTGGTATGGATACATGCACGTGGTGACTGGTATGGATACATGCACATGGGGACTGGTATGGATACATGCACGTGGGTCTATATATGTGGTGACTGGTATGGATACATGCACGTGGTGACTGGTATGGATACATGCATGTGGTCTAAAGATGTGGTGACTGGTATGGATACATGCACATGGTGACTGGTATGGAAACATGCAGGTGGTGACTGGTATGGATGCATGCATGTGGTGACTGGTATGGATACATGCACATGGTGACTGGTATGGATACATGCATGTGGTGACTGGTATGGAAACATGCAGGTGGTGACTGGTATGGATGCATGCATGTGGTGACTGGTATGGATACATGCACATGGTGACTGGTATGGAAACATGCAGGTGGTGACTGGTATGGATGCATGCATGTGGTGATTGGTATGGATGCATGCATGTGGTGACTGGTATGGATACATGCATGTGGTGACTGGTATGGATGCATGCATGTGGTGACTGGTATGGATACATGCACATGGTGACTGGTATGGATGCATACATGTGGTGACTGGTATGGATACATGCATGTGGTGACTGGTATGGATGCATGCATGTGGTGACTGGTATGGATACATGCATGTGGTGACTGGTATGGATACATGCATGTGGTGACTGGTATGGATACATGCATGTGGTGACTGGTATGGATACATGCACATGGTGACTGGTATGGATACATGCACGTGGGTCTATATATGTGGTGACTGGTATGGATACATGCACATGGGTCTATAGATGTGGTGACTGGTATGGATACATGCACGTGGTGACTGGTATGGATACATGCATATGGTGACTGGTATGGATACATGCACATGGTGACTGGTATGGATACATGCACGTGGTGACTGGTATGGATACATGCACGTGGGTCTATATATGTGGTGACTGGTATGGATACATGCACATGGGTCTATAGATGTGGTGACTGGTATGGATACATGCACGTGGTGACTGGTATGGATACATGCATATGGTGACTGGTATGGATACATGCACATGGTGACTGGTATGGATACATGCATGTGGTGACTGGTATGGATACATGCACGTGGTGACTGGTATGGATACATGCATGTGGTGACTGGTATGGATACATGCATGTGGTGACTGGTATGGATACATGCACATGGATCTATAGATGTGGTGACTGGTATGGATACATGCACGTGGTGACTGGTATGGATACATGAATGTGGTGACTGGTATGGATACATGCATGTGGTGACTGGTATGGATACATGCACATGGGTCTATAGATGCATCAATATCATACCTGTAACTACAGGTCCATCACAACAACTCACAGCATAGCACATGCAGTGGAGAACCAAAAGGTATATATAGAGACTGCATTACATTTTGTCTGACGATCGCTAGTTTACTACAAAGTCAGTTATGTCGAATTCTCCGGTTATCTTGAAGTTGGATCAAAGTCCCGTATTAGACACAATCATTGTACATATAACTGTATATACTATATCGAATTTCGTTAAGTCAAACTTCGGTTATGTCGAAGTATTTTGTTTGGTCTGACGGAATTCGACATAACGGATGTAGACTGTATATAGAGAATGCAGGATCTGAAGGTCATGTAGAGTATCACGTAGACATATCTAATGATTTCATAACACACGCAATGAATCAGTCAGGCAACATGACCATTGCAACAGATACTCAATGATATAATTGATCATATCTTTATTCTGCCAACTTTCCCAGAGTTTTAGCAGCAAGTCAGAACCAATATGCCCAAAGTAAATATAACTGATCTGTCTACCACAATCTTGACATTATTCATCATAAATACAGCCATTATTGCGGTATTTCTTTCCTTATTACAATACCTATTGCAACTACGTAAAGTGCCGCACTGCATGATGTCGCTAACACTAAATTAGGTCAACCTCGCAACTGACATCTGGATAGGCACCCTTTTGGCAAATAGAGCCAAGTTATTTGCTGTATCCGGTGGCAATAAAGAAAATGAAGGCATCTGTGCTTCCGCTGAACTGGACGAGTCTGACACAGGTCAAACTTTGCAACAATTTTATCACAAAAAAGAGTATCCTGAAATGATTCATTAGCCCCTGCCGTAGGAACGGGGGTTCTTTTTGGCTGTGTGTGTGTGTCTGCCTGTGTTATAAGAATAACACAAATAGTTTGTGGATATATAGAGGGTTGGTTCAGGAGGAAATTATTCAATTTTGGAAGAAATCGGTCAGGACATGTTGGCATGGCAGCTGGGAGCTATTCTCTAGTTAATTAAAGTTTCACAAAGTTCTGGGAATCCATTGAAGAAATATAACTTTTATTAAAATGACCTTGACTTTAACAATTCAAGGTCACCAACCATACGGCTGAAAATAATTTCCTATATGGATTAATTGTTTCACGTTTAAGTATGAGCATCCATTGTAGAGATATAAATATCTTGACTTGAGTTACAGGGAATCAATTACCGGTAACATGGAAGAAATAGTCTCTAATATGCTGCCATAAATCTCTCTTTCAGCTAACAAAGGAAGTTGTTATTGTAAAATTCATTAATTCAAGGACATTCATTTCTCCCAAACTTACGGTATATCTATTTTGAAGGACTAAAGGTCTAATTTAATCCATATTTGCAATACTGTACTGTATAGATTTTAAACTCTCTGCAGATTTGCTGAATATAAAGGCTTACAGTTAAACCTGCATCAGTTATGTACA
The DNA here is from genome assembly GCA_014843695.1 of Archivesica marissinica. Lineage (NCBI taxonomy): Eukaryota > Metazoa > Mollusca > Bivalvia > Venerida > Vesicomyidae > Archivesica > Archivesica marissinica. The sequence goes on along the minus strand of CM026390.1, from coordinate 98,990,633 downwards.
GACGGATCTGTAGTCCAGTGGTAACACGCTGGACTGGTAATCCAGGGATCGCAGATTCGATCCGCTGTCTGACCCTAATAAAATTAACAATCTTTCAGATGGGACTTTAAACCGAGCTCTCGTGCCAGTGCTGTACACCGTGCACATAAAAGAACCAGAGAAGACTCTGGAATGGGTCTCTGTCTGTATCATTGCATATCCTCCAAAAATCTAAAATGACTAATCTCTTCAGGAGGCGTCGCTCATATGGGCAACCAGTAGTGACGATAAATAAACATAAAACACACAATGCATCAGTTGTCATTAAGCTGACCATGTTTATGATTTAACCTCTACTGGTTGTAACCTCTGCTAAGCAGTCAGTTTTTGTCAGACACATGACTGGCAGCTTGAGACGTACTTTTGAATCTTACAAGCCTGTTATAAATCAACTTATATAAATCACTAATGTTGGCACAGATGAAAGCATATATGCGGTCAGTCTTTTCTCAGAATGTCAGTCTTTTCTCGGAATGTCAGTCTTTTCTCAGAATGTCAGTCTTTTCTCAGAATGTCAGTCTTTTCTCAGAATGTCAGTCTTTTCTCGGAATGTCAGTCTTTTCTCGGAATGTCAGTCTTTTCTCAGAATGTCAGTCTTTTCTCAGAATGTCAGTCTTTTCTCAGATTTCATTATTTCACTATCATGTAAAACCAACCTGGTTAGGGTTATACGTATCTTCCACATCGATCACGAGAACCCGGTTCTCCCGAGGCTGTGAGGCATATACGAATATATCCTTGACACGGACAGCTCCGCCCCAGATACACGGGATACCTTTCTCACACAGGGATGGCGGGGCATCTAGCTCATCTGGGATAAAGTAGAAGTTGCCAAAGTCTGGTAGCACGTGACGTTGGGTGAGGCATTCACTAGGCTCGTGCAGTGTGTAACCGTTGTCATGGAATATGATGAAACTCTCCTGTACTCCATTGAAATCTGTAAATTACAAACACACAAACTCATGTATTGCTCAATTTGTGACTGTCCTCATTATTTTTAAATTCCTTGATTGCTTATATGTAGGATATTAAATGAGTGGTCATTTGTTATTGATTGTCGTTTTTAGAAGACCAGCTTAAATAAATTCATTACAAATGTTATGTTATATTTCGGGTTATACGCCTGCATCAGCATTATTTTGGTCTATATCGCCGGCGGGCAGTTTACCTAACAACACCCTTCCTGGGCAGGCTCCAGCGGTTAACCAGTACTTGGGTGCACCAACCTCCGTAAGAAACTGCCAACTTTTTCATATAAATGAGACACGGCCTGAGCGGGGCTCAAACCCGTGACCATCAGTGATGATAGGTTACAGTTGTATACAAGTCAGCGACCTTAACCACTCGACCACGGAGGCGGACTCAATACAAATGAACACAAATACAAGATCCTATTTATAATATAATCGCCCAAACACATGTAAATTCAATGAATTGCAAAAGTTTCACGTATCCTTGCTTCTGTCACAATCAATGAAGTGCATTATATGGTCGATTGTTGTAAATTAATAGTAAACGCAACAAAAAGTAGTTCACATTTTATTTGTAATTTTACTTGAATTAAATACTTTGCTTATGTGATAATCAGAAATTAAATTCATTAAACTATATTCTAACACGACCCAGCTAATAACATACATACATCTAGAGTAAAACCAATCTCGGGTTATTCTGCAATATACCTACCTTGAACTATGCTGCACGCGCACCGTGTTTTGGCTACATCATTTATACAATGCGTGTAAAGTTTTATGAATGAAAGTCACGCGATGTTTGTAAAAAATACCGTTGGAATTCACGGAAGTGAGCTATTTTTAGAATCAGATAATCTCTTGTCCATCTTGTTTTTCTGTTAAGTAACGTTTCAGATACCGTATTTAGCTATGTATAGTGCGCTATCGTGTATAATGCGCACCCACGATTTGGCACGAAAATGGGGGAAAAACTGAGTTCCGATGTATACTGCGCACGTGAAAAACGCAATTTTCCAAGTCAAAATTTAACATTTCTCAAGAATTGCTAAAAATTGTGCTCCGTGATTTTTACAACTTATATTAATCACTCGAGATACCTCATCCAGGAACGGTAACGCACTCAGGTAAACCTGCTCAAATTTCTCGACACGTTCTCAAACATCTCAACACGTTCTCAAACATGTCAGCAGATGCTCAAACTTCTCAACACGTGTAGCCTACCTAATTAACTGGGACCCATTGTGAAAGGTTTGTCGAAATTAATTATCGCTACAAACAATTGAAATACTGCAGCCAAAATCTGCATTGTACATTGTACGGCGAAGTACGCGAAAAGTACGGGAAATATTACATACGATAAAACCATGTGATGTTATCAAATCGCCATTTTTTTATGCATAAAAATTACTAATTTCAATTAAATTCTTCAAAGTTTACCAAAATAAACACAATATATGCTAATTTTGTGGTCTTATTAATTTCATTTATTTATATAGACTATCGGCAACTGGTTTTAATAGCTAGTTTATAACGTTTGTCGAATGTAACAAATTATAGAATGACTATGGGCCGTTCGGGTCGAATTTCACAAAATATTGGTCAATTTTGGTCAGGAAAAAACTGTCCTGATGTCTGTACTGGTGTATAATGCGCAGTAGATAAACTGGATGAGGATTTCAGTAAGAAATGTGCGCACTATACATAGCTAAATACGGTACTATTCTGTACAGTTTTATTTGACAAAATAAATAAAATTATTGATCAGTTACAACATTTGTGCATTAGATTGGTATTTTCTTTAAAAAATAACGTCATCACCCCTTTACGCAGGAGGAAATTTCGAAAGCCAAATGCAGCGGCGTTTGAAGAAAATACTCCTTTAAAATTATTAGAGGTAAGTCGTGTTAGAATCGAAATAATAAGTATCAACCGTGGTATATCGCAGAATAACCCTCGTTTGAAGTTCTTATGCGCAGAAATATATCACGAAGGCCGAAGGTTGATATTTATTATTTCTTAAATAACATAAAACATTAATCAATGTATGCAAAACAACGGTGTATATTCTACATGTATATTATTATGTCAATCATGCAGATGTAGCACGTGACTATGACATCAACACAGTGGATGTAGTACGTGACTATGACATCAACACAGCGGATGTAGCACGTGACTATGACATCAACACAGCGGATGTAGCACGTGACTATGACATCAACACAGCGGATGTAGCACGTGACTATGACATCAACACAGTGGATGTAGTACGTGACTATGACATCAACACAGCGGATGTAGCACGTGACTATGACATCAACACAGCGGATGTAGCACGTGACTATGACATCAACACAGCGGATGTAGCACGTGACTATGACATCAACACAGTGGATGTAGTACGTGACTATGACATCAACACAGCGGATGTAGCACGTGACTATGACATCAACACAGCGGATGTAGCACGTGACTATGACATCAACACAGCGGATGTAGCACGTGACTATGACATCAACACAGTGGATGTAGTACGTGACTATGACATCAACACAGCGGATGTAGCACGTGACTATGACATCAACACAGCGGATGTAGCACGTGACTATGACATCAACACAGCGGATGTAGCACGTGACTATGACATCAACACAAGTATTTTACCATGACGTCACAAGTACGTATTTACCAAGTCAGTCAAAATGTGAAACTTTCAAAGAATGGCCATTTTCACAACTTTCAACAAGTTGTTACTCTGTGTCTGATCGTCAATCAATCGGATTCGCTGCATATACAGACTTACAGCAATATTTGTAGTGTTAATAGCCCGCCATGCATAATTTAGTGTTAAGAGCTGGAGGATAATTGGCATTGCCATAGAAATTCAATGCCATATTGCTCGTTTTATTTTGACGAAAAATATGTGATGGTGTTATATCCACTCTGCAAATTATGTTATAGAGTTCTTACATCGACAAATGTTGGTAATACTTAACGCTGTATTCCTGTTCAGAAATGAGAAACTGCATTGTATGCGAGTGTCTCGTTTTTTTATACTTGCAGGGTGAATAAAACATGTTAAACACTGATCTACGTGCATTCAGTTCTTCGCTGTTGTGATTTACTAAGCTACTTTGTTTTCCCAGTATCTAAGTACTATCCTCAAAACTGCTTTGCTTTCCCCAGTATGTAAGTACTATCCTCAAAACTGCTTTGTTTTCCAAGTATATAAGTACTATCCTCAAAACTGCTTTGTTTTCCCTGTATCTAAGTACTATCCTCAAAACTGCTTTGTTTTCCCCAGTAACTAAGTACTATCCTCAAAACTGCTTTGCTTTCCCCAGTATCTAAGTACTATCCTCAAAACTGCTTTGCTTTCCCCAGTATCTAAGTAATATCCTCAAAACTGCTTTGCTTTCCCCAGTATCTAAGTACTATCCTCAAAACTGCTTTGCTTTCCCCAGTATCTAAGTACTATCCTCAAAACTGCTTTGCTTTCCCCAGTATCTAAGTACTATCCTCAAAACTGCTTTGCTTTCCCCAGTATCTAAGTACTATCCTCAAAACTGCTTTGTTCCCCAGTATCTAAGTACTATCCTCAAAATTGCTTTGCTTTCCCTGTATCTAAGTACTATCCTCAAAACTGCTTTGTTTTCCCAGTATCTAAGTACTATCCTCAAAACTGCTTTGCTTTCCCCAGTATCTAAGTACTATCCTCAAAACTGCTTTGTTTCCCCAGTATCTAAGTACTATCCTCAAAATTGCTTTGCTTTCCCTGTATCTAAGTACTATCCTCAAAACTGCTTTGTTTTCCCTGTATCTAAGTACTATCCTCAAAACAGATTTGCTTTCCCTGTATCTAAGTACTATCCTCAAACAGATTTGCTTTCCCCAGTATATAAGTACTATCCTCAAAACTGATTTGCTTTCCCCAGTATATAAGTACTATCCTCAAAACTGATTTGCTTTCCCCAGTATCTAAGTACTATCCTCAAAACTGCTTTGCTTTCCCTGTATCTAAGTACTATCCTCAAAACTGCTTTGTTTTCCCTGTATCTAAGTACTATCCTCAACACAGATTTGCTTTCCCCAGTATATAAGTACTATCCTCAAAACTGATTTGCTTTCCCCAGTAGCTAAGTACTATCCTCAAAACTGCTTTGCTTTCCCCAGTATCTAAGTACTATCCTCAAAACTGCTTTGTTTTCCTGTATCTAAGTACTATCCTCAAAACCGCTTTGTTTTCCCAGTATATAAGTACTATCCTCAAAACTGCTTTGCTTTCCCCAGTATCTAGGTACTATCCTCAAAACTGCTTTGTTTTCCCAGTATCTAAGTACTATCCTCAAAACTGCTTTGTTTTCCCAGTATCTAAGTACTATCCTCAAAACTGCTTTGTTTTCCCAGTATCTAAGTACTATCCTCAAAACTGCTTTGTTTTCCCAGTATGTGTAACCTTAAAGACTTTGACCAGGAAAATGTGTAATAGGACCTTCCCATTCTTCTGTTGTGTTCTCCCTTACTTACCATCTGTATATGTGGTAGAATTCAGACTGTGTACAGCCACCATGACGGTTCCCTCCCCCATCACCAGCTGTGTTCTCCCTTACTTACCATCTGTATGTGTGGTAGAATTCAGACTGTATACAGCCACCATGACGGTTCCCTTCACCAGCTGTGTTCTCCCTTACTTACCATCTGTATATGTGGTAGAATTCAGACTGTGTACAGCCACCATGACGGTTCCCTCCCCCATCACAAGCTGTGTTTCCCCTTACTTACCATCAGTATATGTGGTAGAATTCAGACTGTGTACAACCACCATGACGGTTCCCTCCCCCATCACAAGCTGTGTTTCCCCTTACTTACCAACAGTATATGTGGTAGAATTCAGACTGTGTACAACCACCATGACAGTTCCCTCCCCCATCACAAGCTGTGTCTCCCCTTACTTACCATCAGTATATGTGGTAGAATTCAGACTGTGTACAGCCACCATGACGGTTCCCTCTCCTTCGCCAGCTGTGTTCTCCCCTTACTTACCATCAGTATATGTGGTAGAATTCAGACTGTGTACAGCCACCATGACGGTTCCCTCCCCCATCACAAGCTGTGTTTCCCCTTACTTACCATCAGTATATGTGGTAGAATTCAGACTGTATACAGCCACCATGACGGTTCCCTTCCCTTCACCAGCTGTGTTCTCCCTTACTTACCATCTGTATATGTGGTAGAATTCAGACTGTGTACAACCACCATGACGGTTCCCTCCCCCATCACAAGCTGTGTTTCCCCTTACTTACCATCAGTATATGTGGTAGAATTCAGACTGTGTACAACCACCATGACGGTTCCCTCCCCCATCACAAGCTGTGTTTCCCCTTACTTACCAACAGTATATGTGGTAGAATTCAGACTGTGTACAACCACCATGACAGTTCCCTCCCCCATCACAAGCTGTGTCTCCCCTTACTTACCATCAGTATATGTGGTAGAATTCAGACTGTGTACAGCCACCATGACGGTTCCCTCTCCTTCGCCAGCTGTGTTCTCCCTTACTTACCATCAGTATATGTGGTAGAATTCAGACTGTGTACAGCCACCATGACGGTTCCCTCCCCCATCACAAGCTGTGTTTCCCCTTACTTACCATCAGTATATGTGGTAGAATTCAGACTGTGTACAACCACCATGACGGTTCCCTCCCCCATCACAAGCTGTGTTTCCCCTTACTTACCAACAGTATATGTGGTAGAATTCAGACTGTGTACAACCACCATGACAGTTCCCTCCCCCATCACAAGCTGTGTCTCCCTTACTTACCATCAGTATATGTGGTAGAATTCAGACTGTGTACAGCCACCATGACGGTTCCCTCTCCTTCGCCAGCTGTGTTCTCCCCTTACTTACCATCAGTATATGTGGTAGAATTCAGACTGTGTACAGCCACCATGACGGTTCCCTCCCCCATCACAAGCTGTGTTTCCCCTTACTTACCATCAGTATATGTGGTAGAATTCAGACTGTGTACAACCACCATGACGGTTCCCTCCCCCATCACAAGCTGTGTTTCCCCTTACTTACCATCAGTATATGTGGTAGAATTCAGACTGTGTACAGCCACCATGACGGTTCCCTTCGCCAGCTGTGTTCTCCCCTTACTTACCATCACTATATGTGGTAGAATTCAGACTGTGTACAGCCACCATGACGGTTCCCTCTCCTTTGCCAGCTGTGTTCTCCCCTAACTTACCATCAGTATATGTGGTAGAATTCAGACTGTGTACAGCCACCATGACGGTTCCCTCTCCTTCGCCAGCTGTGTTCCTCGCATGACATTTATATGTGCCGCTATCAGCTGTGTAGTCCGCTTTGAGCACAGTTAATGTGCTGTCATCTGAATAGAAAACAAGAAAGTGCTATTGCTTTACATCTCTGGTGCATAAAATATCAATATAATGAGGTAAGGCCAACACATAAAGTGCTATTGTTTTACATCTCTGGTGCATAATATATCAATATAATGAGGTAAGGCCAACACATAAAGTGCTATTGTTTTACATCTCTGGTGCATAATATATCAATATAATGAGGTAAGGCCAACACATAAAGTGCTATTGTTTTACATCTCTGGTGCATAATATATCAATATAATGAGGTAAGGCCAACACATAAAGTGCTATTGTTTTACATCTCTGGTGCATAATATATCAATATAATGAGGTAAGGCCAACACATAAAGTGCTATTGTTTTACATCTCTGGTGCATAATATATCAATATAATGAGGTAAGGCCAACACATAAAGTGCTATTGTTTTACATCTCTGGTGCATAATATATCAATATAATGAGGTAAGGCCAACACATAAAGTGCTATTGTTTTACATCTCTGGTGCATAATATATCAATATAATGAGGTAAGGCCAACACATAAAGTGCTATTGTTTTACATCTCTGGTGCATAATATATCAATATAATGAGGTAAGGCCAACACATAAAGTGCTATTGTTTTACATCTCTGGTGCATAAAATATCAATATAATGAGGTAAGGCCAACACGTAAAGTGCTATTGTTTTACATCTCTGGTGCATAAAATATCAATATAATGAGGTAAGACCAACACATAAAGTGCTATTGGTTTACATATCTGGTGCATAAAATATCAATATAATGAGGTAAGGCCAACACATAAAGTTCTACTGGTTTACATATCTGGTGCAAAAAATATCAATATAATGAGGTAAGGCCAACACATAAAGTGCTACTATTTTACATCTCTGGTGCATACAATATCAATATAATGAGGTACGGCCAACAAAGAAAATCTTTCTCTTCTGCTGGAAAACCAGAATTGAATTTAAAAAACAATTTACAATAACAGCAGAGTTTGTGAAGATATATTTTGCTAGATTGTAGGACATAATTCCCCACTCATAGGTGGACAAAAGACCCACAGGCGAAACGACCAAACAAAGAAAACATCCCCTTCCTGGAACTGCTACCCGGACAACCCCTCCCCATATAAACCTCTCCCTTAACCATGGCAGACAAAACATCCCAATGATAGGACAAGAACAGACCCTTGTCCTATTGGTTGGTTGACATTACATGGATGTGGTGGTCAATGATAACCAAATCAATGAGACAATATTCCATTTTTATACAAATTTATTTTAGCTCGATTGCGAAACAAGTTCTTTCAACTTATATTAATCACTCTCGAGACCTCATTCCTGATGGCCATGAAGGAGAGAGAAGAGGCAATGTGGAATTTAAATGCCTTGCCTAAGGGCACAATCATAACGGCTCCAGTGCGGCTCGAACTCCGGACCTTTTGCACCTGAAGCGAAAGCGCATCCACTGCGCTATCACGACTTCCACTATATATTCCATACGAGATACTTATGAAACCGATTGACAAAATATATATTTTCAATTTATTCCTTACTAATATTAGGATTAGAATTATACGGGTTTGTTTTCTCTATTATTTTCATGAACAATTAAACGAGACCAATAACATTTATATTTAGTTAATTTGTTGTATAACATGAACAATTAAACGAGACCAATAACATTTATATTTAGTTAATTTGTTGTATAACATGAACATATCAAAATAGGTATTCGTATTGTAATTCTCACATGGGAGGGGGTTTGTCCTAGCATGGGAGGGGGTTTGTCCTAGCATGGGAGGGGGTTTGTCCTAGCATGGGAGGGGGTCTGTCCTAGCATGGGAGGGGGTCTGTCCTAGCATGGGAGGGGGTCTGTCCTAGCATGGAGGGGGTCTGTCCTAGCATGGGAGGGGGTCTGTCCTAGCATGGGAGGGGGTCTGTCCTAGCATGGGAGGGGGTCTGTCCTAGCATGGGAGGGGGTCTGTCCTAGCATGGGAGGGGGTCTGTCCTAGCATGGGAGGGGGTCTGTCCTAGCATGGGAGGGGGTCTGTCCTAGCATGGGAGGGGTCTGTCTAGCATGGGAGGGGGTCTGTCCTAGCATGGGAGGGGGTCTGTCCTAGCATGGGAGGGGGTCTGTCCTAGCATGGGAGGGGGTCTGTCCTAGCATGGAGGGGGTCTGTCCTAGCATGGGAGGGGGTCTGTCCTAGCATGGGAGGGGGTCTGTCCTAGCATGGGAGGGGGTCTGTCCTAGCATGGGAGGGGGTCTGTCCTAGCATGGGAGGGGGTCTGTCCTAGCATGGGAGGGGGTCTGTCCTAGCATGGGAGGGGGTCTGTCCTAGCATGGGAGGGGTCTGTCCTAGCATGGGAGGGGGTCTGTCCTAGCATGGGAGGGGGTCTGTCCTAGCATGGGAGGGGGTCTGTCCTAGCATGGGAGCATGGGAGGGGGTCTGTCCTAGCATGGGAGGGGGTCTGTCCTAGCATGGGAGGGGGTCTGTCCTAGCATGGGAGGGGGTCCTAGCATGGGAGGGGGTCTGTCTAGCATGGGAGGGGGTTGTCCTAGCATGGGAGGGGGTCTGTCCTAGCATGGGAGGGGGTCTGTCCTAGGGGGTCATGGGAGGGGGTCTGTCCTAGCATGGGAGGGGGTTTCCTAGTCCTAGCATGGGAGGGGGTTTGTCCTAGCATGGGAGGGGGTTTGTCCTAGCATGGGAGGGGGTTTGTCCTAGCATGGGAGGGGGTTTGTCCTAGCATGGGAGGGGGTTTGTCCTAGCATGGGAGGGGGTTTGTCCTAGCATGGGAGGGGGTTTGTCCTAGCATGGGAGGGGGTTTGTCCTAGCATGGGAGGGGTTTGTCCTAGCATGGGAGGGGGTTTTGTCCTAGCATGGGAGGGGGTTTGTCCTAGCATGGGAGGGGGTTTGTCCTAGCATGGGAGGGGGTTTGTCCTAGCATGGGAGGGGGTTTGTCCTAGCATGGGAGGGGGTTTGTCCTAGCATGGGAGGGGGTTTGTCCTAGCATGGGAGGGGGTTTGTCCTAGCATGGGAGGGGGTTTGTCCTAGCATGGGAGGGGGTTTGTCCTAGCATGGGAGGGGGTTTGTCCTAGCATGGGAGGGGGTTTGTCCTAGCATGGGAGGGGGTTTGTCCTAGCATGGGAGGGGGTTTGTCCTAGCATGGGGGGGTTTGTCCTAGCATGGGAGGGGGTCCTTGTCCTAGCATGGGAGGGGGTTTGTCCTAGCATGGGAGGGGGTTTGTCCTAGCATGGGAGGGGGTTTGTCCTAGCATGGGAGGGGGTTTGTCCTAGCAATGGGAGGGGGTTTGTCCTAGCATGGGAGGGGGTTTGTCCTAGCATGGGAGGGGGTTTGTCCTAGCATGGGAGGGGGTTTGTCCTAGCATGGGAGGGGGTTTGTCAAATGGGGTGGAGCATATTTTGTCCATGCAACTAATTGTATAGTATAGTATAGTTTTACTCAGGTAAAATAGAATATATGTCATAAAACAAATTCAATGTGAACATAGTACATGTGGACATCAAAGTGTAATCAATGGATACAAACAACAAGAGAGCAATAAAGCCCTCTTAATTCCATTGTGGTCCTTGATCATATGACATCGGAAAGGCAAATTAGTCAATCAATTATTGCACAGTGTGAATTATAGCTACATGGCACAGGATTGTATGAATATTTATATAATAAAATTATCACAAAATATTGCCTGAAAAGGTGATACTAAAACTAATTCAGGAAGATGGTATTATGTCCTGCCTGGTCATTTAGGAAGATGGTATTTTGTCCTGCCTGGTCATTTAGGAAGATGGTATTTTGTCCTGCCTGGTCATTTAGGAAGATGGTATTTTGTCGTGCCTGGTCATTTAGGAAAATGGTATTTTGTCCTGCCTGGTCATTTAGGAAGATGGTATTTTGTCCTGCCTGGTCATTTAGGAAGATGGTATTTTGTCCTGCCTGGTCATTTAGGAAGATGGTATTTTGTCCTGCCTGGTCATTTAGGAAGATGGCATTTTGTCCTGCCTGGTCATTTAGGAAGATGGTATTTTGTCGTGCCTGGTCATTTAGGAAGGGGGTATTTTGTCCTGCCTGGTCATTTAGGAAGATGGTATTTGTCGTGCCTGGTCATTCAGGAAGATGGTATTTTGTCCTGCCTGGTCATTTAGGAAGATGGTATATTGTCGTGCCTGGTCATTTAGGAAGATGGTATTTTGTCCTGCCTGGTCATTTAGGAAGATGGCATTTTGTCCTGCCTGGTCATTTAGGAAGATGGTATTTTGTCCTGCCTGGTCATTTAGGAAGGGGGTATTTTGTCCTGCCTGGTCATTTAGGAAGATGGTATTTTGTCCTGCCTGGTCATATAGGAAGATGGTATTTTGTCCTGCCTGGTCATTTAGGAAGATGGTATTTTGTCCTGCCTGGTCATTTAGGAAGATGGCATTTTGTCCTGCCTGGTCATTTAGGAAGATGGTATTTTGTCGTGCCTGGTCATTTAGGAAGGGGGTATTTTGTCCTGCCTGGTCATTTAGGAAGATGGTATTTTGTCGTGCCTGGTCATTCAGGAAGATGGTATTTTGTCCTGCCTGGTCATTTAGGAAGATGGTATATTGTCGTGCCTGGTCATTTAGGAAGATGGTATTTTGTCCTGCCTGGTCATTTAGGAAGATGGCATTTTGTCCTGCCTGGTCATTTAGGAAGATGGTATTTTGTCCTGCCTGGTCATTTAGGAAGGGGGTATTTTGTCCTGCCTGGTCATTTAGGAAGATGGTATTTTGTCCTGCCTGGTCATTTAGGAAGGGGGTATTTTGTCCTGCCTGGTCATTTAGGAAGATGGTATTTTGTCCTGCCTGGTCATTTAGGAAGGGGGTATTTTGTCCTGCCTGGTCATTTAGGAAGATGGTATTTTGTCCTGCCTGGTCATTTAGGAAGGGGGTATTTTGTCCTGCCTGGTCATTTAGGAAGATGGTATTTTGTCCTGCCTGGTCATTTAGGAAGGGGGTATTTTGTCCTGCCTGGTCATTTAGGAAGATGGTATTTTGTCCTGCCTGGTCATTTAGGAAGGGGGTGTTTTATACGGGTGTGATAAAAAATACTGGGGGTGATTTGTCCATGGTGGGGGGGGGGTATATCGTTGTACCACGTTGGGACTGTGTACTTACATGCCTGGATGTGGTATTTAACGTTGTGAGTGTGTACTTACATGCCTGGATGTGGTATTTAACGTTGTGAGTGTGTACTTACATGCCTGGATGTGGTATTTAACGTTGTGAGTGTGTACTTACATGCCTGGATGTGGTATTTAACGTTGTGAGTGTGTACTTACATGCCTGGATGTGGTATTTAACGTTGAGAGTGTGTACTTACATGCCTGGATGTGGTATCTAACGTTGAGAGTGTGTACTTACATGCCTGGATGTGGTATTTAACGTTGTGATTGTGTACTTACATGCCTGGATGTGGTATTTAACGTTGTGATTGTGTACTTACATGCCTGGATGTGGTATTTAACGTTGTGAGTGTGTACTTACATGCCTGGATGTGGTATTTAACATTGTGATTGTGTACTTACATGCCTGGATGTGGTATTTAACGTTGTGAGTGTGTACTTACATGCCTGGATGTGGTATTTAACGTTGTGAGTGTGTACTTACATGCCTGGATGTGGTATTTAACGTTGTGAGTGTGTACTTACATGCCTGGATGTGGTATCTAACGTTGGGAGTGTGTACTTACATGCCTGGATGTGGTATTTAACGTTGTGATTGTGTACTTACATGCCTGGATGTGGTATTTAACGTTGTGATTGTGTACTTACATGCCTGGATGTGGTATTTAACATTGTGATTGTGTACTTACATGCCTGGATGTGGTATTTAACGTTGTGAGTGTGTACTTACATGCCTGGATGTGGTATTTAACATTGTGATTGTGTACTTACATGTCTGGATGTGGTATTTAACATTGGGAGTGTGTACTTACATGCCTGGATGTGGTATTTAACATTGTGAGTGTGTACTTACGTGCCTGGATGTGGTATTTAACATTGTGATTGTGTACTTACATGCCTGGATGTGATATTTAACATTGTGAGTGTGTACTTACGTGCCTGGATGTGATATTTAACGTTGTGAGTGTGTACTTACATGATGTGGTATTTAACGTTGTGAGTGTGTACTTACATGCCTGGATGTGGTATTTAACGTTGTGAGTGTGTACTTACATGCCTGGATGTGGTATTTAACGTTGTGAGTGTGTACTTACATGCCTGGATGTGATATTTAACGTTGTGAGTGTGTACTTACATGCCTGGATGTGGTATTTAATGTTGGGAGTGTGTACATACATGCCTGTATGTGATATTTAACGTTGCGAGTGTGTACTTACATGCCTGGATATGGTATTTAACGTTGTGAGTGTGTACTTACATGCCTGGATGTGATATTTAGCTCCTTGTTGTACCGTTTCATCTTCAAACTTCCATGTAATTGTTGGTTTAGGATAACCCTCCGCATGACATCTGATCTCAAAGCTGTCTCCATGCAGACAGTCATGTGACTTAATGTGCATCATCACACGAGGTAACTCTGGGGAAATACATATACCATTTAATAAAGAAATCAACCGGTAAACCATGAGGTAACTCGGGGAAATACATATACCATTTAATAAAGAAATCAACCGGTAAACCATGAGGTAACTCGGGGGAAATACATACATGTATACCATTTAATAAAGAAATCAACCGGTAAACCATGAGGTAACTCTGGGGAAATACATATACCATTTAATAAAGAAATCAACCGGTAAAACATGAGGTAACTCTGGGGAAATATATATACCATTTAATAAAGAAATCAACCGGTAAAACATGAGGTAACCCTGGGGAAATACATATACCATTTAATAAAGAAATCAACAGGTAAAACATGAGGTAACTCTGGGGAAATACATATACCATTTAATAAAGAAATCAACCGGTAAACAATGAGGTAACTCTGGGGAAATACATATACCATTTAATAAAGAAATCAACCGGTAAAACATGAGGTAACTCTGGGGAAATACATATACCATTTAATAAAGAAATCAACCGGTAAACCATGAGGTAACTCGGGGGAAATACATATACCATGTAATAAACAGTGGAACCTCAAAACCGGAACCCTGCTATAGCGGAATTCCATCCCACCAGGACGATTTTCCCGGTCCCGATATTTTTCCTCTTTATTCAAGGTAAAAAACCTCTATCAACCGAAATCCCTCTCTCCGAATACCGGACAAGTCTTAAGAACCATTTGTGCACATTTCTATTGAAAATTACCCCTGAAAAGTGAACGCCCAGTGGCGAACGATCTTAGTCTTGCCTGAATCAAAATTCAAATACAGGTAATCAGTCAGCATAGTATTTACATTACCGACGGTGTTGTTGCGAGAATAGAAAGGCGTGATAAAGAGGTTTAATTATACAGTGGATGCGCTCAATAAAAAGATGTTCTCTGGGCCTGTAAGTGTGCACTGACCTGTAGTCCTCTAGTTCGGAGGAGGTTCAGTTTAGAGGAGTTTCACTGTACCATGAACAAATCAGCTGGTTAACAACGAGGTAGCTCCAGGGAAATTTACTGTGGATGTTCTCAGATGTGATTGCAAAGAATAAAAGCAATATCTTCCAACGGTTTTTAACAATAAAAATGGTTGAGATTGTTTTTGCACATAAATAATTTTATAATCATAGAATTTTTGTCCAAATTTCAATCGACATTGGAGAACTAATCATGTAACAGTCTGTTTTTTAAGCATGAATAATTTCTGAAATGATTATTTTGGCTAAAAGGAAGTCAATATTATACCAAATGGGATTCTGAACAATATTTCAAGCTTTCCCATAATTGCTTCATTTGAAGTTACTTTTTGATTATTTTTTTAGTATTAAAGTAGCAAGCACTACATCTGTGAAATAGCGAATTTCTACAGAATGTAATTTCCTACTATATGGTATAATTTGTTTCCAAATATTTGCCACAGAATCCGAGTATTTCAACCAATATACAAACGTCGTATACGTAAATGACATTTGTTGACATAACAAAATAATGTAAACAAGGTCAACTTTTATGCGTAATACAACGCGTGTATCCTGAATAACAACATTTTATGGTACAAACTTACCGTTATATCTCACACGCGTGCCTATGCATATTTATTTTTAGACTAATCTGATTTATCTCCAAACGGCAGTATGCTTAGCATAGACTCCAATAATTCAGGAGAGTGGCTGACTGCTAGGTGAAATTCTAGTTTCACTTTTTGAGAGTTTTCAGAACGTAAACACATTTATTGATTGCAAGTTAGTGCTCAAATTATTTCGGAAGAATTTGTAGTAGACATGCTATTTGTATGTGGGTGTTTTATTGGGGCGGCTTGCGATGTAATGTCGCTTTAATTAGATGATGTTGAAATTGGCAATCACTTTGCCGAAGATTTTACTATCAATCTTAGTATTAAAGTGTAATTTCAGGGTAACTGTCATAGATAGACATAACTTATTACCCAATGCTTACACCAGGAACAGTGTCTGTGTAAGGGTAACTGTCATAGATAGACATAACTTATTACCCAATGCTTACACCAGGAACAGTGTCTGTGTAAGCAAGCTGTTAACTAGTGGAGGAGATAAATGCTTACTTTGTACTGTGAGTCTGTATACTTGTTTCATAGATGGTTTCTGTCTCTCATGACAACTCAGGTTACCCACATGATGGAATCCAACAGTCTCTAGGTATAAGCTGCCATCTCCTAACACCTATAAATAACATTATATACATAATCCAAAAGTCCGCTAGATATAACCTGCCATCTCATAACACATACAAACAACATTATATACATAATCCAACAGTCCGCTAGATATAACCTGCCATCTCATAACACATACAAACAACATTATATACATAATCCAACAGTCTGCTAGATATAACCGGCCATCTCATAACACATACAAACAACATTACATACATAATCCAACAGTCTGCTAGATATAACCAGCCATCTCATAACACCTACAAACAACATTATATACATAATCCAACAGTCTGCTAGATATAACCTGCCATCTCATAACACATACAAACAACATTATATACATAATCCAACAGTCTGCTAGATATAACCTGCCATCTCCTAACACCTACAAATAACATTATATACATAATCCAACAGTCTAGTACTAGATGATACATACAGTTACTAGAGTATACATACATCTACTAGATGATACATACATCTACTAGAGGATACATACAGCTACTAGAGGATACATACAGCTACTAGATGATACATACATCTACTAGATGATACATACATTTACTAGATGATACATACAGCTACTAGATGATACATACATCTACTAGATGATACATACAGTTACTAGAGTATACATACAGTTACTAGATGATACATACAGCTACTAGATGATACATACAGCTACTAGAGGATACATACATCTACTAGATGATACATACATCTACTAGATGATACATACAGCTACTAGATGATACATACAGCTACTAGAGGATACATACAGCTACTAGATGATACATACATCTACTAGATGATACATACAGCTACTAGATGATACATACAGCTACTAGAGGATACATACAGCTACTAGATGATACATACATATACTAGATGATACATACAGCTACTAGATGATACATACATCTACTAGATGATACATACAGCTACTAGATGATACATACAGCTACTAGAGGATGCATACAGCTACTAGAGGATACATACATCTACTAGATGATACATACATCTACTAGATGATACATACAGTTACTAGAGTATACATACAGCTACTAGAGGATACATACAGCTACTAGATGATACATACATCTACTAGATGATACATACAGCTACTAGATGATACATACATCTACTAGATGATACATACAGTTACTAGAGGATACATACAGCTACTAGAGGATACATACAGCTACTAGAGGATACATACAGCTACTAGAGGATACATACAGCTACTAAAGGATACATACAGCTACTAGAGGATACATACAGCTACTAGAGGATGCATACAGCTACTAGAGGATGCATACAGCTACTAGAGGACACATACAGTTACTAGAGTATACATACAGTTACTAGAGGATACATACAGTTACTAGAGTATACATACAGCTACTAGAGTATACATACAGCTACTAGAGTATACATACAGCTACTAGAGGACACATACATATACTAGAGGATGCATACAGCTACTAGAGGACACATACTAGAGGATACATACAGCTACTAGAGTATACATACAGTTACTAGAGGATACATACAGCTACTAGAGGATACATACGGCTACTAGAGTATACATACAGCTACTAGAGGATACATACAGCTACTAGAGTATACATACAGTTACTAGAGGATGCATACAACTACTAGAGGATGCATACAGCTACTAGAGGATACATACAGCTACTAGAGGATACATACAGCTACTAGAGTATACATACAGCTACTAGAGGATACATACAGCTACTAGAGGATACATACAGCTACTAGAGGATACATACAGCTACTAGAGTATACATACAGCTACTAGAGGATACATACAGTTACTAGAGGATACATACAGCTACTAGAGGACACATACAGTTACTAGAGTATACATACAGCTACTAGAGTATACATACGGCTACTAGATGATACATACATCTACTAGATGATACATACATCTACTAGATGATACATACATCTACTAGATGATACATACATCTACTAGATGATACATACAGTTACTAGATGATACATACAGCTACTAGAGGATACATACAGCTACTAGAGGATACATACAGTTACTAGAGGATACATACAGCTACTAGAGTATACATACAGTTACTAGAGGATATATACGGCTACTAGATGATACATACAGCTACTAGAGTATACATACGGCTACTAGAGTATACATACAGCTACTAGAGGATACATACAGCTACTAGAGGATACATACAGCTACTAGAGGATGCATACAGCTACTAGAGGATGCATACATCTACTAGAGGATGCATACAGCTACTAGAGGATGCATATATCTACTAGAGGATGCATACATCTACTAGAGGATGCATACATCTACTAGAGGACACATACAGTTACTAGAGTATACATACAGTTACTAGAGGATACATACAGTTACTAGAGTATACATACAACTACTAGAGGATACATACGGCTACTAGAGTATACATACAGCTACTAGAGGATACATACAGTTACTAGAGGATGCATACATCTACTAGATGCTACATACAGTTACTAGAGTATACATACAGTTACTAGAGGATACATACAGCTACTAGAGGATACATACAGTTACTAGAGTATACATACAGCTACTAGAGGATACATACAGCTACTAGAGGATACATACAGCTACTAGAGGATACATACAGCTACTAGAGGATACATACAGCTACTAGAGGATACATACAGCTACTAGAGTATACATACAGCTACTAGAGGACACATACAGTTACTAGAGTATACATACAGCTACTAGAGGATGCATACAGCTACTAGAGTATACATACAGCTACTAGAGGATACATACAGCTACTAGAGGATACATACAGCTACTAGAGTATACATACAGCTACTAGACGATACATACAGCTACTAGAGGATGCATACAGCTACTAGAGGATGCATATAGCTACTAGAGGATACATAGTTACTAGAGGATACATACAGCTACTAGAGGATACATACAGCTACTAGAGTATACATACAGCTACTAGAGGATACATACGGCTACTAGAGTATACATACAGCTACTAGAGTATACATACAGCTACTAGACACATACAACTACTAGAGGATACATACTGATATTGCAGGGAAGTCAATGAGTCCTAGCTCTATATCATTCCTCTTCCAGATGATGTCGGTCGATTCAGTGATGTCACATTTGACTTCCAGTCCATTACCAACAGTGGCTAACAATGGCACGACCTCTGTCTTGTGTTCCAACAGGTCAGGTATATCTGCAATATATATTAGGCAAGACGTTAGATTGTAAGACATGTTTTCAAATCTTGAATAGGTACCAGCAACTTTGTATTGTATTCTTATACAGGAACAAGCCACATTCATTCAAATTATTTGACCATTTTGTTTCAAGAAAGTCAACTATTTGTTCTACTTAATTGTTGTTTTTACCAGTGAAATAAAATGGTATTTCATGAATTATTTCACTTAATCTCGCTCCTATATGCTTCTGGTTCCCAGCCACTATAATATAAAGGATCTTACACAATTGGTGATTTCATAACATATTTTATGAAATGAATTTTGTAATTTTGCTATTAAGCGAGCCATTTAGAGCAAATTGTCATGATGTCACTATATGCAAAATGTGTTATATTTATGTTTTAAACAGCGTTATAAATACATCGAGACGTGTGTTAAATTGTTGTTAATGTTATGTAACAATTCACCTAGGAATATGCATAATTTAAAATTTAATTTACAAATCGTAGGATTATTCTCTCAACCAATCAGAATCCTACCCGACATAGACCGCTTTATATAACTTGTGAATAACATGTAGAACAATTCATCCATCACCTACCCGGCATAGACCACTAAATATAACTTGTGAATAACATATAGAACAATTCATCCATCACCTACCCAACATAGACCACTAAATATAACTTGTGAATAACATGTAGAACATCTTATTGGCATATTGCTATACGGCTGCAGAAGCTGACAAAATTGTAAAGAAATGACGGGCAGTGATTTCCCAGCAGTACATGTAGAAGTTACTAATCTGCATTAACTTGTACAAGTGAGTTATTATAACACAAGATGAAATGGATAGAACTGTTACAAAATCAATGTAGATAAAGGCTGTTTGTCTGAAGGTATATGTATGGAAATGTTTTATGTTTCCATCAAGTACTTAACCCTTTCAACCCCAAGTAACTGACATGGACTGGTGCATGCTATTTTTAGACCAATAAATTAATAAGAAAATTACATTTGGACCAGTTCATTTATCAAAATGGGTAATTTTATCTAAAAATAGTAATAATTATTACTGGCAAAAAAGTGCAGATCCTGATGAGACGGCTCGTTACGAGCCGGCTCATCTGGATCTACACTTTTCATAAGCCTATTTAGAGGCCTGTGGGGTTGAAAGGGTTAAGTTTCCTATGATAATAATATTGGTTGTTCTATCAATTTATCATAATATTGGTCTTTCTATCAATTTCTTATCATTATATTGAACTTTCAATAATGTTTTTCTATTACTATATTGGTCTGTCTATCAATATATCATTAAGTGGAAGTCGTGATAGCGCAGTGAATGCATGTTCGCTTCAGGTGCGAAAGGTCCAGAGTTTTAGCCCTGCTGGAGCCGTTACGATTGTGCCCTTAGGCAAGGCATTTAAATTCCACGTTGCCTCTTCTCTCTCCCTCGTGGCGATGGATTCCATCAGGAATGAGGTCTCGAGAGTGATTAATATAAGTTGTAAGAACTTGTTTCACAATCGAGCTAAAATAAATTTGTATAAACTAATATATCATTACATTGGCCTTTCTATCAATTCCCTATTATTATATTGGGTTTTCTATCATTTTCCTATCATATTGGTAGGGATGGGTATTGCACCTCAAAACCATACTGTGGTATATTGCAATACGCAGGTTTTACTACAATACGTACCATGGTATATTGCAATACACAGGTTTTACTACAATACGTACTGTGGTATATTGCAATACGCAGGTTTTACTACAATACGTACTGTGGTATATTGCAATATGCAGGTTTTACTACAATACGTACCATGGTATATTGCAATACACAGGTTTTACTACAATACGTACCATGGTATATTGCAATACGCAGGTTTTACCACAATACATACCGTGGTATATTGCAATACGCAGGTTTTACTACAATACATACCATGGTATATTGCAATACGCAGGTTTTACCACAATACGTACCATGGTATATTGCAATACACAGGTTTTACTACAATACGTACTGTGGTATATTGCAATACGCAGGTTTTACTACAATACGTACCATGGTATATTGCAATACACAGGTTTTACTACAATACGTACTGTGGTATATTGCAATACGCAGGTTTTACTACAATACGTACTGTGGTATATTGCAATATGCAGGTTTTACTACAATACGTACCATGGTATATTGCAATACACAGGTTTTACTACAATACGTACCATGGTATATTGCAATACGCAGGTTTTACCACAATACATACCGTGGTATATTGCAATACGCAGGTTTTACTACAATACATACCATGGTATATTGCAATACGCAGGTTTTACCACAATACGTACCATGGTATATTGCAATACACAGGTTTTACTACAATACGTACTGTGGTATATTGCAATACGCAGGTTTTACTACAATACGTACCATGGTATATTGCAATACGCAGGTTTTACCACAATACATACCGTGGTATATTGCAATACGCAGGTTTTACCACAATACGTACCATGGTATATTGCAATACGCAGGTTTTACTACAATACATACCGTGGTATATTGCAATACGCAGGTTTTACTACAATACGTACCATGGTATATTGCAATACTCAGGTTTTACCACAATACATACCGTGGTATATTGCAATACGCAGGTTTTACCACAATACGTACCATGGTATATTGCAATATGCAGGTTTTACTACAATACGTACCATGGTATATTGCAATACACAGGTTTTACTACAATACGTACTGTGGTATATTGCAATACGCAGGTTTTACTACAATACGTACACGCAGGTTTTACCACAATACATACCGTGGTATATTGCAATACGCAGGTTTTACCACAATACGTACCATGGTATATTGCAATACGCAGGTTTTACTACAATACATACCGTGGTATATTGCAATACGCAAATTTTACCACAATACGTACTGCAGTATATTGCGATACGCAGGTTTTATTACAATACGTACCATGGTATATTGCAATACGCAGGTTTTACTACAATACGTACCGTGGTATATTGCAATATGCATGTTTTACCACAATACTGCAGTATATTGCAATACACAGGTTTTATTACAATACGTACCATGGTATATTGCAATATGCAGGTTTTACTACAATACGTACTGTGGTATATTGCAATATGCAGGTTTTACTACAATATGTACCATGGTATATTGCAATACGCAGGTTTTACTACAATACGTACCATGGTATATTGCAATACGAAGGTTTTATTACAATACGTACCATGGTATATTGCAATATGCAGGTTTTACAACAATACATACCGTGGTATATTGCAATACGCAAATTTTACCACAATACGTACCGCAGTATATTGCGATACGCAGGTTTTACTACAATACGTACTGTGGTATATTGCAATATGCAGGTTTTACTACAATATGTACCATGGTATATTGCAATACGCAGGTTTTACTACAATACGTACCATGGTATATTGCAATATGCAGGTTTTATTACAATACGTACCATGGTATATTGCAATACGCAGGTTTTACAACAATACATACCGTGGTATATTGCAATACGCAAATTTTACCACAATACGTACCGCAGTATATTGCGATACGCAGGTTTTACTACAATACGTACAGTGGTATATTGCAATATGCAGGTTTTACCACAATACGTACTGCAGTATATTGCAATACACAGGTTTTACTACAATATGTACCGTGGTATATTGCAATACGCAGGTTTTACTACAATATGTACCATGGTATATTGCAATACGCAGGTTTTATTACAATACGTACCATGGTATATTGCAATACGCAGGTTTTACTACAATACATACCATGGTATATTGCAATATGCAGGTTTTACCACAATACGTACTGCAGTATATTGCAATACACAGGTTTTACTACAATATGTACCGTGGTATATTGCAATACACAGGTTTTACTACAATACGTACAGTGGTATATTGCAATACGCAGGTTTTACTACAATACGTACAGAGGTATATTGCAATACACAAGTTTTAGCACAATACGTAACATGGTATATTGCAATACACAGGTTTTACCACAATATGTAACATGGTATATTGCAATACGCAAGTTTTACCACAATATGTAACATGGTATATTGCAATACGCAAGTTTTACCACAATACGTAACATGGTATATTGCAATATGCAAGTTTTAGCACAATACGTACCGCGGTATATTGCAATACGCAAGTTTCACCACAATACGTACCGCGGTATATTGCAATACACAAGTTTCACCACAATACGTACTGCGGTATATTGCAATACGCAAGTATTAGCACAATATGTACCGCGATATACAAACCCAGTAGTAAAATATTATTAATCAACTAATATAATAACAACTAGAAAATAGCAGTTGACGTGTATGTATGGCTACGTGTTGTTGCGAGCGGTTTACGATACTTACGGTTTGTTACAATTTATTTATGGAAAAATCATACCGTGGACAATCATAAGAAGATTTATGACATGTCAAAATTTTGCCTCTCCTTTCATGGATCCTTAAGTGTCTGCGCGTTGTGATGATTTATTTACAGATACAAGCGAGCTATTTACGGATGCTTGCGATTGACGAGTTGGCGATCCATAAGGAATCGTAAGAAAAATCGGTGTATGTGAAGGGGGGTATTATGCATTGTGTTGTAATTATTGAATAATGTGTCTCTCGGACAATATAAATCCATGACAGTGTACATTGATCAATAGAGGGGTTCTATAGAAAGCTAATTGAGATTATCTCCATTTGATTGACATGTTTCTGGTGTAAAACTTTGATGAGCTAGCGCCATGCCAACAATTACTTGTAATCGAGGTCAATTAACACCTATCTATTAATTCTTTGATCACATTCTTGGCTTCAAATGCTCTGAAAATTGATATATTGAGGCCATGTGATATTGTTGATTGTCCAAAAATTGATAATGAGGCTGTTTTTGCCGATAATAGGGCTAAGTTACCTTCGCTCATCAAGCCAGTGATGGCATTTTCGTTATCTCCTGGTATTAAAATGTTGTCCAATTTCATTAATCATATGGAATAATGTTCCGAAGTTAGCACCGGAGTTGAGAGAAAAATGGTCCTGGTATATTATATTTGTACCGCGGTTACCGTATTCCGCTAATTACTCCAGGGTTTACGGGTATTGAACTTACTATCAATTTCCTATGATTATATTGGACTTTCCATCAATTTCCTATGATTATATTGGACTTTCCATCAATTTCCTATGATTATATTGGACTTTCTATCAATTTCCTATGATTATATTGGACTTTCTATCAATTTCCTATGATTATATTGGACTTTCCATCAATTTCCTATGATTATATTGGACTTACTATCAATTTCCTATGATTATATTGGACTTTCCATCAATTTCCTATGATTATATTGGACTTTCTATCAATTTCCTATGATTATATTGGACTGTCTATCAATTTCCTATGATTATATTGGACTTTCCATCAATTTCCTATGATTATATTGGACTGTCTATCAATTTCCTATGATTATATTGGACTTTCCATCAATTTCCTATGATTATATTGGACTTTCTATCAATTTCCTATGATTATATTGGACTGTCTATCAATTTCCTATGATTATATTGGACTTTCCATCAATTTCCTATGATTATATTGGACTTTCCATCAATTTCCTATGATTATATTGGACTTTCCATCAATTTCCTATGATTATATTGGACTTTCTATCAATTTCCTATGATTATATTGGACTTACTATCAATTTCCTATGATTATATTGGACTTTCCATCAATTTCCTATGATTATATTGGACTTTCTATCAATTTCCTATGATTATATTGGACTGTCTATCAATTTCCTATGATTATATTGGACTTTCCATCAATTTCCTATGATTATATTGGACTGTCTATCAATTTCCTATGATTATATTGGACTTTCCATCAATTTCCTATGATTATATTGGACTTTCCATCAATTTCCTATGATTATATTGGACTTTCCATCAATTTCCTATGATTATATTGGACTTTCTATCAATTTCCTATGATTATATTGGACTTTCTATCAATTTCCTATGATTATATTGGACTTTCCATCAATTTCCTATGATTATATTGGACTTTCTATCAATTTCCTATGATTATATTGGACTTTCCATCAATTTCCTATGATTATATTGGACTTTCTATCAATTTCCTATGATTATATTGGACTTTCTATCAATTTCCTATGATTATATTGGACTTTCTATCAATTTCCTATGATTATATTGGACTGTCTATCCATTTCCTATGATTATATTGGACTTTCTATCAATTTCCTATGATTATATTGGACTGTCTATCAATTTCCTATGATTATATTGGACTTTCCATCAATTTCCTATGATTATATTGGACTTTCCATCAATTTCCTATGATTATATTGGACTTTCCATCAATTTCCTATGATTATATTGGACTTTCTATCAATTTCCTATGATTATATTGGACTTTCCATCAATTTCCTATGATTATATTGGACTTTCCATCAATTTCCTATGATTATATTGGACTTTCTATCAATTTCCTATGATTATATTGGACTTTCTATCAATTTCCTATGATTATATTGGACTTTCTATCAATTTCCTATGATTATATTGGACTTTCCATCAATTTCCTATGATTATATTGGACTTTCCATCAATTTCCTATGATTATATTGGACTTTCTATCAATTTCCTATGATTATATTGGACTTTCCATCAATTTCCTATGATTATATTGGACTTTCCATCAATTTCCTATGATTATATTGGACTGTCTATCCATTTCCTGTCGCTGTCATGTCAGTAATTTAGTAATTTTAAATTGTTGTACAAGATTCAATGTTTTTGGCTTAAAATTATGAAAACATATATGAAAAGATATAAACGTGCTTAATCAATTTGATGGTATGAAAACACGGTCGATGTTTTTCCTTTAATAACGGTAATATTGATCAGTACCACAATAGTTTCCAGACATCAAATTGGATTTCAATATCATTGCAATAAACAAGAATGATGTTCCTTGCAATAACTTGAATTAAATCATTTAAAAGTTCCAGCAATTGCAAATACTTCACCAGCTAATTCCTATTCACTCAGACAGTAACATTGTACAGCATTGTACTTGTACCTGCCTGCTGTCTGTTGATCAAATCATACAACAATCATGCTCAGTTTTCTGCTATTCAGTGCCATTTCTGACATGAAACACTTACAAAATTGAATAATGCAAATGTCATGTGCATAAATATATCCATGGTACCGTTGTTGCCAACACAGACCATTCATAAAATTCCACAGAAATGTTGAAATGTTACAACATCTAGCTACATTCTATTCCCATTACACTAATGTGTATGGCATTATTTAATATTGCATCCATGCAGTCCATTAGTGGTGATGGTTTCAGTATTTATGTGACCGTATGATATATCTATCTATATTATTTGCATTCTCAAAGGACATATTTTCCATTAATCTAAAAATAATTCTCACCAAAAGCTTGAATAAATTCGTCTATGGACAATTTTCCATCCCTCTCTCCGAGTTCATCAAATGTCACAATATCGAGTAAAGTACACAGCGACGATATTTCATCCATATGTTCAAGCAACTGCAATTCCCAAAATTCCTCTTTTTCAACATGGCCACTAAAGTCCCGATCAAAGTAGTTGAACATCACAGCAGCAAGCTTCTGTTTTTCTGTTTTGGTAAAGATAAGACAAAAAATAGCTTTAAATAGTAAAGATAAGACAAAACAATAACTGTAAGTATGAAATTGTTTAACCCCTTTGATCCCAGTAGAATATTTAAAATAATCTAATTTATGGCAGAAATATTCTGTTTAACCTCAATAACCTATCTAGACAATTCCATACAACAACACACGATGCCTGGAGGTCCGAAATCATTCACCAGACATTTCGTTAACCAGGTGTTTAACCTCATGTCTACATCTTAGTAAAGTTCTAACCAGGTGGTTAACCTCATGTCTACATCTTAGTAAAGTTCTAACCAGGTGGTTAACCTCATGTATACATCTTAGTAAAGTTCTAACCAGGTGGTTAACCTCATGTCTACATCTTAGTAAAGTTCTAACCAGGTGGTTAACCTCATGTCTACATCTTAGTAAAGTTCTAACCAGGTGGTTAACCTCATGTATACATCTTAGTAAAGTTTTAACAAGGTTGTTAACCTCATGTCTACATCTTAGTAAAGTTCTAACCAGGTGGTTAACCTCATGTCTACATCTTAGTAAAGTTCTAACCAGGTGTTTAACCTCATGTCTACATCTTAGTAAAGTTTTAACAAGGTGGTTAACCTCATGTCTACATCTTAGTAAAGTTCTAACCAGGTGCTTAACCTCATGTCTACATCTTAGTAAAGTTTTAACAAGGTGGTTAACCTCAGGTCTACATCTTAGTAAAGTTCTAACCAGGTGGTTAACTGCATGTCTACATCTTAGTAAAGTTCTAACCAGGTGGTTAACCTCATGCATACATCTTAGTAAAGTTCTAACCAGGTGGTTAACCTCATGTATACATCTTAGTAAAGTTCTAACCAGGTGGTTAACCTCATGTATACATCTTAGTAAAGTTTTAACAAGGTGGTTAACCTCATGTATACATCTTAGTAAAGTTCTAACCAGGTGGTTAACCTCATGTATACATCTTAGTAAAGATTTAACCAGGTGTTTAACCTCATGTATACATCTTAGTAAAGTTCTAACCAGGTGGTTAACCTCATGTATACATCTTAGTAAAGTTTTAACCAGGTGTTTAACCTCATGTCTACATCTTAGTAAAGTTTATTACACAGATACATACAACACACCAAAATCTCCTACAATTGTAAAAAAAAGTATTATATTCCCTCATACATACGGTGTCACACCCTCATACAACGATGTTATTCCCTCATACATACAGTGTCACACCCTCATACAACAATGTTATTCCCTCATACATACAGTGTCACACCCTCATACAACAATGTTATTCCCTCATACATACAGTGTCACACCCTCATACAGCAGCACAGCCTCATACATACAGTGTCACACCCTGATACAGCAGCACAACCTCATACATACAGTGTCACACCCTCATACAGCAGCACAGCCTCATACATACAGTGTCACACCCACATACAGCAGCACATCCTCATACATACAGTGTCACACCCTCATACAGCAGCACAGCCTCATACATACAGTGTCACACCCTCATACAGCAGCACAGCCTCATACATACAGTGTCACATCCTCATACAGCAGCACAGCCTCATACATACAGTGTCACAACCTCATACAGCAGCACAACCTCAAACAGTGTCACACCCTCATACAGTATCACACCCTCACACAGCAGCACACCCTCACACAGCAGCACAGCCTCATACAGCAGCACAACCTCATACATACAGTGTCACACCCTCATACATACAGTGTCACAACCTCATACAGCAGCACAGCCTCATACATACAGTGTCACACCCTCATACAGCAGCACAACCTCGTACAGCAGCACAACCTCGTACATACAGTGTCACACCCTCATACAGCAGCACAACCTCGTACAGCAGCACAACCTCGTACATACAGTGTCACACCCTCATACAGCAGCACAACCTCGTACAGCAGCACAACCTCATACATACAGTGTCACACACTCATACAGCAGCACAACCTCGTACAGCAGCACAACCTCGTACATACAGTGTCACATCCTCATACAGCAGCACAGCCTCATACATACAGTGTCACGACCTCATACAGCAGCACAACCTCAAACAGTGTCACACCCTCATACAGTATCACACCCTCATACAGCAGCACAACCTCATACAGCACCACAACCTCATACAGCAGCACAACCTCGTACAGCAGCACAACCTCGTACATACAGTGTCACACCCTCATACAGCAGCACAAACTCATACATACAGTGTCACACCCTCATACAGCAGCACAGCCTCACACAGCAGCACAACCTCATACAGCAGCACACCCTCACACAGCAGCACAACCTCATACAGCAGCACAACCTCACACAGCAGCACAACCTCATACAGCAGCACAACCTCATACATACAGCAGCACAACCTCGTACAGCAGCACAACCTTGTACATACAGCACAACCTCATACAGCAGCACAACCTCGTACATACAGTGTCACACCCTCATACAGCAGCACAGCCTCACACAGCAGCACAACCTCATACAGCAGCACACCCTCACACAGCAGCACAACCTCATACATACAGCACAACCTCATACAGCAGCACAACCTCATACAGCAGCACAACCTCATACAGCAGCACACCCTCACACAGCAGCACAACCTCATACATACAGCACAACCTCATACAGCAGCACAACCTCATACAGCAGCACAACCTCGTACAGTAGCACAACCTCATACAGTAGCACAACCTCGTACAGTAGCACAACCTCATACAGTAGCACAACCTCATACAGTAGCACAACCTCGTACAGCAGCACAACCTCATACAGTAGCACAACCTCGTACAGTAGCACAACCTCATACAGCAGCACAACCTCATACAGCAGCACAACCTCATACATACAGCAGCACAACCTCATACAGCAGCACAACCTTGTACAGCAGCACAACCTCATACAGCAGCACAACCTCATACAGCAGCACAACCTCATACAGCAGCACAACCTCGTACAGCAGCACAACCTCATACAGCAGCACACCCTCATACAGCAGCACAACCTCATACATACAGTGTCACACCCTCATACATACAGTGTCACAACCTCATACATACAGCACAACCTCATACATACAGCACAACCTCACACAGCAGCACACCCTCATACAGTATCACACCCTCATACAGCAGCACAACCTCATACAGCAGCACACCCTCATACAGTAGCACAACCTCACACAGCAGCACACCCTCATACAGTATCACACCCTCATACAGTATCACAACCTCATACATACAGCACAACCTCATACAGCAGCACACCCTCATACAGCAGCACAACCTCATACATACAGCACAACCTCATACAGCAGCACAACCTCATACAGCACCACCCCTCATACAGCAGCACAACCTCATACAGTATCACACCCTCATACAGCAGCACAACCTCATACAGCAGCACAACCTCATACAGTATCACACCCTCATACAGCAGCACAACCTCATACAGCAGCACAACCTCATACAGTGTCACAACCTCATACAGCAGCACAACCTCATACAGCAGCACAACCTCATACAGTATCACACCCTCATACAGCAGCACAACCTCATACAGCAGCACAACCTTGTACATACAGCACAACCTCATACAGCAGCACAACCTCGTACATACAGTGTCACACCCTCATACAGCAGCACAGCCTCACACAGCAGCACAACCTCATACAGCAGCACACCCTCACACAGCAGCACAACCTCATACATACAGCACAACCTCATACAGCAGCACAACCTCATACAACAGCACAACCTCATACAGCAGCACACCCTCATACAGCAGCACAACCTCATACAGCAGCACACCCTCATACAGCAGCACAACCTCATACAGTATCACACCCTCATACAGCAGTACACCCTCACACAGCAGCACAACCTCATACATACAGCACACCCTCACACAGCACAACCTCATACAGCAGCACAACCTCATACAGCACCACATCCTCATACATACAGCACAACCTCATACATACAGCACACCCTCATACAGCAGCACAACCTCATACAGCAGCACAACCTCGTACAGCAGCACAACCTCATACAGCAGCACAACCTCGTACATACAGTGTCACACCCTCATACAGCAGCACAACCTCATACAGTAGCACAACCTCATACATACAGCACAACCTCATACAGCAGCACAACCTCATACATACAGTGTCACACCCTCATACAGCAGCACAACCTCATACATACAGCAGCACAACCTCATACAGCAGCACAACCTCATACAGCAGCACACCCTCACACAGCAGCACAACCTCATACATACAGCACAACCTCATACAGCAGCACAACCTCATACAGCAGCACAACCTCATACATACAGCAGCACAACTTCGTACAGCAGCACAACCTCATACAGCAGCACAACCTCAACAACAATGTTATTTCCTCATACATACAGTATCACACCTGCATACAAACTCGCATACTCAATTCCTATCTTGTTTGCTTGGCTCCTCACTTTACACATAAACCAGTAAAGCTTCTTTAACATCAATAAATATGGTGGTAGTTTCCCACCTGCTGCAATGCAGTCCATTTCCCATAGCTTCTTGTGATTATAGCTTTGTATCAGCAAGACCCAATATTACAATTTGTTTTGTACCTCAAACTCGTCATAATCAAAGAACAGCTTACAGACTGTTAGTAGGTGTATAAGCAATGTATACCTTTTTGTGTCTGTCTGTCACAGTGTAGTTCCTCAAAGTAGATACAGTGATACTCAAGAACATCTGCTTTAAACTTTTGATACAGGTCTGGAGTACAGAACAGTGGCACAAGACTTGCTTCTCCAACCCCAGATATTTCATCCAATTCTTCCTTACTATCATCAGTGTCAACATCATTATAAACCTCCTCCTCACTGTCATAGTCACCATCATCACTATCATCATCTTCTTCACTATCATAGTAATCATATTCAGAATCAACATCATCCTCATCATAATCATCCTCATCATAATCATCATCATCATCATCACCTTCTTTGGAGTTTTCATAATCTGCCTCAAAATCAAATTTTCCATCTAATGTGTTGCTGTTCCCTATGCTATCATCACCACCAGCATCATCACTGTCATTCTTACTATCTTCCACAAGTTGTTGATTCATTAGAGCAGCTGTGTTTACATCTTTGGTTATCTGTAATCCTTTAACATCATCAGAAATGTTCACATCAACTGTTTTAGCTTTCTTTTTCTCTTCCACAAATTTGATGTGATCAAAGGCAGTCTTCAGTGTTGTATCAATTCTTTGCCTTGCGTCATGTTCCAGTGTTTCATCAAGCTGGTTTTCACTAGTGTCCTTCATTACAATCAATGTTACTGTATCTGAACCTATTGTAGTAGTAGTAAGAGCATCTTCGCTTTCGGGTTCATCTACTGCATATGGCTGGCTTGTTCTACTGTCCTCAGTCTTAACCAAATCCACAATGTCATCAACTGTTAAAGAAAAGAAAGTATCATTTCAATCCTGAGAGAAAATCCAATCCTACATTTACCGTAACATGACATCTAGCGCCACTCGTGATAATAATGCTATCAATGTTCATTCGGTGAAATATAATTTCGATCACACATTGAAACAAACAAACAAAAATCCTCTTACTATTTCACTGATAAATTTCTATATTTCATTGGATAAAATAAAATAATAATAAATCTTCAGCTTAAGTTTCATGAAACTCCATGTTGACATGTGTTTATTTTTCACCATTGGATTCGGCATAAAGTTTGATAGAAAATACTAAAACATGAAAAACCTAGAAATCGCCTTTAAGACTATCAATGATAAAATTCTAACCTTTTTCACTTTTATTTAGATAACCATGTTATTGGAAAATGGCATGAATGTATTTTGATTGAGATACTGTAACTAGACCATTAACTCAATGTTATACATGTGTTTGTTCTTTACATAATTACAGTATATTAAGCTGATTTCAAACAGGGATAAAAATTCCGCCTTGAGCAAATGTACAAGTCATGCGTCAAAAAAAACAAATACAAGTCAACGGTGCTAATTGAGTAGTAAATGATCGTGTGGTATATGCATTATATATAGACTATTGCCGGACGCCGCAAACAAGCAATCAAGTTGTTCGAGTTCAAGCAAGTTTCAAGACAAAAATGTTTTGCTGTATATACAGGATGGAAATCATCTCCAATATCAGTTTTATGAATGTCTCAGGAGTGTGATAAATTCATACATTTTTGTGATTACGCCCACAGAATTGGTAACATAACAACGTACACAAATAGTTTGTATAAATTGTTACAGACGAGACCTTTTAACTGCTGCTTCACTTTTATATAAAATTGTATAGTTTCATATTGACTCAGTGCATACCACACTATTGTTCATGTCGGGCAGTCTCGTTTCCTTCCACACGAACGACAATGTACATATTAATTCATGCCAGTTTTTAGTTAATAGCAATTTTCATCAACTAAATAAAGTTTAAAATTAGATTCTATCTGAATTCTTTGGAAATATGCTGACTGGTGAACAATAACAACATAATATACGGATCTATAAATAGATCACTTTCTCTACACATACATGTAAACATTTCACTCACACATAAGCATTATATCAACATCAACATATCCCAGAATCCATAAGTCTCCCATCAACATTAACAGATCCCATAACCCTAAGTCTCCCATCAACATTAACAGATCCCATAACCCTAAGTCTCCCATCAACATTAACAGATCCCATAACCATAAGTCTCCCATCAACATTAACATATCCCAGAACCCTAAGTCTCCCATCAACATTAACAGATCCCATAACCATAAGTCTCCCATCAACATTAACAGATCCCATAACCATAAGTCTCCCATCAACATTAACAGATCCCATAACCATAAGTCTCCCATCAACATTAACAGATCCCATAACCCTAAGTCTCCCATCAACATTAACAGATCCCATAACCATAAGTCTCCCATCAACATTAACATATCCCAGAACCCTAAGTCTCCCATCAACATTAACAGATCCCATAACCATAAGTCTCCCATCAACATTAACAGATCCCATAACCATAAGTCTCCCATCAACATTAACAGATCCCATAACCATAAGTCTCCCATCAACATTAACAGATCCCATAACCCTAAGTCTCCCATCAACATTAACAGATCCCATAACCCTAAGTCTCCCATCAACATTAACAGATCCCATAACCTTAAGTCTCCCATCAACATTAACCTATCCCAGAACCCTAAGTCTCCCATCAACATTAACAGATCCCATAACCATAAGTCTCCCATCAACATTAACAGATCCCATAACCCTAAGTCTCCCATCAACATTACCAGATCCCATAACCATAAGTCTCCCATCAACATTAACAGATCCCATAACCATAAGTCTCCCATCAACATTAACATATCCCAGAACCCTAAGTCTCCCATCAACATATCCCAGAACCCATAAGTCTCCCATCAACATCAACATATCCCAGAACCCATAAGTCTCCCATCAACATATCCCAGAACCCATAACCCTAAGTCTCCCATCAACATTAACAGATCCAATAACCATAAGTCTCCCATCAACATTAACAGATCCCAGAATCCATAAGTCTCCCATCAACATTAACAGATCCCAGAATCCATAAGTCTCCCATCAACATTAACAGATCCAATAAACATAAGTCTCCCATCAACATTAACAGATCCCAGAATCCATAAGTTTCCCATCAACATTAACAGATCCCAGAATCCATAAGTCTCCCATCAACATTAACAGATCCCAGAATCCATACATATCCCATCAACATTAACAGATCCCAGAATCCATAAGTCTCACATCAACATTAACAGATCCCAGAATCCATAAGTTTCCCATCAACATTAACAGATCCCAGAATCCATAAGTCTACGATCAACATTAACATATCCCAGAATCCATAAGTCTCCCATCAACATTAACAGATCCCAGAATCCATAAGTTTCCCATCAACAGTAACAGATCCCAGAATCCATAAGTCTCCCATCAACATTAACAGATCCCAGAACCCAGAAGTCTCCCATCAACAGATCCCATAACCATAAGTATCCCATCAACATTAACAGATCCCAGAATCCATAAGTCTCCCATCTACATTAACAGATCCCATAACCATACATCTCCCATCAACAGATCCCATAACCATAAGTCTACCATCAAAAGATCCCATAACCATAAGTCTCCCATCAACATTAACAGATCCCATAACCATAAGTCTCCCATCAACATTAACAGATCCCATAACCATAAGTCTCCCATCAACATTAACAGATCCCATAACCATAAGTCTCCCATCCATATTAACAGATTGCAGAACCCATAAGTCTCCCATCAACATTAACAGATCCCAGAATCCATGTCTCCCATCTACATTAACATATCATAGAACCCATACATCTCCCATCCACATTAATAGATCCCAGAATCCATAAATCTCCCATCGACATTAACATATCATAGAACCCATAAGTCTCCCATCTACATCAACAGATCCTAGGACCCATAAATCTCCAATTCATTTAGTAGATTCTAGGACCCATAGTTTCCCATTAATTTAGTAGATCCCCATATAGGTTCTAAAAACGGTCTTTTGTGAAAATATCCAATTTCTCTGCTTTTTACTGATAATTTTTATAAGCACATTGAATCAAATTTTTAGTGGGCATCCCACGATAGCAGGGCCTGCCTGGCCATATCTCTGCATATAGGCTTTGAAATAAATGGTTTATATTCTATTTCTGCCAAGAAATTATACCATAAAAGCCAGACTGAATAAAGCATAAGAATAATTCTGCATTAAAGTAAGACAATAAATGATGGCATGAGACATGATAAAAATGTAACGACCAAATAAATTAACATTTGGTAAATATAATATGTGTAACAGTTCCAATAAAACTTTCATTTTATAACCACCTTTACGTCTTTAAAGATATATTCAATTTTGTCATGAACACCAATGGCTACGATTTGGAAATGTTTAATAAAAACCTTTACGTCTTTAAAGATATATTCAATTTTGTCATGAACACCAATGGCTACGCTACGATTTGGAAATGTTTAATAATCAAGACAATAACTCCAATAATAATTCTCTTGTGGCCTTCACCCAACATATTGATTGTAACAAACATTGACATACACATGAAGCATTCGCCACCTTCAGGAGGAACTTTCACCCAGGAGAGGATCCAAATTGCTTAAATGCGCTATTTTCACCGGAATACAAATCATGTCCAGTGGAACTTTGAATATTCCTTCTTTGTTCTATCTATATTTTAAATGTCCTCCTTTGGAATGAGGTGTCTCGATTGACTTCTTGATGGGAGTTGTCGATACGATCATCAATATACACAAGGAACCAAGCTTTCATCATTATACACAAGATACCAAGCTTTCACCATTATACACAAGGAACCAGGCTTTCATCATTATACACAAGGAACCAGGCTTTCATCATTATACACAAGGAACCAGGCTTTCATCATTATACACAAGGAACCATGCAAGCTTTCATCATTGTATACAAGGAACCATGCAGGCTTTCATCATTATACACAAGGAACCAGGCTTTCATCATTATACACAAGGAACCAAGCTTTCATCATTATACACAAGGAACCAGGCTTTCATCATTATACACAAGAAACCAAACATTCATCATTATACACAAGGAACCAAGCTTTCATCATTATACACAAGGAACCAAGCTTTCATCATTATACACAAGGAACCAAGCTTTCATCATTATACACAAGAAACCAAGCTTTCATCATTATACACAAGGAACCAAGCTTTCATCATTATACACAAGGAACCAAGCTTTCATCATTATACACAAGGAACCAGGCTTTCATCATTATACACAAGAAACCAAGCATTCATCATTATACACAAGGAACCAAGCTTTCATCATTATACACAAGGAACCAGGCTTTCATCATTATCCACAAGGAACCAGGCTTTCATCATTATACACAAGGAACCAGGCTTTCATCATTATACACAAGGAACCAAGCTTTCATCATTATACACAAGGAACCAAGCTTTCATCATTATACACAAGGAACCAGGCTTTCATCATTATACACAAGAAACCAAACATTCATCATTATACACAAGGAACCAAGCTTTCATCATTATACACAAGGAACCAAGCTTTCATCATTATACACAAGGAACCAAGCTTTCATCATTATACACAAGAAACCAAGCTTTCATCATTATACACAAGGAACCAAGCTTTCATCATTATACACAAGGAACCAAGCTTTCATCATTATACACAAGGAACCAGGCTTTCATCATTATACACAAGAAACCAAGCATTCATCATTATACACAAGGAACCAAGCTTTCATCATTATACACAAGGAACCAGGCTTTCATCATTATCCACAAGGAACCAGGCTTTCATCATTATACACAAGGAACCAGGCTTTCATCATTATCCACAAGGAACCAGGCTTTCATCATTGTACACAAGGAACCAAGCTTTCATCATTACAGCGTTGGATATTCGCACTCGCCAACTCGCCATGGCGATAACGTTTTTAGACTGGCGAGAAACGTTTACTACGCACTCGACATCGTGGCGAGATGTCTTATTTTTTTATTTTTATTTTTTTAAATTTTTATAATTTATTTTACAACGATTGCGAAGCAAGTTTGAACAACTTATATTAATCACTCTCGTTGGCTCGGATGTAAGCGTATATGTGGTTATAAAGGTTTTTAATAAAAAAAGATAAGTTGAATGGGGACAGTCCTAAAAATGATTCAAAATCAACCCCCCTTAGTTAAACAGTTACTTACATAGCAATTTTGAAGAAAAATTATCTAAAAAAGTGACAAAATTTAAGATAAAATAAGAGGTTGATTTTAACCCAAAGTCCACCAGAATGCACCATTTTGTGTCTACTTAAAACAAATTTCGTGGGGGGCATGCCCCCGGACCCCCCTAGCATGGCAATTGCCTGTGGCACTTGCATCCGGTTGCTTTGCCACCGGACAGAACCACATTCAATGACCTGTACCATTTATTTGCGGCCGGAACTAATTCTTAAGTACAGGCCAAAAATTGGCCTGTACTATTTCATCTTGGCCGGTACCTTTTCTCAAGTACAGGCCAAGTTGGCCGGAACATATTGACACGAATATCCAACGCTGCATTATACACCAGGAACCAGGCTTTCATCATTATACACAAGGAACCAGATCAATATACCATGGACACGACGACACCAACTACTTAACCACAGACATGACACCAAATACAATGATAACTTAACCACAGACATGACACCAAATACAATGATAACTTAACCACAGACATGACACCAAATACAATGATAACTTAACCACAGACATGACACCAAATACAATGATGATAACTTAACCATAGACATGACACCAAATACAATGATAACTTAACCATAGACATGACACCAAATACAATGATAACTTAACCATAGACATGACACCAAATACAATGATAACTTAACCATAGACATGACACCAAATACAATGATAACTTAACCATAGACATGACACCAAATACAACTAGAAAAGGTACATGTCTCCGTATACATTATTGCTTCAGTGGAGTTAGAAAAACGGAAATGAAATGTATTTTGAATTTAATAATGTAGTACATGTATTATATGTATTATGAAATAGTACCTTATCTATGGTCTCCATTTGAAGTGCGAACAAGATCAAACTGGACAAAAGGACACACACAAATGTTCAAAAGGCCGTAAATCTGCACAAATTAAGCCAACCAGAACGGATATGCTTCATATACTGTTGTTTCATGCCAAGTTTGGTGACAAAACCACTAAAAACGTGACGACAAGCTTTGTGCTATATAAAGGGTTATAATTATGTTTGACATATGATTCTATTTGTGGCCAGATTAATGCTCTATTTTCACCAAGCTCACCTTTAGGTTGGCAGTTGGCAGCTTCATCAAAGTGTATATGCACGCCGAGCACACATGCAGTTCTGTGTAGTTCACAGTGACTTGTATACAGTCTACCATCAGACCCACACACTGGTTTGTAGTGGCCCTCACAGAAGTCTGGTTGTCCACAGAGACACAGTTCAAATTTACACATACGACCAGATGGACAGTCCATATGTTCACCACATGATACTGAAATAATCATGAAAAATGCAAGATATCATTTCAAAGTTATAAAATACATATAAATTTACTATAATAATAAATAATAATAATAAAGACTTTATTTTACGAGAGAACTTATTTAACAAAAGTTGATCTACCATGAGGCCCTCAACATATATACAATCAAATGCAATCAAAAGATAGGACTATAAGTGAAAACTGCAATTTGGAATTATATACCGGTAGTAATGTTAAGGTGAAAATTACTCTTTTTAATTATTTTAGTATCACAAAAGCCAAGTATCTGTATTATTTGATTAATAGTTACCCTTATTAACTTAAATATCAAACACCAGAAACAGAACTGTAAAACTGGACCAGAAACAAAACTGTTGTACCGAGTTACTTCAAAATGACACAACAATTAATTGTCAGAATATGTCACTTAGTATAACTATGTGATTGAATATAGCAGTGTCAGGGGACGACAAGCTGGCTTTAAAATGCATATGACCAATAATTATTGTTGGCAATATTTATTCAGTTCTGCATCGAAAAAAGTATACATGTATTTTTAATTTGGAGATGTTTGAACTTGTGTGAATAAATTTTAAGCATGCGTTACAAGTTTGATAAATTAATTATTGTGAAATTGTCAATTTATAACATGCCATGGAAGTTGCACAGTTAGCACGTGGTGAGGGTAGCTGAACTCAAACATCTCAGAAGCAGCAAAATTACGCTAATAGATATCTTATTATTCAGATTACCACTCGGCTTGTGTTTGTGCATTATTTCCGAATAGTGTATTTCTGCACGGAGACCCCACCCCTACCATGGAATTTTCTTGTTCTCTGTGTAATTTCTCAAAATGCACAGGCTTGTGTTTGCCACGTAGTATTTCATGCTTATATCTTGTGAGCATGGAGGATTAAGACTTATAATTCCGAGCACATTTTTGATGGCATTGAGCAATTTTTCTTGTGGAATTGTGATTTTCGTGAGAGCATTATACATTTGAACTCCAATTTACTCCATTTTTCATGTAAAAATGAAGGTGACAATTATTGTACATTGACAATATCATTTCTGTACAATAATGTTGTAAATATTCTGCAACATTCAGAGCCAAAACCATTATTACCGGAATAAATTAGAACAGGGAAACCCAAATGTGCCTCGTTTCCATTTCTTTGCATCAGTGAATCTCATTTGATTCGAGATGACATAGATTTATTTAATCTAGCCGCACAGAATGCTTATCCGGTAACTCCATATAAATGGTAGTTCTTTCTGGCAAATCAACCGTCCGGTAAACGGAAATTATTTTTTAGATCAATATAGACCCTCTTTTTTCAATTCGCGTTACCGTAAAGCTCGCTTCATGCCTGCTCGCTTAAAGCTCGCTATAATATCATACACTACTCCAGTGCTACTAAAATTGTGAGTTTATAATTATGTCATGGATCAATTTTTGACATTGAATTATATTATAGACCAAAAACTTTTCCAAAAATAGTCGATAAAATTTTCAATAATATCAGAAATTGGTCCTAAAACCAACAAGACATGGAAAGCCCAATTCCAATGAACTGAATAGAATTATTACACCTCAATGGGATAATGACACAATCATCCATGCATAACATAGCCGACAGCAAATTGGTCTCGGAAGCTGCTTAAAACAACAAACTGCCACATGTAGCAATCCGGAGTGCTATAAATAATAGATTAAATTTACGATTAACCAGTCAATCAGTCTGTGGGTGTTAAGACATCACATGCTATATTCCTGACTAGATTGTATGTTCTAGAATCAATTACATAAACCAATATCCGGGATGAATCTGTCTACGCGGATCCGGGATGAATCTAGAATCTTGTAGAATTAAGAATATTATGGCGTCATGTTTCGAAAAGACGAAAAGTAAACACACATTTACCGGACGTCCTAACATGAGGCGCAATGTTATCCGCTTTACGAGTGCAAGCAGCGTAATAATAGACAATGTGAAATGCGTTTTTTTCTATAAATGACCTATTGCTTTAATATAAACCGGTGAAACATCCATGTATACAAGAGAATATCCGCGTTTAAGTTTGTTCAGAATTTGCTAGATTTTTACCCTCCACTTAATTTATACATTTGGAGCAATTTGGAGCAATTTGGAGCAATTTGGAGCAATTATCCCTGGCAACGGAATTCCGTAATAAAATGGAAATCTTTCACCCCTGGACAACGGTATGTAAAACGTCAGTACAACTTACACGTATATACAAAACAATATTTTTCTTTTGATGGCTAGTATAGACCTATAGAAAGATGTTATAACCCGATATCATACAGACATTTCAACTGTCACTCCAGCATTAGATAACTGCATTGTGATGGAACATAATCATGTGTAAAATTAGTGGTGTCTAACCCTACGATTACTTCTCTCTTTCCAGAGCTAATCACGCTATTACTTTATCAAAACTTAGTTTTTGCTAATACTTGACATTATATAGAGACAATACTTTATCTACTACAGTTGTTGCCATTGTTTGCTTAGAGACAATACTTTATCTACTACAGTTGTTGCCATTGTTTGCTTAGAGACAATACTTAATCTACTACTGTTGTTGCCATTGTTTGCTTAGAGACAATACTTAATCTACTACTATTGTTGCCATTGTTTGCTTAGAGACAATACTTTATCTACTACAGTTGTTGCCATTGTTTGCTTAGAGACAATACTTAATCTACTACAGTTGTTGCCATTGTTTGTTTAGAGACAATACTTAATCTACTACAGTTGTTGCCATTGTTTGTTTAGAGATAATACTTAATCTACTACAGTTGTTGCCATTGTTTGCTTAGAGACAATACTTTATCTACTACAGTTGTTGCAATTGTTTGTTTAGAGACAATACTTTATCTACTACAGTTGTTGCCATTGTTTGTTTAGAGATAATACTTAATCTACTACAGTTGTTGCCATTGTTTGCTTAGAGACAATACTTTATCTACTACAGTTGTTGCCATTGTTTGTTTTGAGACAATACTTATTCTAATACAGTAGTTGCAAATGCTTCTGTGTGCCAATTTTATTTGGAAAGCGTTTTCATTTTGAAGGGGGGATATTAAAATAATGTGGGAAGAGGCGAGACCAATATCGTCTAGAAAGTTTTGAAGCTCTGTGTTACTCAACTCA
This sequence comes from Archivesica marissinica, assembly GCA_014843695.1. Lineage (NCBI taxonomy): Eukaryota > Metazoa > Mollusca > Bivalvia > Venerida > Vesicomyidae > Archivesica > Archivesica marissinica. The sequence continues at coordinate 98,947,982 of CM026390.1, read as the reverse complement.
TACATTTTGGCAGAAAGATAAGAAGAATAAAATAAAAAAGAAAATTAGAATTAAATTAGTATAAGCACAACACCAAACATCCCACCACCTACCAATAGGTTTAGATTCTATCAAGTTCCATGTTTCAACCCTTTCCTTCCATTGCGGATATGCAGGCTGCGTAACAGTTGATTTCATGTCTTTCTTCGGTGTGGGTGGGTTTGGACTAGTGCTAGGTTCTATGTCAGTCTTTGGTATGTTATCTTTATCACCTGTCACATACCTCTTGTCCTCTATCGCTTTGTTGTACTTATTTTGATCATGTTTATCTTCTGAAGAAGTATTACCTTCTGCTGATTTTTCAGACTGTGTCTCAGATTGTGCTGGCTGGTCGCCATACATCCTGTCATACTGCTGGAACCAGTCATATGGTGTTTGATTCTGTATATCCTGTTCAGCTGTTTCTTCACTGCTGCTGTAACTGCTGTCCTCGGTTTTATCATAGTAATTATAATAATCTACGAATGCTTTGTTACTTTCATCTCCAGACTTACTTTCTTCCAAGCCTACTTCTGACTGATCATCATCAACATCTTCATTATCAAACTTAATTTTCATATAGGCATCATCTTCACTATCACTCTGAACAACATCTGTACTTGTACTACTCTCTGTATTACGGCTAGTTGCATAGTTAACTGGTGTGCTGGTATACGTTTCCACTTTCATGTTGTCGGAAATTGTTGCGGCATTTGACTCAAAATTTGGGTGCTCTTTGTAAAATCTGTCTATGTCAATACCATCTCCATTATAATTATTTTCATCATGATTTTCAGTAATCGTTTTGCTATTCTGGTTCTTTATCCGTTTTTCTCTGATCAAAACCTTTTCTCCCTTTTCATCTTCAGACAATTCCTTCTTCACAGATTTATGATGCCTGATGCCTTTCCTATTCTCTCTATCTCTCCTATGTTTCTTCCCACTTTTGACCTGACCTTCTGACCAATTAGTTGTCATATCTTCGAGTCCACCTTCAACGGGATTAATATTTTTATCCACATCTCCAAGTCGATGTTCTGAACTTTCATTAATATCATTACTATAATTCCCATCACCAATCACTATACCATGTTCTTTGTTATGTTTCTCATACAACTGTTGGTAATTGTTAGTATTTTCAGGGTTACCTAATTTGTTAACATATTCGCCAAACATATCTCCCGAGTCATCTGGGTTATCCACAAACGGAACTGTCTTCCATTCATCATATAGTCCTCTTTGGTGGCTCTGAAATATGCAATATATTGCAATACAATTATCAAGAATATTAAAGTTGAACTCAATCTAAGACGGTCAAAAAAATTGAATGCATAGGTGAAAACTTGAAAGTAAATATGAAAGTTATGATTAGTTGATTATCTTGAAAATGCTGTCTATGTGGGGTGATGACACTAATCTTAAAAGTGCTAACACATGCTAGAAGCAGTGTAATCATTGTGCATTTTCTCCCAAAACTGACCACACACAGCGGTAGATAAAGATTATTCTGATTTGCAAATGAGATCTGGTTACCATGAAATAAACTTCAATTGTTAACAAACATGGTAACCATTACAATAATGTTTGTATTTCCGGTTCTTGAAGTTCGCTGAAAATCACTAATGAAATGGTGTTCGGTCTAGTTGTAAAAAATGATGAACAAAATCAATGAGTTGGTACCGGGTATTACTAAACGAGGCAAGGTTTGGAGTTGTAACCGGGAACTATAGCAAAAAGTCAGCACACTGAAAAAACAGTCATCCTCAGAAGACGATACAGTAATGAATAGCATTACTTGCTGTACTTGTGATTTCCAGTGTGTGGTCAACACCTAAAAGTGTTTCAACTTGTGTGAATTCAATATTGTGATTCTACATTTAAAGTTATTATACGAATCAATGATTTCATTATAAATGTAACTGGACAGTGAAATTATCATGACCTTGGTCTTCTGTGCATTTGTTATTGAAGAGCTTCTGTGTCATGCCAGTGCTCACAAATGGGTGTAAACAAATACCCGAAAACTACACTCTGTATGTCGGACAAATTCTGGCCACGAGGACACATGTTTTATTGCCAACTCTGTTAATCTTTGAATCTGAGAGAAAATGTTCAACTTTCTTCTTGCTGGACAAATCTTTGTTTCATTTATTTCTCTGAATCAGCAGTGCTCGCAAATAGGTGTAACAACCCGAAAAATACACTCTGTGTTAGTGTGCATGTGTAATTACGTATTTCTGGACAACTTTAATACGCCCATGTTACTATGAAAACATCTATCAGACACAGACAATTTAATGAATCGGTTGGATGATGTAATTCTATTACGTTATACAACTGATTCACGAGTGTGCGTATGTATAAAATAGACCAATTATCGAAGCAAAATGGTATAAATGTTGAAAACTGCCAATAAATTTGTAAGTGGTAGTAAAGCTATTGGTAATTTTATCATAAGACTGCAAATGAATTATCATTTCATTTTCCATTTGAACACATTTGAACAACACAAACACAAACACATTAATGAAATAATGTCATTATACAATTGTGTGATGACATTTTCGAACAATTCCGACTGTCTATTGAACATGTTCAGGTTTGTTGTCTAGGTTTTGATCAATAAACCTAAGCAAAGAAGATGTTCGATGATTACTAATGAGCGTGATACAATTACCGCGAAAACACATTCCAAATATAGAACAGGAGATGACAGTGAGAAGTTGCACTATAAAACACACAGCACAATAATTCTTTGATCACTGCTTTCATGCTAGTACACAATGAGAGACATCGGTCAGTTACTGCCCCTGAATACTCCCATAAAAATAGATAGGTCATATTAAGTGTCAGTTACTGCCCCTGAATACTCCCATAAAAATAGATAGGTCCTATTAAGTGTTTTCCTTCATAGAGATTTAGGTTAATATACTACTATATCTCCATACAAACAACAGCTATTTAGCTATCATGCAGTGGACAAGTAGTGGCCATATCTATCCCACCGCCATAGATATTACTGGGACTACATGAGATTCTGGCCTTTATTATGAACATTGGTTTGGCTACTACTTTGTCAATGTATTTCGTATTGGCAATGGCATCAAGAGGTGCTTCTATGAGAGAAAGGATTAAGTGTTTTTCTCTGTTTTTCTCGTTGTTTCCTTTGCACAACATGCTAGCAATGTTATCCCACTATCACTTCTTATGATCATTAAATTACTATATCTCAACAGAGCTCCTACAGTATATGCAAGTTATATATAGTATATACTTATTTGTAAAATAATGTTATCACTTAATTAACACGTTTTTGATAAAATCCCATTTATCATACCACAACATCTGGTTAGAGCACAACAGTAAAAACAAAGGATTCTAACTAAAAGGACCTATTCACATTTTGGAATAACTCGGACTTTATCTGCCAAGGGAGGTAATAGAAAATTACAGATGTCTCTCATTAAGGATGATAATTTTGCTAAAGTTTAAGTAAGAGTTACTGGACTTGAATTGTACATATCATCATCTTCAGTGAATGTGGCACTCTTCATTGAATATATTCGCAATTAACAAATACTATGCAAATACTATTACTTTGAATATTTTTATGCATTGTGTAGTTCACGAGTGTGCCGACTTGCTTGTGTAGTTCACGAGTGTGCCGGACTTGCTTGTGTAGTTCACGAGTGTGCCGGACTTGCTTGTGTAGTTCACGAGTGTGCCGGACTTGCTTGTGTAGTTCACGAGTGTGCCATACTTGCTTGTGTAGTTCACGAGTGTGCCGACTTGCTTGTGTAGTTCATGAGTGTGCCGGACTTGCTTGTGTAGTTCACGAGTGTGCCGGACTTGCTTGTGTAGTTCACGAGTGTGCCGACTTGCTTGTGTAGTTCACGAGTGTGCCGGACTTGCTTGTGTAGTTCACGAGTGTGCCATACTTGCTTGTGTAGTTCACGAGTGTGCCGACTTGCTTGTGTAGTTCATGAGTGTGCCGGACTTGCTTGTGTAGTTTATGAGTGTGCCGACTTGCTTGTGTAGTTCATGAGTGTGCCGACTTGCTTGTGTAGTTCACGAGTGTGCCGACTTGCTTGTGTAGTTCACAAGTGTGATGGACTTGCTTGTGTAGTTCACGAGTGTGCTGGACTTGCTTGTGTAGTTCACGAGTGTGCCGGACTTGCTTGTGTAGTTCATGAGTGTGCCGACTTGCTTGTGTAGTTCATGAGTGTGCCGGACTTGCTTGTGTAGTTCATGAGTGTGCCAACTTGCTTGTGTAGTTCACGAGTGTGCCGGACTTGCTTGTGTAGTTCACGAGTGTGCCGACTTGCTTGTGTAGTTCACGAGTGTGCCGACTTGCTTGTGTAGTTCACGAGTGTGCCGGACTTGCTAGTGTAGTTCCTGAGTGTGCCGACTTGCTTGTGTAGTTCACGAGTGTGCCGACTTGCTTGTGTAGTTCACGAGTGTGCCAGACTTGCTTGTGTAGTTCACGAGTGTGCCGGACTTGCTTGTGTAGTTCACGAGTGTGCCGGACTTGCTTGTGTAGTTCACGAGTGTGCTGGACTTGCTTGTGTAGTTCACGAGTGTGCCGGACTTGCTTGTGTAGTTCATGAGTGTGCCGACTTGCTTGTGTAGTTCACAAGTGTGCCGGACTTGCTTGTGTAGTTCATGAGTGTGCCAACTTGCTTGTGTAGTTCACGAGTGTGCCGGACTTGCTTGTGTAGTTCACGAGTGTGCCGACTTGCTTGTGTAGTTCACAAGTGTGCCGACTTGCTTGTGTAGTTCACGAGTGTGCTGGACTTGCTTGTGTAGTTCACGAGTGTGCTGGACTTGCTTGTGTAGTTCACGAGTGTGCCGGACTTGCTTGTGTAGTTCACGAGTGTGCCGACTTGCTTGTGTAGTTTATGAGTGTGCCGGACTTGCTTGTGTAGTTCATGAGTGTGCCGACTTGCGTGTGTAGTTCACGAGTGTGCCGGACTTGCTTGTGTAGTTCACGAGTGTGCCGACTTGCTTGTGTAGTTCACGAGTGTGCCGACTTGCTTGTGTAGTTCACGAGTGTGCCGACTTGCTTGTGTAGTTCATGAGTGTGCCTACTTGCTTGTGTAGTTCACGAGTGTGTCGGACTTGCTAAGTAAATGAGAAACTTCGGTTTGTCTATTACCTCCCTTGGCAGATAATGTCTGATTTATCCCAAAATGTATATCGGTCCTTTTAGTTGGAATCCTTTGTTTTTACTGTTGTTCCCTAACCAGATGTTGTGGCATCATCATTATAAATGTGATTTTATCAAAATCATTTGTTTTTATAGATATAATAATTGTAGGATATAATAATTTAATAATTATAAGTTGAGAGAGAGTGGATAAAAATTGATAGCATGTTGTGCAAAGGAAACAATGATAAAAACAGAGGAAACCACTTAAGAAGACCTATCTTCTATTAGGGAGAATTCAGAGGAAGTAACTGACCTATGTCTCTCATTGTAATGACCCCATATAGAAACCTAGCTGACTAATACCAGTAAAAGCACAATAACATTTCTGTATTCTGTCGTGACGTCATACCTTTGAACTTTCAGATTATATCAAATCCTATGGGTAAATGTACGAAACTAACAATTTTAATTAGTAAGATCATGTTATATAAGTGTGTGTTTTAAGCAAGATATAAGCATCAAACCGATCCAATATGTAAAATATTACGCGCCTCACACAGTCCAATAATTTGCATATTGGATCGCTTTCGGCCTATATCCTATACTTAGTGCCCAGATAGCTAAATGTTTTCTGAATATAGCTAGCTCACTGAGAAAATAACTGTAACTAAGTTGAGTGAACACTTACAGACCTCAATGGTCATTAGTAGGCAGTAGGGTGTGTATTTACAAGACAAATTTATCCGGGAAAGGTTCCGTAAAACAAATTAGGATGATTGTCACCATATAATTAATTTGAACCAATCTCTTTGTCAGCTTATAATGGCAGATGAAACAATTTTCATTGGAATTGAAGGAAACTATTGGTTGCTTCATATTCTTAGGCCAGACAGAATTGTAATTGAAAATCCTCATACATTGTCAGACAAAATTGAAATTCCTCATTCAATAATAAGATCAAAAGTGTACAAGAGTATTTTAATCAAGTATCTCTTGTTCCATGCTTTGAGAGGCCAGGCCCAGTTTGTTCCGCAAACATAGCAGTATAGCCATATAAATCAATTGATAAGCAATTATGCTAAAAGGTGTCTGATTAGCGCAGTGGTTAGCACACTCGCTTCTCACTAATGCAACCCGGGTTGGATACTCGGACCGAGAAGTATGTGAGATGGTACGGTGGTCGCCAGATCGGATAGATGGGTTTTCTCCAGGTACTCTGGTTTCCTCCCACACGAATGACCACATATACGCTTTCATCTGCGCCAACAAGAGTTACGAGAGAATGTTTGTTAAAACTTGCTTCGCAATCGTTGTAAAATAAATAAAGTTTAAATTAAAGCTAAAGGTAAACAATGACTTAAAATAATATCTTAGAGGTAAATAGTGTACTCATATAAACAATGTCTTAGAGGTAAATAGTGTACTCATATAAACAATGTCTTAGAGGTAAATAGTGTACTCATATAAACAATGTCTTAGAGGTAAATAGTGTACTCATATAAACAATGTCTTAGAGGTAAATAGTGTACTCATATAAACAATGTCTTAGAGGTAAATAGTGTACTCATATAAATTTCATGTATGATCAACAGTTACAAGGTATTACACTCAGGCATTGTGTCTGCACGGTACATAATATATATATAACATAATATATCCTGTTGATGCCAAGAAACTTAGTTATAATACCCCCAGCTTAACTGTCATTATTGTGAGAGAGGTGCAACGATTTCTCAAGTCTGATCAGTACAGTCACTAGTGTACAAAACATACATGCACAACTGATGTACAGTACAGTCACTAGTGTACAGAAAGTACATGCACAACTGATATACAGTGCAGTCACTAGTGTACAAAACGTACATGCACAACTGATGTATAGTACAGTCACTAGTGTACAAAACGACACACAACAACAACACACAACAAAACATACATGCACAACTGATGTACAGTACAGTCACTAGTGTACAAAACATACATGCACAACTGATGTACAGTACAGTCACTAGTGTACAAAACATACATGCACAACTGATGTACAGTACAGTCACTAGTGTACAAAACATACATGCACAACTGATGTACAGTACAGTCACCAGTGTGAGGAATGTACAACGATATCTCATGTGTGAGGAATGTACAACAATATATCATGTGTGATCAGTACAGTCACTAGTGTAAAGTAAATGCAATGAAACAGCACTATCAAACAATTATTCCTGAAAGTGGAAGTCGTGATAACGCAGTTGTGCTTCAGGTGCAAAAGGCACTTAAATTCCACATTGCCTCTTCTCTGTCACCCATGGCGATGGATTTAATTTTTTTTTTAGAGTTTAATCTAACTTTGTAAAAATCATGTTTTGCAATCAAGCTAAAATAAATTTGTATAAACTATTCCTGAAACTTGTGTAATTTCATACAGAATCACTAGTTTCCTATAATGGTTTGTATAATGGACACATCGCTTTTTCAGATCTATTTGTTTGCCCAGGGGATTTGTTCTATGCATAGTAAATAACAACATTCTATAGGAATGAATGTAACAGACTGAAAGCAAGTGAACAACATCTCTAGGAATGAAAGTACCAGACTGACCACAGTGAACAACATCCCTAGGAATGAAAGTAGCAGACTGACCACAGTGAACAACATCCCTAGGAATGAAAGTAGCAGACTGACCACAGTGAACAACACCCCTAGGAATGAAAGTACCAGACTGACCACAGTGAACAACATCCCTAGGAATGAAAGTACCAGACTGACCACAGTGAACAACATTCCTAGGAATGAAAGTAGCAGACTGACCACAGTGAACAACATCCCTAGGAATGAAAGTACCAGACTGACCACAGTGAACAACATCCCTAGGAATGAAAGTAGCAGACTGACCACAGTGAACAAACCCCTAGAATGAAAGTAGCAGACTGACCACAGTGAACAACATCCCTAGGAATGAAGTACCAGACTGACCACAGTGAACAACATCCCTAGAATGAAAGTAAGTGAACAACATCCCTAGGAATGAAAGTAGCAGACTGACCACAGTGAACAACATCCCTAGGAATGAAAGTAGCAGACTGACCACAGTGAACAACACCCCTAGGAATGAAAGTAGCAGACTGACCACAGTGAACAACACCCCTAGGAATGAAAGTAGCAGACTGACCACAGTGAACAACATCCCTAGAAATGAAAGTAGCAGACTGACCACAGTGAACAACATCCCTAGGAATGAAAGTACCAGACTGACCACAGTGAACAACACCCCTAGAAATGAAAGTAGCAGACTGACCACAGTGAACAACATCCCTAGGAATGAAAGTACCAGACTGACCACAGTGAACAACATCCCTAGGAATGAAAGTACCAGACTGACCACAGTGAACAACATCCCTAGGAATGAAAGTACCAGACTGACCACAGTGAACAACATCCCTAGGAATGAAAGTAGCAGACTGACCACAGTGAACAACATCCCTAGAAATGAAAGTAGCAGACTGACCACAGTGAACAACATCCCTAGAAATGAAAGTAGCAGACTGACCACAGTGAACAACACCCCTAGGAATGAAAGTACCAGACTGACCACAGTGAACAACATCCCTAGGAATGAAAGTAGCAGACTGACCACAGTGAACAACATCCCTAGAAATGAAAGTAGCAGACTGACCACAGTGAACAACATCCCTAGAAATGAAAGTAGCAGACTGACCACAGTGAACAACATCCCTAGGAATGAAAGTAGCAGACTGACCACAGTGAACAACATTCCTAGGAATTATGAAAGTAACAGACTGAATGCAAGTGAACAACATCCCTAGGAATGAAAGTAACAGACTGAATGCAAGTGAACAACATCCCTAGGAATGAAAGTAACAGACTGAATGCAAGTGAACAAATAACTTGGTCACTGTGACAGCAGCAGTAGTAAGGTGTGCAATAGTAATACAGGTGTTCATCTTCTGTGTGAGAGAGTGATTGCTACAGCTAAATGTTCTCAATTCCTTGTAGTATGGCCTATATGTTGCTGGCTTTAGACTAGTATAGATCAATGACATCAGTTGCCATCTCATAATTAAAATCAATATTTCTCCAACTGTTTAGTTGTTCAATCAGATCAATTTTATTCAAATTATAACTTGCAATTCTACTTGCAAAGCATGGTAGGTGTTATGTAGTATTGATTCTCGATCCTGGAGGTCTGTTCAGAGTCGGTTTAAGGGGTAATATTTAGCTCCAAATCAATACAATCTTTTCTGGTTAAGTACTTTCTCCAACTCCCTTGGGCCTATCTTCTTCATTCAACTTGTTTCAAATATATCACACACAAAATCACACTTTTGTCGGAAACATTGTTGAAGTTTGACTGAGGCAGAATACAGTGAAACCCCTCTAATCCGGACTCTTTCAAGACTGGATAAAAAGTCCGGTTTAGAGGGGTTTCCAGATTATTAGAGGGTTTTTTATATTTAATACATGTATTAACAGTATGACATATGAACACTAAAATAAGGGGCTTAGAGTTACTTTTTATTACAATTAAAAGAGAAGGGACGAATTATGGGACTGGAGAAAAATCCAGTTTGGAGGGGATTCCAGATTAGAGGGGGTCAGGATTAGAAGGGTTTACTGAAATATTATTAGACGGATCAACAAAACAAACGAGAACAGTAATCATGTTTAAATTAACTTGCACTGATGAAGAAAATCAATATAAGAGATACATAACACTACAAATGCAATCACAATAATTAATTAAATAAAACTTTACAGAGGAGAAACAGAGCTTGTAAATAGTATTCACAGCAGGCTAGTCAATCACTATGCTTACCTATATATACAGCACCATTTCCCTGATTCCATAGTGAATAATTCATGCCATATATCTCATTCTTTCCTACTGTGGAATTATATCCCTGTGTAATTTGGAAGGCCAGTGACACTAAATCAAACTCAATCCTAAATTCTCATGAAGCTCAGGAACTTAGAAAAAATGAGAATTATTTGAAGGACAAGATGTTGTTTAAGAATACAGACAGTTGGTTTAAACATATTTATTTATCAGGAATACATGTAATATACATTGAGAAATATAAAGAAACAATCATTTATATCGTGATATGTGGATTGAACTGAAAGCTAAAAGCTTATGGCATATATATGGCAACTTTAATAACTTGGCTTAATATCGAAAATGACCAGAACTTAAATATGTTATACAGACAGTCATGCAGACTTCATGACCCCAATCCCTTCTACATCGGTCATGTATATCTAACATCCATCATTTCTATATATACTCACAACCCAATCATTTCTACATAGGTTTCACAACCCAATCATTTCTACATAGGTTTCACAACCCAATCATTTCTACATAGGTTTCACAACCCAATCATTTCTACATAGGTTTCACAACCCAATCATTTCTATATTGGTTTCACAACCCAATCATTTCTATATTGGTTTCACAACCCAATCATTTCTATATTGGTTTCACAACCCAATCATTTCTATATTGGTTTCACAACCCAATCATTTCTACATTGGTTTCACAACCCAATCATTTCTATATTGGTTTCACAACACAATCATTTCTATATAGGTTGCACAACACAATCATTTCTATATTGGTTTCACAACCCAATCATTTCTATATTGGTTTCACAACCCAATCATTTCTATATAGGTTTCACAACACAATCATTTCTATATTGGTCTCACAACACAATCATTTCTACATTGGTTTCACAACCCAATCATTTCTATATTGGTTTCACAACCCAATAATTTCTATATAGGTTTCACAACCCAATCATTTCTATATTGGTTTCACAACCCAATCATTTCTATATTGGTTTCACAACCCAATCATTTCTATGTTGGTTTCACAACCCAATCATTTCTACATAGGTTTCACAACCCAATCATTTCTATATTGGTTTCACAACCCAATCATTTCTATATAGGTTTCACAACCCAATCATTTCTATATTGGTTTCACAACCCAATCATTTCTACATAGGTTTCACAATGCAATCATTTCTATATTAGTTTCACAACCCAATCATTTCTACATTGGTTTCACAACCCAATCATTTCTATATTGGTTTCACAACCCAATCATTTCTATATAGGTTTCACAACCCAATCATTTCTACATATGTTTCACAACCCAATCATTTCTATATTGGTTTCACAACCCAATCATTTCTATATTGGTTTCACAACCCAATCATTTCTATATTGGTTTCACAACCCAATCATTTCTATATTGGTTTCACAACCCAATCATTTCTATATTGGTTTCACAACCCAATCATTTCTATATTGGTTTCACAACCCAATCATTTCTACATTGGTTTCACAACCCAATCATTTCTACATTGGTTTCACAACCCAATCATTTCTATATAGGTTTCACAACACAATCATTTCTATATTGGTTTCACAACCCAATCATTTCTATATAGGTTTCACAACACAATCATTTCTATATTGGTTTCACAACCCAATCATTTCTATATTGGTTTCACAACCCAATCATTTCTACATAGGTTTCACAACACAATCATTTCTATATTGGTTTCACAACCCAATCATTTCTACATAGGTTTCACAACCCAATCATTTCTATATTGGTTTCACAACGCAATCATTTCTATATTGGTTTCACAACCCAATCATTTTTACATAGGTTTCACAACTCAATCATTTCTATATTGGTTTCACAACCCAATCATTTCTATATTGGTTTCACAACCCAATCATTTCTATATTGGTTTCACAACCCAATCATTTCTATATAGGTTTCACAACCCAATCATTTCTATATTGGTTTCACAACCCAATCATTTCTATATTGGTTTCACAACACAATCATTTCTATATTGGTTTCACAACCCAATCATTTCTACATAGGTTTCACAACCCAATCATTTCTATATTGGTTTCACAACCCAATCATTTCTACATAGGTTTCACAACACAATCATTTCTATATTGGGTTCACAACCCAATCATTTCTACATAGGTTTCACAACACAATCATTTCTATATTGGTTTCACAACCCAATCATTTCTATATAGGTTTCACAACCCAATCATTTCTACATAGGTTTCACAACCCAATCATTTCTATATAGGTTTCACAACCCAATCATTTCTATATTGGTTTCACAACCCAATCATTTCTACATAGGTTTCACAACCCAATCATTTCTATATAGGTTTCACAACCCAATCATTTCTATATTGGTTTCACAACCCAATCATTTCTACATAGGTTTCACAACCCAATCATTTCTACATAGGTTTCACAACCCAATCATTTCTATATTGGTTTCACAACCCAATCATTTCTATATTGGTTTCACAACCCAATCATTTCTATATAGGTTTCACAACCCAATCATTTCTATATTGGTTTCACAACCCAATCATTTCTATATAGGTTTCACAACCCAATCATTTCTATATTGGTTTCACAACCCAATCATTTCTACATAGGTTTCACAACCCAATCATTTCTATATTGGGTTCACAACCCAATCATTTCTACATAGGTTTCACAACACAATCATTTCTATATTGGTTTCACAACTCAATCATTTCTATAAGTCAAGTCAAATATCTATTATTCACTCATTTCATGACATACATGAATAAATGAGGTATTACAATCAATACAATACATGAGGCTTATAATAATATACAAGCTTCACAGCCCAGGCCTGTGGTAATTAAAAATGTAATTGTAATTAATTGCAATTCATTATATTTTAAAATATTTGATTGTAATGTGTAATTGATGGAACTTTTTAATAACATGTAATTGTAACTTAATTAATTACAGTGGGAAATAGGGGTTAATTATCAATTACTTTTAAATTACATTCTAATTACTCTGGTACTCACTACTGTTTGACTTATATAAATGAAAACAGGACAGTAATACAGCCAACAGATGGATCTATAGTCCAGTGGTAACACGCTGGACTGGTAATCCAGGTATCGCAGGTTCGATCCCCCTTCTGACCCTAATAAAATTAACAGTCTTTCAGATGGGACATTAAACCGAGGTCTCGTGCTTTACACCGTGCACGTAAAAGAGCCAGAGGAGACTCTTGAATGGGTCTCTATCTGTATCATTGCACTATCCTCCAAAATCTAAAATGACTAATCTCTTCAGGAGGCGTCGCTCATATGGGCAACCGGTAGCGACGATAAATAAACGTAAAACACACATACTGTAAGTTGCAGACTGCAGTGTTATTAAATATTGGTGTATAAAATGCAGACTAAACCTGCAGACTGTAATTTGCAACCAGTTATTGATTTTCTTCAAATTAAATAACATCAATAATGTAATATCCTATTTATTACATACTTTTCTCAAAATAATAATAAAAAACAATTTTATTAGACACAAACTATTACAGTTTTTCGCCTTTAACATAATTATGTGCAACGAAATTATTAACAATTACGTGAAGTCCAAATAGTATATAAATATATAAAAGAAAATATATGAAATAAAATATTATGATTAGATGAGGGTGGGGATGGACTAGATATGAATTGGCATTGTAAAATGTTTTTGCCAATAAAATGTCTACTTGATTGATTGAAAATGATTACTAGCTGAATCACTATGGGTCGTAATTCACAGACGGTTCTGTAGTCCAGTGATTAACACGTTGGACTGGTAATCCAGGGATCGCAGGTTCGATCCCCGTCTGACCCTAATAAAATTAACAGTCTTTCAGATGGGACTTTAAACCGAGGTCTTAGGTCAATGCTGTACACCGTGCACGTAAAAGAACCAGAGAAGACCCTGGAATGTGTCTCTCTGTCTGTATCATTGCACTATCCTCCAAAAATCTAAAATGACTAATCTCTTCAGGAGGCGTCGCTCGCATGGGCAACCGGTAGCGACGATAAATAAACGTAAATCACACACACAATTCATGAAGTGTGGAAAATAGAACAACTTCAAAATATTATAAAACATGCAACCACAATTTTAAAACACCTCTGTGGTCGAGTGGTTACGGTCGCTGACTTGTATACCACTGTAACCTATTATCACTAATGGTCACAGCTTCTAGCACCACTTAAATGAAAATTTTGGCAGTTTCTTACGAGGTTGGTGCACCAAGTACTGGTTAACCGCTGGAGCCTGAACAGGAAAGATGTTGTTAGGTAAACTGACAATCGCTCAAATGGGCAACTGGTAGCAATATTAAATAAACTTTAAAAAAATAATAATAATAATACCGCTACAAATGATGGAACCTGCAGTATCATGAAGAGTGGAAAATAGAACAACTGCAAAATATTATAAAACATGCAAACAACAATCTTAGAGCACACATTGAACATGATTTGTCAATGTTTAACCCTTTCAATACTACAGACATCTAAATAGGCTTACAAAATGTGAAATCCACATGAGCCGGCTCATGACGAGCCATCTCATCAGATCTGCACTTTTGACGAACCGTCTCATCAGGATCTGCACGTTTTGCCACTAATATTACTATTTTTAGACAGAATTACACATTTTGATAAATGAACTCATCCAAATGTAATTTTCTTTATTAATTTATTGGTCTAAAAATATCATGGACCAGTCCATATCAGTTACTTGGTGTTGAATGGGTTAAGCAGTATATGTGCAGGAAGGAAGGTTGACATCAATATTACTATATATATCCGCAACAAGAAGAACCATTTAAGACATGCCAATACATCATTAACAATCAGTTTTAACATTGATCTAAGCATAGCCTACGTATGACTAAGGTATTCCCGGGTCGGACAGCAATCAATAGAAACATGATTAGGTGATTCAGACAAGCAGTTTTCAATATTGGCCATGCATGCTGCTACAAGTCTCAAAGAAGTTGTAACATTCATCTTATGATTTGTCTGTATCAAGTCTTATTAACAATTATAAATGTAGAGTATCGCTTGGCGTGATGAACCTCAACTAAGGAGGAATGGGGAGAGATTCAGTAAGTTCGAAACAAAGAATTTTGATACTTATACGCTATATACTATTTCCTCTTCCATATATCAAGTCATAATTCCCTTCAATATGCACCATATGCACCAAGTTATGCACCAAACAAGCATTTAACCCTTTCAACCCCACAGGCCTCTAAATAGGCTTATGAAAAGTGTAGATCCAGATGAGCCGGCTCGTAACGAGCCGTCTCATCAGGATCTGCACTTTTTTGCCAGTAATAATTATTACTATTTTTAGATAAAATTACCCATTTTGATAAATGAACTGGTCCAAAGGTAATTTTCTTATTAATTTATTGGTCTAAAAATAGCATGCACCAGTCCATGTCAGTTACTTGGGGTTGAAAGAGTTAATAAAGGGAGCAGTAGATATAATTTGGTGAGATAATTCAGCAGTAGAGATCATTTGGTGAGGTAATTCAGCAGTAGAGATCATTTGGTGAGGTAATTCAGCAGTAGAGATCATTTGGTGAGGTAATGCAGCAGTAGAGATCATTTGGTGAGGTAATTCAGCAGTAGAGATCATTTGGTGAGGTAATTCAGCAGTAGAGATCATTTGGTGAGGTAATTCAGCAGTAGAGATCATTTGGTGAGGTAATTCAGCAGTAGAGATCATTTGGTGAGGTAATTCAGCACATTTGGTGAGGTAATTCAGCAGTAGAGATCATTTGGTGAGGTAATTCAGCAGTAGAGATCATTTGGTGAGGTAATTCAGCAGTAGAGATCATTTGGTGAGGTAATTCAGCAGTAGAGATCATTTGGTGAGGTAATTCAGCAGTAGAGATCATTTGGTGAGGTAATGCAGCAGTAGAGATCATTTGGTGAGGTAATTCAGCAGTAGAGATCATTTGGTGAGGTAATTCAGCAGTAGAGATCAGTTGGTGAGGTAATTTAGCAGTAGAGATCATTTGGTGAGGTAATTCAGCAGTAGAGGTCATTTGGTGAGGTAATTTAGCAGTAGAGATCATTTGGTGAGGTAATTCAGTAAGCCGAACATAGACAGTTATGGTTGATAATATTCTGTAAGTTGAAGTTTATATGATTTTTGTACTTTCCAGTTATGACAGACAGACTGACGAACATGGGCCACCATATATAGTTACTAAGCATTACAATACCTCTTATATGACACATGGTAGAGATGTAGCCACCATATATAGGTACTATATGACACATGGTAGAGATGTAGCCACCATATATAGTTACTATAATATGACACATGGTAGAGATGTAGCCACCATATATAGTTACTATATGACACATGAGATGTAGCCATTATATTTAGTTACCAAGTGTTGTAATACATCCTATATATATGTCATATGGTAGAGATGTAGCCACAATATATAGTTACCAAACATTGTAGTGCATCCTGTACCTTCTCTATCACGACCCAGGGTATAACTTTATTTAAAATGGAAGACAGAGTTATTGCACTGGCATACCACATGAACATATAATGAAGAACCATTTTGTTATTACCGTATTTAGCTGTGTATAGTGCGCTACCGTGTATAGTGCGCACCCACGATCTGGCACGAAAATCGGCGGAAAAACTGAGTTCCTATGTATACTGCGCACGTGAAAAACGCAATTTTCCAAGTCAAAATTTAACATTTCTCAAGAATCGCTAAAAATTGTGCTCCGTGATTTTTACAACTTATATTAATCACTCGAGATATACCTCATCGAGTAACGGTAACGCACTCGGGCACACCTGCTCAAATTTCTCGACACATTCTCAAACATCTCAACACGTTCTCAAACATGTCAGCAGATGTTCAAACTTCTCAACACGTGAAGCCTACCTAATTAACTGGGACCCATTGTCAAAGGTTTGTCGAAATTAATTATCGCTACAATCAATTGAAATACTGCAGCCAAAAAAGTTTTTTTTTTATGCAATGCATTGTACATTGTACGGCGAAGTACGCGAAAAGTACGAGAAATATTACATACGATAAAACCACGTGATGTTATCAAATCGCCATTTTTTATGCATTTACCTTTTCAATTAAATTCATCAAAGTTTGCCAAAATAAACGAAATATATGCTAATTTTGTGGTCTTATTCATTTGATTTATTTATATAGACTATCGGCAACTGGTTTTAATAGCTAGTTTATAACGATTGTCGAATGTAACAACTTATAGAATGACTGTGGGCCGTTCGGGTCGAATTTCAGTTTTTTCACGAAATTTTGGTCCGGAAAAAAATGTCCTGATGTCTGTACTGGTGTATAATGCGCAGTAGATAAAATGGATGAGGATTTCAGTAAGAAATGTGCGCACTATACACAGCTAAATACGGTAGCTAAGAAAAATGTTAAGAAATGGTGACAGCAATGCAGATGACTTATTATTTGAATACTCTAGCTGAAACTTCTCCTGCAATCCCAACACCTGATTTATTATACTATTCTGAGAAAATTACATAACTGTCGTGTCTATATGCAGTTTATTCCAGATAAATCATTGACTGCAGTGCTGCTTAAGAGAGAATGATGTATGTTAATCTGTCATATAGGATGTATTGCAATGCTTAGTGACTATATATGGTGGCTACATCTCTACCATGTGTCATATAGTACCTATATATGGTGGCTACATCTCTACCATGTGTCATATAGTAACTATATATGGTGGCTACATCTCTACCATGTGTCATATAGTAACTATATATGGTGGCTACATCTCTACCATGTGTCATATAGTAACTATATATGGTGGCTACATCTCTACCATGTGTCATATAGTACCTATATATGGTGGCTACATCTCTACCATGTGTCATATAGTAACTATATATGGTGGCCACATCTCTACCATGTGTCATATAGTAACTATATATGGTGGCCACATCTCTACCATGTGTCATATAGTAACTATATATGGTGGCTACATCTCTACCATGTGTCATATAGTATGCACTACAATGCTTAGTAACTATATATGGTGGCTACATCTCTACCATGTGTCAAATAGGATGTATTGCAACTACAGATTCATGTACCACACTCTGCAATACATAACATACACAAAGGTATCTTACAACAACACACTTTATCAATGTCTGTACTGGAAAATATGCTTGCCATCTGTATGCTATTTAGTTATGTAAACTTCCAACGTCAATTAGCTTTTCTTGTTGTCCCACATCGACTATTTAATCCTGGTATTTAATATGCCTGTGCAAATATAATGCTTTACAAACAACAAATCATATAACCAACATGGAGATCGAAGGAACCATATTACACAACATAGAGATTGAAGGAACCATATAACCAACATGGAGATCGAAGGAACCATATAACCAACATGGAGATCGAAGGAACCATATAACCAACATGGATATCGAAGGAACCATATTACCAACATGGATATCGAAGGAACCATATTACCAACATGGAGATCGAAGGAACCATATAACCAACATGGATATCGAAGGAACCATATTACCAACATGGATATCGAAGGAACCATATAACCAACATGGATATCGAAGGAACCATATTACACAACATGGAGATCGAAGGAACCATATTACCAACATGAAGATCGAAGGAACCATATTACACAACATAGAGATTGAAGGAACCATATTACACAACATGGAGATCGAAGGAACCATATTACACAACATGGAGTTCGAAGGAACCATATAACCAACATGGAGATCGAAGGAACCATATTACACAACATGAAGATCGAAGGAACCATATTACACAACATGGAGTTCGAAGGAACCATATAACCAACATGGAGATCGAAGGAACCATATTACACAACATGGAGATCGAAGGA
Organism: Archivesica marissinica; assembly: GCA_014843695.1. Classification (NCBI taxonomy): domain Eukaryota; kingdom Metazoa; phylum Mollusca; class Bivalvia; order Venerida; family Vesicomyidae; genus Archivesica; species Archivesica marissinica. The sequence continues at coordinate 98,928,973 of CM026390.1, read as the reverse complement.
ACCATATTACACAACATGGAGTTCAAAGGAACCATATTACACAACATGGAGATCAAAGGAACCATATTACACAACATGGAGATCGAAGGAACCATATTACACAACATGGAGATCAAAGGAACCATATTACCAACATGGAGGTCGAAGGAACCATATTACACAACATGGAGATCGAAGGAACCATATTACCAACATGGAGGTCGAAGGAACCATATTACACAACATGGAGATCGAAGGAACCACATTACACAACATGGAGTTCGAAGGAACCATATAACCAACATGGAGATCGAAGGAACCATATTACACAACATGGAGTTCGAAGGAACCATATTACACAACATGGAGTTCGAAGGAACCATATTACACAACATGGAGATCGAAGGAACCACATTACACAACATGGAGATCGAAGGAACCACATTACACAACATGGAGTTCGAAGGAACCATATTACACAACATGGAGATCGAAGGAACCACATTACACAACATGGAGATCGAAGGAACCACATTACACAACATGGAGATCGAAGGAACCATATTACACAACATGGAGATCGAAGGAACCACATTACACAACATGGAGTTCGAAGGAACCATATAACCAACATGGAGATCGAAGGAACCATATAACCAACATGGAGATCGAAGGAACCATATTACCAACATGGAGATCGAAGGAACCACATTACACAACATGGAGTTCGAAGGAACCATATAACCAACATGGAGTTCGAAGGAACCATATTACACAACATGGAGTTCGAAGGAACCATATTACCAACATGGAGATCGAAGGAACCATATTACACAACATGAAGATCGAAGGAACCATATTACCAACATGGAGGTCGAAGGAACCATATAACACAACATGGATATCGAAGGAACCATATTACACAACATGGAGATCGAAGGAACCATATTACCAACATGGAGATCGAAGGAACCATATTACAAACAAGGAGATCAAAGGAACCATATTACAAACAAGGAGATCAAAGGAACCATTATTACCAACATGGAGATCGAAGGAACGATATTACCAACATGGAGATCGAAGGAACCATATTACAAACAAGGAGATCAAAGGAACCATTATTACCAACATGGAGATCGAAGGAACGATATTACCAACATGGAGATCGAAAGAACCATATTACACAACATGGAGGTCGAAGGAACCATATTACACAACATGGAGATCGAAAGAACCATATTACCACCATAACGTATATTCTGTATGTGTCCGTCTTGTGCTGATAGTGGTCTTCAAGTGTTCAGTGAAAATTTGACTTTGATACCAATTTATAATATCTACAGACTAAGCATGTTACCAAGATGGGTTTAGTGAATATAGCGACATGGATGCATTTTATACAACCGTTTGCTGTGGAAATCAGACATTATATAAATGAAGATATATTGACCTGAGGGATGAGTAATGACTCTTCACTCATTCATCCATAATAATCCATACATGCAAAATAGATACAGGACGAACAGCCAAACCAGAATCAATGAAAATGGAAGAAATGAGAGGATATTTTTTCTCCTGATATTCCATCTCAACAGTCTCATTCTTAATCGATTCTCTCATATTCCTGAATATCTAAGTATTTAAGTAAAATAATCATGCAGAGAGGAGTGAATGTATGGCTACAGCAGGCACGTAGCCAGGTTGACAGAGGAGTGAATGTATGGCTACAGCAGGCCCGTAGCCAGGTTGACAGAGGAGTGAATGTATCGCTATAGCAGGCCCGTAGCCACACTGACAGAGGAGTGAATGTATGGCTATAGCAGGCCCGTAACCACACTGACAGAGTGAATGTATCACTATAGCAGGCCCGTAACCACACTGACAGAGGAGTGAATGTATGGCTATAGCATGCCCGTAGCCACACTGACAGAGGAGTGAATGTATTGCTACAGCATACCCATAGCCACACTGACAGAGGAGTGAATGTATGGCTATAGCATGTCTGTAGCCACACCGAGGTGTGAATGTATTGCTATAGCATACCAGTAGCCACACTGACAGAGGAGTGAATGTATGGCTATAGCATGCCCGTAGCCACACTGACAGAGGAGTGAATGTATCGCTATAGCATGCCCGTAGCCACACTGACAGAGGAGTGAATGTATGGCTATAGCAGGCCCGTAGCCACACTGACAGAGGAGTGAATGTATGGCTATAGCATGCCCGTAGCCACACTGACAGAGGAGTGAATGTATCGCTATAGCAGGTCTGTAGCCACACTGACAGAGGAGTGAATGTATGGCTATAGCAGGCCCGTAGCCACACTGACAGAGGAGTGAATGTATCGCTATAGCAGGTCTGTAGCCACACTGACAGAGGAGTGAATGTATGGCTATAGCAGGCCCGTAGCCACACTGACAGAGGAGTGAATGTATGGCTATAGCATGCCCGTAGCCACACTGACAGAGGAGTGAATGTATGGCTATAGCATGCCCGTAGCCACACTGACAAGAGGAGTGAATGTATCGCTACAGCAGGCCCGTAGCCACACTGACAGAGTGAATGTATCGCTATAGCATGCCCGTAGCCAGGTTGACAGAGGAGTGAATGTATTGCTACAGCATACCCATAGCCACACTGACAGAGGAGTGAATGTATCGCTATAGCATGCCCGTAGCAACACTGACAAGAGGAGTGAATGTATCGCTACAGCAGGCCCGTAGCCACACTGACAGAGGAGTTAATGTATCGCTACAGCAGGCCCGTAGCCACACTGACAGAGGAGTGAATGTATCACTATAGCAGGCCCGTAGCCACACTGACAGAGGAGTTAATGTATCGCTATAGCAGGCCCGTAGCCACACTGACAGAGTGAATGTATCGCTATAGCAGGCCCGTAGCCACACTGACAGAGGAGTGAATGTATCGCTATAGCAGGCCCGTAGCCACACTGACAGAGTGAATGTATCACTATAGCAGGCCCGTAGCCACACTGACAGAGGAGTGAATGTATCGCTATAGCAGGCCCGTAGCCACACTGACAGAGTGAATGTATCGCTATAGCATGCCCGTAGCCACACTGACAGAGTGAATGTATCACTATAGCATGCCCGTAGCCACACTGACAAGAGGAGTGAATGTATCGCTATAGCATGCCTGAAGCCACACTGACAGAGGAGTGAATGTATCACTATAGCAGGCCCGTAGCCACACTGACAGAGGAGTGAATGTATCGCTATAGCAGGCCCGTAGCCACACTGACAGAGGAGTGAATGTATCACTATAGCAGGCCCGTAGCCACACTGACAGAGGAGTGAATGTATCACTATAGCAGGCCCGTAGCCACACTGACAGAGTGAATGTATCGCTATAGCATGCCCGTAGCCACACTGACAGAGGAGTGAATGTATCGCTATAGCATGCCCGTAGCAACACTGACAAGAGGAGTGAATGTATCGCTACAGCAGGCCCGTAGCCACACTGACAGAGGAGTGAATGTATCGCTACAGCAGGCCCGTAGCCACACTGACAGAGGAGTGAATGTATCACTATAGCAGGCCCGTAGCCACACTGACAGAGGAGTTAATGTATCGCTATAGCAGGCCCGTAGCCACACTGAGGTGTGAATGAAGCATACACCTTGGTTAGAATTTGGCAAGTAATGGAAACCAAGAAGAGGAAAAACAATCAGTGAAACTGTAGAAAAACTTATTGTTTCAATCTTGTTATAACACATCTGCATAGACCTTCATTCTATTTAACTCCTGGGAACCCAGTTACTGCACCGTATTATGGTACTTAGTAACTACCGTATGCTCCAAAACGAGCGCATCAATTTATAATTTCAAATAGTATTCCAGTCTGCGAGTCTGTAACAAAATGAAATAACATTATTCACTATTGTGTGGTTGGGGCATCTTTATTGATGGGTTTACAAATATTATATTGTACTATTGGAAGGATTATTTGGTGAATTTATGCTAAATGGGAACGAATGTGCACCTAGAAGTTAGAGAACATTGGCATATTATTATGTATGACCTATAAGTGAAGATTCATCAGGTAGATCTCCTCTCCCTCTCCGTCTCTCTCAGTCACCTAATTTACACAACAACGCTCTCTTTATGTCACCTAATTTACACAACCACTCTCTCTTTATGTCACCTAATTTACACAACCACTCTCTCTCAGTCACCTAATTTACACAACAACGCTCTCTCAGTCACCTAATTTACACAACCACGCTCTCAAAGTCACCTAATTTACACAACCACTCTCTCTTTATGTCACCTAATTTACACAACCACTCTCTCTTTATGTCACATCATTTACAGAACCACTCTCTCTATGTCACCTAATTTACACAACCACGCTCTCGAAGTCACCTAATTTACACAACCACTCTCTTTATGTCACCTAATTTACACAACCACTCTCTCAATGTCACCTAATTTACACAACCATGCTCTCTCTGTTACGTAATTTACACAACCATGCTCTCTCTCTCTCTGTGTCACCTAACTTACACAACCACACTCTCTCTCTGTCACCTAACTTACACAACTGCTCTGCCAGTCTCAATTCTATTCTGTATATATGTTTTGGCATTGCTCTAAATACACTAACTGCTATGATACCAACAAAACAAATGACAAAATAGTGACAGTGCTCTTATAAATATTGTTCATGCAAGAAACTGGTCATTTTCAGTGGCAGCTTGTATATTAACCATTGACCGAACTGGTAATACGTCATTCCTCTGTAAACAGATGCTTGATTGTTTTTTATTGTCACTGACTTCCTCTTTGATGACCAATCAAGCACCATTTTCTACACCAATCAATAGCTGTACAAGCAGAAGGACATCTCGAATCTGGTATACCGACACTTGTAAACCCTTTATCTGACCAATGCTAAATCATGTGTCGGCAAATTCTGTACAAATATTTACAAATGACATTGGCATTTAATAATTGTCCCGAGATGAATCAATAGCTAAAAGAGTGCACATGCTGCCGGGGAACAATGATCGATGAATATATAAATAGCTTAAGTGTATAATCAATCATGGGGTTTGGTCGGCACTCAAACTTAATTGCCCGAGATCAATCTATAGGTCTATTATATTCCAATTATGGAAGAAATCAAAGAACATTCACCGTATGATAAGCTGCCTAGGAATCATGTTATAGTTCTGGAATTTGCTGGGGGCTAACTCTTGCTAATTTCCAAGAAAGTCTGGTCTTAACCATTAAAATACTGAATAAGCAAATTCGTTGAATTGGTATCCCCGCCGAATATGATCCCAGACAAACAAAACAAGCTAAACAAATATTGTGTAAAAAGATATTTTTAGGTATATAAAATAAATAAAAGACGGCATATTATAGTAGATATGTATATTATTAAATTATGTTGTATTTATTATCAAATCAAGTGCAGTAACTCTTGCGGGATCGGCAGGGGATAACGCGCAATGGTGATATATTTTATCATTTAAGTTTTATGGCATTACAGTTAATTGGTGATGATGAAAATATTTAAATTTTAATTAATTCAAGGGGATTTTTTTCAATAAATCCAAGAGCAATAACTCTGGATTTACTATTGCCATTTGGGTCACACTAAGGACATCACCACACAGTGGCAATGTAATTTATTTTAAGTTTGATGACATTCCATACAGAAGTTACTATTTATTAAATTTCTTAATAAATTAAAGGGCCATAACTCTGGTGTTATTGACCGATCCGTTATACGGACACCTGCGTACTATGGTGATACATATTTATTTTGAGTTTCATGACATTCTATGAAGCGGTTACTTATTCAGGCAAATTAATTGAATATTTAATCAATTCAAGGGCAATAACTCTGGTTTCACTATTGAAATGTGGGTCAGACTTGCAGGACAACACCGCACAATGGTGGTCTAAGTTTATTCTTAAGTTTGATAACATTGTATAGAGGTTACTTAGTTATGGCAAATTTATTAATTTTTAATTAAATACAGGGCCATAACTCTGGTGTTATTAACCCAATGCGGAATCAAGTTATACATGCACCTGCGCACTATGATGATATATATTTGATTGGAGTTTGATGACATTCCACACATTGATTACACACATTTGACGGACAAACCCAAAATTGTATATTAGGTGGCTATTCTTTTGTTCTCTATAGCCACATAAACAAACTTTATTGCCACATCAAATATTTCTAAAGCGACATTACCCCTAATGCTAGACCACTAGACAGTAAATCTATTATTCTGTTGGCCACATAAGTGCCATTTATGGGTGCGGAAGGATGGACAGAAGTACACATGGGCATACAATACCAAACCAATATCTCCCTCTGAGAACCTTCGGATCGTCGGAGGATAATCAATTGGAAGTAATGTGCAAATAACATAGATCATGATCAGCCACAGCCATGGCTGATCAGGATCTATGTTGTTTGCTATTTAGTCAGAGTTTTTAAGCTTCACTATCCAAACAGCAAACAGCTTGATCAGACATCACTTTCTGTAGAGGAACTGTGTAACTCCAGCTATGTAAATGTCAGTTGGACAACAGGAACTGTGTATCTCCAGCTATGTAAATGTCAGTTGGACAACAGGAACTGTGTACCTCCAGCTATGTACATGCCAGTTGGACAACAGGAACTGTGTATCTCCAGCTATATACATGCCAGTTGGACAACAGGAACTGTGTATCTCCAGCTATGTACATGCCAGTTGAACAACAGGAACTGTGTATCTCCAGCTATGTACATGTCAGTTGGACAACAGGAACTGTGTATCTCCAGCTATGTACATGCCAGTTGAACAACAGGAACTGTGTATCTCCAGCTATGTACATGTCAGTTGAACAACAGGAACTGTGTATCTCCAGCTATGTACATGTCAGTTGGACAACAGGAACTGTGTACCTCCAGCTATGTACATGTCAGTTGGACAACATGAACTGTGTATCTCCAGCTATGTACATGTCAGTTGGACAACATGAACTGTGTATCTCCAGCTATGTACATGTCAGTTGGACAACAGGAACTGTGTATCTCCAGCTATGTACATGTCAGTTGGACAACATGAACTGTGTATCTCCAGCTATGTACATGTCAGTTGGACAACAGGAACTGTGTATCTCCAGCTATGTACATGTCAGTTGGACAACAGGAACTGTGTAACTCCAGCTATGTACATTGCAGTTGGACAACAGGAACTGTGTATCTCCAGCTATGTACATGTCAGTTGAACAACAGGAACTGTGTATCTCCCAGCTATGTACATGTCAGTTGGACAACAGGAACTGTGTATCTCCAGCTATGTACATGCCAGTTGGACAACAGGAACTGTGTATCTCCAGCTATGTACATGTCAGTTGGACAACAGGAACTGTGTATCTCCCAGCTATGTACATGTCAGTTGGACAACAGGAACTGTGTATCTCCAGCTATGTACATGCCAGTTGGACAACAGGAACTGTGTATCTCCAGCTATGTACATGTCAGTTGGACAACAGGAACTGTGTATCTCCAGCTATGTACATGTCAGTTGAACAACAGGAACTGTGTATCTCCAGCTATGTACATGTCAGTTGGACAACAGGAACTGTGTATCTCCAGCTATGTACTGCCAGTTACACAACAATGATCCAGTGATTATCCCCAGCTATGTACCTTTACAACAGGAAATGTGTATCTTCCAGCTATGTATATGCAAGTTGAACAACATTGAAGTGCGTATCCATGGAGAGCCAGGAACAAGCTAGTTACAAAGGTCATAATACAACATAAATGACAATATTCACGTTTAGTTTGTCTTTGGAGAGAAATGCAACTGCACAAAACAAGTTTATAATCTACTGGCAGTGTATAACCATATATTCCTATGGAAAATCAATTCCAGTTCAAGCAGTTCTAATACAAGAACTGGCATCAGACAATGCAACCAATTGTAACATTCCTCTGTTCACTTAGCTGCAGACAGCTTATTTTTCAATAATTTATGACCTGATCAATACCTTGTAATTGATTGCTATGGGAGAGGTATTGTGTAAATCAAGCAACTTTACTAGTTTTTTACCCCCAGCAATATCTGCATGCTACTGATCAAGGCTCTCCAATCCACTACTGTAATGGGATTCACTATTAAACTAGTAGAGCTATCAACATATTGATTCCTTCATTTCAAAGTTCCTGAAACTACAATAAAAACCTATTCAGTCTCCACTAATGTGCATGTTGTAAGCATGACACATGCTGAATGACTCATGTTGCTTGTAACACAGAGGATTTCTCATACATATGTTAATAGACATATTTCCATAGCTCCCGGTCATACAAGTGTAGTATTCCCTCTCAATATGGACTGCCCCTTTACAAGTGAAGTATCCCCTTTCAATATGGACTACCAACATGCAAGTGTAGCATCCCCCTTCAATGTGCAATGTCTCCCTTTGAGGTGGACTGCCCTCCATACAAGTGAAGCATCTCCCGTTGAGGTGGACAGCCCTCCATACAAGTGTAACATCCCCCTTTGAGGTGGACTGCCCTCCATACAAGTGAAGCATCACCCTTTAAGGTGGACATCCCTCCATACAAGTGTAACATCCCCCTCCATGGTTGACTACCACCATATAAGTGTAGCATCCCCCTTTGAGGTGGACTGCCCCCCATACAAGTGATGCATCCCCCTTTGAGGTGGACTGCCCTCAATACAAGTGAATCATCCCCCTTTGAGGTGGACTGCCCCCCATACAAGTGATGCATCCCCCTTCATGGATGACTACCACCATATAAGTGTAGCATCCCCCTTTGAGGTGGACTGCCCCCATACAAGTGATGCATCCCCCTTCATGGTTGACTACCACCATATAAGTGTAGCATCCCCCTTTGAGGTGGACTGCCCCCCATACAAGTGATGCATCCCCCTTCATGGTTGACTACCACCATATAAGTGAAGCATCCCCTTTGAGGTGGACTACCCTCCATACAAGTGTAGCATCCCCCTTTGAGGTGGACTACCCTCCATACAAGTGAAGCATCACCCTTTGAGGTGGACTACCCTCCATACAAGTGAAGCATCACCCTTTGAGGTGGACTGCCCTCCATACAAGTGAAGCATCCCCCTTTGAGGTGGACTGCCCTCCATACAAGTGAAGCATCACCCTTTGAGGTGGACTGCCCTCCATACAAGTGAAGCATCACCCTTTGAGGTGGACTGCCCTCCATACAAGTGTAGCATCCCCCTTTGAGGTGGACTACCCTCCATACAAGTGTAGCATCCCCCTTTGAGGTGGACTACCCTCCATACAAGTGTAGCATCCCCCTTTGAGGTGGACTGCCCTCCATACAAGTAATGCATCCCCCTTTGAGGTGGACTGCCCTCCGTACAAGTGAAGCATCCCCTTTGAGGTGGACTGCCCTCCATACAAGTGAAACATCTCCTTTCAAAGTGGACTCTCCCACATACAAGTGAAGCATTCCCCTCCAAGGTGGACTGCTCTCCCCCCATACAAGTGCAGCATCTCCTTTCAAGATGGACTGTCCCTCATACAAGTGAAGCATTCCCCTCCAAGGTGGACTGCCCTCCGTACAAGTGAAGCATCCCCTTTGAGGTGGACTGCCCTCCATACAAGTGAAGCATCTCCTTTCAAGATGGACTGTCCCTCATACAAGTGAAGCATTCCCCTCCAAGGTGGACTGCTCGCCCCCCCCCCATACAAGTGCAGCATCTCCTTTCAAGATGGACTGTCCCCCATACAAGTAAAGCATTCCCCTCCAAGGTGGACTGCTCGCCCACCCCCATACAAGTGCAGCATCTCCTTTCAAGATGGACTGCCCCCATACAAGTGAAGCATCCCCCTTCAAGGTTGACTGTCCACCATACAAGTGAAGCATCCCCCTTCAAGGTTGACTGTCCCCCATACAAGTGAAGCATCCCCCTTCAAGGTTGACTGTCCCCAATACAAGTGAAGCATCCCCCTTCAATGTTGACTGTCCCCCATACAAGTGAAGCATCCCCCTTCAAGGTTGACTGTCCCCCATACAAGTGAAGCATCCCCCTTCAAGGTTGACTGTCCCCCATACAAGTGAAGCATCCCCCTTCAAGGTTGACTGTCCCCCATACAAGTGAAGCATCCCCCATCAAAATGTGCAACCCCCATCATCTACAAATGAATCATCCCACTTCAAAATGGGCTGTCCCCCATGAAAGGCTTCCAAGTTCTTTAAATTCAGCTGTGTTTTCACCAAAATGCAAAACGGCTAACATAAACACTTTAAGCTTTTCCGTCAATCTATTTAAAATTTTTAAATATCCCTGTTTGGAATGAGAGGAGTCCCCTCATTATCTTTAGAAATGGTTCACATGTATGCAGCTTGAGGTACCATACAGAGTTTCAGCCCATCAACTGTAGTGCATGGTCCTTAGAACCGTGTAATGACGGGTACTCAAATGAGAGTAGTTTGTGTCTATAGCTGCCCTAAAACATCCTATGCAAACTGATACAACATATTGTTTTTGCAGTGAAAAGTTGACATAAACAACTTGAAAATCGATTGAAACAACTGCAACTCCCCTTCAGTGATTTCATATAGAGTGTAGAAATCAACTGGAATACTGCATGTATACTATATGGAATAAAAGACTAGCACTGGGAGAGATGCCAACCACCACTCTGGTATTTGACGCTGTCTGTGTACACTGGGAGAGATGCCAACCACCACTCTGGTATTTGACGCTGTCTGTGTACACTGGGAGAGATGCCAACCACCACTCTGGTATTTGACGCTGTCTGTGTACACTGGGAGAGATGCCAACCACCACTCTGGTATTTGTCACTGTCTGTGTACAGGATAACTCAAAAAGTTGTTAATGGATTTCCTAGGAGGTAGTGACTCAATTTTGGCAGAAATCTGTCAAGTTGACCTATGGTCAGGGGAGTGTGCACGTCGATTTCTATAGTAAATTTGGCACTAATCTGACAGCCCAGACAACAGGCACTGACCGATTTCTTCCAAAGTCCATCAACAACTTTTTGAGTTATCCTTGTCCACCGACGGAGATTGCCAGATGACCTTGAACAGTCAACCTCATTGTCACAAGGTATAAATTATTTAAAAGGTTATAATTATGAGATTTCCTATTGATGTTCCATTGAAACTAAAGTATGCATATCTTGCTTCATTTTCTAGCTACCAGCATGCATTGTTTAATCATGCCGACTCAAAATAAATTTTGTATCTTGTATCTTGTTTATTTACTATAGAAGTCAATGGTGACCCTCCATAACATTTTAATATTGATCACATTTGACTGGATAACCCTAAATTTAATCCCAGGGAACCAGGTTCACCTACATACACAGTCTGTGGTTTTTCATGGCTTCCACAACTAAATTGAACTAATTAGCTTGATTAAGCAGCTATCAGCAATAGTATACAATTAATGTTTATTGTATGAAATCCCAAGGTGAAGTTACATGATTCAGTTGATTGGAACTAGGCGTTTGATGAAGAGCTTGATGCAGAGCTTAATGCAGAGTTTGATGCAGAGTTTGAATTTATGATTTTATTGAACGTGTGTGTTTTACGTTTATTTATCGTTGCTACTGGTTGCCCATATGAGCGACGCCTCCTGAAGAGATTAGTCATTTTAGATTTTTGGAGGATAGTGCAATGATACAGACAGAGACCCATTCCAAAGTCTCCTCTGGTTCTTTTACATGCACCGACACGTGACCTCAGTTTAAAGTCCCATCTGAAAGACTGTTCATTTTATTAGGGTCAGACGGGGGATCGAACCTGCGATCCCTGTATTACCAGTCCAGCGTGTTACCACTGGACTACAGATCCATCTGTATTTATTGAACAAATATCGGATTGATTTTTAACAATGTTTTGATTTTGAATCGGTCTTCTGAGTCAAAAGTCGGCACTTTTAGGAGCCCTGGTGATGTACATGTAAAAACAGAAAATAAAGGAATCTTGCATGAAGACATGCCAATTTTATCACACTCAACAGTCTCCTCATGGTATGTATATATACATTAAGACAACATAGGTAAATTCTTTCCCAGGGAGACATATACTATATAGCACAATATAACTGCGCTGCCAAATGTTAGCGTTTTTAGGAGCTTTGTATTGGTGATGTCTTCAATTGGCGCATTTCTTATTTACCGTCAAAATTAAACCCACACTCAGCTTTGCAAGAGAAACGCCAATAAATCATACTACTATGGGATAGAAATCTAATCAGTGACATCAGGTGCTTCTGACAAGATTAAATCAATTTGATTTTCAAATTAATTGGAAAAGCAATAAGTAATAAGTTAATAACCATTATAATAACAAATTTATAAATAAAATTTAATTTTCGCACGTTTACGACTAGTCATTGCTGTCAACAAGTTATCAAACAAACACAACATTATTAACGATTCCATTGTTATACTAGTACAATAACTAATGATAATATTTCTAATACTAGTATAGGAATGACGAAATATTACTACAATCTTTTCATGAGTTTATACCTATAAATATGTAATAAAATTTATTATGTATATATAAATAAAATAACAAATTCCAGTTTCTTCATTTCTATTCGGAACGGGATTCATCTGGGATTTAGATATAACCGTCAAATTGGCCTCCATTTTGAAATTTACGTATTTGTTTTCGCTTTGTTTATATCGACGGTAACTTAAAATGCAATATAATGGCGAGGTTTAGATTTGGCAGAATCGTTACTGATCACCAATATAGCCAAAATAAAACCTCCGCCAATAAATCTACTTTATACAGTATCTCTCTCAGCTCCCTCCAACAAGAGATGTGAGAATAATTCAAAGAAGCTAGACTTTTTACTGCTGTGTTTGTATATTTCTGCATTACCCTTGTGCATCTTTAATGTGTACCATTTTGGCAAGAATACTGAGCTTAATCTGGGAAAAGACACCATTAGGAGAAGATACCATTTTGTTGAGTTAATAATTAATGGTAAGCCAGATTACGAGGCATGGATGGCAATCTTGAGCTGCATAAGTGCTACTTTTATGAACGTTAATGACGTACATTTCTGAAGAAAAAAATTATTTATACATGTAGTTATTTTTGTAAAATTATCGTCCCATGCTAGCTAATCAATCTTCAAATGGAGTAATTTAGTGATAAAGACTGATTTTACTGGCTGCCATGCTTTTATTGGTGCATTGGAATATCCTGGACTTGTGAGAAAGAAGTTCTGAGAAAACGAGTTGTTGTATTGAGGAGTGTAGCACATGAAACCAGTAAACAACAAATACTCGCAACAAATGGAAGACTTCACACATGTACATAACACAACAAACAACATTTTGAAGTAGGTCACAAAAATCCCTTGATCAACATGTATAGTGCTCCCTTTCTTAGTGGACGGCAGTAATTCATGCCGTTAGTAGTTGCCCAACCTTTTCTAATGATTAACCGATTATCAATCATGAAGGCCTGTGAATCGATGCCGATTATTTAAACAGACAATCGACAAATTACGATGCCAATTCTGATTGCTAATTTTCCTACACTTTGTTTTGTTTCAGGCAAGCTTATTATGCATTGGATCATAATATATTCCTGAACTGGTATAATTACAGAAGTGTTTGTTTGATTTAATAATAATCGGCATTTGTGGAAGTCGCGATAGCGCAGTGGATGCGCGTTCGCTTCAGGTGCAAAAGGTTCAGAGTTCGAGCCCCACTGGAGCCGTTACGATTGTGCCCTTAGGCAAGGCATTTAAATTCCACATTGCCTCTTCTCTCTCCTTCATGGTGATGGATTCCATCAGGAATAAGGTCTCGAGAGTGATTAATATAAGTTGAAAGAACTTGTTTCGCAATCGAGCTAAAATAAATTTGTATAAACTAAACTAATAATCGGTGTTTCACTGAGTAAAATCAGCATCTAAAGAATAGATTATTAAGACTGGAATGATACAAAATTGGGTTTAATTATGGAAGCAAACTGTAAACACTATTTTACAGCGAACAATAAAACATGAAAGCGGCTGTCGGCATTTCAAAGAATCTCTGTCGACAGAAGGACGCGGCGATACCTTTTGATCACTATCATTGCGGCATATATCAAACAGAAACACCACTAACAGGAAACAACAGTCTGTCCATGTTGTGTTGATAAGCTTGTGCCACATTTCTAATTTAGTATAATGACATGGGATGCTTTTTACACTGTCATATAAGATGATTGCCCCATGTCAAATTGACATACCACAGAAATTGCAGATTCGGCCATTCTATTTGCGGGTATGATGCAATGTGTCAGATTGTCGTTACTCTATAACGCAAATTATCAATGGCGGAATGGCGTATGTGTATGGGAAATCTTCTTTTTTAGTACTTACACCATTTGATAAAATGTACTATTTAATCAGGTATTTTTTTTTTAAAAACCCTCTAATCTGGAACCTCTATTCCAGAAACCGGATGAAATTTAGTAAAATGACCGCTCTAAACCGGATGTGCCAATTATGAAAGGAATCCAGTCACGGGATGATCCTTGCATACTGTCATAAAAGTGACCAACTGAAAAATCATTATCAGAAAATCTTGTAAATTATATTGTTTTCTTGGTTACAAAGAAGTTTTATCCATCACCAGCATCAGAAAATGTGCGATATACGGCAGGAGTCACCGATTTCAAAACAAAATGCGGGTAACATAGTCATTGAAAAATGATTTGGGTACCAACATTAAGATAAATGCTTGAACTTTTAATAAATATTCGTTAAATCGGCAAAAATATTTTCGTGTAGATTTGGCTCCAACTTTATGGGATTGTATCTAGGCTTATGGTTGTCATATGCAAATTTCACAGACATCTTCGTTCATTGGCCGAAGCCAGAGTTACGGCATATATTTTTAAACGGACTCCACCCCCTCCGATTACGATAATTAACCCGAACATGTTTGATGACGCTTGACCGTTCATCGTCCTGGGTCAAAGTTTACTCACAGTTTCTCCACTAAAATCCAGCAAAATCGTTCAATATAGAAAATAGTCTCGTCTATTACCCGGTGTGAAACAATTCACCTACATTTCCTAACAGTCAGATTTGCTATTTGTTTTTTCAGTAGCGATCATACTTCACATTTACCGGTATATTCTTTTTGTGCAAAGATTTGCTAAAGAACACAGTATTTCTAAGCATGCTCACACTACAAAGGTCTGGAGGAGATTAAATGGGTTTGGCACATATCACTCCCATTATTTACAGAATGTTTAGAAGTTTTGTCCATAGAATATGCCCGTCTAATGTACATTATAGAGGGCCTCAAGTTCTAAGGTAATTCAGTTACCCTCTATAAAAAATGTCATTCATTGATTGTGTGGCTGAAACACACCAATATAATACCAATTGTGCAGAGCTGTCAAGGGTGCATCGTGTGTCGGAGTGAGATATGGGGTTCGAAGGGGCGGCTGCCCCCCCAGGGGGTCTGGGGGAAGCTGGATACACTCTATGGCTCATTTTCGTCATATTTGGTGTCAAATGGCTTACATGAAATGCTACTTTGGCATCTAATGAAGGACACTTTTCACCAAGAAAACCTGATCAAGCAATAGCATTTTATGGTAAAGAAAGCTTGCAAATAACTTTTTGTAATTGAATCTTATATTTTTTATTAAATTGACTTACAAGTCAGGCGCAAACCTGTCTTGGTTGTCAATTTATAATAAAACTCTGATGTAATTTGCAAGCATTTGTCACCAGCTTGAGCAAAATCAGCGTGGTCTAGTGGTTACCACATCAGGCTGATTACAATTTCGGCACAAATTCAAACCCGGGTATGACTTGCCAATTTTTCATTGAGCAAGACCATTTATCCACATTGCTAAGAACAAACTGTACAGTAAACGTTATTTGCCGAGCTTTGAGAAGCAATTACTGGATAATTAAGTGTCCACTTAGAATCAAATCTAGATTTGTATATAGCAGCACCGGCTAGTTTCTTCGTCTTTTTTTTGACAGGACTCTGTGATTCTGAAGCCATGGTTAACAAAAAGAGCGTCTACACCGTTAACAAATGTAAACATTACATTCGGCCTTCGTTAGTTTTCGGGAGCCAATCATAAGTGATTATTAATGCACGGAGAGTTCCGACATCGGTTCCGAGTAGTTACGATTGTACAGCGCGACGATCAGTTTCAAATATAGCCTTGAGACATTCTAAACATAGCAATTTGGGAAACCTAATGTGTTGTGATTTTAAAATAGCACGGATATTAGTGTAGGTAAATCGTTTTTTAGAAAAAGCGTGACAATATTAAAGATACGCGTGAGAGTGTGATTTGAGGTCTAAAAGCGTGATTTGACAGGTATGATTGTGTGTTGGATGAGGCTCTGTGATCCACATTTTAGTTTTTTCCTCGTTATAGACGTGCACTAAAAATATTAGTTGCATTCGATCGTCACAGATTTTTTGAAGCAGCAGATTTCATTCAAATCTTACAAAATAGTCTTTTATGCACCTTAGATGTTTCTGTAGCCACCACAGTGTCAGTTTCCACCTTTTTTATGTTCCAGTCCTCATATTATATATTATAATGTTATGTAGTGTCCTTCATTAGTGCATAATAGTACAATTATCATTCGTACTCGTGTGTGTTCGCACTCGGAGGTTCTTTGTATTGTTGTATCTCTTACCCGGACATGAAGTAAGACAAATGTAACTATATACATGTATAGTATAAGTGTATTTCACTTTAGAGAGGTATTCTACATATTTAATGTTGTAAGAAGAGCTGTTTATACGATATTGAGTGACCATGCTTTGTGTATAGAACTATAAATTGCCATGTAGTGAACATGCTAAACTTTAATGTATTTTATTTCATTTCTAACTACAGTCAAACCTGTGTTAGTGGTCACCTCCATTAAACAGCCAACCTGTATTAAGCAGCCAGTTTCCAGATTCCCATTTGGTTGTTTTATGATATATTTGACCTCTATTAAGCAGCCACGTGTGCTAAGCAGCCACTTTCTCTGACTCCCTTGACTGGCTGCTTAAGACAGGTTTGACTGTACACTTAATTGATATTCGTATTGTGTATTTTCAGTTTTTACCACATCACGATTGCATACGTCAAAGATTCGAGTATTAAAGATCACGTACACTCACACCTCTGGTCTTGATTCTTTATATTGAGCTATGATCGTCAATGGTTATACTAGCAGCAAGGGAGTCTTGGCTCTGGAGGCAGTACAAATTGGATACATTTGTATGAAAACATGGTACCCTTTGATGATGTCTTTCAAAACATGGTACCCTTTGATGATGTCTTTCAAAACATGGTATCCTTTGATGATGTCTTTCAAAACATGGTATCCTTTGATGATGTCTTTCAAAACATGGTATCCTTTGATGACGTCTTTCAATTTCAAAGAAACCAAATAAATATATCGCCTACCAATTAAACTGAAGGAAACTGCCGTAACAACATGCTGCACAATTACATCAGTTTCACAGCCACAGGTAGAGGGCCAAGAATGGGGACATTTGTATGCATGCTGATTTAAACAAATACTTTCTCGATTGTTTCTTTACGTAAACTCGAACATATACATGTATGTTAAATAATAGTAAAACAACAGGAACTTCACATCTCTCATCTTGTCCATTTTCTTCTGATTTGGGAACAGTCAGAAAACACACTCTATTTTGACAGAAAATAATGGCGAATGAAGAGTCAATATCACTTACATTAGGGGTGAAAGGATTAACAACAGTTAATTAAGTTGTCAAAAGTCATGTATTATCATATTTCTGTATATGACACATAGAAACTGACTCGTATATCGAGAAATTGTATAGCGCATAATTCAACTGTCATATATTGCCCGAAGGACAACCAGATTTGGGTGCAAATAGTCTGTTTAAAAAATTGAATTCCACAACGTTATTTACCTTAATATTGTTTAATTCCGTTTGAAATTAATTGAAAATGATGCTAAGGATATTGAAGGTTCCTGGAATGTGCTAATTCAACCAAAATATATTGATTTTGATCGTATTTCTTGAGAGAAAAACTTTTGATATCGAGACGAAATTCGAAGTAAACTGGAGTCTGATTGCTAGATTTTTAACGATAATTTAAACTATTTAATCATAACGTCTTTGAAAGATTATAATTTTTATAAAACAACTATACTCTAGACATTACATTGTATGAATGTAAATAATAGGTTACGAAATATACTTTTGGTGACAAATGAAATATAAATCTTTGAAGTTAAATGCAGAAAAATATATGCATAATTTAGATATTTTAATTTTTCTATGAGCCACGAAGCCGTAACTTTCGAGACTATTTTATCCACACACGGAGCTCCTATATGAAAAATGCAAACATCAGTGTGTCAATCAAAGTCAAGCTCATGAATATTCATGAGGAACAATCAACTCACAAATCAAATGCCGGTGGGTGTCGCCAAAACGCTTTACCGAGTCAGTGAAATTGACGATTTGAAGAAATCAATTAATTTCTCGATAATCCCATAATTAATCTGATTTGTGATAAACATGTTATTTAGACACAGTTATAATATTTACACATTTGTGAAGATTATAAATTATCTTTCAAATGGTATGCTTTTAAATGTCATATGTTAAGATACGAGCATTTTATTGGAGTTTTTCCAAACACGGTGCTGAAAATGACACCAATTCTAGCTGACTTGCAGATCAGCTATTGCTGAATCGGGGTTGCTATTTTTAGGCATACACCATTCAACTGAAGCCATTCGCCGATGATTTGTTATTATTTTACTGCATATAATATTTTGCTGTTTTTTTAAATAATTATGCTGCAAAAACGGAATTGCTCCCTTGCTATGCTTAACCCTTTCCCTTATAGAAGCACCACTTGACGTCATTACCAATACGATATACATTGACAATTTGTAACCAAACAAATGTTCATAACAAAGGCCAGAATCTCATGTAGTCCCAATAATATCTATGGAGGTGGGATAGGTATGGCGGCTACTTATCCACTGCATGATAGCTAAATGGCTGCTGTCGTTTGTATGGAAATATAATAGTATATTAACCTAATACTCTATGAATGAAAGGGTTAATACAAAACAAAGTGTAGGAACAATAACAATCGGAATTAGCCGACTAACTAATTGGCAATCGGTTAACGGGCATGATTGGTAATCAGTTAATCACTGATCCCTGTTAACTGCTACATGTATCTACTAACAACCCCAACATTGCAGCTCAGTTGTTAATATATACTGTAATTTCAAAAAGTTCTGTTTCATCACTTCTCCCTTACTTCTGACAATTTTATATGCAACACAATAAATATTTTTTTATACAATCACAGATTATGCATTAACCCTTTCAACACCACAGACCTCTAAGTTGGCTTACAAAAAGTGTAGATCCAGATGAGCCGGCTCATACGAGCTGTCTCATCAGGAGATCTGCACTTTTTGCCAGTAACATTACTATGTTTAAACATAATTACCCATTTTGCCAGTAACATTACTATGTTTAGACATAATTACCCATTTTGCCAGTAACATTACTATGTTTAGACAACATCACCCATTTTGCCAGTAACATTACTATGTTTAGACAACATCACCCATTTTGCCAATAACATTACTATGTTTAGACAACATCACCCATTTTGCCAGTAACATTACTATGTTTAGACAACATCACCCATTTTGCCAGTAACATTACTATGTTTAGACAACATTACCCATTTTGATAAATGACCTGGTACAAATGTAAGTTTCTTATTCATTTATTGGTCTAAAAATATGATGCACCGTTCCATGTGTTGAATGGGTTAATAAGGATTTTCTACAGAAAAAGACTTGGTATAAACTGACCTTATCACTGGGTCTCGAGTAGGTAATTGGCAAGTCAACCAGCAGGGCAGCGAACACTAACACTGGCAGTGGTAACATTGTGACACTTCTTCTATACAGGTTTATTAAATCACTGCATCAATAATATACCTGAAATTAGATAAAAACAATGTTCACTACATATTCACTAAATTCTATCATTAGTGTATAACTTGACTGCATCAATAATGTACCAATATGTACATGTAGTTGGAGAATGTTGCTGAAAATGTGCGTCATGAATGGGTATTGTATAAAGTGCCCCCCCCCCACACTGAAAGAATATAGAGTGGTGGAACCTATGCTCGGCGTAAATCCTACATATCATGGCCTATAAAAAAAAGTTAAATGCACTTGCCGTATATTATTATTTTCTTAAGTTGTGAACACAACTTTCAAAAAATTGTTGTTGAAAATGTTTGCTTCATTATGGGCCTCACTACAGCTATCGCAACGACACCCGTTTCCATGGGGAACTAGATACTTTAGGGCACCTATGCACGGCGTACATGAATGCGTTTATGTATGCATGTGTACATGTTGAATATATTATTTTGACTTAGTAACATCAATAACTAACAATATTAAAACTCATAAGAGACTTTTTTTCTGGTTATTTGTACATTTTTTCCCAATTCGGATATCTACCTGAAATGCTCATAAACCGCATCATTTCGGTGGAAAACAATTCCCATCAAGTTATCTGTTTATATTCGGCTACTGAACCAGTCATGTGACAGTTGCATTAGGTTACCGACACGCACCAAGGGAATGCTATTGAATCATGCTTCACCTCTGTCAGCGAAAATAGGTTAAAACTATTTAAATTTTTAAATACGGATGTAAATGGAAAAAATACGCCAAGCATAGGTTCCACCACTCTAATGATAACCTAGTACAGTGAGGGGATGGATACAAAAGAAAACTAGGCATATCCCAACCTCTATTATTGTGCAGTAAATCTCTGTTCCATTAAACCGAGATATCCGTTAGAAACATATTTTCATGTACACTACTTATCTTTTCGTTTTTTGCATTTGATAATTATATTAATTGTAGTTCAAATATTTAGACTTGAAAAATGTGACATTTTACTATCAAGGCATTTTCAAAGTCTAAACGCTAAACCTCAATTACGCGTAGCATATTTTATATTCTAAAGTCGTTTTTATAAAATAAAATTGCTAAGAAGGTTAACACACATATCGTTGTTTGAATTCTGCACAGTCTATAACGTCTCTTGACAATATTATGCAAGAAATCAACATTTAAATTGCATGGGAGAGTTTCACCATTCCATTTCGTCCATTTTGAATTTTTGGTTATTACAAAATGTCAAGAATAGAAATCATTAGACAAAATTGTTTAGATCATATTACTCAATATTCAAATTAATTGTCTTTACAAAAAAATTTACCTGACACCGACGTAATTGACTGACATTTACCAATTAACTTATTAAGAAAGTACAAAACCAATCCAAATTACTGAGTAATGTGTATATTTTATCCGGTTTGTGTATTTAACATAGTGAATTGTTCAATGTCTTTATATTTTATCCATACACAACACAAACTAAACAATTATTATCCTTAGTCCCTTACCATTTGACATTTTCCATCGATTTGTGCCAGCTGCCGCAACTTTGACTGTTCCATTCTATGAGTAAGGGTGGATCGATTTTACTTCATACACGGCGCATACCGAGTAAACTTAGTGCGGTGCTGGCTGGCTGCACAGCCTAGATATTTTTGTCTGATTCGTTTGGAAGACTAGTCATTAAATCTTATACAACATCCTTTATTTTGAGTGGAACATGTATCATATTATTTTATTAAAATGTCTTTCCTCGTGTTTTGATTCTACCATAGAATGTTGGAGAAGAGCGTTTTAGTTAGTTATGTATGGGGTCTGTATAAAACGCAGATATATCTGCAGACTGCAATTTGCAGACTATTGTGTGCGTACGGGGGACAAGTGTATAAAACGCAGATATGTCTGCAGAATGCAATTCACAGACGGTTCTGTAGTACAGTGATTAACACGTTGGACTGGTTATCCAGGGATCGCAGGTTCGACCCCCGTCTGACCCTAATAAAATTAACAGTCTTTCAGATAGGACTTTAAACCGAGGTCTCGTGTCGGTGCTTTACAACGTGCAAGTATAAGAATCAGAGGTGACTCTGGAATGGGTCTCTGTCTGTATCATTGCACTATCCTCCAAAAATATAAAATGACCAATCTCTTCAGGATGCGTCGCTCATATGGGCAACCGGTAGCGACGATAAATAAACGTAAAACACGCATACTGTAATTTGCAGACTGCAGTGTTATTAAATATAGGTGTATAAAACGCAGACTAAACCTGCAGACTGTAATTTGCAGACCAGTTATTGATTTTCTACAAATTAAAAAACATCAATAATGTAATACATGTAGATATGTCTACTTATTACATACTTTTCTAAAAATAATAATAAAAAACAATTTTATTAGACACAAACTATTACAGTTTTTCGCCTTTAACATAATTATGTGCAACGAAATTATTAACAATTATATTACGTGAAGTCCAAATAGTATATCAATATATAAAGAAAATATATGAAATCAAATAGTATGATTAGATCAGTGTGGGGATGGACTAGATATGAATTGGCATTGTAAAATATTTTGCCAATACAATGTCTTGATTGATTGATTGATTGATTGATTGATTGATTGATTGATTGATTGATTGATTGATTGATTGATTGATTGATTGATTGATTGATTGATTGATTGTAAAATGATTACTAGCTGAATCACTATGTTAGGATAATATAGTACAACATGTGCAATCCCATGACAAAACCGAACACAATGAAAAGCACATAGCACTAGAACTCCTAAAGATATAAAGCTACACTAGCTAATATTCTGAAATACCACAAATGTACATTTTCGTCCTGCTTCTGTACCAAGATCAGATGTTAGTTTTAAATGTGGTGTTGATGTTATGGAAACTATCGGTAAATATATTTATTTAGGAATTGTTTTGAGTGAACACTTTGACTTCAATGTTACTACAAAATGTGTTGCCTAAAGTGCAAGTGGTGCATTTCCGCTCATTGCTAAATGTAAATTAACTGTGTGGGTACCGTATACTGGTTTCTCCAAAGTGTATGACTCTGTTGTCTGGCCTGTGATTGGTTATGGTGCTCGGTTTGGGATATAGAAGTTTTCATGCAATGGCTAATACCGACAATTCCAGATTAAATAAGCGAGATGCACTATGGGCAGCGGCAAGATATGTGACCGGTAACTATAGACGAACAAGCAATGTAACAACCATACTTATCAACATATCATTGGAGAGTTTACAACAACACCGACACAATGCTAATGTCACCATGATGTACCGGATTGTTCATAACCTGGTAGCCATCCAAACCGAGCCATACCTGATTATGGCCAATATTACCACAAGAGGTCATGCATTGAGATAACTTGTCCCGCATTCTCGATTTATTTCCAAGTGACATACGTACGACTATGGATCATGCTACCAGTTCCAGTAGCTGCACCCAGTACCATCGAAGGCTTCAAGTCCTGGCTGATCATCAGATGACAGTTGTTGCCTAGATACACGTCTATAGCTTATACATACGGCAGTTTGTGTTGGCATTGTATCCTCAACGACCTATGTACAATCACCTACTCAAGAGTACTCCAACTTGAATAATGAAGT
Organism: Archivesica marissinica; assembly: GCA_014843695.1. Taxonomy (NCBI): domain Eukaryota; kingdom Metazoa; phylum Mollusca; class Bivalvia; order Venerida; family Vesicomyidae; genus Archivesica; species Archivesica marissinica. The sequence continues at coordinate 98,905,328 of CM026390.1, read as the reverse complement.
GTAACTGGAAGAAGAAGACGAACACATATTCAACCTGTCGATATATGGGAGACATATTAGTTTAAACATATTTATGTTCTATCATGTACATGGTTATTTACAACAATAAGGAAATGGACAGACAAGTATACAGCTTATTGTTCTCCTCTTCTTAAAGAGACATTCAACCTGGCTGATTGCATGGCTGAACTCAGTTCTGTGGTTCTGGATGCAATTTCTCAGCTTAATTTACCTTGTTAGTGATATTGTCAATTTGCTTATTCCATCTTCTATCAGACTGATACACCTAAGTATTGAGAGAGATACACAGATATTACAGGTTCCAATTTGGTGTTGTGAATAGAGTTGATAGAGTTGGTGGAGTTTCTACGTTGTGTGATTTCGATACATTGTCACTTTTGTAAAATATTTCGCCGATGTAAATGTTCTGATAATTTATATGTAACATGTTTGTATGCTCTTCAATATTTGAGGATAAATAAAGAATATATATAAATAAGGATTTCCATTTCTCAAGTTCGTAGAGGTTGTGTCGCAAGTGGGCAGGATGGGAGGAACAAGTAAGAGATATGCGTCATTGGCAAAGAGACAGGATTTTGGGGGACGTAACATTTTCAGGAAGATCACTGATGTATATGCCGAAAGTAAACTGTTTTAAGTGTTATGCCTATTTTTTTTTATCGATTTATTTAATTTTGGAATAAAAATTAGTTATTATGTTATTTTGCTTAGGCCGAAATACAGTATAACACAAAGTCAAAGTAAAAACCGTGTGAGTAAACTCCATATACCAGTATATGGTAAAAATAGCAAACACTTGCGCTATGACTTCCACTCGAAATATATCGAGAAATTAAATTTCTTAGATTGTTAAAATGTATTCATATATAAACTTCAAAACGTTGGTCCCACAATAGATGAGACAACTACGTACATGTATGTATATACATTACAACGTGACTAATCACTCTCTTTGGCGCGGATGGAAGCGTACATGTGATCATTCGTAGTGGCGAAAACCAGAGTAACTGTAGTACCCGGAGATAACCCACCTGTCCAATATGGCGAGCACCGTACCAGCTCACATACTTCCCGGTCCGAGGTTCGAACCCGGGTTGCATTGGTAAGAAGCGAGCGTGATAACCACTTCGCTAGTCGGACAGCCTATTAAAACACTGACATTGCAACTCGTATATTTTAGCCAACAAAAAATAAATACTAGTGGATTATAATCTATCTTAAATACGATATGAATGACGGACACCGTCTGGTCGATTTGTTCCTTTCCTCTTTCTTTTTCCCACAGTATTTCTGACAGAATCATAACCGATACGTGGCGTACATGTTTTGAATACGTTGTAAAACACGAACTCATCTTTGAACCATTTGTATCTACAAATAAACATGGGAGATTGAACAGTATTCAGATTCAGTAAATGTATTGACACATGGTGCTACAACAGTGTGTTTATGTCATTTTTACCAAATCGTTCCGCAGATGTTATGCAGACGTCTACTACACCACACGTATAATGTAACATGTTCATGTTCAACGTTTGTCATTTCAGCATAATACGAGGAAATGTTTCGATCATAGTTCGGCTTATCATATGCAGAGTACCATGGGATCATATTCTGAATGGCGGACATATCCAGAAACCAATTATATGAACCTCTTGAACTACGCAAAAAGTTGACCATGATATCGACAATATCAAGATACGGCATCCAAAATGATGCAATATCCCTTCCATGTCGACGAAGAAATCATGCAAATCATCTGCCAAACATATAGACATTGGAGTGTTGTGGACAGCGAAGTTATCCATGTCTTGTGAAAACTCATTGATCATGTCTATAGTGTCAGGCCAATTCATTGGAAGCCACCCATCCACCAAACCCTTTTCATGCTATCCGTTGCAAAGCCCGATATATTAAATTGTGGAATTCTATCAGCACGGTTTTTAATTTCGACCACTGGGTACATCATCAATAGAACCTTCAGCTATCACCATAGAAATACCACTTAGCCCTACACCAACAAAGCGCTTTCCTATCACACTAAGTATAGAGTACACAGTATTTGAAACACACCTAGCATTGGATCGACTTCAGAGAATATCTCCTTCTGTTTACAAATTATTTCAGTGGTGTTAGCATATAACGCTTGGTCAAATACGACAACAATACTGTATAGGGCTAGTGACATGCTGGTGGTCTGTGACTGGCACAAAACCTTTAGACAGTAGCAAGCTGTGTAGCATTGGCATTAACATCAATTTCATTGAAGACCTGAATATGTACCATGTCCATTTGCTCACAGTCTGGTTTTCTGTACAGTGCAAACGAATAATCAACCAGAGTAAGGTTTTCTTATACCTGACCTATTTCAGTTCTCGATCATCTACTTGAATGTAACTACGGACCAACATGTACACCACCATTGTAAATGGGACGCCCTGACTGGACAACCATGATGGTTCTATGTTTCTGGCTTGGTTCATTCATCCAATCAATGTTATGGTCCTTGGACCAAGCACACTGTGTTGCACTGTGATTCCATTAACCCGATGTGATGTCCCTCCTCCGCTTGGTGTCTCTTCGGATCGATCAATATTATCAAATGCCAATGTCACTTGAACATGTGATTGTATGCATTCTGGCTCAGCACTTTCTTCACTCAGTGACAAGTTATGAAGACAGAGTGCTGTATCAATCTCTTCAATGTGGGAATATGAAATGTCATATCCACTTCGGATTAGGATGCGAATTAGTTCCCAGTGAATGACTTAGCAGCATTTGGCAGCATGATTTGCTTTGAGGCTTTCACCTTGGCATAGGTTATTCAGTAAACAATAGTCTGTCCAATAGACTCTGCTATATTATAGTATATTAACGTGGTCTGATACAGGAGATGATGCGTCAGTTTTCCCTATCAAAATATTTCAGGAAGGCTTTCAATGAAACAGCAATGAAGGCCGGTGCGTCCTCCAATTATTCTGGCATTGGATGTCAATGTGTTGTAAAATTGTAAAATTGATGTTAACATCATTTCTCAACATAACAGATGTATTATTCATCATTAAACCTGCGACAGAAGTTTCTTGTTTGGCGGCTATGGGTTCCTCTTCTCATTGCTGGTTTTCTTTAACTAATGATACGTTGTCACGATAGACTAAAAGTTAGTTTTTCTCTTCTGTGTGTATACAGCACTCCAGCACTTCACTTCACTCATCGGGTAGCATATGGCTGACCTTTAAGCTTTCTGTGTATGTGCTTTAAAACACAATCCATATTGTTATAGAATGTTGCTTTAATCGCTTTTTACCGATTATTCACGTCATAATATCGTATAATTGTATTGGGGACATATAGAGCCTTAATGATGCATCACTATTAACGCGGTTGTTCACCTCAACAATTATGACGATGCCTTAAATCGCTCGATCAACACTCGCCATGTGTATTTTTTGTTTATTTATCGTCGCTACCAGTTGCCCATATGAGCGATGCCTCCTGAAGAGATTAGTCATATTAGATTTTGGAGGATAGTGCAATGATACATAGAGAGAGAGAGAGAACCATTCCAGAGTCTCCTCTGGTTCTTTTACGTGCACGGTGTATAGCACCGACACGAGACCTCGGTTTAAAGTCCCATTTGAATGACTGTTAATTTTATTAGGGTCAGACAGGTGATCCCTGGATTACCAGTCCAGTGTCTTACCACTGGACTACACTCGTCATGTTGCACCGTAAAACTTTTATCCAACTGAGAAAAGGTGCTTCCGTTCGTAACCAATCAAATTTTCCGTTACAAAAAATTACCGGTATGACGTCATATATATCACAACTGGGGAATCACAACACGATTGCACAGTCTACAGTATTTTGGTAATTTTGACAATATTGACGTGTTTGCACATTATTTGTTGAGTTAATTCAATTCTGTTTAATAAATATGTTGAAAAGTACATATAAATTGTGACCATTGAAGGCGATTACATTATTAATCAATGCTTTTATTATATTTTAGACGGCGCCATATTTACAACTTTTCATAACAAGTCAAGGTGGGAATTCCTGGTATACCCCTGGTAGAATCGAGAAGTGACAGTGCTGTCACGTACAGTTCATCAATACTTCTTAACAATTTGTTAACGATTGGAACTCGACATACGAAATATCAGCAACACAGTTGTGTTACTTTCTACCTATTCAGAAGGTTACTGAGATCGAAGGACAAGGTCACTTGTGTAGATAAATAAGACTAGTGAAGTTGTCACACTGGCTCAAATTTATCATTGGCGTCTCCGTCATAGTAGAAGACATTTTCACTTCATAAGAACGTTTAAGTGAACATGTTTCGCATAAAGACTTTATGGTCTTCTCGGCCAAGTGCGATAGAAGTTTACAAACTTGCCTGTCGTCCTTGTTCTTCACAAGCGGGATCGAAGACAGGAGAAAGAAACTATGCTACATTGGCGGCAGCAGAGCCTTTCCTCAGTGGAAGCTCATCTGTGTATGTGGAGGAGATGTACAACTCTTGGCAAATCGATCCAAACACTGTTCATAAAGTGAGTATTGTTGATTATACAGCATTTTAAAACTTATTGTACATGTATAACTTAATAATACTATTTGATATTGAACTAAGTATATTTCGGCGTGGGACTAGAATATCGGCCCGGCTAGCCAAGTTGGTAGAGCTGTCCGACTAGTTTTCGGGAAGTTGTGGGTTCGAGTCTCGCATCGGGTCAATAACTTTTCTGCTCTTTGCTTGGTCACTTTAATGGTGACGAGGATATATGGTACGGGCAAAGGAGTGGAGGGTTGTGGCTCCAGGGATCGGAGTGCAGCTCCTAACGAATAAAAGAGGGAAGAGTGTTGTGTATTTTGGCGTGGGTAGAGCATCGGTCCGGCTAGCTCAGTTGATAGAGATGTCCGACTAGTGTTTGGGCAGTCATGTGTTCGAGTCCCATGTCGGGTCACTAACTTTTCCGCTCTTTCCTTGCTTGGTCACTTTAGAACTATTCTTTGTTCTGTTGTTTCAGGTGACTTGATTATCGATTGACAATACACTACTCAAGAAATAGAAAATGTTCTTATTCATGAACATTGTTTTTATAGGATAGTCCTATCTATCCATATTCCATTAGTGTCAAACCCTTCTCGAGGGATGTAGACATGTTGCGCATAAAACTGCAAAGAAGTTAAACGTTAAGAGCAAAATATAAGATAAAAATAAGTTTGGTTAAAGGTTTAAAAGCAGCTAGGCACAACAGCTATGTGATTGACTGCTATTTGGTAGGGAGATGGGCAATGTTATAAAAATTTCAAAACTGACGTGTAACACATCGGGTGTAAGTTAGGTAATAAAATACAACGAAAAAAGTAATATGTTCTTTGCATGGCAAATGACATTTTTAAGACTTTAAGATACAAATGTTATTTATATGTGAGTGATCAAATTATACTTAATATGGCAACTGACATTTATAACACATTTTTAAGACTTAAAATACAAATGTTATTTATATGTGAGTGATCAAATTATACTTCACTCCTGAACAATGAAATCTAAATTGCTATAATGTTCTATCGATGAAATATAATTTACACGGAAACAACCAAATATCCGTTACATATTGAAATGAGCAAATGTTTGGACACATATGCAGTCAATTCTTAGTAGTTTGTCCTACGGCACAACTATATACGATATACTAAGTATGTGTGTTTTACGTTTATTTATCGTCGCTACCGGTTGTCCATATGAGCGACGCCTCCTGAAGAGATTAGTCATTTTAGATTTGTGGAGGATAGTGCAATGATACAGACAGTGCAATGATACAGACAGATACCCATTCCAGAGTTTCCTTTGGTTCTTTTACGTGCACGGTGTAAAGCACCGACACGAGACCTCGATTTAACGTCCCATCTGAAAGACTGTTAATTGTATTAGGGTCAGACGGGGGATCGAACCTGCGATCCCTGGATTACCAGTCCAGCGTGTTACCACTGGACTATAGATCCGTCTGTATATTAAGTATTTCACCTCTTCTTACTTAAATACTAATACACCCTCCAGCTACCGTACAATTGACATTTAATCAAAAGGTCAATATACTAGAAATCGATACAGGGTATTCAGTTAATTTAATTCTATTATTCGTGTCATAATCTTGTTGATAACAATTTAATCTAAATTATAAAGAATTTGACGTATTAGTTGCTCTTAATTATATACTCGGTATAAATTTTGTTCAGGAAAACAGCTCAAAACAAAGGTTTTTTTTATGACTACCCGGTACTCATTTATTTAAGTTATATATATCTGTGGTGTCTGAAACATGCACTAATGACAAATATTCGCGAAAAATGTTAAGTCACGAAAATCTGTTGTCTTTGAAGAGTAAATTTGATTAATGCATAATCGCTAATATTCTTGACTTGAGCTCGATCGTAGATACATAGCATACATGTAGCTTGATCCAAATGATTGAATCCACAGCCGGGGCTAATAGGATCATAGATACATAGCATACATGTAGCTTGATCCAAATGATTGAATCTACAGCCGGGGCTAATAGGATCATAGATACATAGCATACATGTAGCTTGATCCAAATGATTGAATCCACAGCCGGGGCTAATAGGATCATAGATACATAGCATACATGTAGCTTGATCCAAATGATTGAATCCACAGCCGGGGCTAATAGGATCATAGATACATAGCATACATGTAGCTTGATCCAAATGATTGAATCCACAGCCGGGGCTAATAGGATCATAGATACATAGCATACATGTAGCTTGATCCAAATGATTGAATCCACAGCCGGGGCTAATAGGATCATAGATACATAGCATACATGTAGCTTGATCCAAATGATTGAATCCACAGCCGGGGCTAATAGGATCATAGATACATAGCATACATGTAGCTTGATCCAAATGATTGAATCCACAGCCGGGGCTAATAGGATCATAGATACATAGCAAACATGTAGCTTGATCCAAATGATTGAATCCACAGCCGGGGCTAATAGGATCATAGATACATAGCATACATGTAGCTTGATCCAAATGATTGAATCCACAGCCGGGGCTAATAGAACTATTTTCTATATTATTTTCCACTAAAACAAGATTTTTGTATGAATGTATAAATCATGGTTGTACTGCGTTTGGACAATAGTATGGAATCACATCTGTATACGTCTGATATTCCTTAGGGGCGGCTCTATGTAGCAATAGTCATGGCCTCTAGGGTGGCAGGTATGTGCAGGCATACTGAATCCAACTTCTTTCTCACCAATATGACAAATTTGATCCTCAAACCGGGAATGTGAGATGGTACGGTGGTCGCCAGATCGGACAGGGTGTGTTTCTCTGGGTACTCTGGTTTCCTCCAACACAAATGACCACATTTACGCTTTCATCTGAGCCAACGAGACTGATTAATATAAGTTGTTAACACTTGTTTCACAATCGTTGTAAAATAAATAAAATTTAAATTTTTAATCCAACTTCCTGAAATGTCAATGTATCAAGAGGTTATACTTATGGAAATACAGTCAAACCTGTGTTAGTGGTCACCACTATTAAGCAGATAGTTTCCAGATTCCCAATATGTTATTTTATTATACATTTGACCTCTATTAAGCAGCCACCTGTGTTAAGCCGCCACTTTATGTGATTCCCTTGGCTGGCTGCTTAAGACAGGTTTGACTGTATACAATAGAACTCGTGTATATACATGTATGTAAAAAGATGTCTTTCAATGTAATACTGTTACTGTATGAGTAAATGCCAATTAACGTCAATTAATGATGAGCATGAGGTTTGCACACAGGAGACAATATGTTTGTGACTTCACTATAAAGAACTCGTAACTGGACATCACATGTCGATAATCCCCTACATTTGTTTTTACAGCAATGGCTCAAACGGAAATTAGGGCATAAATGTGCGAAAATTGACTGACTGGCAAGTATCATGATTACCTGTCAAATTGGTCTAAACATATTTCATTGCCTCTTCAATATACATAGCACAAATTGATGCATTCATATGACAAAAATTGGTTGCTGGATCATTACATGTTTTAATAATACAATGTACGTTTGTTCACCTGTTCAACGAACACTTACCAATTCGATATGCTCTGTAAATAAATGTATGCATTAGTCTATGGGGAAATAAGGAGAATCAGTAGATGACACATCTCGATTTATTTACGTTTTGAATTTCTATTACATTTAGGTCAATGTTGCCCTAGGCTACACAGTGCATAGGTGAACATTTCACAGCATATTGATTGTAAACCTGTGTATTCCAGATTATGGCATCACTGATCAATCTAACAGGGGACTAGGGATTGTAGAGGGATTTCAGGCAACATAGCAATAATTATAATCAAGTTTTTTTGAGAATTTCGGAACACTAGGGCGGGCATTTTCGGACACAAGGGCGGCCCCAAAAAGGGGCAGGGGCGTGCCACCCTCCTGTTCCTGCTTAACTCTAAGCGAGTGCTTGCTATTATAATAGCATACATACAAAGGATAACTTTACTGCATGTGCATTTATATTTTATTATACCCTTCCAAAATATCATATGTACAGGCAATGGTAAATGCATATGTCAATATTAATTTCCATGCAGGACCCAGAAGGCTCAGATGTTGAACTCAACTATTCATGTTCATTTGGTGACCTTTGTAACTGGGATACAATGTAGAACTATACAAGTTACAAAGTAACATGAAATTTAGTTGTAATGTCCTGAACCCAACTTGGCAAACTAGTCAATGTTTTCTCTAATTCTGGTAACGCCTTGATCTAGAGATAATTATATGGTCGGGAAAAAGTCATTGACTCTTGACTTTCAAAGTCTAGTGAATGCCCTGCAGCTTTCTTCATACAATAGTTCCTATGTACAGTATATCCTGCAAACCTCGACTAAATACGGTTTCACTATTTGCAGTCATTGAAGTCTCCCCACTTCTCCCTCAATTTTCTCTAAAACATTTGTGAGAAGTCACTTCTCCCTCCAGATGATTTAGGGAGAAGTGACTTCTCACAAATGTTTTAGTCTAGCTTGAGCCCTGATGCAGATGACCCTAAGCACAGTTGATTGACACTTGGGATATTGTAATCCAGTTTTAATAGGTTAGAACTTGTAATTGTCCGCCTCCGTGGTCGAGTGGTTAAGGTCGCTGACTTGTATACCACTGTAACCTATCATCACTGATGGTCACAGATTAGAGCCCCGCTCAGACCGTGTCTCATTTATATGAAAAAGTTGGCAGTTTCTTATGGAGGTTGGTGCACCTAAGTACTGGTTAACCGTTGGAGCCTGCCCAGGAAAGGTGTTGTTAGGTAAACTGCCCGCCGGCGATATAGCTCAAAATGGTGCTGATGCAGGCGTAAAACCTGAAATATATATAAAAAAATGGAACTTGTTGTTTTGTAAACCGATGTTAATAACATTTATTCAATTTTTAGTCCTGGGATGCTTATTTTCGGCAAATCTCACAAGGTGCTGCGCCTGGTACTGCCTACGTACGACCACCAACCCTAGCATCCACAGCCGCAGTGTCACAGGCTACACAGTATGTTGCTCCACAGACTACACAGCTTACAACAATGGAGCCGGTCACAGACAAGGTCATAGAAGATCATCTGTCTGTACAGACAATTATCAGATCATATCAGGTGCTGTTCTATTCTACTGTCTATTTATTGGAAATTTGGTTTGACAAGAATTAGAGAATATTTGTTTGTTTCAGTGAATTATTGAATTATATTTCACGGAATGAACATTGAAAACATATTATCAGCCACAGGTGATACTAATACCTTTCTATGTTCATGAGTGAAATATTATTCAATCCTTCACATAAACGAACAATTTTCTTTTTATTTTAGTCTGAAAGGTGTTTTTATGAAATTACGTGATAAGACGTCACTGACAGCTTGAATCCGAAAACGTTTGCGTTGACATTTCAACATGCAGCGGCTAGGTACCAAACTTGCATACCAATGAGAAATAAAATGTGTTATTCCACTGCTTTCAACCAGTAGAATATCACATTTTATTTCACTGATAAATTTTATATTTCTTTTGAAAGCATAAAATAAACATGTAACACCATAAATAATATACCAGTTCAGTTTAAATGGACTGTTTATGTAACAATAAGTAATACATAATCACCATATACTGTACACACCAGATGGAACCTCCGCAACCCTGCGTTGCAATTTTCATCACAAAGTTCCCCTATCAATTGAATGGAGTAATTTCCCTCCGATCATGCAAAATCAATGATTAAGTAAAGACTACATATTGGTTCGGAAATAGTGTCTACTGATATTCAAGTACAGTACATGTCCAAAATTTCATAAAATCCAGCGAAAACCCTTTTTATCATGGATTCATAATATAATCGGGGTTTGTTTAGTTGGAGCTCCAGGACACTAAAATAACACATTTTTCACCATCCCACATTGTGTCGGCCCTCTTTGGTTGACACCATCCCACATTGTGTCGGCCTTCTTTGGTTGACACCATCCCACAACGTGTCTGCCTTCTTTGGTTGACACCATCCCACAACGTGTCTGCCTTCTTTGGTTGACACCATCCCACAACGTGTCTGCCTTCTTTGGTTGACACCATCCCACATTGTGTTGGCCCTCTTTGGTTGACACCATCCCACAACGTGTCTGCCTTCTTTGGTTGACACCATCCCACAATGCGTCAGCCTTCTTTGGTTGACACCATCCCACGTGTCTGCCTTCTTTGGTTGACACCATCCCACATTGTGTTGGCCCTCTTTGGTTGACACCATCCCACAACGTGTCGGCCCTCTGTGGTTGAGAGTAGTTTAGCCTGAGCATTCCTGGTGACATTGTCTAAACCATGTTATTATGAAAAACCTGTACATTTAAACATGTAGCTTGGCTGTCTGTCCATCCATTGTATAAAATGTAACCCTGGGCATAAATTCTTCATATCTTGACAGATTTAGCTGATACATAATAATACAATACCTAACACTTGTCAAAAGCTTTGTCCACATATTCATTACCTATTCATATTTTGTCTAATTTAACCAATATTCGACAACAATACTCCCAAATCCCTAGTGCTCCATGACTGTGAAAGTTCCAACGCTTGTCAGCCTAGAGGCACACAATTAAATAACGTCAATTATTCATATATTTGAAAAACAACAAATTTTAGTATTGCAAAATTCAAAACATAGACATTAACTGTTTATTAAATCTGGGTGTAAGCAGGCTCTGTCAATTGAAAACCTTTGTGTGTGTTGTACGTTTATTTATCGTTGCTACTGGTTGCCCATATGAGCGACACCTCCTGAAGAGATTAGTCATTTTAGATTTTGGCGGGTAGTGCAATGATACAGAAAGAGACCCATTCCAGAGTCTCCTCTGGGTCTTTTACGTGTACGGTGTAAAGCACCGACACAAGACCTCGGTTTAAAGTCCCATCTGAAAGACTGTTAATTTTTTTATGGTCAGACTGGGGATTGAACCTTGAAAACCTTAGGTGACCTACTTTATTATAGTATGTCTTTATCGGAAGATCAATATATTGGCGTTATTTCTGCACCCTTTTTACGATGGTAGGGTGGTACAATGGTAGGGTGGTATGATTTTTGTTATTACTTTTCTTTGCACAAATGTAGTGAGAAATGAGCATGCCTCCTTACAGTGTATACATCCAATATTCCTAATTTATTAAAACATACACCACCTGTCTAGTAAGCTATTATATCAACAGCATGATAGCATGATTTTTGTCGAAAAGGTTTGTCATGACCTACAAACTGGAAGGGAATACCAAAAGGGCAGTTTTAAAATGTAATGGACTTTTCATTCCTTATAGAACAAAACATAAGTTTATTCATGATATATATAAGTACAAAGTCATATATACATACACTTATTAGTGTTTCCCCTAAGCAGGAATAGAAGGCAGCCCTCCCTGCCCCTTATTGTGGCCGTCCTTGTGCCCAAAATTCTGAAAATGCCCACCCTTGTGTGCCTAAATTTTCAATAAAACTTGATTATAATTATTGCAATATTACCTGAAATCCCTCACTAGTCCCATGTTAGACTGATGCTATAATCTGGAATACACAGGTTTACATGCATTGTTAAGAAAACGAGCCAAGCTTATTAACACCATTCTATTATCACTGTCATGAGTTCTTTCCTTCAATCTGAGTAACACGGACAAATTAAAACAAAGTGATACTCATCTTCAATGTCTCTAACATTGCAACATTGACATTAACGCTCATTTTCTCTACTATTATTAGCGAATCTACATTAGCAGAAGTCTTCATTCGAGTTAAGAAATAATCTCAAGTTTGACAGAAATATATATATCCAAGTATGCTATATAGCTAAAATTATGTTTACAATTCTTATACAATTCAAGTATGTTACTTATTTGCAAGTCAAGTTTGTAAAACAATCAATAACATACTGTTTAAATATACATAGGAAAGGATTAACATTGATATTACATGGGTTATTCCATATATATGAAAATCCATATTCGTCTAGTAATTGTTTAACCTAAGTTAATAGATAAGTATCAACCATTTTACCAATTATTACAATCAGACAACAATTGGTATATAATCGTTGAAGTATGATGGTATCTGTGTTAAAAACTTTAAACAAATATTTAATAATACATAATTTATGTAGCATGTTATGTAGAAAGGATATCGCCCGAGCTCACCATAAATATGCATAACAAGTAGTGGACCAAACATTTAGTATTTGTTTACAAAACTTTAAATCTATTCGCTCTATTTCTTTAGATTTTGCAACACCCCAAATTTCTGATGAATAGTTTAATATTGAACCCACAAAAGCATCGAATAAGTGACATAATATATTTTGGTTTAAGTTTGATTTCCTACAAAAACAATTCAAATAATTCAGTACTTTTTGAGCTTTGTCGGATATATATTGTTGAATTAGATTAAAATTGCCTGTCGCTGTATAATTAAAACTTATATACATGTACAAGTATGATGTGATATGCACTGAACAAATCATTATTTTAGTACTAAGAGTTTTCTTTAATTTGTGTTTAATATCTATTAATAGCCAGTATTTGGTTGTATTTTTTAGTAGTATATGTACAATGTACCAATGACACTGGTAGAATAATAAACTTGTTAATGTTAATGTTTGTTTCAGGTTTAGCTGGATACTGACTGACCTTGTCATTGTGAATATTGTAATCAGTGATGTTCCATTTACTACTAACCTACTTTCTGTTATATTCAGGACATGAGAATGGTGTTCTGACAGTATAGGTTAGAGGTATGCACGGGGGTTCTGACAGTATAGGTTAGAGGTTTGCACAGGAGTTCTGACAGTATAGGTTAGAGGTTTGCACAGGGGTTCTGACGGTATACATGTAGGTTAGAGGTTTGCACGAGGGTTCTGACAGTATAGGTTAGAGGTTTGCACAGGGGTTCTGACAGTATAGGTTATAGGTTTGCATGGGGGTTCTGCCAGTATAGGTTAGAGGTTTGCACAAGGGTTCTGACAGTATAGGTTAGAGGTTTGCATGGGGGTTCTGACAGTATAGGTTAGAGGTTTGCACGGGGGTTCTGACAGTATACATGTAGGTTAGAGGTTTGCACAGGGGTTCTGACGGTATAGGTTAGAGGTTTGCACAGGGGTTCTGACAGTATATGTTAGAGGTTTACACAGGGGTTCTGACAGTATACATGTAGGTTAGAGGTTTGCATGGGGGTTCTGACAGTATAGGTTAGAGGTTTGCACAGGGGTTCTGACAGTATACATGTAGGTTAGAGGTTTGCACAGGGGTTCTGACAGTATAGGTTAGAGGTTTGCACAGGGGTTCTGACAGTATAGGTTAGAGGTTTGCATGGGGGTTCTGACAGTATAGGTTAGAGGTTTGCACAGGGGTTCTGACAGTATACATGTAGGTAGAGGTTTGCATGGGGGTTCTGACAGTATAGGTTAGAGGTTTGCATGGGGGTTCTGACAGTATAGGTTAGAGGTTTGCACGGGGGTTCTGACGGTATACATGTAGGTTAGAGGTTTGCATGGGGGTTCTGACAGTATAGGTTAGAGGTTTGCATGGGGGTTCTGACAGTATACATGTAGGTTAGAGGTTTGCACGCGGGTTCTGACAGTATAGGTTAGAGGTTTGCATGGGGGTTCTGACAGTATAGGTTAGAGGTTTGCACGGGGGTTCTGACAGTATAGGTTAGAGGTTTGCACAGGGGTTCTGACAGTATAGGTTAGAGGTTTGCACATGGGTTATGACAGTATATGTTAGAGGTTTGCACAGGGGTTCTGACAGTATAGGTTAGAGGTTTGCACAGGGGTTCTGACAGTATAGGTTAGAGGTTTGCATGGGGGTTCTGACAGTATACATGTAGGTTAGAGGTTTGCACAGGGGTTCTGACGGTATAGGTTAGAGGTTTGCACAGGGGTTCTGACAGTATATGTTAGAGGTTTACACAGGGGTTCTGACAGTATACATGTAGGTTAGAGGTTTGCACGCGGGTTCTGACAGTATAGGTTAGAGGTTTGCACAGGGATTCTGACAGTATAGGTTAGAGGTTTGCACAGGGGTTCTGACAGTATAGGTTAGAGATTTGCACAGGGGTTCTGACAGTATATGTTAGAGGTTTGCACAGGGGTTCTGACAGTATACATGTAGGTTAGAGGTTTGCACAGTGGTTCTGACAGTATATGTTAGAGGTTTGCATGGGTTCTGACAGTATACATGTAGGGTAGAGGTTTGCACGGGGGTTCTGACAGTAGAGGTTTGCACAGGGGTAGCACGACCATTTGGCAGTGTATAATGATTATTGTCATTTAAGAATAATTCAGAACAGATTAGTCCAACATTATTGTACAGATGCATATGGCGAACTATTACTGTAAATTTTAGAAAATTATTATTAGTGGTAATTATTAATATACTTATGTTGCTGTTTAGTGTGTTCCAGAAGTTCACATACCGTACATTCCTGGCCATAAGTCGGATCTCAGCCATAAATTGAGGGTTAACTTTTGGTTTGAAATTGCTGATTTTAAGCTGGATCCTTCCATAACGGGCATACGCCAAGGTACTTTGCTGGATCCTTCCATAACGGGCATATGCCAAGGTACTTTGCTGGATCCTTCCATAATGGGCATACGCCAAGGTACTTTGCTGGATCCTTCCATAACGGGCATACGCCAAGGTACTTTGCTGGATCCTTCCATAACGGGCATATGCCAAGGTACTTTGCTGGATCCTTCCATAACGGGCATACGCCAATGTACTTTGCTGGATCCTTCCATAATGGGCATACGCCAAGGTACTTTGCTGGATCCTTCCATAATGGGCATACGCCAAGGTACTTTGCTGGATCCTTCCATAATGGGCATACGCCAAGGTACTTTGCTGGATCCTTCCATAATGGGCATACACCAAGGTACTTTGCTGGATCATTCCATAATGGGCATACGCCAAGGTACTTTGCTGGATCATTCCATAATGGGCATACGCCAAGGTACTTTGCTGGATCCTTCCATAATGGGCATACGCCAAGGTACTTTGCTGGATCCTTCCATAATGGGCATACACCAAGGTACTTTGCTGGATCATTCCATAATGGGCATACGCCAAGGTACTTTGCTGGATCATTCCATAATGGGCATACGCCAAGGTACTTTGCTGGATCCTTCCATAACGGGCATACGCCAAGGTACTTTGCTGGATCATTCCATAATGGTCATACGCCAAGGTACTTTGCTGGATCCTTCCATAATGGGCATACGCCAAGGTACTTTGCTGGATCCTTCCATAATGGGCATACATCAAGGTACTTTGCTGGATCCTTCCATAATGGGCATACGCCAAGGTACTTTGCTGGATCCTTCCATAATGGGCATACATCAAGGTACTTTGCTGGATCCTTCCATAACGGGCATAAGCCAAGGTACTTTGCTGGATCCTTCCATAATGGGCATACGCCAAGGTACTTTGCTGGATCCTTCCATAATGGGCATACATCAAGGTACTTTGCTGGATCCTTCCATAACGGGCATAAGCCAAGGTACTTTGCTGGATCCTTCCATAATGGGCATATGCCAAGGTACTTTGCTGGATCCTTCCATAATGGGCATACATCAAGGTACTTTGCTGGATCCTTCCATAATGGGCATACGCCAAGGTACTTTGCTGGATCCTTCCATAATGGGCATATGCCAAGGTACTTTGCTGGATCCTTCCATAATGGGCATACATCAAGGTACTTTGCTGGATCCTTCCATAACGGGCATACGCCAAGGTACTTTGCTGGATCCTTCCATAACGGGCATACGCCAAGGTACTTTGCTGGATCCTTCCATAATGGGCATACATCAAGGTACTTTGCTGGATCCTTCCATAACGGGCATATGTCAAGGTACTTTGTGGACATTCATTAGTTTTTCTCTCATTTTTGAATGAAACCAGGGATCAGTTTAGAGGGCGATGTCGCCCTCTGGGGGCCCCACTTCTCCCCTGGTTTTTACGATTTTCAAACAATATTTTGTCTCGTAAGATACACTGGCCCATTATAAAGCACTCCTTCTATTCAAATGTTGTATTTAATGGTTGTACTGTGCATTTTAACCCTATTTAGCAGAAGTATATTAAAGAACACCATTTAAGGAAGCAATCACGCGCTTTCTCACTTCTCCCAAAAATTCTGACCTAGAATGAACCCTGGAAACTGAGCTCAATTTGAGATATCCGGTTGACTTTATTCCATTTATAAATCATAAAACATGCACTGATGTACAACAATAATCTATGAAGTTTGTTTATCAGCTTTTCTATGGTTTATGATGTAAATAATTGTGGAAGCAAATTGTTATATTAACTCAAATAAAACAAACCAACACAAATAAAGTTAAAAAATATAATTAAAAGAATTCACCTTTTTTTGTTTGCTTGTTCTCATCTATAAGTCGACCCCTGGCGTCGAAATTAGAAAACTTCTCAGATCTCAAACTCAAAAAATTTGATTTGTTACTCCACTGAACCAATCAGAAGCTTGAGACTGAGTTTGAGATTGGAGAAAAGTTTTATAACCTCAGGGCCTAGTGTTTTCATCATATTTCTGGATGAGAAATCTGGCGACTTATGGCCGGAATATACGGTAAACCAAATTAGTATGTGTTTTATATACTGCAATTTATTTGTAAACAGATCACCTAATTGTATGCTTTGTTATCAGATCAGAATGATGTATCTGTTATATCTGGTGTTAATCCAAGCAAGTCTGATAGGTGTTATTGCTTTGTACAAATGTTTTACAATTTATCATTCTTTGAATATGGTATGGGTCTACACACTTAAATTGGCGTTGTTTACATTTATATGCTATGGTAAGCAACCACAATGTAAATAGTGTGGTGAGCAAAAAAATCTAAAATGACTAATCTCTTCAGGAGGCGTCACTCGTATGGGCAACCAGTAGCGACGATAAATAAGCGTAAAACACACACAGCACATACTACAATAAAATCGTTCTTTTGTGGTCATTGGTTCTAATCTCTTGGTTGTCTTTATGGGGTTGTTTTTTCCCCGTATTTGATATACTTCTGTTTGTTGTTCTGTCACAAAGTAAGTAACGAAACATACTTTCTATTATAGTATGTATAATATGCAGACACGTTTGTAAAATACAATATACACGAAATGAATATAAAAATCAACATATTGGTTTGACAATTTAAAGTTAATATTTCATTCTTCATTGATTGCGTGAATTGTTTCGTTTAAAGCGACACTGCATCAGTGAAAATGCAAATTTCTACAGAATGTATTTTCCTATTATATGGTATAATTGTTTTCCAAATATTTGCCTAAAAAGTATTTCAACTAATAAACAAACGTTATACACGCGATTTGTTGACATAACAAAATAATGTAAACATCTATGCGTAATACAACTACTGTACTTACTCACCTATAAAACGACTCACCTATAAGACGACCCCTTACTTTAGTTCTGTAATCTGTTGGATTTGGCATGCACTCGCATATAAGACTGGTTGATAAAATTTACATCAGAACAAGCAATTTTCGCCAGTGCAAGTTGAAGACATTTTCAATGTCAGAGTGCTTATTGCATGCGAGTACGAGTAGTGTATCCTGAATAACACTATTTATGGTACAGATTTACCGTTTTATCTCATATTTATTTGTAGACTAATCTTACTTAAATTATCTCTAAACGACTTTGTCATGTTTAGTATTCACTCCGATGACAAACAAACGGCAATTCATGAGCGTGGATGACAGTTATTTGAAATCCTACTTTCAATTTTGAAAGTTTATAGACCACAAAAACACTGTTTATTGATTCAATGTTAGTGTTCGAATGTATTCGGAAGAATTTGTAGTAGCAATGCATTTATTCTTGGAAAAAATGCCTTGTATTTGCTTTTTGCAATGTAATGTCGCTTTAAGATAAATGAACAGAAAATAAATATAAAAATGAATAAATACATAAATAAAAAGTAGGAGCGATAAACTAAGCTAACTATGTTACCTCTGTGCCATGTTGAGACAACTGCTTGTGATCAACTAATTTTACATAATATTATAACATCTATCGACATCATATTAAATAACAAAATATGTAAAGAACGCCAATTTATGTTTGCTTTACTGTAATTGTCCGCTATTGATGTACCTATAAATGTAGCATATTATAATCACATAATGTCATGCTGATGATTCAAAGTTGGTAACCACGAATATGCACTGGTTTTTGTAATACATATTATCTAAACACACTTTGTATATATTGTTTGAACTGCTCATGATAGGAGTCGTTGATGAAATCTACATAGAATAATTGGATAGGAGTCGTTGATGAAATCTACATAGAATAATTGGATAGGAGTCGTTGATGAAATCTACATAGAATAATTGGATAGGAGTCGTTGATGAAATCTACATAGAATAATTGGATAGGAGTCGTTGATGAAATCTACATAGAATAATTGGATAGGAGTCGTTGATGAAATCTACATAGAATAATTGGATAGGAGTCGTTGATGAAATCTACATAGAATAATTGGATAGGAGTCGTTGATGAAATCTACATAGAATAATTGGATAGGAGTCGTTGATGAAATCTACATAGAATAATTGGATAGGAGTCGTTGATGAAATCTACATAGAATAATTGGATAGGAGTCGTTGATGAAATCTACATGCATGTTTTGCGAAATGATTCGAAATAACACAATCTGTATCTACTAAATTTCTAACAAATCTCTAGTAGACATAAACACATCCGCCTTCATTGTCGAGTGGTTATGGTCGCTGACTTGTATACTACTGTAACCTATCATTATAGTGATAGCGCGTTCGCATCGGGAGCGAAAGGCCCAGAGTTTAACCCACGCTAGAGCCGTTACGATCCCTTAGGCAAGGCATTTAAATTCAACATGCTTCTTCTCTCTCCTTTATGGCGATTGATTACATTAGGAATGAGGTCTCGAGAGTGATTACTATAAGTTGTAAGAACTTGTTTTTCGCAATCAAGCTAAAATAAATTTGTATAAAAAACCTATCATCACTGGTGGTCACAGGTTCGAGCCATGCTCTTTGAAAAAGTTGGCAGCTTCTTATGGAGGTTCGTACACCAAGTTAAGCAGCTGCATTGGAGCCTGCCCGGGTAAACTGCCCGTCGCTCAAATGGGCAACCAGTAGCGACGTTAAATAAACTTAAATTTAAAAAAAGGCATAAACACCATTTGCTTTTAAAGACATGATCGAGATAGGCGATATACAATGTTTTTTCATGTGAAAAGTGAGAAAATCCAAGTATTTCATTGTCCGTCACATTACAATATCCAAATGAGTAACAGTATTTTATGCAGTGTGACATTGCATGCTAGTTGTGAGATTTGAAAGTAGGTCGGGTGTGTATTTAAGTTGACATTCAGTGTTTTGCTTAAGAAACTTGTTTGTTTTGCACACTTATATAATATACAATGACTACTAAATTATGTATAGCAAAATGGAAGTAATTGATTAATTTAATTATTTATGCATAGCTTGGTTAATGCCTTCAGTAATTGCATTAGACAGTTATTGAGTGGAGGCTTTGTGTTCAACAGTTTAACAGTCCTTCAGATGGGAATTTATACCGAGGTCTCGTGTCGGTGCTGTATGCCGTGCACGTAAAAGAACCATAGTAGACTCTGGAATGGGTCTCTGTCTGTATCATTGCACTATCCTCCAAAAATCTAAAATGACTAATCTCTTCAGGAGGCATCGCTCATATGGGCAACCGGTAGCGACGATAAATAAATGTAAAACACACACAACTGTTTTGCTTAAAAAACTTGTTTGTTTTGCACACTTATATAATATACAATGACTACTAAATTATGTATAGCAAAATGGAAGTAATTGATTAATTAAATTACTTATGCATAGCTTGGTAAATGCCTTCAGTAATTGCATTAGAGCAAGTGTATACAGTTATTGAATGGAGGCTTTGTGTTCAAATTACAGGCATAACATGTTAGAGGGAGATTTGAGAGAAATTGACCTGTCCCAGCTTTCACTATTTTGAGCTCAAGGAAATGTATTTTTAAATTGAAATAGGGATGTGAACGAATATCCCAATGTTTTGGCTGTCCGAACGGCAGGGCGAATATTCAAATACTATTCTAATATTTGAATGGTAAAAAAAGTTGTAATAATTTTAATTGGGTCTCAATTGCCAAAGGTTTAACTAGTGTACCGTCGGAGTATGTCATTGATGGATGGACACTATTGCGTCATTAAAACAACATGAAAATGTCCGGTGCCTGGGGAAGTTGGGATTAAGTGCGATCACCTATATGAATGATGCCTTCCCCCTGTGATAGCAGTGTATTTACAGTTTGGGTGTTTTTGATGTATACATTCAATAAAGTATTAAAACTGGGTGTGTCATGGTTAGGTATAAGACTATGCATTCAATAAAGTATTAAAACTGGGTGTGTCATGGTTAGGTATAAGACTATGTATTCAATAAAGAATTAAAACTGGATGTGTCATGGTTAGGTATAAGACTATGCATTCAATAAAGTATTAAAACTGGGTGTGTCATGGTTAGGTATAAGACTATGCATTCAATAAAGTATTAAAACTGGTTGTGTCATGGTTAGGTATAACACTATGCATTCAATATAGTATTAAAACTGGGTGTGTCATGGTTAGGTATAAGACTATACATTCAATAAAGTATTAAAACTGGATGTGTCATGGTTAGGTATAAGACTATGCATTCAATAAAGTATGAAAACTGGGTGTGTCATGGTTAGGTATAAGACTATGCATTCAATAAAGTATTAAAACTGGGTGTGTCATGGTTAGGTATAAGACTATGTATTCAAGAAAGTATTAAAACTGGATGTGTCATGGTTAGGTATAAGACTATGCATTCAATAAAGTATTAAAACTGGATGTGTCATGGTTAGGTATAAGACTATGCATTCAATAAAGTATTAAAACTGGGTGTGTCATGGTTAGGTATAAGACTATGCATTCAATAAAGTATTAAAACTGGGCGTGTCCTGGTTAGGTATAAGACTATACATTCAATAAAGTATTAAAACTGGGCGTGTCCTGGTTAGGTATAAGACTATACATTCAATAAGGTATTCAAACTGTCAAAACAAACAGGTTTTGTGGAAAAGCTTCAATTAATCACCAATGGTGTCATGGTTCACGAGTCGTAATGACTACCGAGAGGTAATTCACCGAACTGCTCATACATATAGACGACAATGAGAATATGTCATTTGCATATTTCGGATCCATGCACACAATCAATTATTAGCCTAGTCTCAGTTTTCCCTCTCAACTATCTCTATATATATATATGTATTGCTAAAAGGTTAAACATTTAAACCAGTCACATAATGCTTAGCTTCACGACTCCATGTATGTTTGGTTTTTGCATTGCAAGTGATTGTAGGTAGAATACTAGTACAGTCATAGTGCCATTATTCTTACAGAACTATTTCTCTGTATAGCTGAATAACTCATTATACCAACAATTAGGAAAATGTCTTTGAGAATTGTCTGAAGCCTATGCTAATGCCATAATCATCTGCTGCAACTATGATTGTTGCCTTGTTCAGCACTAATACATCTTATTTCATAATATTTTCTCTCTGTAGGCACACAAGTTTAGTGTTTTGTTAGGGTTGATTCAGCCCTCTTGATGTTCGCTGTGTAGCCTTGCAGAATCCTGGAGACATCGAGAATTAGCATAAATCTTCTAGTATTTCAGTATTGATATTCAGAGATATAGTTTTGTGTTATTGAAGATATTTGTACCAGCTGGGAATGGTGAGGAGAGTGCAGCATGAGCAGTGAGATGGAAATGCAGAATGTTAGCCGATGTGAGCTACATGTATACTCGCATGGAGCTATATTAGTATAGCGGAGTTGCCTTTTGCGTCTATCCTGTCTTTACTCACAAATTTCTGTCAAACAACATCTCTCATGAAACTGTTTGGTGAATTTTGCCGAAATTTCACAGAAATGATCCTAATGACATATGACCTGTTACCAAAATATCTGAAGTATATCCTTTCAAAACCAAAATAAAAACGTTTATAATCCTGTCAGACTTCAAAATACTTTCATAGACCATCACGTAACTTTCTACATAAATAGTTACAGCCAATGACCAATAAAAACATGGCCGCCAGAAGATGGAAGCAGTTTTCCTTGGCTGCCAGGAGAGAAGCGGTTTTCCCAATATAAATATATATAGAATGCTTCTAAACTTCTTCCCGGGGATTGAGATCAATTATTCTCTCTATTTTGAACTCTTGCACAATTATTTTCTGTATCATAGAACAAACTTTGCCCATTTTGGAAAAATGAAACCATGCAAGAAATATTATGGCACAAATCAGCCACAATAAATATCGTGGTTGTGAAAACCCAGGCTTTATGTATGATATTGTTTAAGCCACTGTCCTTTTGCCCGACATAGGAAGCATTTTGAAAACCATGAAACTTAAATATTTCAGAATTTGGATTTCTGTCTTGAGAAAAGTATTTTAGAATGTTACGTACGGTGTGTTTAATTAACTATTCCATGCGTATGTTAAAAGAACAAAATCTTATTTCTAGACTCGAGGCCACAATATAGCATCGTTAGACCCCATTGGCATACTTGATGCTGATTTGGACTCTGCAATTCCATCAGAACTCGTACTCGGCAACTACTCATTAGGTAAGGTGAAGAGGAGCCAGATTTGGTTTGTTGTCATGGTAACCTATCTATGAAAGCTCTAGGTTTTGTTTGTTTGTTTTTATTGTTTTGTTTTTGGGGTTTGTGATGTTACTGTCGTAGTTATTTTCGGTAAAGAGTAGGATAAACTTGTTACGATTTCAGCTGCTTTGTAAAGAGATTGTTTTCCTGTGAGTCCTTCGGTTGCTGCCTGTAGGTAGTCTTGCAGTGCATCATGTACTAACTCGATAGTTTCACTTACATTTTCTTACAGTAATATATCTGTATGGGCACTTAGTTCTTGGACTATACTAGTTTGTGTTATTGTACTACTAATGTAGCTAGGAGTATCTCATAATATTTCGGAATTATTTCATATTGAATTGTTGAATGCCATTGTCACAATAGAACTAAATTAGAAATATTGTGTGTGTGTGTGTGTGTGTGTGTGTGTGTGTGGTGTGGTGTGGTGTGGTGTGGTGTGGTGTGGTGTGGTGTGTGTGTGTTTTTGTTTGTTTGTTTGTTTGTTTGTTATTAATGTTTTCAAACTAACATGTTTACTGCTTTCAGCTACGACTTGATCCTTATCTATTGCAGTTTTATCCTTTCAGAATGTCCATGCATATACCCTGCACGTTCAGCTTGTACACATTCAGCTTGTACGGCAGCCATGCACTTCCAGCCATAGCATTTCACTATTCTCTTGTACCATTATAACTAGGGATGGCAACGAATGGTGATTGTGATATTCGAATATTCGGATTATCTTCCGAACGAATATTCGAATATTCGCAAATTTCTCCAACTTTCGATTTCCACTACAGTTAGTACCTGTAAAACAAATGCTTCTCAGTTTGTGTCCCGTCAAATAGACTGCATTAATCAATTAGTGACCCCTGTAAGGTGTGAACAACATGTCATCACCCTCCTTTGTTATTTGGAGCCAAATCGCGATGACATTTTGCACATTCAGGTACGCATTGGGTCATTCTTTGTTTTCGAAACTTAATTGATTGAAATTTAAACAAACATATATATCCTTTTAAGTTATGATTTAACTGCAATTGATTAAAATTTGATTTGAATTTTTTTTTAAATATTCGAATATGATTTTAATATTCGAATATTCGGACGTTCGAACGAATATTCGAACATTCGTTGCCATCCCTAATTATAACACTATTCCTGGCATGTACCCGTTATATCAAGATACCTTTTGTAGCTGCAGTCCCTTATACACACACAGGTAAAACGGTTCCCGTGGCGTGTAAAAAAAAAAGACATGGAAATAATTACGTTAAATGAATATACATATAATTTTTTCTTGTTGAATATTTCTATCTCTATAGTTACGCGGACACCACTCGGCAGACTTAGATCCCATAGGTATCAATAAACCCTCGATGGAAAATCTCGAGCCGAGTACATTTGGTAAGCTTATATATTCCTATGCACATGTGTGTACTGGTATGTTGTCTTGCTGCTTGTCATTTTTAGCTTGACTATTCAAAGAAAAGATACATGTACATTGTAGTGCTATTGTTCTCAACAATTTGTCAGAGTTTCCGTCGCACTCTCAATGTAGTCTTGCATATCGCAGAAACTCCTGCATACATGCATAATGTGAATGAAACATTATATATGTATATGTACTTTACAGACACTTTGCATGTATACTATATCCTGTATGTACTTCCTTCACATCAAATACAATTAAATCGGCAAGGATTTGGTTCCTTACCAAATTATTCCCGAGTTGAAATTAGAAAACATCAAATTTGGTGGTCTTGGAAAGTACTATATAGAATGGGATGTAATTAAAAATATGCATTTGATAAAATGATAACATGGTACGCAGATGTTACATAACTCTTTGCTATCAGATTGATAATATTATCCTCTCTGAACATCGAGTAGTATTGTAACAGTAACATAGTGAAATTAGAGCATTTTATTGGCATAATCTGCAAAGCAAATGTTATGACTTTGGAATATTCTTCTCAAGAAGTTTGAGTAGTCGAGCATGAATGTCCTTCCAACTTCACTTGTGTTCTCTAGCACTGAATTGCTTGTGTTATTATTTACTTTTGCTAGAACTGTATGGTTTTAATTGATTCACACTATTTAGGTTAATTGGATTTAATTGCAGTTGAAATTTTTTATCTGGAGTCATGTCTCTATTTAATATATTCATAAAAGCATTTTGCAGTAAGATGCATGGACAGCAAGAGTACATGACTGACTCCCAGTAAAATGAGAATTTGAGTGTGCGTGCGTGTGCGTGCGTGCGTGTGTTTTTCATTCCACGATATCAAGTAAGGTGTAGTAATGCATAAAGTAAGTTCACTCTGCTCAATCAGATATGTATTCCAGTCCTATTTATATTGCATAAGAGAAGAGTGCAATTTTTGTCTAGTGATTCTTGATCTCTCTCTCTCTACCATAGAGACTTTCGGATGAGATTGTACCATGAGATTTCTGTGTTGGTTGGACATTTAACTGGTGTGATTCCTCGTTACCTCATACACTTTTGATTATGACTTTACCGGAGTTTTCTTGGGACATTTAACCAAGCTCCCATACTTACAGATGACCACAATAGCTATAGTGGAATTGTTACGCTGTACATTAAAGCACTGGGCTTAACACTGATTAAGATTAATTAACATATACCATGTTAAAATCTACTTAATGGTGATAATCACTGCTTTATGTATGTGCCTACTTGTGGTAGCATTAAATAGGGTACCATTCATGAACCAAAAAATGTACATATAAAGCCTGAAGCTAGTAAGTAAAAAAAAAATGCCACATGCACACATTAAACAGAAACTAGCGGTACCAAAGATTTTATATGATACCGTCCGAAACTGATAGTAGAGGTTCCGTGTGATAGTAGAGGTTCCGTGTGATAGTAGAGGTTCCGTGTGATAGTAGAGGTTCCGTGTAGGTCGAACACCACCAATTCTACTCCCCCCTCAATTAACTACCAGCATATTGGGCATCTGGATCTGGATTGATACATCAATGTAACCACTGCTGGCTTTTATTCCAAGTGGGAGGGGGGTGAGGACTAGGTACAGATTTGAAATGTTGTTTCACTGCATTATTTATTCCAATCAAGAATGGTTTTCACAAAAAAGGAGTGTTTAAAGTTATTACCGTACACTTGGCATAAATAGACTGGTAGCACTTTGTATTGTATGTTTATTGCTGGTAGGTGACCTTTTACCACCATGTACAGGCATGTACTCCAACCCTGTGGACGTCACCTCTTTTATTGTGGGGTTGAGAGGTCCGAGTCATTCAGCATGCAGCTACACATCCAGCTTGTCTGGATCTATAGTCCTCTTTAATGAAACAAGTGGCTGATCGCTGGATGTTTCCATATTCGAGATTGTGGCGAATGAGTGCTAGGTAAGCATTCTTCTGGCACACTAGGAGCAATCACTGAGATTGTTCTTGAGGAAGCCTGCTGGTGTTGCCATTTTGGTGATGTGAGTTTTTCATTAATTGTGGGTTATCTTGGACTGGATTACGGATTTCGTTGTTGATTGTGTAGAAGTTGGTTGATGTAGTTTTGATGCTGAGTAAGTACCATTTCGTGGCATTGAACTTCATGCTCCATTGTTGTACCCTGCCTGTTGGTGGAGGTTGTTTTGATTTTGCTGAATAATGTCCTGATCTTTGATGGGAGTTTAGATAGACAATAATCCGCAGATAATCTGATGTGAGACTTCACCGTCGCTAGCATCCAATCCGCAGATAATCTGTGAGACTTCACCGTCGCTAGCATCCAATCCGCAGATAATCTGTGAGACTTCACCGTCGCTAGCATCCAATCCGCAGATAATCTGTGAGACTTCACCGTCGCTGGCATCTAATTTAATCTATTTATAAGCACATACAACTTCTGTGCAAGTATGCAATAATTTCAGGAATGATTATATTTCAGTTTTGGAAACTATAGCACATGTGTCTAGAACATGCTACGCTTCAACTTGTCTAACTAACACGAAGCTCAATACCCACCTCATGTAACAACAAGACAGTGGTAACATGCTACCCTTCAACTTGTCTAACTAACACGAAGCTCAATACCCACCTCATGTAACAACAAGACAGTGGTAACATGCTACCCATCAACTTGTCTAACTAACACGAAGCTCAATACCCACCTCATGTAACAACAAGACAGTGGTAACATGCTACCCTTCAACTTGTCTAACTAACACGAAGCTCAATACTCACCTCCTGTAACAACAAGACAGTGGTAACATGCTGGACTGGTAATCCAGGGATCGCAGGTTCGATCCCCGTCTGACCATAATAAAATTAACAGTCTTTCAGATGGGATGTTAAACCAAGGTCTCGTGTCGGTGCTTTACACTGTACGTAAAAGAACCAGAGGAGACTCTGGAATGGGTCTCTGTCTGTATCATTGCACTATCCTCCAAAATCTAAAATGACTAATCTCTTCAGGAGGCGTCGCTGATATGGGTAACCGGTAGCGACGATAACTAAACGTAAAACACACACACAAGACAGAAATCTTGTTATTTCTTGAATATTGCCTTTACCTAGAATTGAAGAGGAGAGCACCTTGGGGTGTTATTGTATGTGATTAGCAGTATGTTTAATTTGTCCACCCAGACATGAACTTGTAACTCTGCAGTAATGAGAAATGGATCAATATCTTCTTTGGAATAAGTGCATGTTCAACATGTCCTGGTATTGACTTTACTTGCAAAACATTTACCAGCTGTATACCATTGCACATTATCACTTCGCCATTCGCTTTCAGTTATTTCAATCAATTGGTTATTTTATGTTGTATGTTGATTATTGACATTTTGTTACAGACCTGTATTATAGAAATAATCCTTTGCTTTTGTATTGCATTGTGTTTATATAATCCCGAGACCTGTGGTTTAATTCTTTTGTTGTTCTTTACGAGATCCGGGTACTCTGATTTCCGACCACATGAACGACCACATACTAACATTCGCACCAACGACGGCGATTAATATAAGTTGTTCATAATTGCTGCACAATTATTGTAAAATAAAGGATCACCACTGTGTGATTTCCAACTGCTTCTAAAAATATTGCCATAGTGGGAGAACTGCTGATGTCACATGTACACTTGTGCAATGTCCGATTGAGTGTACAGCTAATATTCAATAAAATAGCAATGACATCAACACTTTTAATGTGAGCATGCATCGTTTTAATAGTTTCATTCATTTAAAAAAATTATATTTACATTTATTTCTAGTTTGTCTGCATTGAAATATTGCATCGATATCTTTTTCCTCAATTTATCACAAAGAGGTACAATGTTGTTGACCTTAAGGTTGGAAATCGTACCACGGCACTCAATTTGAGTTTAAATTGTTTGTCTTTGCCTGAATGCTGTTTTGCAAAATCCTTGAAAACACCAAGGATATAGCAATCCAAAGAAAGCTAGTGTCAGTTGCTATTGCTAATTGTTTTGACCTAAATTTTGATTTCTTAAATTTGTTTTTATATTGGAGGGGCCATTCTGTGTCTGTCCACATGTGTATTCCAATGACTGCAGGTTCCAATTGCAGGAATATTACCAGATTTGGTCATTATCATTGCAACAATACGTACCCAATTTCATCAAATCCCTGTGATTAGAAGCTGTGTAACATGATCAAGTTGTAGGAAAACATTTGAATGACTTCTATTGATCCAATGCTAACCTATGCTAGGACGGTTGCACTTGCATAATTTGGAAAGTTGCATTCTTGCAGCAACCTTTTATTTGGTTATTCCAAAATTGGTGGGTGTATTATTGTCTCGCCCACTTTAGTGAAAAGCATGACTAAGCCGTCAATAATTACATATTTGCATATAACTACTACATAGCCATCAAATAACTTGCATATTGTTTCTAGTGTTGTTCCCACCCACCAAGAGTGACCGTGAACCTGAATTTTGGCCCTTGTTCCCACCCACCATGAATGACCATGAACTGGAATTTTGGCCTCTGTTCCCACCCACCAAGAGTGACCGTGAACCTGAATTTTGGCCAAAATAATCTGATTTCAGAAATGTAAAAAATACATCAAACATTAACATTTCTCAAAAACAGTCAATGTTATGGCTTTGAAACTTTGCATACATATCCGAGGACTAATTCTCTACAACAACAGTAAGTCACACCCACACTGACCTTAAACTTCAATTTTTGGCTATTCATTGGAAAGCATAAAAGACATCTTTTATTTTGCTGAACCAGCAATTATACAGTCAATGTAGCAAGACATCCATGGGGAACGGGAGGTGGCCTTGTTTTTACAACCACTTCAACCGTCCAGTTCAGTGTTTGACTAGTGGATGCAGGCGAGTAACCCTTGCCTATGTAATCCTCCTGTTTATAATTCCTTTTGATTGTCAGACATTTAATGCATTGAACATTTGACCGCAACTTAGAAAGTCACATCCGAAAGGTATCTGTGAGGTTGAGAAATACTTGTTTGAGAGGATCACGTGAGGTCGGGCGGCTTGGTGTGCCGGATCAATAGATATTTAAAAATAATATAGATGGTACAAAATCTTATATGATATAAACGGACCAGCTTAGAGACTAATATAACTATTTAATTTCTAGATTGATAATTAATGCAATACAATAGGGGTGGCACCTGAGCCCAACTAGGAATAGTGTGTGCTCATGGACCAGAGTACTATTCTTGACAAGGTGATTCATGATTTTATTTCACATCATTTTTAACCCATTCAACCCCAAGTAACTGACATGGACTGGTGCATGCTATTTTTAGACCAATAAATTAATAAGAAAATTACATTTGGACCAGTTCATTTATCAAAATGGGTAATTTTATCTAAAATTAGTAATAATTATTACTGGCAAGAAAGTGCAGATCCTGATGAGACGGCTCGTTACGAGCCGGCTCATCTGGATCTACACTTTTCATAAGCCTATTTAGAGGCCTGTGGGGTTGAAAGGGTTAAAGGTATGAATTAAAATAATTTAAATTATTGATTGTGAATATTGGAATCTCAAGAAATTAGCTCCATACATAACTACAACATGACCTGTAATTAGCCCAATCTTCACTATGGCAACAGGAGACCTGTTCAGAAGCACCAGTGGAGTCTGACAAGGATGCCCTCTCATCTACTCTTCCTGGAATGGATATGGGCCAATGCCCTGGTTGGTTATATGGACAGTGTTATTATTTGAGGCAGAATGATCGCCAAGCTTGTTATAAAGGTGAAATTGATGACATAACTGGATGTGAGGAAGATCTGAAGAGACAGTGTGGAGATGTGCAATAGAAACAGGGTGGACAAGTGCGATAGAGACAGGGTGGACACCTGTACTGTGGTAACCCCACGACTATCCAAATTCTGGGAGAGATGGCATGAGAGTGTGATTACCGTATATTGTCGAACGTTGGATATTTATCAGTACCTACCGTAACTAACTATATTGATATGATCAATATGTCACTAAATAAACAAAATCTTCTGGATTTCCCACAATGTAAAGCTTGTGTAAAGTTTAGCATCCCTGCAAGAATCATGCATTGCATAGCTGTTTACATACAAGATGCTCGTTTTCCATTGCTGTTTGATTCATATGCATTGTATAGAATTGAATGTTGTTTCTTTTGTGAGTAGGTCACGGCCATGTTATTGGTAAGATGAGATGATGAGTTTTCCTACTCGCCATAAACTTATTATTTGAATGCAATCGGAAATATCTGTGTTTGCCAAAAGAGAACCTGTCTGTAAGAGATACACTGTAATTGCACAGACATCGCACCATTCAAGGCTTCATGATCGCCGGATTGTTCGTCTTTAGTTGCTTTAATACTTGTAATACTGAATTTTTCCACTAAAACACTAGGTCAAATTAATGAAAGCCTTCTGCGACCAATGCCTAAAATGTGCTATTACTAGTGTGCTGAATCGCCTGAAAAAGGTTCTATTCTAGTGAAACATTAGAATTCCTATACTAGAGTTACTGTAACAATGATGTGTATAAACCGCCAGGTCAAGTCTTGTTTTAACCAGTGATAATACGCACTATTGGAACAATGTTAGGTTAATGCACTTACACACCCTGTAACTTGGAGCTGAGAAGTTTTGCAGGCATCACTGATATACTCCCTTTCTCCTCATTAGAGGTGCTGTCAAACATTTCAATTGTCCACTTCCTAAGGTATAGATTGCAATTAAGTTTCTGATGGGTTACTTTTGGCAAACACAGATATGGGTCCATTGTTAGTTGGGCCAGATAACATTAACTTCTTAAGTTACCGGTACTCTATATACTAACATGTTGGTTTTGGTATTTATATCTCTGCATGATGTACACTGTTCTTGTTTTATACGCCCCTTATATACACTTGAGTTCGAGTCACAGTATTAGGCAGAGAGCCGTCGGGCTATCGCCTAATAACACGGTCAATTATATTGGCGACGGTTACCGACGGCCAGTTAAAAAAATGGCTGATAACAGTTTTTTTTTTCTTTTTTTTTTTTTTTCCCCGAGACCTCACTAGGTTTGTTAACATATATATGCAGCTGTAAAACAATGACAAGAACTGGACCCTATAATAGGCTAATATTGTTCGCAATTCCTTTTTGGAGAGGCTTTCCCACCCGGGCTTTCCCAGTTTCTGCCGCATTTCGATCACGTCAGTTCGCCGTTCTCACATCGAGTCCGTGCGGCAATTTCCGTCATCATTCGGGTCCCGCTCTGGGGCTGGACTTATTTTTTTAGACTCCCATTTGGATATTTCTGCCTAATACTATGGTTCGAGTTACATTGTTTTTCATGTTTTGTTTTATTGTGTAATTACATGTATATAGCTTAATTAAGTAATACACAATATTTATAATAACAGTTGTAATATTACGTAATGTATCTGTTTCATACATGATAGCTCTCGTATACCGGAGGATAATAAAGAATCTATATATCTATCTGATGGATAGTGGGATGGAGAAGGAATATGTTATATATTCTGTGTTCATTTAAGTATTTTTAGATTGAGGTTATTTACCAGAGCTGCCGCTGAACCATGTGGGCGAGCGTACCAAGACATTTAGTTAATGATACTTCAGGGCATTTAAAGTGTTCTACCGATGCACAATAAATTGTTTAAGGTGTCTAATGTGTGGATATTAGGGATGGCAACGAATAATGATCATACTATTCGAATATTCGGTCGGGAAGGTATTCGAATATTCGAATCTATAGAAAAACTCAAAATCACTCAAACTCTTATAAAAAATTGCCAAATTAACCTAATTTCTGTTTTACGCGTAAATGTCATCTTCTTCAAATGATTATTCTGATTGATATTGTACCTGAATATCTTAGATCCAATTTGCATAGTTACCCCTAGTAGTTTTCTTATTCTCAGAGCGATTCAAGCATTTCCAAACGTGTGACTGAGCGGTGGAATTTTGTTGGAGGACAATATAATATTTGTTTTCAGAACGTTCGAGCGAATATTCGTTGCCATCCCTAGTGGATATGTTTGGTTCATTTAATGTTTTGATTTAGCTAAGCTGCACCACATATATCATTATGTATTTTATCACGGCCGTTTAGGACATTTAGACACATCCACACTCACTCATTACAATAAATAACTTGTTTATATTTATCATTTCACTGCCGGACCAAGATAATATTATAATGTGTATTTAGGTCGTTGAGCAT
The DNA here is from genome assembly GCA_014843695.1 of Archivesica marissinica. NCBI lineage: Eukaryota > Metazoa > Mollusca > Bivalvia > Venerida > Vesicomyidae > Archivesica > Archivesica marissinica. The sequence goes on along the minus strand of CM026390.1, from coordinate 98,872,259 downwards.
ACTTCTTTTCAAGTGCACCACTCGGGTTTTATATCTTATATACAATGTACAGTCAAACCTGTGTTAAGCAGCCAGGCAAAGGAGTCAGAAAGTGGCTGCTTAGCACAGGTGGCTGCTTAATAGAGATTAAATATATAATAAAACAACCAAATTGGAATGTGGAAACTGGCTGCTTAATACAGGTTGGCTGCTTAATGGAGGTGACCACTAACACAGGTTTGACTGTATATATACATCTGTTCCACTTCATTGATTTGTGACAACTCTTGTTCAAGATATTGTTCTGCACAGAAAACCCATCTTACAACATAATTTGAGGTTGAATTTTGCATTGACAATAGTAAAGTGGTTGTTTTTCTTCGGTGACTAGTATAACTATGTACAGTGTGCTGGCTGCACTCGTATTTCCATATATAGATAAATTGTAAAGCATCTTGTACATTGTTCTCCGTGCACTACGACCCGCCGCACTCACTTGTATTATGAAATAAGAAATCCTGTATCGCTTGGGAATTAAACGTTACGATGATGTTCAGTTTGTGCAAGTTCAACTGTCTTTGTTGGCTACCGGGTATTTGCATACTATATACATATATTCATATGTGGATTTTAGGTAGTGCACTATATTGAAATTGGTATAATAGACAAATTAAACTTCCAAATCCATATTGATCTAGCAGAAAATGTTGGCTATTTATCCGACTACTGCTACAACTATGCATGAATAAATGAATCAAATTGATTTTATAATTCAAAAAAGCAATGTGCATTCAAAGTTAGTTGGTTCAAACATCTTGTATGATGTTAACCCTTTCCTTCATAGAGATTTAGGTTAATATACTATTATATCTCCATACAAACCACAGCCATTTAGCTATCATGCAGTGGATAAGTAGTCGCCATATCTATCCCACATCCATAGATATTACTGGAACTACATTAGATTATGAACATTGGTTTGGTTACTATATTGTCAATGTATGTCGTATTGGTAATGGTGCGTGCTTCTATGAGGGAAAGATTTAAAATAGAATGCAAAGTTGCTATTACATGCTATTTATCATGTGCCAGTAGACATGGCATGGTCTGGTATACACCTGTGCCAACACTTGTTGCGTATCTCCCTGCTCTAGCGTAAATAGAATGAATATCATGTAAGTAGAAGCTATCGGTCTATATAATCACAATATATGCTTAAAAGATATCACTGGTCAAGGATGGGAAATGCACATTCTTATGTAAATCTATACTAAATGTAGGTATACATTCATACCTGGGGGGATTATGTATTGTGTGAAATTGAGATCACAACACAACAGTCACATGTGAAATCTAAATACCTGCCCATTTTTTCTGGATAGATTTTTACTAGATAACGGTAAATGTTATCTATTGTTGTGTATCCTCGGGCCATGTCTATCTTTATGCGATAATTTGCTGTTTTAATGTTTTCCAAAGCCAATTATAGCCATTGGCAGTGTTATACAATTATGGTGTATTGTGTCTGTGATACAGAGATGTAATTACATGACTCTGTTGATTGCAACTTTGGCTTCTAGCCGTGTTTGCTTTGTAGAATTGGTCTTCCTAGTCAAATATTCGGTCAATGACTCGCAGACAGACCGGCAATTTTAGCAGCCTTGTTATGGACAATTTCTAAGTGTAACCCGAAGTGGATGGAAGAAATTTAGCTTTCAAACATTTACTGCATTTCAACAATAGAAGAACGGTTTGTTCATGTTGTTCATATAATGAATATAATATATATAACATATAGTGGACATCGTGATAGCGCAGTGGATTCGTTCGCTTCAGGTGCGAAAGGTCCGGAGTTCGAGCCCCGCTGGAGCTGTTACGATTGTGCTCTTCTTAGGCAAGGCATTTAAATTCCACGTTGCCTCCTCTCTCTCCCTCGTGGCGATGGATTCCATCAGGAATGTGGTCTCGAGAGTGATTAATATAAGTTGTAAGAACTTGTTTCGCAATCGAGCTAAAATAAATGTGTATAAACTAACAAGGATAGTTCAGTGTGCACCTATGCTGGCATTCCCATTTCCTTATTGGGCTTCAATATTAGATTGTGTAGAATTTTGGTAAATAGTAAATAACAGTTTGTATAATGGGCCTCGTGGCCTATTGGGTAATGTCGTTTGCCCTTCACCTGTGCTAGTTCCAATCCCACTGAGCCAAATTCTTTCATGTAAGGAAGTTATCCAGCTGGCTTGCAGAATGCAGGTGATTCTACTAGAGTGCCTGCCCTTTCCTGAAGTACTGTTCGGAGGGGCCTTTCGCCACAAATAACAGCATGTTAGAAATATAAGAACAATGAAAACACGATCTAACTTGTGTGATTAATCAATTACTTTCATCAACATGACCACAAAATTGTTTTAAAGTCGTGATGGGTAGGCGTACATGTCAGGATCAATCCTCGTCATGTGAGCGAACTTTCATCCTTCATTTACAGTGCCTTTGGGCTAGCAGATCAATATATAAACTCAAAACACACAAGCAAAAAGGTTTCTATACCAGAAATAGCCATAACAGAAATAATATAGTATCGTATTGAATATTTCTAAGAATAGGTTCGACAAACTATGCTGATTTGTTGTATTTTTAGATGATGCAGATCTGAACAGAGTTTTCCGTCTTCCTGAAACAACGTACATCGGGGGTTCAGAACACTCCCTACCTCTAAAAGAAATTATCAACAGATTAAAGGTGCGTAATACATTAGGGTGCAGAACCACTCTATGGTCAATAGATTAAAGGTGCGTAATACATTAGGGTGCAGAACCACTCTATGGTCAATAGATTAAAGGTGCGTAATACATTAGGGTGCAGAACCACTCTATGGTCAATAGATTAAAGGTGCGTAATACATTAGGGTGCAGAACCACTCTATGGTCAATAGATTAAAGGTGCGTAATACATTAGGGTGCAGAACCACTCTATGGTCAATAGATGAAAGGTGCGTAATACATTAGGGTGCAGAACCACTCTATGGTCAATAGATTAAAGGTGCGTAATACATTAGGGTGCAGAACTGCTCTATGGTCAATAGATTAAAGGTGCGTAATACATTAGGGTGCAGAACCACTCTATGGTCAATAGATTAAAGGTGCGTAATACATTAGGGTGCAGAACCACTCTATGGTCAATAGATTAAAGGTGCGTAATACATTAGGGTGCAGAACCACTCTATGGTCAATAGATTAAAGGTGCGTAATACATTAGGGTGCAGAACCACTCTATGGTCAATAGATTAAAGGTGCGTAATACATTAGGGTGCAGAACCACTCTATGGTCAATAGATTAAAGGTGCGTAATACATTAGGGTGCAGAACCACTCTATGGTCAATAGATTAAAGGTGCGTAATACATTAGGGTGCAGAACCACTCTATGGTCAATAGATTAAAGGTGCGTAATACATTAGGGTGCAGAACCACTCTATGGTCAATAGATGAAAGGTGCGTAATACATTAGGGTGCAGAACCACTCTATGGTCAATAGATTAAAGGTGCGTAATACATTAGGGTGCAGAACCACTCTATGGTCAATAGATTAAAGGTGCGTAATACATTAGGGTGCAGAACCACTCTATGGTCAACAGATGAAAGGTGCGTAATACATTAGGGTGCAGAACCACTCTATGGTCAATAGATTAAAGGTGCGTAATACATTAGGGTGCAGAACCACTCTATGGTCAACAGATGAAAGGTGCGTAATACATTAGGGTGCAGAACCACTCTATGGTCAACAGATGAAAGGTGCGTAATACATTAGGGTGCAGAACCACTCTATGGTCAACAGATGAAAGGTGCGTAATACATTAGGGTGCAGAACCACTCTATGGTCAACAGATGAAAGGTGCGTAATACATTAGGGTGCAGAACCACTCTATGGTCAATAGATTAAAGGTGCGTAATACATTAGGGTGCAGAACCACTCTATGGTCAATAGATTAAAGGTGCGTAATACATTAGGGTGCAGAACCACTCTATGGTCAATAGATTAAAGGTGCGTAATACATTAGGGTGCAGAACCACTCTATGGTCAATAGATTAAAGGTGCGTAATACATTAGGGTGCAGAACCACTCTATGGTCAATAGATGAAAGGTGCGTAATACATTAGGGTGCAGAACCACTCTATGGTCAATAGATTAAAGGTGCGTAATACATTATGGTACAGAACCACTCTATGGTCAATAGATTAAAGGTGCGTAATACATTAGGGTGCAGAACCGCTCTATGGTCAATAGATTAAAGGTGCGTAATACATTAGGGTGCAGAACCACTCTATGGTCAATAGATTAAAGGTGCGTAATACATTAGGGTGCAGAACCACTCTATGGTCAATAGATTAAAGGTGCGTAATACATTAGGGTGCAGAACCACTCTATGGTCAATAGATGAAAGGTGCGTAATACATTAGGGTGCAGAACCACTCTATGGTCAATAGATTAAAGGTGCGTAATACATTAGGGTGCAGAACCACTCTATGGTCAATAGATTAAAGGTGCGTAATACATTAGGGTGCAGAACCGCTCTATGGTCAATAGATTAAAGGTGCGTAATACATTAGGGTGCAGAACCACTCTATGGTCAATAGATTAAAGGTGCGTAATACATTAGGGTGCAGAACCACTCTATGGTCAATAGATGAAAGGTGCGTAATACATTAGGGTGCAGAACCACTCTATGGTCAATAGATTAAAGGTGCGTAATACATTAGGGTGCAGAACCACTCTATGGTCAACAGATGAAAGGTGCGTAATACATTAGGGTGCAGAACCACTCTATGGTCAATAGATTAAAGGTGCGTAATACATTAGGGTGCAGAACCACTCTATGGTCAACAGATGAAAGGTGCGTAATACATTAGGGTGCAGAACCACTCTATGGTCAACAGATGAAAGGTGCGTAATACATTATGGTGCAGAACCACTCTATGGTCAACAGATGAAAGGTGCGTAATACATTAGGGTGCAGAACCACTCTATGGTCAACAGATGAAAGGTGCGTAATACATTAGGGTGCAGAACCACTCTATGGTCAATAGATTAAAGGTGCGTAATACATTAGGGTGCAGAACCACTCTATGGTCAACAGATGAAAGGTGCGTAATACATTAGGGTGCAGAACCACTCTATGGTCAATAGATGAAAGGTGCGTAATACATTAGGGTGCAGAACCACTCTATGGTCAACAGATGAAAGGTGTGTAATACATTAGGGTGCAGAACCACTCTATGGTCAATAGATGAAAGGTGTGTAATACATTATGGTGCAGAACCACTCTATGGTCAACAGATGAAAGGTGCGTAATACATTAGGGTGCAGAACCACTCTATGGTCAACAGATGAAAGATGCGTAATACATTAGGGTGCAGAACCACTCTATGGTCAACAGATGAAAGGTGCGTAATACATTAGGGTGCAGAACCACTCTATGGTCAACAGATGAAAGGTGCGTAATACATTAGGGTGCAGAACCACTCTATGGTCAATAGATTAAAGGTGCGTAATACATTAGGGTGCAGAACCACTCTATGGTCAACAGATGAAAGGTGCGTAATACATTAGGGTGCAGAACCACTCTATGGTCAATAGATGAAAGGTGTGTAATACATTATGGTGCAGAACCACTCTATGGTCAACAGATGAAAGGTGCGTAATACATTAGGGTGCAGAACCACTCTATGGTCAACAGATGAAAGATGCGTAATACATTAGGGTGCAGAACCACTCTATGGTCAACAGATGAAAGGTGCGTAATACATTAGGGTGCAGAACCACTCTATGGTCAACAGATGAAAGGTGCGTAATACATTAGGGTGCAGAACCACTCTATGGTCAATAGATTAAAGGTGCGTAATACATTAGGGTGCAGAACCACTCTATGGTCAACAGATGAAAGGTGCGTAATACATTAGGGTGCAGAACCACTCTATGGTCAATAGATGAAAGGTGCGTAATACATTAGGGTGCAGAACCACTCTATGGTCAACAGATGAAAGGTGTGTAATACATTAGGGTGCAGAACCACTCTATGGTCAATAGATGAAAGGTGTGTAATACATTAGGGTGCAGAACCACTCTATGGTCAACAGATGAAAGGTGCATAATACATTAGGGTGCAGAACCACTCTATGGTCAACAGATGAAAGGTGCGTAATACATTAGGGTGCAGAACCACTCTATGGTCAATAGATGAAAGTTGTGTAATACATTAGGGTGCAGAACCACTCTATGGTCAACAGATGAAAGGTGCGTAATACATTAGGGTGCAGAACCACTCTATGGTCAACAGATGAAAGGTGCGTAATACATTAGGGTGCAGAACCACTCTATGGTCAATAGATGAAAGTTGTGTAATACATTAGGGTGCAGAACCACTCTATGGTCAACAGATGAAAGGTGCGTAATACATTAGGGTGCAGAACCACTCTATGGTCAACAGATGAAAGGTGCGTAATACATTAGGGTGCAGAACCACTCTATGGTCAACAGATGAAAGGTGAATGACACACTTGAGAGTACAAAACCCACTCATTTATAAGTACTGGTAGATTAAAGGTGAGTGCCACATTTTGTGGTACAGAACCGCTCAATGTTAAGCTCACGAAAGGCGAGTGACACATTTTGGGGTAAATCGCCCTCATTCTTAAGCCGATTAGAGGCGAATGACCCATTTGTGGTACAGAACCGGCTCAATTGTAAGTAGATTAACGGCGAGTGATACATTTGGTATACAGAACCCACTCTATTGTCAACAGATTAAAGGCGCATGACACATTTGTTGTGCTGAACCCGTGTAATTGGTTACTAATTAAAAATGAACGACAGACACATTTGTGGTGCAGGATTCGCAGAATTCTCCGCCGATAAATGGTGAGCGACACATTTGTGGTGCAGGATTCGCAGAATTCTCCGCCGATAAATGGTGAGCGACACATTTGTGGTGCAGGATTCGCAGAATTCTCCGCCGATTAAAGGTGAGCAACACATTTGTGGTGCAGGATTCACAGAATTCTCCGCCGATTAATGGTGAGCGACACATTTTCGGTGCAGGATTCGCAGAATTCTCCGCCGATCAAAGGTGAGCAACACATTTGTGGTGCAGAAAACATTTAATGTCGGCAGATTATAGGCAAGTGCCACATTTTGGGGTATAGAATCTACTACATTGTGAGGTTTTTGAAGGCTAGTTCCATGTTTGGCATACAGAACCAGCTATATTTAAGGTAGGTGGGAGAAATAATCAGTATGTACTAGAAAATATATAACATTATGTGAATGTTTGATAAACCACTATTTATAGTACTATTTGAAATGGTTTTATCTGCTTGTCTTTCTTCTCTTTTAGGCAATATACTGCAGTCACATAGGAGTAGAATTTATGTTTATCAATAACCAGGAGCAGACTGACTGGATAAAACAAAAGTTTGAAGCTCCTGGAATACTTGAGTTTCCTGATGAAGAGAAACGTCTGATGTTGGCTAGAGTGATTAGATCTCAAAGGTAATGCTGGCTAGAGTAATGCTGGCTAGAGTAATTAGATCTCAAAGGTAATGCTGGCTAGAGTAATTAGATCTCAAAGGTAATGCTGGCTAGAGTAATTATATCTCAAAGGTAATGCTGGCTAGAGTAATTATATCTTAAAGGTAATGCTGGCTAGAGTGATTAGATCTCAAAGGTAATGCTGGCTAGAGTAAGTAGATCTCAGAGGTAATGCTGGCTAGAGTGATTAGATCTCAGAGGTAATGCTGGCTAGAGTGATTAGATCTCAGAGGTAATGCTGGCTAGAGTAATTAGATCTCAAAGGTAATGCTGGCTAGAGTAATTAGATCTCAAAGGTATGCTGGCTAGAGTAATTAGATCTCAAAGGTAATGCTGGCTAGAGTGATTAGATCAAAGGTAATGCTGGCTAGAGTAATGCTGGCTAGAGTAATTAGATCTCAAAGGTAATGCTGGCTAGAGTATTAGATCTCAAGGTAATGCTGGCTAGAGTAATTATATCTCAGAGGTAATGCTGGCTAGAGTAATTAGATCTCAAAGGTAATGCTGGCTAGAGTGATTAGATCTCAAAGGTAATGCTGGCTAGAGTGATTAGATCTCAGAGGTAATGCTGGCTAGAGTAATTAGATCTCAAAGGTAATGCTGGCTAGAGTGATTAGATCTCAAAGGTAATGCTGGCTAGAGTAATTAGATCTCAAAGGTAATGCTGGCTAGAGTGATAAGATCTTAAAGGTAATGCTGGCTAGAGTAATTAGATCTCAAAAGTAATGCTGGCTAGAGTAATGCTGGCTAGAGTAATTAGATCTCAAAAGTAATGCTGGCTAGAGTGATTACATGATCTGTGAGTCAATATATGATTTTGGTCTACCTGTGTATATATTTATATATGACTGTATGTATACATGTTGATTGTTGATACATGTACATGTAACTTGTTTGTGACAGGCCTGCCAAACCTCTGGATTTATGAATAATTGTTAAGCTTTAATTAAGCTTAATGTTGTCATTCACACACATAATTTAGACACAATATTTTGGTGTACCTATATCTACATTTATTCATGAATAGTTCTGGCAGGTCTGGCTGTTTGTCCTTGTAAATATTTTGTATATTCATGTGGAGGGCCACATGGAAGATTAACTCTTGTTAAATGTGTTACCCTCGTTAAATAAAGTCTTTACTTACTTACTTACTTACTTACTTATTAGATCTCAAAGGTAATGCTGGCTAGAGTAATTAGATCTCAAAGGTAATGCTGGCTAGAGTAATTAGATCTCAAAGGTAATGCTGGCTAGAGTAATTAGATCTCAAAGGTAATGCTGGCTAGAGTGATTAGATCTCAAAGGTAATGCTGGCTAGAGTGATTAGATCTTAAAGGTAATGCTGGCTAGAGTAAGTATACCTCAGAGGTAATGCTGGCTAGAGTGATTAGATCTCAGAGGTAATGCTGGCTAGAGTAATTAGATATCAAAGGTAATGCTGGCTAGAGTAATGCTGGCTAGAGTAATTAGATCTCAAAGGTAATGCTGGCTAGAGTAAGTATATCTCAAAGGTAATGCTGGCTAGAGTAAGTAGATCTCAAAGGTAATGCTGGCTAGATTAATGCTGGCTAGAGTAAGTAGATCTCAAAGGTAATGCTGGCTAGAGTAAGTAGATCTCAAAGGTAATGCTGGCTAGAGTAATTAGATCTCAAAGAACCAGAGTAATGCTGGCTAGAGTAATTAGATCTCAAAGGTAATGCTGGCTAGAGTAATTAGATCTCAAGGTAATGCTGGCTAGAGTAATTATATCTCAAAGGTAATGCTGGCTAGAGTAATTAGATCTCAAAGGTAATGCTGGCTAGAGTAATTAAATCTCAAAGGTAATGCTGGCTAAAGTGATTACGTTTCAGATGTAATGCTGCCTAAAGTGATTACGTTTCAGCTGTAATGCTGCCTAAAGTGATTATGTTTCAGCTGTAATGCTGCCTAAAGTGATTAGATCTCAAGGTAATGCTGCCTAAAGTATTACATCTCAAGGTAATGCTGCCTAAAGTAATTATATCTCAAAGGTAATGCTGGCTAGAGTAATTAGATCTCAAAGGTAATGCTGGCTAGAGTAAGTAAATCTCAGAGGTAATGCTGGCTAGAGTGATTAGATCTCAAAGGTAATGCTGGCTAGAGTGATTAGATCTCAGAGGTAATGCTGGCTAGAGTGATTACATCTCAGAGGTAATGCTGGCTAGAGTGATTACATCTCAGAGGTAATGCTGGCTAGAGTGATTAGATCTCAAAGGTAATGCTGGCTAGAGTGATTATATCTCAGAGGTAATGCTGGCTAGAGTGATTATATCTCAAAGGTAATGCTGGCTAGAGTGATTACATCTCAGAGGTAAT
>CM026390.1:98845516-98860341 GCA_014843695.1 Archivesica marissinica | reverse complement strand
AAGTACTTTGCTATGATATCACAACAATTACTTTGCTATGATATCACAACAAGTACTTTGCTATGATGTCACAACAATTACTTTGCTATGATATCACAACAATTACTTTGCTATGATATCACAATACTTTGCTATGATATCACAATTACTTTGCTATGATATCACAACAATTACTTTGCTATATCACAACAATTACTTTGCTATGATATCACAAGTACTTTGCTATGATATCACAACAATTACTTTGCTATGATATCACAACAATTACTTTGCTATGACGTCACAACAATTACTTTGCTATGATGTCACAAGTACTTTGCTATGATATCACAACAATTACTTTGCTATGATATCACAACAAGTACTTTGCTATGATATCACAAGTACTTTGCTATCACAACAAGTACTTTGCTATGATATCACAACAATTACTTTGCTATGATATCACAACAAGTACTTTGCTATGATATCACAACAAGTACTTTGCTATGATATCACAACAATTACTTTGCTATGATGTCACAAGTACTTTGCTATGATTCACAACAATTACTTTGCTATGATATCACAACAATTACTTTGCTATGATGTCACAAGTACTTTGCTATGATATCACAACAAGTACTTTGCTATGACATCACAACAATTACTTTGCTATGATGTCACAAGTACTTTGCTATGATATCACAACAAGTACTTTGCTATGATGTCACAAGTACTTTGCTATGATATCACAACAAGTACTTTGCTATGATATCACAACAATTACTTTGCTATGATGTCACAAGTACTTTGCTATGATATCACAACAAGTACTTTGCTATGATGTCACAAGTACTTTGCTATGATATCACAACAAGTACTTTGCTATGACATCACAACAATTACTTTGCTATGATGTCACAAGTACTTTGCTATGATATCACAACAAGTACTTTGCTATGATGTCACAAGTACTTTGCTATGATATCACAACAAGTACTTTGCTATGATATCACAACAATTACTTTGCTATGATATCACAACAATTACTTTGCTATGATATCACAACAATTACTTTGCTATGATATCACAACAAGTACTTTGCTATGATATCACAACAATTACTTTGCTATGATATCACAACAAGTACTTTGCTATGATATCACAACAATTACTTTGCTATGATATCACAACAATTACTTTGCTATGATATCACAACAAGTACTTTGCTATGATATCACAACAATTACTTTGCTATGATATCACAACAATTACTTTGCTATGATATCACAACAATTACTTTGCTATGATATCACAACAATTACTTTGCTATGATATCACAACAATTACTTTGCTATGATATCACAACAATTACTTTGCTATGATATCACAACAATTACTTTGCTATGATATCACAACAATTACTTTGCTATGATATCACAACAAGTACTTTGCTATGATATCACAACAATTACTTTGCTATGATATCACAAGTACTTTGCTATGATGTCACAAGTACTTTGCTATGATATCACAACAAGTACTTTGCTATGATATCACAATTACTTTGCTATGATATCACAACAATTACTTTGCTATGATATCACAACAATTACTTTGCTATGATATCACAACAAGTACTTTGCTATGATATCACAACAAGTACTTTGCTATGATATCACAAGTACTTTGCTATGATATCACAACAATTACTTTGCTATGATATCACAACAAGTACTTTGCTATGATATCACAACAAGTACTTTGCTATGATATCACAACAAGTACTTTGCTATGATGTCACAAGTACTTTGCTATGATATCACAACAAGTACTTTGCTATGATATCACAACAATTACTTTGCTATGATATCACAACAATTACTTTGCTATGATGTCACAAGTACTTTGCTATGATATCACAACAATTACTTTGCTATGATATCACAACAAGTACTTTGCTATGATATCACAAGTACTTTGCTATGATATCACAACAATTACTTTGCTATGATATCACACAAGTACTTTGCTATGATATCACAACAATTACTTTGCTATGATGTCACAACAATTACTTTGCTATGATCACAATTACTTTGCTATGAATCACAACAATCTTTGTATGATATCACAACAAGTACTTTGCTATGATATCACAACAAGTACTTTGCTATGATATCACACAAGTAATTTGCTATGATATCACACATACTTTGCTATGATGTCACAACAAGTACTTTGCTATGATCACAACAATTACTTTGCTATGATCCAACAAGTACTTTGCTATGATATCACAACAAGTACTTTGCTATGATATCACAACGTACTTTGCTATGATATCACAACAATTACTTTGCTATGATGTCACAAATTACTTTGCTATGATATCACAAGTACTTTGCTATGATGTCACAAGTACTTTGCTATGATATCACAACAAGTACTTTGCTATGATATCACAACAATTACTTTGCTATGATATCACAACAAGTACTTTGCTATGATATCACAACAAGTACTTTGCTATGATATCACAACAATTACTTTGCTATGATATCACAAGTACTTTGCTATGATATCACAACAATTACTTTGCTATGATATCACAACAAGTACTTTGCTATGATATCACAAGTACTTTGCTATGATATCACAACAAGTACTTTGCTATGATATCACAACAAGTACTTTGCTATGATATCACAACAAGTACTTTGCTATGATATCACAACAAGTACTTTGCTATGATATCACAACAAGTACTTTGCTATGATATCACAACAATTACTTTGCTATGATATCACAACAATTACTTTGCTATGATATCACAACAATTACTTTGCTATGATATCACAACAATTACTTTGCTATGATATCACAACAATACTTTGCTATGATATCACAACAATTACTTTGCTATGATATCACAACAATTACTTTGCTATGATATCACAACAATTACTTTGCTATGATGTCACAACAATTACTTTGCTATGATATCACAACAATTACTTTGCTATGATATCACACTTACTTTGCTATGATATCACAATTACTTTGCTATGATATCACAACAATTACTTTGCTATGATATCACAACAATTACTTTGCTATGATATCACAAGTACTTTGCTATGATATCACAACAATTACTTTGCTATGATATCACAACAATTACTTTGCTATGACGTCACAACAATTACTTTGCTATGATGTCACAAGTAATTTGCTATGATATCACAACAATTACTTTGCTATGATATCACAACAAGTACTTTGCTATGATATCACAAGTACTTTGCTATGATATCACAACAATTACTTTGCTATGATATCACAACAAGTACTTTGCTATGATATCACAACAAGTACTTTGCTATGATATCACAACAAGTACTTTGCTATGATATCACAAGTACTTTGCTATGATGTCACAACAATTACTTTGCTATGATGTCACAAGTACTTTGCTATGATGTCACAACAATTACTTTGCTATGATGTCACAACAATTACTTTGCTATGATGTCACAAGTACTTTGCTATGATGTCACAACAATTACTTTGCTATGATGTCACAAGTACTTTGCTATGATGTCACAACAATTACTTTGCTATGATGTCACAACAATTACTTTGCTATGATGTCACAAGTACTTTGCTATGATGTCACAACAATTACTTTGCTATGATGTCACAAGTACTTTGCTATGATGTCACAACAATTACTTTGCTATGATGTCACAACAATTACTTTGCTATGATGTCACAAGTACTTTGCTATGATGTCACAACAAGTACTTTGCTATGATATCACAAGTACTTTGCTATGATGTCACAACAATTACTTTGCTATACTGACTGACTGAACACAACACATGTTTGGGTCTACTTGACATTGTTTTCTTCACAGACAAACATATGGAGGGCGGACAACTAGAAAGAGGGTTCTTGCCTACACTTGGCAGAGAAATACCTTCCTTGATGAAAATTCTTCCAACAACACAATGCAATGGGCAACTTGTACATAGCGACACCATACCATGCCAGAATGGTTATGAGTGAGTGGTTCGTCAGTCTGTCTGTGAATACTGCCAACTTGTATGCGACCGACAACATTCTTATCACCATATATCACTTGTCCTTGATAGGGAGTGAACCTGTGGCCCTTGATGATAGTGGTGAAAGGTGAGATCTAATGACAGTGAGCTAGATCACTCGACCACGGAGGCTTCATAGTGCCCACTCAGGTGACTAGCACACCTTGTAGAATCAGAGTATATGTTATGTGGGGGTTAATTTAAGGTATAATGCAAATTCATCTGTGTGGAATTAGTTCAAGTTCTTACAACTTATATTAATCACTCTCGAGACCTCATTCCGGATGGAATCCATCGCCATGAGGGAGAGAAGAGGCATGTGAAATTTAAATGCCTTGCCTAAGGGCACAATGGCAACAGCAACCATTTGTGTGGAATTAACCCAATTGTTTTCCACCAGGTATTTGAACAGTGGATGATGAAATAGTGTTAAGAAATAAGCCACGGATCAGCCATATGAAGGAAACTACTTCATTCCGGATCGACCCCCCCCAAACAAGTATTCATGCCTAATATAAAAATAGCACATTCCCCAAATTCAGTGGTTGTAACCCGTGCTCGAGATCTTGTGATTATTCACATTATGTGCAGGTTTGGTCAAGATTGCTGCAGAAATAACGTCTATTATTGTGCTTGTTAGGTAACTATGGATGCCCGATTCATGGGTAATCACAATAGATGCTCATCTTGAGCCAATCAGATATGAAACATGGCATGCATAATAAATGTTAAGAATGGCAACGAGTATTCGAGTACTTGGAATAATGTCAGAAAAAGAAACTGGCTGAAAAAATTAGCATTCTGTGTCATCAGAAGTAAATCAATGCCAATTAATTCAATTTTCATTAAACACAGTAATTATCTTAATCCAGGACCATAACCGGGGGGGGGGGGGAATAAACCACACACTGTACCATTAGTGTGAAAATAATCCTTGTTTGCAGGTATTCTTTCAATAAACAAGTGAACAGTTTGACATTATTGGCAGGTGTTTGTGTCGCTTATATCTTTTGTCGCTTAAGATGAAGAATAAACAAATAAATTTGATGCGAGATTAATCAAAGGTTGTAGCTACACATTTGATAGTAAACAGTTATATGTTTGTTTACTAATTATTAGAGAAAGTAATTACCAGCTGACTACAGTCATGTTCGCAATTTGCTGCAGAAACCTTTTGAAGAGGGTTTTGGCACGGTTTAATTATGTCAATAAAAGTTGAATAAACTGAATAAAGCTATGTTTCACACGGTTTAATCCTTTTATTCCCACTTGCTGTTGTCCAATAGTACTCTTATTCCCACTTCATAGGTAAATGACCATTCTAAATTTTTGGCGAATGCACAAGTTCAAATTGAGTTTGTCCGCAACAAACGCAGTGGACAAACTCTTGTTGTTGGTGGTTACAGGTTCATGGTATGATATATATATATATATATATATAGTTGCTGTCTGTCTGCGTGTCTGTCCGTCCGTTTGATTGTATTTGATCTTAAACACTGCAACATAAATCCTCTTATTCCCACACCCGTTTTTACCTAATTTTATATAAGTGGGAACAATAGGACTACACCGTTTCACACCACCCCTGGGTTTACCTTTATTACAACGAAATGTTTTTATCACATAATCAAGTAAATTAGCAACAGTTTTGAGACATCCGAAATACTTACCAAATATCTGAAATCGAACATAGATCCCATTATTACAATGTACATGTAGCCAAGAATACATGATCGTCCAGCGGAAGTGTGTACTCGAGTATCAAAATTGCTACTCGTTGCCATCCGTAATAAATATATTACACTTCATTTAGCAGATTTTTGCCATTACAGAATGAAATGTACATACAGAAAGAAACAAGACAAATTTTACAATTTATTTCATTTATCTATGAAGTAATTTGATCCTTTATTACAAATAATTACATGATGTAAATGTATTCAACATGGATCAACATAAAGACATGAACAGAAAGCACTTGATCAGCACTAAGAATATATAATTATTCAATTTGCCACAGTACACACTAGTCATTGATGCACTGAATATAAGAGAGCCGTAGCCATGAGAAAACAAACATGGTGGTCAAGAATGAGCAATAATGCTTAACCCTGTCAACAAACTCAACAGTGTAAGTAAAGTGTTTGTTTATTATAGTATCATCCCTATTTAAAGGGCCAGCCATTTCTGACTTATGAGACACCTCTTTTTATGAACATCAGTACTTCCCGAATCCTATGCCAGGCTGGTATGCAATTGGTAACCATTATTTAACTAGTTGGCGGCTCACCAACCGGCCATATCAGAATGAACCCCTGATGAGGTTCAAACCTTTGACCTCCCGCTCCGTAGGCGGACGCCGTAACCACTAGGCCACAGAGTGTATTTAAGAATAACACAAAGTTATCTACAAACACTTACGATGCAGTTGATACATATAAAATATCAGGGTTAATATTGTATTAGTGGATCACAAGTTATATATATAATGTTGAAAATAACTACTTAAATAGAATGAAACAATATCTGGTCATTATAGGTGTGCCTGATAGCCGTGCTGGACACATGTCGCTGTCTCGTGCAGGAGTAGTAATAGTTCAGTCTATTTACCCTCGCTCCCGCAGAGCGTATGGTGAGCAAAGCTTGAGTATTTTCTCGGTAGTTCTATGATATGTGACATATTTTAACTTGAAAATGTATGTATATGAATGTTGTTCTCACTGTCCACAATGTGTGAAGAATTTCCATTCACTGGTCGAGACATTGTGTCTGACACATGGATAACCTTGAACTTTGTCATAGTGTGACATTACCAGTTCAATCACCATTGTGTCTGACACATGGATAACCTTGAACTTTGTCATAGTGTGACATTACCAGCTCAGTCACCATTGTGTCCGACACATGGATAACCTTGAACTTTGTCATAGTGTGACATTACCAGTTCAGTCACCATTGTGTCTGACACATGGATAACCTTGAACTTTGTCATAGTGTGACATTACCAGTTCAGTCACCATTGTGTCTGACACACAGATAACCTTGAACTTTGTCATACAGTGACATTACCAGCTCAGTCACCATTGTGTCTGACACACAGATAACCTTGAACTTTGTCATAGTGTGACATTACCAGCTCAGTCACCATTGTGTCTGACACACAGATAACCTTGAACTTTGTCATAGTGTGACATTACCAGCTCAGTCACCATTGTGTCTGACACACAGATAACCTTGAACTGTGTCATAGTGTGACATTACCAGCTCAGTCACCATTGTGTCTGACACACAGATAACCTTGAACTTTGTCATACAGTGACATTACCAGCTCAGTCATCATTGTGTCTGACACACAGATAACCTTGAACTTTGTCATAGTGTGACATTACCAGCTCAGTCACCGTTGTGTCTGACACACAGATAACCTTGAACTTTGTCATACAGTGACATTACCAGCTCAGTCACCAATGTGTCTGACAAAAGATAACCTTGAACTTTGTCATACAGTGACATTACCAGCTCAGTCACCAATGTGTCTGACACACAGATAACCTTGAACTTTGTCATAATAGTGACATTACCAGCTCAGTCACCAATGTGTCTGACACACAGATAACCTTGAACTTTGTCATACAGTGACATTACCAGCTCAGTCACCAATGTGTCTGACACACAGATAACCTTGAACTTTATATAATAGTGACATTACCAGCTCAGTCACCAATGTGTCTGACACACAGATAACCTTGAACTTTGTCATACAGTGACATTACCAGCTCAGTCACCAATGTGTCTGACACACAGATAACCTTGAACTTTATATAATAGTGACATTACCAGCTCAGTCACCAATGTGTCTGACACACAGATAACCTTGAACTTTGTCATACAGTGACATTACCAGCTCAGTCACCAATGTGTCTGACACACAGATAACCTTGAACTTTATATAATAGTGACATTACCAGCTCAGTCACCAATGTGTCTGACACACAGATAACCTTGAACTTTGTCATACAGTGACATTACCAGCTCAGTCACCAATGTGTCTGACACACAGATAACCTTGAACTTTATATAATAGTGACGGTCATTGTTTGTGTGATATATGCCTGTCCTATTCAGAAATAGCTGAATGTTTCGCTCGGCATATCGCCTCAATATGAGGAATAATTTTGCCAATTCAATGTTAATACAAATTTATTTAGCTTGATTGTGAAACAAGTTTTTACAACGTTATATTAATATTAATCACTCTCGAGAAATCATTCCTGATGAAATCCATCGCCATGAGGGAGAGAGAAGAAACAATGTGGAATTTAAATGCCTTGCCTAAGGGCACAATTGTAACAGCTACAGCTGGGTGTGAACTCGGGACTTTTCACAGCTGAAGTAAACACACTACCACGACTTCCACAATAATTTCAATGTAAATCCCTAGAATTGTTTCACACTCACCTTGTACCTTGAGGTGTTCTACATGACCAGTGACCCGTCACAAAATGTATGTTAATCACAACATAAATGTTAGATACAACATTAAATAAAAAATTAAAATGAGGACATGATCTGACGGTAATTTATCAGGGGCTGAAATATCTTCTAGTACCCTGGCCTTTGAATAAGTCTCTAGACAACAATATTGGTTAATCTAGTACATTCTAGTTCTTCTATTCCCCATCGTTGTATCAAATACACAGGCACAAGACACAATTTTTGTTTGCCCTATGGTTATATATTAATGTTTAACATTATTTACTATACGGCCATAGGGCTAACAAAAAGTGTCTTGTGCCTGTGATCAAATATAAAACAAACGCATATAAACAATAACAAGCACAACCATTTTGTAAAGCATGCTGCCCAACAATATCGTATTATTGTCTGTCCCACTACCCATTGCTTGTGCATATTACATGTAAATTTATTTAAAATTATTTAATCATAACTGGAAATTTGGGAGTCAAAATATACAATGCAGGTTATAAAATGATGTGCAGGTTATAAAATGATGTGATGTCAAAATCCTAATGGAGCGAGGTTCTCCACATATTGTAATAGCGATGCATCTTCGTTTTGCAAATACAGCTTATGGGGAAAATAAGTATACAAGTAGTATATGCATGTACAATACCGACAGGTAGGACAGACCTTAGTATACCAGTAGTATATGCATATACAATACCGGTAGGTAGGACAGACCTTAGTATACAAGTAGTATATGCATGTACAATACCGACAGGTAGGTCAGACCTTAGTATACCTGTAGTATACACATGTACAATATGGTAGGTAGGACAGACTTTAGTATACCTGTAGTATACACATGTACAATACGGTAGGTAGGACAGACTTTAGTATACCTGTAGTATACACATGTACAATACGGTAGGTAGGACAGACCTTAGTATACCAGTAGTATATACATGTACAATACCGACAGGTAGGACAGACCTTAGTATACAAGTAGTATATACATGTACAATACCGACAGGTAGGACAGACCTTAGTATACAAATAGTATATGCATGTACAATACCGACAGGTAGGACAGACCTTAGTAAACAAGTAGTATATGCATGTACAATACCGACAGGTAGGACAGACCTTAGTATACCAGTAGTATATGCATATACAATACCGGTAGGTAGGACAGACCTTAGTATACAAGTAGTATATGCATGTACAATACCGACAGGTAGGTCAGACCTTAGTATACCTGTAGTATACACATGTACAATACGGTAGGTAGGACAGACCTTAGTATACAAGTAGTATATGCATGTACAATACCGACAGGTAGGTCAGACCTTAGTATACCTGTAGTATACACATGTACAATATGGTAGGTAGGACAGACTTTAGTATACCTGTAGTATACACATGTACAATACGGTAGGTAGGACAGACTTTAGTATACCTGTAGTATACACATGTACAATACGGTAGGTAGGACAGACCTTAGTATACCAGTAGTATATACATGTACAATACCGACAGGTAGGACAGACTTTAGTATACCTGTAGTATACACATGTATAATACGGTAGGTAGGACAGATCTTAGTATACCAGTAGTATATACATGTATAATACCGATAGGTAGGACAGACCTTAGTATACAAGTAGTATATGCATGTACAATACTGATAGGTAGGACAGACTTTAGTATACAAGTAGTATATGCATGTACAATACCGATAGGTAGGGCAGACCTTAGTATACAAGTAGTATACACATGTACAATACCGGTAGGTAGGACATACTTTAGTATACCAGTAGTATATGCATGTACAATACTGATAGGTAGGACAGACCTTAGTATACAAGTAGTATATGCATGTACAATACGGTAGGTAGGACAGACTTTAGTATACCTGTAGTATACACATGTACAATATGGTAGGTAGGACAGACTTTAATATACCAGTAGTATACACATGTACAATATGGTAGGTAGGTAGGACAGACCTTAGTATACCAGTAGTATATACATGTACAATACCGACAGGTAGGACAGACTTTAGTATACCTGTAGTATACACATGTACAATATGGTAGGTAGGACAGACTTTAGTATACCTGTAGTATATACATGTACAATATGATAGGTAGGACAGACTTTAGTATACACATGTACAATAGGGGTACAATTTAGTAAGTAGTATAAGTACAGGTAGGTAGGACAGACTTTAGTATACCTGTAGTATATACATGTACAATACGATAGGTAGGACAGACTTTAGTATACCTGTAGTATACACATGTACAATATGGTAGGTAGGACAGACTTTAGTATACCTGTAGTATACACATGTACAATATGGTAGGTAGGACAGACTTTAGTATACCAGTAGTACACCATGTACAATATGGTAGGTAGGACAGACTTTAGTGTACCTGTAGTATACACATGTACAATACGGTAGGTAGGACAGACTTTAGTATACCAGTAGTATATACATGTACAATATGGTAGGTAGGACAGACTTTAGTGTACCTGTAGTATACACATGTACAATACGGTAGGTAGGACAGACTTTAGTATACCAGTAGTATACACATGTACAATATGGTAGGTAGGACAGACTTTAGTATACCTGTAGTATACACATGTACAATACGGTAGGTAGGACAGACTTTAGTATACCAGTAGTACACCATGTACAATATGGTAGGTAGGACAGACTTTAGTGTACCTGTAGTATACACATGTACAATACGGTAGGTAGGACAGACTTTAGTATACCAGTAGTATATACATGTACAATATGGTAGGTAGGACAGACTTTAGTGTACCTGTAGTATACACATGTACAATACGGTAGGTAGGACAGACTTTAGTATACCAGTAGTATATACATGTACAATACCGATAGGTAGGACAGACCTTAGTATACCAGTAGTATATGCATGTACAATACCGATAGGTAGGACAGACTGTAGTATACCTGTAGTATACACATGTACAATACGGTAGGTAGGACAGACTTTAGTATACCTGTAGTATACACATGTACAATACGATAGGTAGGACAGACTTTAGTATACCTGTAGTATACACATGTACAATACAGTAGGTAGGACAGACTTTAGTATACCTGTAGTATACACATGTACAATACCGATAGGTAGGACAGACTGTAGTATACCTGTAGTATATACATGTACAATATGATAGGTAGGACAGACTTTAGTATACACATGTACAATATGGTAGGTAGGACAGACTTTAGTATACCAGTAGTATACACATGTACAATACGGTAGGTAGGACAGACTTTAGTATACCTGTAGTATATACATGTACAATACCGATAGGTAGGACAGACTTTAGTATACCTGTAGTATACACATGTACAATATGGTAGGTAGGACAGACTTTAGTATACCTGTAGTATACACATGTACAATATGGTAGGTAGGACAGACTTTAGTATACCAGTAGTACACCATGTACAATATGGTAGGTAGGACAGACTTTAGTGTACCTGTAGTATACACATGTACAATACGGTAGGTAGGACAGACTTTAGTATACCAGTAGTATATACATGTACAATATGGTAGGTAGGACAGACTTTAGTGTACCTGTAGTATACACATGTACAATACGGTAGGTAGGACAGACTTTAGTATACCAGTAGTATACACATGTACAATATGGTAGGTAGGACAGACTTTAGTATACCTGTAGTATACACATGTACAATACGGTAGGTAGGACAGACTTTAGTATACCAGTAGTACACCATGTACAATATGGTAGGTAGGACAGACTTTAGTGTACCTGTAGTATACACATGTACAATACGGTAGGTAGGACAGACTTTAGTATACCAGTAGTATATACATGTACAATATGGTAGGTAGGACAGACTTTAGTGTACCTGTAGTATACACATGTACAATACGGTAGGTAGGACAGACTTTAGTATACCAGTAGTATATACATGTACAATACCGATAGGTAGGACAGACCTTAGTATACCAGTAGTATATGCATGTACAATACCGATAGGTAGGACAGACTGTAGTATACCTGTAGTATACACATGTACAATACGGTAGGTAGGACAGACTTTAGTATACCTGTAGTATACACATGTACAATACGATAGGTAGGACAGACTTTAGTATACCTGTAGTATACACATGTACAATACAGTAGGTAGGACAGACTTTAGTATACCTGTAGTATACACATGTACAATACCGATAGGTAGGACAGACTGTAGTATACCTGTAGTATGTACAATACCGGTAGGTAGGACAGACCTTAGTATACAAGTAGTATATGCATGTACAATACCGACAGGTAGGACAGACCTTAGTATACAAGTAGTATATACATGTACAATACCGACAGGTAGGTCAGACCTTAGTATACCTGTAGTATACACATGTACAATATGGTAGGTAGGACAGACTTTAGTATACCTGTAGTATACACATGTACAATACGGTAGGTAGGACAGACTTTAGTGTACCTGTAGTATACGCATGTATAATCCGGTAGGTAGGACAGATCTTAGTATACCAGTAGTATATACATGTACAATACCGATAGGTAGGACAGACCTTAGTATACAAGTAGTATATGCATGTACAATACTGATAGGTAGGACAGACTTTAGTATACAAGTAGTATATGCATGTACAATACTGATAGGTAGGACAGACTTTAGTATACAAGTAGTATACACATGTACAATACCGGTAGGTAGGACATACTTTAGTATACCAGTAGTATATGCATGTACAATACTGATAGGTAGGACAGACCTTAGTATACAAGTAGTATATGCATGTACAATACGGTAGGTAGGACAGACTTTAGTATACCTGTAGTATACACATGTACAATCGGTAGGTAGGTAGGACAGACCTTAGTATACCAGTAGTATAAACATGTACAATATGGTAGGTAGGTAGGACAGACCTTAGTATACCAGTAGTATATACATGTACAATACCGACAGGTAGGACAGACTTTAGTATACCTGTAGTATACACATGTACAATATGGTAGGTAGGACAGACTTTAGTATACCTGTAGTATGTACAATACGATAGGTAGGACAGACTTTAGTATACCTGTAGTATACACATGTACAATATGGTAGGTAGGACAGACTTTAGTATACCAGTAGTATACACATGTACAATACGGTAGGTAGGACAGACTTTAGTATACCTGTAGTATAAACATGTACAATACCGATAGGTAGGACAGACTTTAGTATACCTGTAGTATACACATGTACAATATGGTAGGTAGGACAGACTTTAGTATACCTGTAGTATACACATGTACAATATGGTAGGTAGGACAGACATTAGTATACCTGTAGTATACACATGTACAATACGGTAGGTAGGACAGACTTTAGTATACCAGTAGTACACCATGTACAATATGGTAGGTAGGACAGACTTTAGTGTACCTGTAGTATACACATGTACAATACGGTAGGTAGGACAGACTTTAGTATACCAGTAGTATATACATGTACAATATGGTAGGTAGGATAGACTTTAGTGTACCTGTAGTATACACATGTACAATATGGTAGGTAGGACAGACTTTAGTATACCAGTAGTATATACATGTACAATACCGATAGGTAGGACAGACCTTAGTATACCAGTAGTATATGCATGTACAATACCGATAGGTAGGACAGACTGTAGTATACCTGTAGTATACACATGTACAATACGGTAGGTAGGACAGACTTTAGTATACCTGTAGTATACACATGTACAATACGATAGGTAGGACAGACTTTAGTATACATGTAGTATACACATGTACAATACGGTAGGTAGGACAGACTTTAGTATACCTGTAGTATACACATGTACAATACCGATAGGTAGGACAGACTGTAGTATACCTGTAGTATGTACAATACCGGTAGGTAGGACAGACCTTAGTATACAAGTAGTATATGCATGTACAATACCGACAGGTAGGACAGACCTTAGTATACAAGTAGTATATACATGTACAATACCGACAGGTAGGTCAGACCTTAGTATACCTGTAGTATACACATGTACAATATGGTAGGTAGGACAGACTTTAGTATACCTGTAGTATACACATGTACAATACGGTAGGTAGGACAGACTTTAGTATACCTGTAGTATACACATGTACAATACGGTAGGTAGGACAGACCGTAGTATACCAGTAGTATATACATGTACAATACCGACAGGTAGGACAGAC
>CM026390.1:98818625-98844516 GCA_014843695.1 Archivesica marissinica | reverse complement strand
ATGGTGAATGTGACTGTAGATGTAAGCATCATGTACATTATATAGCATTCAGTCAGGTGTGTGATACATTGAGATGGTGAATGTGACTGTAGATGTAAGCATCATGTACATTATATAGCATTCAGTCAGGTGTGTGATACATTGAGATGGTGAATGTGACTGTAGATGTAAGCATCATGTACATTATATAGCATTCAGTCAGGTGTGTGATACATTGAGATGGTGAATGTGACTGTAGATGTAAGCATCATGTACATTATATAGCATTCAGTCAGGTGTGTGATACATTGAGATGGTGAATGTGACTGTAGATGTAAGCATCATGTACATTATATAGCATTCAGTCAGGTGTGTGATACATTGAGATGGTGAATGTGACTGTAGATGTAAGCATCATGTACATTATATAGCATTCAGTCAGGTGTGTGATACATTGAGATGGTGAATGTGACTGTAGATGTATACTATTATGTACCGGTAAACTAATATATATATATACATGGTCTTATGTACACAGGTGGCTGTGCTACAGTGTGGGCCAAACACCATTGTCTATTGTCAGTGACTAAACAATAACATGTGAAATTGTATGTGTCATGTGGCCCATTACCCATTGTCACAGACTACCGTAATCAATAAACTTGTGAGAATGTATGTGTCATGTGGACCAAACACCATTACCCATTGTCACAGACTACCGTAATCAATGAACCTGTGAGAATGTATGTGTCATGTGGACCAAACACCATTACCCATTGTCACAGACTACCGTAATCAATGAACCTGTACGAATGTATGTGTCATGTGGACCAAACACCATTACCCATTGTCACAGACTACCGTAATCAATGAACCTGTACGAATGTATGTGTCATGCGGACCAAACACCATTACCCATTGTCACAGACTACCGTAATCAATGAACCTGTGAGAATGTATGTGTCATGTGGACCAAACACCATTACCCATTGTCACAGACTACCGTAATCAATGAACCTGTGAGAATGTATGTGTCATGTGGACCAAACACCATTACCTAGTCACAGACTACCGTAATCAATGAACCTGTACGAATGTATGTGTCATGCGGACCAAACACCATTACCTAGTCACAGACTACCGTAATCAATAAACCTATGAGAATGTATGTAGCATGTATGTAGCATGTGTGTAGCATGTGTGTAGCATGTATGTAGCATGTATGTAGATTGTATGTAGCATGTATGTCGAATGTATGTAGCATGTATGTAGCATGTATGTAGAATGTATGTAGATTGTATGTAGCATGTATGTAGATTGTATGTAGAATGTATGTAGATTGTATGTAGAATGTATGTAGCATGTATGTAGATTGTATGTAGAATGTATGTAGCATGTATGTAGCATGTATGTAGCATGTATGTAGCATGTATGTAGAATGTATGTAGCATGTATGTAGAATGTATGTAGCATGTATGTAGATTGTATGTAGCATGTATGTAGCATGTATGTAGAATGTATGTAGCATGTATGTAGAATGTATGTAGCATGTATGTAGAATGTATGTAGCATGTATGTAGCATGTATGTAGATTGTATGTAGCATGTATGTAGAATGTATGTAGCATGTATGTAGATTGTATGTAGAATGTATGTAGCATGTATGTAGCATGTATGTAGAATGTATGTAGCATGTATGTAGCATGTATGTAGCATGTATGTAGCATGTATGTAGAATGTGAACCACCATTACATAGTGTCACAGACTAAACAATCAAGGACTAACAACTGTCCCTGACAAGTGCCTCCCAGTCATACACAGTATTGAGTGTTGGAAGTATGTAGATAACGTGTGAGAATATATGTGGCCTGTATTATGATTTTTAGCGGCAGCATTAGAAATTGTGGATGGCCCTGAAACTGGCTCTGGACGTGTAGAAGTAGTACGAAATGGTTTAAGGGGAACCATCTGTGATGATTCCTGGGATAACAACGATGCTACTGTTGTTTGCAAAATGGTTGGATATAGGTATGTGTACGTGTATGCATGTATGTGTGCAATATCTATTGTAGCTTTAATGCTCAAGTATACTGTCATAGGGCGAGGACGCAGAATAAACTGCATTTACAGTAGAATAATATTTTTGCCAGAGCCAAATAAGACATAATTATAATACGAGGAATACGTAATGATGAATTGACCAATGATTGCAGACTGAAGCTGTTAGGGACATCATTCATGACGTCTATTCTGACATATAAATATTATTTTTGGTCATCTAAACATGACACTGTCACTCCATTTAGAGCATGATTGCATCCTTATCTAACACTTCTCAGCCTAAAGTAAAGTGAATGATCGAATAATATTTCAGAAATGAACATAGAAAGCCATTACCGGTATTATCACTTGTGGCTAGCGTCACTCGTGATAATAACGCTTTTAATGTTCATTCGATAAAATGTAATTTGATCATTATTATTCATATACTGAAACAAGCAAATATCCTCTTCCTTAAATATCAAACCTCTCACAGGGAAGTAGTCCTATTCCTTCTATAATATCTATTTCAGTAATTGATTATGGTACAAACAATGATCAGTACTGTGTATGTGTTTTACGTTTATTTATCGTCGCTACCGGTTGCCCATATGAGTGATGCCTCCTGAAGAGATTAGTCATTTTAGATTTTGGAGGATAGTGTATGATACAGACAGAGACCCATTCCAGAGTCTCCTCTGGTTCTCCTCTGGTTCTTTTACGTGCACAGTGTAAAGCACTGACACAAGACCTTGGTTTAACGTCCCATCTGAAAAACTGTTAATTTTATTAGGGTCAGACGGGGGATCGAACCTGCGATCCTTGGATTACCAGTCCAGCGTATTACCACTGGACTACAGATCTGTCTGTATTAGTTTAAACATATTTTATTCAGTTCATTCAATATATATACGGTATATAAATACAACAGGATATCTGAAATGGATTGGAAAACAAGCTGAGAGCTTATGTAAGTTCCTGTCTGTATTAGTACACATGTAGTATGATAATATTTTAATGCTCAATTCAGTTTTGCATGTAAATTATACATGTGAATACAAAACCTCGAACCTGCGATCCCTTGATTACCAGTCCAGCGTGTTACCACTGGACTACCGATCCATCCCTGATCAGTATGGTACAAACAATGACCAGTATGGTACAAACAATGACCAGTAATATACAAACAATGACCAGTAATATACAAACAATGACCAGTAATATACAAACAATGACCAGTAATATACAAACAATGACCAGTAATATACAAACAATGACCAGTATGGTACAAACAATGACCAGTATGGTACAAACAATGACCAGTAATATACAAACAATGACCAGTATGGTACAAACAATGACCAGTATGGTACAAACAATGACCAGTATGGTACAAACAATGACCAGTACAGTACAAACAATGACCAGTATGGTACAAACAATGACCAGTATGGTACAAACAATGACCAGTAATATACAAACAATGACCAGTATGGTACAAACAATGACCAGTATGGTACAAACAATGACCAGTATGGTACAAACAATAACCAGTAATATACAAACAATGACCAGTATGGTACAAACAATGACCAGTAATATACAAACAATGACCAGTAATATACAAACAATGATCAGTATGGTACAAACAATGACCAGTATGGTACAAACAATGACCAGTAATATACAAACAATGACCAGTATGGTACAAACAATGACCAGTATGGTACAAACAATGACCAGTAATATACAAACAATGACCAGTAATATACAAACAATGATCAGTATGGTACAAACAATGACCAGTACAGTACAAACAATGACCAGTAATATACAAACAATGACCAGTATGGTACAAACAATGACCAGTATGGTACAAACAATGACCAGTAATATACAAACAATGACCAGTATGGTACAAACAATGACCAGTAATATACAAACAATGACCAGTATGGTACAAACAATGACCAGTACAGTACAAACAATGACCAGTACAGTACAAACAATGACCAGTAATATACAAACAATGACCAGTATGGTACAAACAATGACCAGTACAGTACAAACAATGACCAGTAATATACAAACAATGACCAGTATGG
Organism: Archivesica marissinica; assembly: GCA_014843695.1. Lineage (NCBI taxonomy): Eukaryota > Metazoa > Mollusca > Bivalvia > Venerida > Vesicomyidae > Archivesica > Archivesica marissinica. The sequence goes on along the minus strand of CM026390.1, from coordinate 98,840,392 downwards.
TACAAACAATGACCAGTATGGTACAAACAATGACCAGTACAGTACAAACAATGACCAGTATGGTACAAACAATGACCAGTACAGTACAAACAATGACCAGTAATATACAAACAATGACCAGTATGGTACAAACAATGACCAGTATGGTACAAACAATGACCAATACAGTACAAACAATGACCAGTAATATACAAACAATGACCAGTATGGTACAAACAATGACCAATACAGTACAAACAATAACCAGTAATATACAAACAATGACCAATACAGTACAAACAATGACCAGTAATATACAAACAATGACCAGTAATATACAAACAATGACCAGTAATATACAAACAATGATCAGTATGGTACAAACAATGACCAGTACAGTACAAACAATGACCAGTATGGTACAAACAATGACCAGTATGGTACAAACAATGACCAGTAATATACAAACAATGACCAGTAATATACACACAATGTTCTTGGTAGTCTTGATGTAGATCAAGTCACTATCAACACTATGCTGGGAACATCATCGTCAAGATTGAACAGTTATTTCAACCCTATTCAGATACATTGTTTTTATTTCTATACATCATGAGTGCTAAGTGAGTTCATTTATATTGTTATTCTGTGTGGATATTGTTATCTGTCACCAATTGACATTGGATTCAATAAATACTTACTGCATGACTTACCATATGTCAGTGCTTTATTGTAGATTTGGGGAAGCTGTGATGGGTGGAACGTATGGACAAGGGACTGGGGCCATTTGGTTAGATGATATTGAATGTACAGGAGCAGAGACGTCACTGTCTGCCTGTAAAATGAGCAATTGGGGAGTGAGTGATTGTATTCATTCAGAAGATGCTGGTGTCATCTGCTCAAACATACCACCACAAACAGAGATTCCACAAGGTGGGTAACTGTCCACAAACAGAGATTATACAGGGTAGGTAACTGACCACAAACAGAGATTCCACAGGGTAGGTAACTGACCACAAACAGAGATTCCACAAGGTGGGTAACTGTCCACAAACAGAGATTCAACAGGGTAGGTAACTGTCCACAAACAGAGATTCAACAGGGTAGGTAACTGTCCACAAATAGAGATTCCTCAAGGTAGGTAACTGTCCACAAACAGAGATTCAACAAGGTAGCTAACTGTCCACAAACAGATTCCACAAGGTAGATAACTGGCCACAAACAGAGATTCTACAAGGTAGATAACTGGCCACAAACAGAGATTCCACAAGGTGGGTAACTGACCACAAACAGAGATTCTACAAGGTAGATAACTGTCCACAAACAGAGATTACACAAGGTGGGTAACTGACCACAAACAGAGATTATACAGGGTAGGTAACTGACCACAAACAGATATTCTACAAGGTAGATAACTGACCACAAACAGATTCCTCAAGGTAGATAACTGTCCACAAACACAGATTCCTCAAGGTAGATAACTGTCCACAAACAGAGATTCCACAAGGTAGGTAACTGTCCACAAACAGAGATTCCACAAGGTAGGTAACTGTCCACAAACAGAGATTCCACAAGGTAGGTAACGGTCCACAAACAGAGATTCAACAAGGTAGGTAACTGTCCACAAACAGAGATTCCACAAGGTAGGTAACTGTCCACAAACAGAGATTCAACAAGGTAGGTAACTGTTCACAAACAGAGATTCCACAAGGTAGATAACTGACCACAAACAGAGATTCAACAAGGTAGGTAACTGACCACAAACAGATATTCCACAAGGTAGGTAACTGTCCACAAACAGAGATTCCACAAGGTGGGTAACTGACCACAAACAGAGATTCCACAAGGTAGGTAACTGGCCACAAACAGAGATTCCACAAGGTGGGTAACTGTCCACAAACAGATATTTCACAAGGTAGGTAACTGTCCACAAACAGAGATTCCACAAGGTGGGTAACTGTCCACAAACAGAGATTCCACAAGGTAGGTAACTGACCACAAACAGACATTCCTCAAGATAGATAACTGACCACACACGTCACTCAATTGAGATGCCACAAGGTACATACTATTTACCAGAAAAAGTAAATAATGTCCGCAAGATCTCCTCAATGTTGACATTGAAACAAATAGAACATGTTATACAAATTTATTACAAAGATTTGTTCCTATTTTATGCCACATTTCCAGGTTAGAGCATTGAAAGAGCCCACCATGTCAGTGTCATTTAACCATGTATGGTGATATTGCAATTGTTTGTCATCACATTGTATTTTATTGTTTTGTCACTTCAGTAGAAACAAGACTAAGCAATCACCGTCAAATATAATGCATTGATGACTTGCACACTATTTCTAAGGGTTGTTCTCTGCCCCACTAGATAGTCCCGCCCCTAAGAGTGGGAGTCGTGATAACGCAGTGATGAGACAATCATGCGGCAGTAGTCTTGTATTTATTAACAACCACTTCCTTGATTTTCCAGTTGAAACTGGTACACTTGAGATTGTGTTAGTGGATGGTTCCTCTCCAGAAGAGGGTCGTGTTGAGGTGGTATATAATGGAGAGCAGGGTACCATCTGTGATGATGATTGGGATGATAATGACGCTACTGTTATCTGTACGATGCTCGGATACAAGTAAATATTGAACTTCTTATTCTTTTGATAATGTCTGTAAATGTCTTTGTTGATAATTGGTATTAATTAAGGATGGGTCCGCCTCTGTGGTCGAGTGGTTAAGGTCGCTGACTTGTATACCACTGTAACCTATCATCTCTGATGGTCACGGGTTCGAGCCCTGCTCAGGCCGTGTCTCATTTATATGAAAAAGTTGGCAGTTTCTTTACGGAGGTTGGTGCACCCAAGTACTGGTTAACCGCTGGAGCCTGCCCAGGAAAGGTGTTGTTAGGTAAACTGCCCGCCAGCGATATAGCCCAAAATGGTGCTGATGCAGGCGTTAAACCCGAAATATAACATAACATATAACATAAATAATTAAGGATGGCAATGAGTGCTCAGAAGAATGTCCGATTATCGAATATCAAAATAATAATCGAGTATTCCGGAAAATTCTGGCTGATAAAAACTAACAGTCTATATGTGGCGTCAGATGTAAATCAATGCCAAGTGTTCCTTTCAATGTTCAATAAACACAGTAATTATCTTAATCCAGGCAGTGACGGTGTCAATCCACAATTATAGATTTGGTGTAGCACCTATACAAGGGGTGTATGGACCACGCAGTGATGGTGTCAATCCACAATTAATGATTATGTTACAATTATAGATTTGGTGTAGCACCTATACAAGGGTTGTATGGACCAGGCAGTGACAGTGTCAATCCACAATTAATGATTATGTTACAATTATAGATTTGGTGTAGCACCTATACAAGGGTTGTATGGACCAGGCAGTGACAGTGTCAATCCACAATTAATGATTATGTTACAATTATAGATTTGGTGTAGCACCTATACAAGGGTTGTATGGACCAGGCAGTGACAGTGTCAATCCACAATTAATGATTATGTTACAATTATAGATTTGGTGTAGCACCTATACAAGGGTTGTATGGACCAGGCAGTGACAGTGTCAATCCACAATTAATGATTATGTTACAATTATAGATTTGGTGTAGCACCTATACAAGGGTTGTATGGACCAGGCAGTGACAGTGTCAATCCACAATTAATGATTATGTTACAATTATAGATTTGGTGTAGCACCTATACAAGGGTTGTATGGACCAGACAGTGACAGTGTCAATCCACAATTAATGATTATGTTACAATTATAGATTTGGTGTAGCACCTATACAAGGGTTGTATGGACCAGACAGTGACCGTGTCAATCCACAATTAATGATTATGTTACAATTATAGATTTGGTGTGGCACCTATACAAGGGTTGTATGGACCAGGCAGTGATAGTATCAGTATTTTACTGGATGATGTCGATTGTGCTGGAACAGAAACTTCGCTGTTAGAATGTAGTCATGCTGGCTGGCATAACAGTAACTGTGGGCATGGTGAAGATGCAGGAGTGGTATGCTACATGGGAGAAGACGACAGAGGTCAAGTAGACACAAGCGGTGGAGATGTGCTGAGTGGTGTTACTTGTGGTAGGTATAATGTTATACATGTAAATCTTGATGAGATACAATGAAAATTTGAGTGAGTAAATATACATGTCATACCTTGAGAATGTATAGAACTGTATCGGTAAATATACATGTTGTACCTTGAGAATGTATAGAACTGTATCAGTAAATATACATGTTGTACCTTGAGAATGTGTAGAACTGTATCAGTAAATATACATGTCATACCTTGAGAGTGTATAGAACTGTATCGGTAAATATACATATTGTACCTTGAGAATGTGTAGAACTGTATCGGTAAATATACATGTCATACATTGAGAGTGTATAGAACTGTATCGGTAAATATACATGTCATACCTTGAGAGTGTATAGAACTGTATCAGTAAATATACATGTCATACCTTGAGAGTGTATAGAACTGTATCAGTAAATATACATGTCATACCTTGAGAGTGTATAGAACTGTATCAGTAAATATATATGTCATACCTTGAGAATGTATAGAATATACATGTCATACCTTGAGAATGTATAGAACTGTATCAGTAAATATACATGTCATACCTTGAGAATGTATAGAACTGTATCAGTAAATATACATGTCATACCTTGAGAGTGTATAGAACTGTATCAGTAAATATACATGTTGTACCTTGAGAATGTATAGAATATACATGTCATACCTTGAGAATGTATAGAACTGTATCAGTAAATATACATGTCATACCTTGAGAGTGTATAGAACTGTATCAGTAAATATACATATTGTACCTTGAGAATGTGTAGAACTGTATCGGTAAATATACATGTCATACATTGAGAGTGTATAGAACTGTATCGGTAAATATACATGTCATACCTTGAGAGTGTATAGAACTGTATCGGTAAATATACATGTCATACCTTGAGAATGTATAGAACTGTATCAGTAAATATACATGTCATACCTTGAGAATGTATAGAACTGTATCGGTAAATATACATGTCATACCTTGAGAATGTATAGAACTGTATCAGTAAATATACATGTCATACCTTGAGAGTGTATAGAACTGTATCAGTAAATATACATGTCATACCTTGAGAGTGTATAGGACTGTATCAGTAAATATACATATCATACCTTGAGAGTGTATAGAACTGTATCAGTAAATATACATGTCATACCTTGAGAATGTATAGAACTGTATCAGTAAATATACATGTCATACCTTGAGAATGTATAGAATATACATGTCATACCTTGAGAATGTATAGAACTGTATCAGTAAATATACATGTCATACCTTGAGAATGTATAGAATATACATGTTGTACCTTGAGAATGTGTAGGACTGTATCAGTAAATATACATGTCATACCTTGAGAGTGTATAGAACTGTATCAGTAAATATACATGTTGTACCTTGAGAATGTATAGAATATACATGTTGTACCTTGAGAATGTATAGAACTGTATCAGTAAATATACATGTCATACCTTGAGAATGTATAGAACTGTATCAGTAAATATACATGTCATACCTTGAGAATGTATAGAATATACATGTTGTACCTTGAGAATGTATAGAACTGTATCAGTAAATATACATGTCATACCTTGAGAATGTATAGAATATACATGTTGTACCTTGAGAATGTATAGAACTGTATCAGTAAATATACATGTCATACCTTGAGAGTGTATAGAACTGTATCGGTAAATATACATGTTGTACCTTGAGAATGTATAGAACTGTATCAGTAAATATACATGTCATACCTTGAGAGTGTATAGAACTGTATCGTAAATATACATGTTGTACCTTGAGAATGTATAAATATACATGTTGTACCTTGAGAATGTATAGAACTGTATCAGTAAATATACATGTTATACCTTGAGAATGTATAGAATATACATGTTGTACATTGAGAATGTATAGAACTGTATCAGTAAATATACATGTCATACCTTGAGAGTGTATAGGACTGTATCAGTAAATATACATGTCATACCTTGAGAGTGTATAGAACTGTATCAGTAAATATACATGTTGTACCTTGAGAATGTATAGAATATACATGTCATACCTTGAGAATGTATAGAACTGTATCAGTAAATATACATGTCATACCTTGAGAGTGTATAGAACTGTATCAGTAAATATACATATTGTACCTTGAGAATGTGTAGAACTGTATCGGTAAATATACATGTCATACATTGAGAGTGTATAGAACTGTATCAGTAAATATACATGTCATACCTTGAGAGTGTATAGAACTGTATCAGTAAATATACATGTCATACCTTGAGAATGTATAGAACTGTATCAGTAAATATACATGTTGTACCTTGAGAATGTGTAGAACTGTATCAGTAAATATACATGTCATACCTTGAGAATGTATAGAACTGTATCAGTAAATATACATGTCATACCTTGAGAATGTATAGAACTGTATCAGTAAATATACATGTTGTACCTTGAGAATGTATAGAACTGTATCAGTAAATATACATGTCATACCTTGAGAATGTATAGAACTGTATCAGTAAATATACATGTCATACCTTGAGAGTGTATAGAACTGTATCAGTAAATATACATGTCATACCTTGAGAGTGTATAGAACTGTATCAGTAAATATACATGTCATACCTTGAGAATGTATAGAACTGTATCAGTAAATATACATGTTGTACCTTGAGAATGTGTAGAACTGTATCAGTAAATATACATGTCATACCTTGAGAGTGTATAGAACTGTATCGGTAAATATACATATTGTACCTTGAGAATGTGTAGAACTGTATCAGTAAATATACATGTCATACCTTGAGAGTGTATAGAACTGTATCGGTAAATATACATGTCATACCTTGAGAGTGTATAGAACTGTATCAGTAAATATACATGTCATACCTTGAGAGTGTATAGAACTGTATCAGTAAATATACATGTCATACCTTGAGAGTGTATAGAACTGTATCAGTAAATATACATGTCATACCTTGAGAATGTATAGAATATACATGTCATACCTTGAGAATGTATAGAACTGTATCAGTAAATATACATGTCATACCTTGAGAATGTATAGAACTGTATCAGTAAATATACATGTCATACCTTGAGAATGTATAGAACTGTATCAGTAAATATACATGTCATACCTTGAGAGTGTATAGAACTGTATCAGTAAATATACATGTTATACCTTGAGAATGTATAGAATATACATGTCATACCTTGAGAATGTATAGAACTGTATCAGTAAATATACATGTCATACCTTGAGAGTGTATAGAACTGTATCAGTAAATATACATGTCATACCTTGAGAATGTATGAATATACATACCTTGAGAAGTATAGAACTGTATCAGTAAATATACATGTCATACCTTGAGAATGTATAGAATATACATGTTGTACCTTGAGAATGTATAGAACTGTATCAGTAAATATACATGTCATACCTTGAGAGTGTATAGAACTGTATCGGTAAATATACATGTTGTACCTTGAGAATGTATAGAACTGTATCAGTAAATATACATGTCATACCTTGAGAGTGTATAGAACTGTATCGGTAAATATACATGTTGTACCTTGAGAATGTATAGAATATACATGTTGTACCTTGAGAATGTATAGAACTGTATCAGTAAATATACATGTTATACCTTGAGAATGTATAGAATATACATGTTGTACATTGAGAATGTATAGAACTGTATCAGTAAATATACATGTCATACCTTGAGAGTGTATAGAACTGTATCAGTAAATATACATGTCATACCTTGAGAGTGTATAGAACTGTATCAGTAAATATACATGTTGTACCTTGAGAATGTATAGAATATACATGTCATACCTTGAGAATGTATAGAACTGTATCAGTAAATATACATGTCATACCTTGAGAGTGTATAGAACTGTATCAGTAAATATACATATTGTACCTTGAGAATGTGTAGAACTGTATCGGTAAATATACATGTCATACCTTGAGAATGTATAGAACTGTATCAGTAAATATACATGTCATACCTTGAGAGTGTATAGAACTGTATCAGTAAATATACATGTCATACCTTGAGAGTGTATAGGACTGTATCAGTAAATATACATGTCATACCTTGAGAGTGTATAGAACTGTATCAGTAAATATACATGTCATACCTTGAGAATGTATAGAACTGTATCAGTAAATATACATGTCATACCTTGAGAATGTATAGAATATACATGTCATACCTTGAGAATGTATAGAACTGTATCAGTAAATATACATGTCATACCTTGAGAATGTATAGAATATACATGTTGTACCTTGAGAATGTGTAGGACTGTATCAGTAAATATACATGTCATACCTTGAGAGTGTATAGAACTGTATCAGTAAATATACATGTTGTACCTTGAGAATGTATAGAATATACATGTTGTACCTTGAGAATGTATAGAACTGTATCAGTAAATATACATGTCATACCTTGAGAATGTATAGAACTGTATCAGTAAATATACATGTCATACCTTGAGTATGTATAGAATATACATGTTGTACCTTGAGAATGTATAGAACTGTATCAGTAAATATACATGTCATACCTTGAGAATGTATAGAATATACATGTTGTACCTTGAGAATGTATAGAACTGTATCAGTAAATATACATGTCATACCTTGAGAATGTATAGAATATACATGTTGTACCTTGAGAATGTATAGAACTGTATAAGTAAATATACATGTCATACCTTGAGAATGTATAGAATATACATGTTGTACCTTGAGAATGTATAGAACTGTATCAGTAAATATACATGTCATACCTTGAGAGTGTATAGAACTGTATCGGTAAATATACATGTTGTACCTTGAGAATGTATAGAACTGTATCAGTAAATATACATGTTATACCTTGAGAATGTATAGAATATACATGTTGTACATTGAGAATGTATAGAACTGTATCAGTAAATATACATGTCATACCTTGAGAATGTATAGAATATACATGTTGTACCTTGAGAATGTATAGAACTGTATCAGTAAATATACATGTCATACCTTGAGAATGTATAGAATATACATGTTGTACCTTGAGAATGTATAGAACTGTATAAGTAAATATACATGTCATACCTTGAGAATGTATAGAATATACATGTTGTACCTTGAGAATGTATAGAACTGTATCAGTAAATATACATGTCATACCTTGAGAGTGTATAGAACTGTATCGGTAAATATGCATGTTGTACCTTGAGAATGTGTAGAACTGTATCAGTAAATATACATGTCATACCTTGAGAATGTATAGAACTGTATAAGTAAATATATACCATCAGAAAGCGTATTGGATGCATTATTATTTCTGTTTTCATTTGTAGGTTTACGTCCATTAGAAACTAACTCGAGAAAGAAGCGTGAAGAACCTGGAGGTCCGGGTGAGCGTGAACTTGCCCAGCCACCAAAGTTTGAGCGCATTATTGGTGGTTTTACTGCAGCAAAGGGGTTCTACCCGTGGCAAGTGGGTGTACGCAGACAGCTGGCAGAAGGGATCTACAGTCACTGGTGTGGCGGCACTATCCTCAGCCAAAACTGGATACTCAGCGCAGCTCATTGTTTCACGTAAGCTATGCTTGACCTAGTTAATGAAATGTTATCAACTGGTACAGTTAAAAAGTATGAACTTTATTTATTTCACAATGATTGTAAAACAAGCTTAGGCAAATTATATTTATCATACATGTATTTGTTTTACTTTAAGCATCACTTTATGCATGTGTAAATATATGTATACTATGTATATAAAAATGTATGTATGTCATGTATGTATGAAGAATAAATGAAAATAAGCATATATGTGGTCATTTGTGTTGGAGGAAACCAGAGTACCCGGAGAAACCCCACCCGTACCATCTCGCATATTTCCCAGTCCGAGAATCAAATACGGGTTGCATCGATGGAAAATGATAAATTAAAGCTATGTTTGCTAAAATAGGTTGGCAATGACTAAGGAAAGACATTGCGTTTAAATCAGATGGCAAGCTACACTCGCATATCAAGAATTCTCTGTCCTGCACTTTGCTTACATCTCGTATTCATTTATATTTTATGTATTGTCTCTATTCTTTATTCTCCAGGTTAGATAAGATTAAGGGACCTTGCATGCTGTACGTCTTGTATAATATTGATTGACTAGATAAGATATAATTCATTTAAGACTGCAAACTGGTTGAAAATGTTGGACAAAAAAATGAACAGTATTATTAGTGGGTACACGGGAATGTTGATAAGTTATATGTATAAATATGTTACAAACTGCATAACCTTTCAATACTTAAATGAAAGAAGAAACGTTGAAGAACATAATTATGGTAGCAGGTGTGATGGTAGAGAGTGTGGTGGTAGTGAGTGTGGTGGTAGTGAGTGTGATGGTAGTGAGTGTAATGGTAGTGTGTGTGGTGGTAGTGAGTGTGGTGGTAGTGAGTGTAGTGGTAGAGAGTGTGGTGGTAGTGAGTGTGGTGGTAGTGAGTGTGATGTAGTGAGTGCAGTGGTAGTGAGTGTGGTGGTAGTGAGTGTGATGGTAGAGAGTGTGGTGGTAGTGAGTGTGATGGTAGTGAGTGTGATGGTAGAGAGTGCAGTGGTAGTGAGTGTGATGGTAGAGAGTGCAGTGGTAGTGAGTGCAGTGGTAGTGAGTGTGGTGGTAGTGAGCGTAGTGGTAGTGAGTGTGATGGTAGAGAGTGTGGTGGTAGTGAGTGTAGTGGTAGTGAGTGCAGTGGTAGTGAGAGTGGTGGTAGTGAGTGCAGTGGTAGTGAGTGTGGTGGTAGTGAATGCAGTGGTAGTGAGTGTAGTGGTAGTGAGTGCAGTGGTAGTGAGTGTGATGGTAGTGAGTGTGGTGGTAGTGAGTGTGGTGGTAGTGAGTGTGATGGTAGAGAGTGTGGTGGTAGTGAGTGTGGTGGTAGTGAGTGTGATGGTAGTGAGTGTGGTGGTAGTGAGTGTGGTGGTAGTGAGTGTGATGGTAGTGAGTGTGATGGTAGTGAGTGTGGTGGTAGTGAGTGTGGTGGTAGTGAGTGTGGTGGTAGTGAGTGTGATGGTAGTGAGTGTGGTGGTAGTGAGTGTGGTGGTAGTGAGTGTGATGGTAGTGATGGTGGTAGTGAGTGCAGTGGTAGTGAGTGTGGTGGTAGTGAGTGTAATGGTAGTGAGTGTAGTGGTAGTGAGTGTGATGGTAGTGAGTGTGATGGTAGTGAGTGTGGTGGTAGTGAGTGTGGTGGTAGTGAGTGTGGTGGTAGTGAGTGTGGTGGTAGTGAGTGCAGTGGTAGTGAGTGTGGTGGTAGTGAGTGTGATGGTAGTGAGTGTAGTGGTAGTGAGTGTGATGGTAGTGAGTGTGATGGTAGTGAGTGTGGTGGTAGTGAGTGTGGTGGTAGTGAGTGTGATGGTAGTGAGTGTGGTGGTAGTGAGTGTGATGGTAGTGAGTGTTGGTAGGAGTGTGATGTAGTGTAGTGAGTGATGGTAGTGAGTGTGATGGTAGTGAGTGTGGGTAGTGAGTGTGATGGTAGTGAGTGTGGTGGTAGTGAGTTGGTGGTAGTGAGTGTGATGGTAGTGAGTGTGTGGTAGTGAGTGTGTGGTAGTGAGTGTGGTGGTAGTGAGTGTGGTGGTAGTGAGTGAGGTGGTAGTGAGTGTGGTGGTAGTGATGTGTGGTAGTGAGTGTGGTGGTAGTGAATGTGATGGTAGTGAGTGTGGTGGTAGTGAGTGTGAGTGGTAGTGAGTGTGGTGGTAGTGAGTGGTAGGGATGGTAGTGAGTGTGATGGTATAGAGTGTGGTGGTAGTGAGTGTGGTGGTAGTGAGTGTGGTGGTAGTGAGTGTGATGGTAGTGAGTGTGGTGGTAGTGAGTGTGGTGGTAGTGAGTGCAGTGGTAGTGAGTGTGATGGTAGTGAGTGTGGTGGTAGTGAGTGCAGTGGTAGTGAGTGTGATGGTAGTGAGTGTGGTGGTAGTGAGTGTGGTGGTAGTGAGTATGGTGGTAGTGAGTGTGATGGTAGTGAGTGTGGTGGTAGTGAGTGTGGTGGTAGTGAGTGCAGTGGTAGTGAGTGTGATGGTAGAGAGTGTGGTGGTAGTGAGTGCAGTGGTAGTGAGTGTGATGGTAGAGAGTGTGGTTGTAGTGAGTGTGGTGGTAGTGAGTGGTGGTAGTGAGTGCAGTGGTAGTGAGTGTGATGGTAGAGAGTGTGGTGGTAGTGAGTGCAGTGGTAGTGAGTGTGATGGTAGAGAGTGTGGTGGTAGTGAGTGTGATGGTAGTGAGTGTGGTGGTAGTGAGTGTGGTGGTAGTGAGTATGGTGATAGTGAATGTGATGGTAGTGAGTGTGATGGTAGTGAGTGTGGTGGTAGTGAGTGCAGTGGTAGTGAGTGTGATGGTAGAGAGTGTGGTGGTAGTGAGTGCAGTGGTAGTGAGTGTGATGGTAGAGAGTGTGGTGGTAGTGAGTGTGGTGGTAGTGAGTATGGTGGTAGTGAATGTGATGGTAGAGAGTGTGGTGGTAGTGAATGTGATGGTAGAGAGTGTGATGGTAGTAAGTGTGATGGTAGAGAGTGTGATGGTAGTGAGTGTGATGGTAGTGAATGTGATGGTAGAGAGTGTGATGGTAGTGAGTGTGGTGGTAGTGAGTGTGGTGGTAGTGAGTGTGATGGTAGTGAGTGTGGTGGTAGTGAGTGTGGTGGTAGTGAGTGCAGTGGTAGTGAGTGTGATGGTAGAGAGTGTGGTGGTAGTGAGTGCAGTGGTAGTGAGTGTGATGGTAGAGAGTGTGGTGGTAGTGAGTGTGATGGTAGTGAGTGTGGTGGTAGTGAGTGTGGTGGTAGTGAGTATGGTGATAGTGAATGTGATGGTAGTGAGTGTGATGGTAGTGAGTGTGGTGGTAGTGAGTGCAGTGGTAGTGAGTGTGATGGTAGAGAGTGTGGTGGTAGTGAGTGCAGTGGTAGTGAGTGTGATGGTAGAGAGTGTGGTGGTAGTGAGTGTGGTGGTAGTGAGTATGGTGGTAGTGAATGTGATGGTAGAGAGTGTGGTGGTAGTGAATGTGATGGTAGAGAGTGTGATGGTAGTAAGTGTGATGGTAGAGAGTGTGATGGTAGTGAGTGTGATGGTAGTGAATGTGATGGTAGAGAGTGTGATGGTAGTGAGTGTGGTGGTAGTGAGTGTGGTGGTAGTGAATGTGATGGTAGTGAGTGTGATGGTAGTGAGTGTGGTGGTAGTGAGTGCATGGTGGGGTGGTAGTGAGTGTGAGGTAGGTGTGGTGGTAGTGAGTGTGGGTAGAGAGTGTGGTGGTAGTGAGTGTGGTGGTAGTGAGTGTGGTGGTAGTGAGTGTGGTGGTAGTGAGTGCAGTGGTAGTGAGTGTGATGGTAGAGAGTGTGGTGGTAGTGAATGTGATGGTAGTGAGTGTGATGGTAGTGAGTGCAGTGGTAGTGAGTGCAGTGGTAGTGAGTGTGGTGGTAGTGAGTGTAATGGTAGTGAGTGTAGTGGTAGTGAGTGTGATGGTAGAGTGTGATGGTAGTGTGTGGTGGTAGTGAGTATGGTGGTAGTGAGTGTGGTGGTAGTGAGTGCAGTGGTAGTGAGCGTAATGGTAGTGAGTGTGATGGTAGTGAGTGTAGTGGTAGTGAGTGTGGTGGTAGTGAGTGTGGTGGTAGTGAATGTAGTGGTAGTGAGTATGGTGGTAGTGAGTGCAGTGGTAGTGAGTGTGGTGGTAGTGAGTGTGATGGTAGTGAGTGTGATGGTAGTGAGTGTGGTGGTAGTGAGTGTAATGGTAGTGAGTGTAGTGGTAGTGAGTGTGGTGGTAGTGAATGTAGTGGTAGTGAGTATGGTGGTAGTGAGTGTGGTGGTAGTGAATGTGATGGTAGTGAGTGTGGTGGTAGTGAGTGTGGTGGTAGTGAGTGTAATGGTAGTGAGTGTAGTGGTAGTGAGTGTGGTGGTAGTGAGTGTGGTGGTAGTGAGTATGGTGGTAGTGAGTATGGTGGTAGTGAATGTGATGGTAGTGAGTGTGGTGGTAGTGAGTGTGGTGGTAGTGAGTGCAGTGGTAGTGAGTGTGATGGTAGAGAGTGCAGTGGTAGTGAGTGCAGTGGTAGTGAGTGTGGTGGTAGTGAGTGTGATGGTAGTGAGTGTGGTGGTAGTGAGTGTGGTGGTAGTGAGTGTAATGGTAGTGAGTGTGGTGGTAGTGAGTATGGTGGTAGTGAGTGTGGTGGTAGTGAATGTGATGGTAGAGAGTGTGATGGTAGAGAGTGTGATGGTAGTGAGTGTGATGGTAGAGAGTGTGATGGTAGTGAGTGTGATGGTAGTGAGTGTGATGGTAGAGAGTGTGATGGTAGTGAGTGTGGTGGTAGTGAGTGTGGTGGTAGTGAGTGTGATGGTAGTGAGTATGGTGGTAGTGAGGAGTGTGGTGGTAGTGAATGTGATGGTAGTGAGTGTGATGGTAGTGAGTGTGGTAGTGAGTGGTGGTAGTGAGTGTGGTGGTAGTGAGTGTGATGGTAGTGAGTGTAGTGGTAGTGAGTGTGGGTGGTGGTAGTGAGTTGGTGGTAGTGAGTGTGTGGTAGTGATGGTAGTGAGTGTGATGGTAGTGAGTGTGGTGGTAGTGAGTGTGGTGGTAGTGAGTGTGGTGGTAGTGATGTGTGGTAGTGAGTTGGTGGTAGTGAGTGTGTAGATGTGAGTGTGATGGTAGTGAGTGTGATGGTAGTGAGTGTGGTGGTAGTGAGTGTGGTGGTAGTGAGTGTGATGGTAGTGAGTGTGGTGGTAGTGAGTGTGTGGTAGTGAGTGTGATGGTAGTGAGTGTGGTGGTGGAGTGTGGTGGTAGTGAGTGTGGTGGTAGTGAGTGTAGTGGTAGTGAGTGTGGTGGTAGTGAGTGTGGTGGTAGTGAGTGTGGTGGTAGTGAGTGTGGTGGTAGTGAGTGTGATGGTAGTGAGTGTGATGGTAGAGAGTGTGATGGTAGTGATGTGGTGGTAGTGAGTGTGGTGGTAGTGAATGTGATGGTAGTGAGTGTGATGGTAGTGAGTGTGGTGGTAGTGAGTGCAGTGGTAGTGAGTGTGATGGTAGAGAGTGTGGTGGTAGTGAGTGTGATGGTAGAGAGTGTGGTGGTAGTGAGTGCAGTGGTAGTGAGTGTGATGGTAGTGAGTGTGGTGGTAGTGAGTGTGATGGTAGTGAGTGTGATGGTAGTGAGTGTGGTGGTAGTGAGTGTGATGGTAGTGAGGGTGGTGGTTGTGAGTAGTGAGTGTAATGGTAGTGAGTGTAGTGGTAGTGAGTGCAGTGGTAGTGAGTGTGATGGTAGTGAGTGTGGTGGTAGTGAGTGTGGTGGTAGTGAGTGTGATGGTAGTGTGTGTGTAGTGAGTGTGATGGTAGTGAGTGTGTAGTGAGTGTAATGGTAGTGAGTGTAGTGGTAGTGAGTGCAGTGGTAGTGAGTGTGGTGGTAGTGAGTGCAGTGGTAGTGAGTGTGGTGGTAGTGAATGTGATGGTAGTGAGTGTGGTGGTAGTGAGTGTGATGGTAGTGAGTGTGTAGTGAGTGTGGTGGTAGTGAGTGTGTAGTGAGTGTGGTGGTAGTGAGTGCAGTGGTAGTGAGTGTGATGGTAGTGAGTGTGGTGGTAGTGAGTGTGATGGTAGTGAGTGTAGTGGTAGTGAGTGTGATGGTAGTGAGTGTGGTGGTAGTGAGTGCAGTGGTAGTGAGTGTGGTGGTAGTGAATGTGATGGTAGTGAGTGTGGTGGTAGTGAGTGTGATGGTAGTGAGTGTGTAGTGAGTGTGGTGGTAGTGAGTGTGTAGTGAGTGTGGTGGTAGTGAGTGCAGTGGTAGTGAGTGTGATGGTAGTGAGTGTGGTGGTAGTGAGTGTGATGGTAGTGAGTGTAGTGGTAGTGAGTGTGATGGTAGTGAGTGTGGTGGTAGTGAGTGCAGTGGTAGTGAGTGTGGTGGTAGTGAGTGTGATGGTAGTGAGTGTGATGGTAGTGAGTGTGGTGGTAGTGAGTGTGATGGTAGTGAGTGTAATGGTAGTGAGTGTAGTGGTAGTGAGTGTGGTGGTAGTGAGTATGGTGGTAGTGAGTGTGGTGGTAGTGAATGTGATGGTAGAGAGTGTGATGGTAGTGAGTGTGATGGTAGTGAGTGTGATGGTAGAGAGTGTGATGGTAGTGAGTGTGATGGTAGTGAGTGTGATGGTAGAGAGTGTGATGGTAGTGAGTGTGGTGGTAGTGAGTGTGGTGGTAGTGAATGTGATGGTAGTGAGTGTGATGGTAGTGAGTGTGGTGGTAGTAAGTGCAGTGGTAGTGAGTGTGACGGTAGAGAGTGTGGTGGTAGTGAGTGTGACGGTAGAGAGTGTGGTGGTAGTGAGTGCAGTGGTAGTGAGTGTGACGGTAGAGAGTGTGGTGGTAGTGAGTGTGGTGGTAGTGAATGTGATGGTAGTGAGTGTGATGGTAGTGAGTGCAGTGGTAGTGAGTGCAGTGGTAGTGAGTGTAATGGTAGTGAGTGTAGTGGTAGTGAGTGTGATGGTAGAGAGTGTGATGGTAGTGTTTGTGGTGGTAGTGAGTGTGGTGGTAGTGCATGTGATGGTAGTGAGTGTGGTGGTAGTGAATGTGATGGTAGTGAGTGTGATGGTAGTGAGTGTGGTGGTAGTGAATGTGATGGTAGTGAGTGTGATGGTAGAGAGTGTGATGGTAGTGAGTGTGGTGGTAGTGAGTGTGGTGGTAGTGAATGTGATGGTAGTGAGTGTGATGGTAGTGAGTGTGGTGGTAGTAAGTGCAGTGGTAGTGAGTGTGATGGTAGAGAGTGTGGTGGTAGTGAGTGTGACGGTAGAGAGTGTGGTGGTAGTGAGTGCAGTGGTAGTGAGTGTGATGGTAGTGAGTGTGGTGGTAGTGAGTGTGATGGTAGTGAGTGTGATGGTAGTGAGTGTGGTGGTAGTGAGTGTGATGGTAGTGAGGGTGGTGGTTGTGAGTAGTGAGTGTAATGGTAGTGAGTGTAGTGGTAGTGAGTGCAGTGGTAGTGAGTGTGATGGTAGTGAGTGTGGTGGTAGTGAGTGTGGTGGTAGTGAGTGTGATGGTAGTGTGTGTGTAGTGAGTGTGATGGTAGTGAGTGTGTAGTGAGTGTAATGGTAGTGAGTGTAGTGGTAGTGAGTGCAGTGGTAGTGAGTGTGATGGTAGTGAGTGCAGTGGTAGTGAGTGTGGTGGTAGTTAGTGTGGTGGTAGTGAGTGTGGTGGTAGTGAGTGTGATGGTAGTGAGTGTGTAGTGAGTGTGGTGGTAGTGAGTGTGTAGTGAGTGTGGTGGTAGTGAGTGCAGTGGTAGTGAGTGTGTAGTGAGTGTGATGGTAGTGAGTGTGGTGGTAGTGAGTGTAGTGGTAGTGAGTGTGATGGTAGTGAGTGTGGTGGTAGTGAGTGTGGTGGTAGTGAGTGCAGTGGTAGTGAGTGTGATGGTAGTGAGTGTAGTGGTAGTGAGTGTGTAGTGAGTGTGATGGTAGTGAGTGTGGTGGTAGTGAGTGTAGTGGTAGTGAGTGTGATGGTAGTGAGTGTGGTGGTAGTGAGTGTGGTGGTAGTGAGTGCAGTGGTAGTGAGTGTGATGGTAGTGAGTGTGGTGGTAGTGAGTGCAGTGGTAGTGAGCGTAGTGGTAGTGAGTGTGGTGGTAGTGAGTGTGATGGTAGTGAGTGTGGTGGTAGTGAGTGTGATGGTAGTGAGTGTAATGGTAGTGAGTGTAGTGGTAGTGAGTGTGGTGGTAGTGAGTGTGGTGGTAGTGAGTGTGGTGGTAGTGAGTGTGGTGGTAGTGAGTGTGGTGGTAGTGCATGTGATGGTAGTGAGTGTGGTGGTAGTGAATGTGATGGTAGTGAGTGTGTAGTGAGTGTGATGGTAGTGAGTGTGGTGGTAGTGAGTGTGGTGGTAGTGAGTGCAGTGGTAGTGAGTGTGATGGTAGTGAGTGTGGTGGTAGTGAGTGTGGTGGTAGTGAGTGCAGTGGTAGTGAGTGTGATGGTAGAGAGTGTGGTGGTAGTGAGTGCAGTGGTAGTGAGTGTGATGGTAGAGAGTGTGGTGGTAGTGAGTGTGGTGGTAGTGAGTGTGATGGTAGTGAGTGTAATGGTAGTGAGTGTGTAGTGAGTGTGATGGTAGTGAGTGTGGTGGTAGTGAGTGTAGTGGTAGTGAGTGTGATGGTAGTGAGTGTGGTGGTAGTGAGTGTGGTGGTAGTGAGTGCAGTGGTAGTGAGTGTGATGGTAGAGAGTGTGGTGGTAGTGAGTGCAGTGGTAGTGAGTGTGATGGTAGAGAGTGTGGTTGTAGTGAGTGTGGTGGTAGTGAGTGGTGGTAGTGAGTGCAGTGGTAGTGAGTGTGATGGTAGAGAGTGTGGTGGTAGTGAGTGCAGTGGTAGTGAGTGTGATGGTAGAGAGTGTGGTGGTAGTGAGTGTGATGGTAGTGAGTGTGGTGGTAGTGAGTGTGGTGGTAGTGAGTATGGTGATAGTGAATGTGATGGTAGTGAGTGTGATGGTAGTGAGTGTGGTGGTAGTGAGTGCAGTGGTAGTGAGTGTGATGGTAGAGAGTGTGGTGGTAGTGAGTGCAGTGGTAGTGAGTGTGATGGTAGAGAGTGTGGTGGTAGTGAGTGTGGTGGTAGTGAGTATGGTGGTAGTGAATGTGATGGTAGAGAGTGTGGTGGTAGTGAATGTGATGGTAGAGAGTGTGATGGTAGTAAGTGTGATGGTAGAGAGTGTGATGGTAGTGAGTGTGATGGTAGTGAATGTGATGGTAGAGAGTGTGATGGTAGTGAGTGTGGTGGTAGTGAGTGTGGTGGTAGTGAATGTGATGGTAGTGAGTGTGATGGTAGTGAGTGTGGTGGTAGTGAGTGCAGTGGTAGTGAGTGTGATGGTAGAGAGTGTGGTGGTAGTGAGTGCAGTGGTAGTGAGTGTGATGGTAGTGAGTATGGTGGTAGTGAGTGCAGTGGTAGTGAGTGTGGTGGTAGTGAGTGTGACGGTAGAGAGTGTGGTGGTAGTGAGTGTGACGGTAGAGAGTGTGGTGGTAGTGAGTGTGGTGGTAGTGAGTGTGGTGGTAGTGAGTATGGTGGTAGTGAGTGCAGTGGTAGTGAGTGTGACGGTAGAGAGTGTGGTGGTAGTGAATGTGATGGTAGTGAGTGTGATGGTAGTGAGTGCAGTGGTAGTGAGTGTGGTGGTAGTGAGTGTAATGGTAGTGAGTGTAGTGGTAGTGAGTGTGATGGTAGAGTGTGATGGTAGTGTGTGGTGGTAGTGAGTATGGTGGTAGTGAGTGTGGTGGTAGTGAGTGCAGTGGTAGTGAGCGTAATGGTAGTGAGTGTGATGGTAGTGAGTGTAGTGGTAGTGAGTGTGGTGGTAGTGAGTGTGGTGGTAGTGAGTGTAGTGGTAGTGAGTATGGTGGTAGTGAGTGCAGTGGTAGTGAGTGTGGTGGTAGTGAGTGTGATGGTAGTGAGTGTGGTGGTAGTGAGTGTGGTGGTAGTGAGTGTAATGGTAGTGAGTGTAGTGGTAGTGAGTGTGGTGGTAGTGAGTGTGGTGGTAGTGAGTATGGTGGTAGTGAGTGTGGTGGTAGTGAATGTGATGGTAGTGAGTGTGATGGTAGAGAGTGTGATGGTAGTGAGTGTGATGGTAGTGAGTGTGATGGTAGTGAGTGTGATGGTAGTGAGTGTGATGGTAGTGAGTGTGATGGTAGTGAGTGTGGTGGTAGTGAGTGTGGTGGTAGTGAATGTGATGGTAGTGAGTATGGTGGTAGTGAGTGTGGTGGTAGTGAATGTGATGGTAGAGAGTGTGATGGTAGTGAGTGTGGTGGTAGTGAGTGTGGTGGTAGTGAGTGTGATGGTAGTGAGTGTGGTGGTAGTGAGTGTGGTGGTAGTGAGTGTATTGGTAGTGAGTGTAGTGGTAGTGAGTGTGGTGGTAGTGAGTGTGGTGGTAGTGAGTATGGTGGTAGTGAGTGTCGTGGTAGTGAATGTGATGGTAGAGAGTGTGATGGTAGTGAGTGTGATGGTAGAGAGTGTGATGGTAGTGAGTGTGATGGTAGTGAGTGTGGTGGTAGTGAGTGTGGGTAGTGAGTGTGTGGTAGTGAGTGTGGTGGTAGTGAGTGTGGTGGTAGTGAGTGTGGTGGTAGTGAGTGCAGTGGTAGTGAGTGTGATGGTAGTGAGTGTGGTGGTAGTGAGTGTGACGGTAGAGAGTGTGGTGGTAGTGAGTGCAGTGGTAGTGAGTGTGACGGTAGAGAGTGTGGTGGTAGTGAGTGTGGTGGTAGAGAGTGTGATGGTAGTGTTTGTGGTGGTAGTGAGTGTGGTGGTAGTGCATGTGATGGTAGTGAGTGTGGTGGTAGTGAATGTGATGGTAGTGAGTGTGATGGTAGTGAGTGTGGTGGTAGTGAATGTGATGGTAGTGAGTGTGATGGTAGTGAGTGTGGTGGTAGTGAGTGTGGTGGTAGTGAGTGTGGTGGTAGTGAGTGTGGTGGTAGTGAGTGTGATGGTAGTGAGGGTGGTGGTTGTGAGTAGTGAGTGTAATGGTAGTGAGTGTAGTGGTAGTGAGTGCAGTGGTAGTGAGTGTGATGGTAGTGAATGTGGTGGTAGTGAGTGTGGTGGTAGTGAGTGTGATGGTAGTGTGTGTGTAGTGAGTGTAATGGTAGTGAGTGTAGTGGTAGTGAGTGCAGTGGTAGTGAGTGTGATGGTAGTGAGTGCAGTGGTAGTGAGTGTGGTGGTAGTGAGTGTGTAGTGAGTGTGGTGGTAGTGAGTGCAGTGGTAGTGAGTGTGATGGTAGTGAGTGTGGTGGTAGTGAGTGTGATGGTAGTGAGTGTAGTGGTAGTGAGTGTGATGGTAGTGAGTGTGGTGGTAGTGAGTGTAGTGGTAGTGAGTGTGGTGGTAGTGAATGTGATGGTAGTGAGTGTGTGGTAGTGAGTGTGATGGTAGTGAGTGTTGTAGTGAGTGTGGTGGTAGTGAGTGTTGGTAGTGAGTGTGGTGGTAGTGAGTGTGGTGGTAGTGAATGTGATGGTAGTGAGTGTGATGGTAGTGAGTGAGTGGTAGTGAGTGTGGTGGTAGTGAGTGTGGTGGTAGTGAGTGTAATGGTAGTGAGTGTAGTGGTAGTGAGTGTGATGGTAGAGAGTGTGATGGTAGTGTTTTGTGTTGTGGTGGTAGTGAGTGTGGTGGTAGTGCATGTGATGGTAGTGAGTGTGGTGGTAGTGAATGTGATGGTAGTGAGTGTGATGGTAGTGAGTGTGGTGGTAGTGAATGTGATGGTAGTGAGTGTGATGGTAGTGAGTGTGGTGGTAGTGAGTGTGGTGGTAGTGAGTGTGGTGGTAGTGAGTGTGATGGTAGTGAGTGTGGTGGTAGTGAGTGTGATGGTAGTGAGGGTGGTGGTTGTGAGTAGTGAGTGTAATGGTAGTGAGTGTAGTGGTAGTGAGTGCAGTGGTAGTGAGTGTGATGGTAGTGAGTGTGGTGGTAGTGAGTGTGGTGGTAGTGAGTGTGATGGTAGTGTGTGTGTAGTGAGTGTGATGGTAGTGAGTGTGTAGTGAGTGTAATGGTAGTGAGTGTAGTGGTAGTGAGTGCAGTGGTAGTGAGTGTGATGGTAGTGAGTGCAGTGGTAGTGAGTGTGGTGGTAGTGAGTGCGTAGTGAGTGTGGTGGTAGTGAGTGCAGTGGTAGTGAGTGTGATGGTAGTGAGTGTGGTGGTAGTGAGTGTGATGGTAGTGAGTGTAGTGGTAGTGAGTGTGATGGTA
>CM026390.1:98795805-98817625 GCA_014843695.1 Archivesica marissinica | reverse complement strand
GTGTGGTGGTAGTGAGTGTGATGGTAGTGAGTGTGGTGGTAGTGAGTGTGATGGTAGTGAGTGTGGTGGTAGTGAGTGCAGTGGTAGTGAGTGTGGTGGTAGTGAGTGTGATGGTAGTGAGTGTGGTGGTAGTGAGTGTGATGGTAGTGAGTGTGTAGTGAGTGTGGTGGTAGTGAGTGTGTAGTGAGTGTGGTGGTAGTGAGTGTGGTGGTAGTGAATGTGATGGTAGTGAGTGTGATGGTAGTGAGTGCAGTGGTAGTGAGTGCAGTGGTAGTGAGTGTGGTGGTAGTGAGTGCAGTGGTAGTGAGTGTGATGGTAGAGAGTGTGGTGGTAGTGAGTGTGACGGTAGAGAGTGTGGTGGTAGTGAGTGCAGTGGTAGTGAGTGTGACGGTAGAGAGTGTGGTGGTAGTGAGTGTGGTGGTAGTGAATGTGATGGTAGTGAGTGTGATGGTAGTGAGTGCAGTGGTAGTGAGTGTAGTGGTAGTGAGTGTGGTGGTAGTGAGTGTAATGGTAGTGAGTGTAGTGGTAGTGAGTGTGATGGTAGAGAGTGTGATGGTAGTGTTTGTGGTGGTAGTGAGTGTGGTGGTAGTGCATGTGATGGTAGTGAGTGTGGTGGTAGTGAATGTGATGGTAGTGAGTGTGATGGTAGTGAGTGTGGTGGTAGTGAATGTGATGGTAGTGAGTGTGATGGTAGTGAGTGTGGTGGTAGTGAGTGTGGTGGTAGTGAGTGTGGTGGTAGTGAGTGTGGTGGTAGTGAGTGTGATGGTAGTGAGGGTGGTGGTTGTGAGTAGTGAGTGTAATGGTAGTGAGTGTAGTGGTAGTGAGTGCAGTGGTAGTGAGTGTGATGGTAGTGAGTGTGGTGGTAGTGAGTGTGGTGGTAGTGAGTGTGATGGTAGTGAGTGTGGTGGTAGTGAGTGTGATGGTAGTGAGTGTGGTGGTAGTGAGTGTGATGGTAGTGAGTGTGGTGGTAGTGAGTGTGATGGTAGTGAGTGTGATGGTAGTGAGTGTGGTGGTAGTGAGTGTGGTGGTAGTGAGTGTGATGGTAGTGAGTGTGGTGGTAGTGAGTGTGATGGTAGTGAGTGTGGTGGTAGTGAGTGTGATGGTAGTGAGTG
Source organism: Archivesica marissinica (assembly GCA_014843695.1). NCBI lineage: Eukaryota > Metazoa > Mollusca > Bivalvia > Venerida > Vesicomyidae > Archivesica > Archivesica marissinica. The sequence continues at coordinate 98,816,513 of CM026390.1, read as the reverse complement.
TAGTGGTAGTGAGTGTGATGGTAGTGAGTGTGGTGGTAGTGAGTGCAGTGGTAGTGAGTGTGGTGGTAGTGAATGTGATGGTAGTGAGTGTGGTGGTAGTGAGTGTGATGGTAGTGAGTGTGTAGTGAGTGTGGTGGTAGTGAGTGTGTAGTGAGTGTGGTGGTAGTGAGTGTGGTGGTAGTGAATGTGATGGTAGTGAGTGTGATGGTAGTGAGTGCAGTGGTAGTGAGTGCAGTGGTAGTGAGTGTGGTGGTAGTGAGTGTAATGGTAGTGAGTGTAGTGGTAGTGAGTGTGATGGTAGAGAGTGTGATGGTAGTGTTTGTGGTGGTAGTGAGTGTGGTGGTAGTGCATGTGATGGTAGTGAGTGTGGTGGTAGTGAATGTGATGGTAGTGAGTGTGATGGTAGTGAGTGTGGTGGTAGTGAATGTGATGGTAGTGAGTGTGATGGTAGTGAGTGTGGTGGTAGTGAGTGTGGTGGTAGTGAGTGTGGTGGTAGTGAGTGTGGTGGTAGTGAGTGTGATGGTAGTGAGGGTGGTGGTTGTGAGTAGTGAGTGTAATGGTAGTGAGTGTAGTGGTAGTGAGTGCAGTGGTAGTGAGTGTGATGGTAGTGAGTGTGGTGGTAGTGAGTGTGGTGGTAGTGAGTGTGATGGTAGTGTGTGTGTAGTGAGTGTGATGGTAGTGAGTGTGTAGTGAGTGTAATGGTAGTGAGTGTAGTGGTAGTGAGTGCAGTGGTAGTGAGTGTGATGGTAGTGAGTGCAGTGGTAGTGAGTGTGGTGGTAGTGAGTGTGTAGTGAGTGTGGTGGTAGTGAGTGCAGTGGTAGTGAGTGTGATGGTAGTGAGTGTGGTGGTAGTGAGTGTGATGGTAGTGAGTGTAGTGGTAGTGAGTGTGATGGTAGTGAGTGTGGTGGTAGTGAGTGCAGTGGTAGTGAGTGTGGTGGTAGTGAATGTGATGGTAGTGAGTGTGGTGGTAGTGAGTGTGATGGTAGTGAGTGTGTAGTGAGTGCGGTGGTAGTGAGTGTGTAGTGAGTGTGGTGGTAGTGAGTGCAGTGGTAGTGAGTGTGATGGTAGTGAGTGTGGTGGTAGTGAGTGTGATGGTAGTGAGTGTGGTGGTAGTTAGTGTGGTGCTAGTGAGTGTGATGGTAGTGAGTGTGGTGGTAGTGAGTGTGGTGGTAGTGAGTGTGATGGTAGTGTGTGTGTAGTGAGTGTGATGGTAGTGAGTGTGGTGGTAGTGAGTGTAATGGTAGTGAGTGTAGTGGTAGTGAGTGTGATGGTAGTGAGTGTGGTGGTAGTGAGTGCAGTGGTAGTGAGTGTGGTGGTAGTGAGTGTGGTGGTAGTGAGTGTGGTGGTAGTGAGTGTGATGGTAGTGAGTGTGTAGTGAGTGTGGTGGTAGTGAGTGTGTAGTGAGTGTGGTGGTAGTGAGTGCAGTGGTAGTGAGTGTGATGGTAGTGAGTGTGGTGGTAGTGAGTGTGATGGTAGTGAGTGTAGTGGTAGTGAGTGTGATGGTAGTGAGTGTGGTGGTAGTGAGTGCAGTGGTAGTGAGTGTGGTGGTAGTGAATGTGATGGTAGTGAGTGTGGTGGTAGTGAGTGTGATGGTAGTGAGTGTGTAGTGAGTGTGGTGGTAGTGAGTGTGTAGTGAGTGTGGTGGTAGTGAGTGCAGTGGTAGTGAGTGTGATGGTAGTGAGTGTGGTGGTAGTGAGTGTGATGGTAGTGAGTGTAGTGGTAGTGAGTGTGATGGTAGTGAGTGTGGTGGTAGTGAGTGCAGTGGTAGTGAGTGTGGTGGTAGTGAGTGTGATGGTAGTGAGTGTGGTGGTAGTGAGTGTGATGGTAGTGAGTGTTGGTAGTGAGTGTAGTGGTAGTGAGTGTGTGGTAGTGAGTGTGGTGGTAGTGAGTGCAGTGGTAGTGAGTGTGATGGTAGTGAGTGTGGTGGTAGTGAGTGTGGTGGTAGTGAGTGTGGTGGTAGTGCATGTGATGGTAGTGAGTGTGGTGGTAGTGAATGTGATGGTAGTGAGTGTGTAGTGAGTGTGATGGTAGTGAGTGTGGTGGTAGTGAGTGTGGTGGTAATGAGTGCAGTGGTAGTGAGTGTGATGGTAGTGAGTGTGGTGGTAGTGAATGTGATGGTAGTGAGTGTAGTGGTAGTGAGTGTGTAGTGAGTGTGATGGTAGTGAGTGTGGTGGTAGTGAATGTGATGGTAGTGAGTGTGGTGGTAGTGAGTGTGGTGGTAGTGAGTGTGATGGTAGTGCGTGTGGTGGTAGTGAGTGTGTGGTAGTGAGTGTGATGGTAGTGAGTGTGGTGGTAGTGAGTGTGGTGGTAGTGAGTGTGATGGTAGTGAGTGTGATGGTAGTGAGTGTGGTGGTAGTGAGTGCAGTGGTAGTGAGCATAGTGGTAGTGAGTGTGATGGTAGTGAGTGTGATGGTAGTGAGTGTGGTGGTAGTGAGTGTGATGGTAGTGAGTGTAATGGTAGTGAGTGTAGTGGTAGTGAGTATGGTGGTAGTGAGTGTGGTGGTAGTGAGTGCAGTGGTAGTGAGTGTGATGGTAGTGAGTGTGGTGGTAGTGAGTGTGGTGGTAGTGAGTGTGGTGGTAGTGCATGTGATGGTAGTGAGTGTGGTGGTAGTGAATGTGATGGTAGTGAGTGTGATGGTAGTGAGTGTGGTGGTAGTGAATGTGATGGTAGTGAGTGTGATGGTAGTGAGTGTGGTGGTAGTGAGTGTGGTGGTAGTGAGTGTGATGGTAGTGAGTGTGGTGGTAGTGAGTGTGATGGTAGTGAGTGTGGTGGTAGTGAGTGTGGTGGTAGTGAGTGTGATGGTAGTGAGTGTGGTGGTAGTGAGTGTGGTGGTAGTGAGTGTGATGGTAGTGAGTGTGATGGTAGTGAGTGTGGTGGTAGTGAGTGTGGTGGTAGTGAGTGTGATGGTAGTGAGTGTGGTGGTAGTGAGTGTGGTGGTAGTGAGTGTAGTGGTAGTGAGTGTGGTGGTAGTGAGTGTGGTGGTAGTGAGTGTGATGGTAGTGAGTGTGGTGGTAGTGAGTGTGGTGGTAGTGAGTGTGATGGTAGTGAGTGTGATGGTAGTGAGTGTGGTGGTAGTGAGTGTGATGGTAGTGAGTGTGGTGGTAGTGAGTGTGGTGGTAGTGAGTGTGATGGTAGTGAGTGTGATGGTAGTGAGTGTGGTGGTAGTGAGTGCAGTGGTAGTGAGCGTAGTGGTAGTGAGTGTGGTGGTAGTGAGTGTGGTGGTAGTGAGCGTAGTGGTAGTGAGCGTAGTGGTAGTGAGTGTGGTGGTAGTGAGTGTGGTGGTAGTGAGTGCAGTGGTAGTGAGCGTAGTGGTAGTGAGCGTAGTGGTAGTGAGTGTGGTGGTAGTGCATGTGATGGTAGTGAGTGCAGTGGTAGTGAGGGCAGTGGTAGTGAGTGCAGTGGTAGTGAGTGCAGTGGTAGTGAGAGTGGTGGTAGTGAGAGTGGTGGTAGAGTAAATTTCTTCTCCCCTCGTTAAATATTGTTCTCTCATATTTCAGGGATTTACACAAGGGTCTCATTGTTGTCCGTACTGGTGACCATGATAACAAGGTCCCAGACGACCATGAGCAAGAATTTGAATTGGAACAACTGATAAGCCATCAACAATATGATCGTAATACCTAACTATTATTCCTTTCAAATTCATTGATTCAATTTAACTGAAACTCTATTTATTGTTGGTTGCTGACACTAGTTTTCATAGATCAATTATGAGTATACAAGTCTTTAATCGAGAGGATATTATCTGAGTACCACCGCAAGAGGATATTATCTGAGTACCACCGCAAGAGGATATTATCTGAGTACCACCGCAAGAGGATATTATCTGAGTACCACCGCAAGAGGATATTATCTGAGTACCACTGCAAGAGGATATTATCTGAGTACCACCGCAAGAGGATATTATCTGAGTACCACCGCAAGAGGATATTATCTGAGTACCACCGCAAGAGGATATTATCTGAGTACCACCGCAAGAGGATATTATCTGAGTACCACCGCAAGAGGATATTATCTGAGTACCACCGCAAGAGGATATTATCTGAGTACCACCGCAAGAGGATATTATCTGAGTACCACCGCAAGAGGATATTATCTGAGTACCACCGCAAGAGGATATTATCTGAGTACCACCGCAAGAGGATATTATCTGAGTACCACCGCAAGAGGATATTATCTGAGTACCACCGCAAGAGGATATTATCGGAGTACCACTGCAAGAGGATATTATCTGAGTACCACCGCAAGAGGATATTATCTGAGTACCACCGCAAGAGGATATTATCTGAGTACCACCACAAGAGGATATTATCTGAGTACCACTGCAAGAGGATATTATCTGAGTACCACCGCAAGAGGATATTATCTGAGTACCACCACAAGAGGATATTATCTGAGTACCACCACAAGAGGATATTATCTGAGTACCACCGCAAGCTCAATGATTATTTCCTATTACTACGCAGCAACCAATTTCTGATTATATTGTATATGGGAGGGGAGTCCTTTTTTGTAGTGGAGAGAAAACCTGGATGGGAACCAGTACTCGACTCTCTAACCTCAGTAAATCACTGGCAACTTTCTCAAATATAATTTATCACCTGTCCCTGATATGGAGTGAACTCATGGCCCTGATGACAGTTGTGAAGGTAGAGTTCTAGATCACCCAGCCACAGAGATACAAACGATACAGATCATTTAAACAACAACAACATTTCTTCGACATTAAGCAATATTACAGTGCTTCTAGTATATATATATATTATAGTATTTTACACTTGTGGTGATTTCATACGATTATGAACATGATTTTCCACATTATCTGTATAGATGTATTTACAATGTATATTGTATTGTATAGCTATATTGTATTAAGAAGTACAATTTGGATTGTTTTCCTATATTGTATTAAGAAGTACATGTTTGATTGTTTTGCTATATTGTATTAAGAAGTATTTGTTTGATTGTTTTGCTATATTGTATTAAGAAGTACATGTTTGATTGCCTTGCTATATTGTATTAAGAAGTACATGTTTGATTGTTTTGCTATATTGTATTAAGAAGTATTTGTTTGATTGTTTTGCTATATTGTATTAAGAAGTATTTGTTTGATTGTTTTGCTATCTTGTATTAAGAAGTATTTGTTTGATTGTTTTCCTATATTGTATTAAGAAGTACATGTTTGATTGCCTTGCTATAATGCATTAAGAAGTACATGTTTGATTGTTTTGCTATATTGTATTAAGAAGTACAATTTGGATTGTTTTGCTATATTGTATTAAGAAGTACAATTTGGATTGTTTTGCTATATTGTATTAAGAAGTACATGTTTGATTGCCTTGCTATATTGCATTAAGAAGTACATGTTTGATTGTTTTGCTATATTGCATTAAGAAGTATTTGTTTGATTGTTTTGCTATATTGTATTAAGAAGTATTTGTTTGATTATTTTGCTATATTGTATTAAGAAGTATTTGTTTGATTGTTTTCCTATATTGTATTAAGAAGTACATGTTTGATTGCCTTGATATATTGTATTAAGAAGTACATATTTGATTGTTTTGCTATATTGTATTAAGAAGTACATGTTTGATTGCCTTGCTATATTGTATTAAGAAGTACATGTTTGATTGCCTTGCTATATTGTATTAAGAAGTACATGTTTGATTGCCTTGCTATATTGTATTAAGAAGTACATGTTTGATTGCCTTGCTATATTGTATTAAGAAGTACATGGTTGATTGTTTTGCTATATTGTATTAAGAAGTACATGTTTGATTGCCTTGCTATATTGTATTAAGAAGTACATGGTTGATTGCCTTGCTATATTGTATTAAGAAGTACATGGTTGATTGTTTTGCTATATTGTATTAAGAAGTACATGTTTGATTGCCTTGCTATATTGTATTAAGAAGTACATGGTTGATTGCCTTGCTATATTGTATTAAGAAGTACATGGTTGATTGTTTTGCTATATTGTATTAAGAAGTACATGTTTGATTGCCTTGCTATATTGTATTAAGAAGTACATGGTTGATTGCCTTGCTATATTGTATTAAGAAGTACATGGTTGATTGTTTTGCTATATTGTATTAAGAAGTACATGTTTGATTGCCTTGCTATATTGTATTAAGAAGTACATGGTTGATTGCCTTGCTATATTGTATTAAGAAGTACATGGTTGATTGTTTTGCTATATTGTATTAAGAAGTACATGTTTGATTGCCTTGCTATATTGTATTAAGAAGTACATGTTTGATTGTTTTGCTATATTGTATTAAGAAGTACATATTTGATTGTTTTGCTATATTGTATTAAGAAGTACATGTTTGATTGCCTTGCTATATTGTATTAAGAAGTACATGGTTGATTGTTTTGCTATATTGTATTAAGAAGTACATATTTGATTGTTTTGCTATATTGTATTAAGAAGTACATGTTTGATTGCCTTGCTATATTGTATTAAGAAGTACATGGTTGATTGCCTTGCTATATTGTATTAAGAAGTACATGTTTGATTGCCTTGCTATATTGTATTAAGAAGTACATGGTTGATTGCCTTGCTATATTGTATTAAGAAGTACATGTTTGATTGCCTTGCTATATTGTATTAAGAAGTACATGTTTGATTGCCTTGCTATATTGTATTAAGAAGTACATGTTTGATTGTTTTGCTATATTGTATTAAGAAGTACATGTTTGATTGCCTTGCTATAATGTATTAAGAGGTACATGTTTTACAGAGAATACATTTGACTACGACATAGCGTTATTAAAGATCAAATCAAAAGATGGACTTGGTATAAAGTTTGGTGATCACGTGCAGCCTGCATGTCTCCCAGAGCAGACGACAGACTACGTGGATGGACAGAAATGCCACGTGTCTGGGTGGGGGAAAACTGAAGCTGGTAGGAATTGATATATTTGTTGTCTGTCTGTCTGTCTGTCTATAAATTGTTGGATTAATCAGATCCGTGGGGTAAAACAACAATGGTTATTTTAGATGGTGTTAAACATTTTGACGTCATTAAACCACAGGAAATAAAGCGTTTCAGTTCTTCCTGTGGCTCACTTAGACCCATCAGTACGTAGTTACAAGCTTGATATTAACACTATTCAGGTTATATAGAGTGAGGGGGAGAGGATGATATTGAATGACCGTGATGCCCTACTCTTTGATGACTAGGCACTCTTGTAATTTGTCATTAAATGATGCTTAGCTTTAGATTAGCATAGGCGACGGACAGTCTCGACATCTGTCTGTCTGCAATTGGTTTAAATGACATCTGCCAGGGCTCACGCTAGAGGGCGATTCTGGCGAAGTGGTCACTTTATTTGCAGCCACTTCGCTGATAATAGACATCAGGGCGACATCCATTTCGCCTTATTTCTGGAGGATATAATTGCTAATTAATAGTAATACGTTTTGTCACTCTCCTATGAATCACCCGCATAGAATTTGATTAAACATTTTGCGAAGCATCTGGTTCATCCGGAGGATGTTCACATCTGGTTCATCCGGAGGATGTTCACATCTGGTTCATCCGGGGGATGTTCACATCTGGTTCATCTGGAGGATGTTCACATCTGGTTCAGTCATACATGAGTACTCACACCAGGTGCAACCAGATATGGGTGTTCACATCTGGTGCACCTAGACATTCTCACATCTGATGCAGCATGACACAAGAAAAACTTGTACAAATGTACACACACAGAGATTCATATGTCCCTCCTATTAAACAGTAAGAGCACAAGTTTCTCCAGGGGGACAATTGGTTAAATATACCTCATATACCCCTATCACAGGACGAATTGTGTTGGTCAAGCATACCTCATATACCCCCTATCACAGGATGACTTGTATTGGTCAAGCATACCTCATATACCCCTATCACAGGATGACTTGTATTGGTCAAGCATACCTCATATACCCCCTATCACAGGACGACTTGTATTGGTCAAGCATACCTCATATACCCCCTATCACAGGACGATTTGTGTTGGTCAAGCATACCTCATATACCCCTATCACAGGATGACTTGTATTGGTCAAGCATACCTCATATACCCCCTATCACAGGACGACTTGTGTTGGTCAAGCATACCTCATATACCCCTATCACAGGACGACTTGTGTTGGTCAAGCATACCTCCTATACACCCTATCACAGGATGACTTGTGTTGGTCAAGCATACCTCATATACACCCTATCACAGGACAACTTGTGTTGGTCAAGCATACCTCATATACCCCTATCACAGGATGACTTGTGTTGGTCAAGTATACCGCCTATAAAGGGAAGACCTGTATTTTGGTCAAGTATGTCTTATATTTCCCCTATCAGGACTTATATCTGCTATACACCACTTGAAGGGATGCAGACCCACTTGAATGGATTTGGGCCACTGTGAAATGTCTAGAGTTCGCACCAAGCTGTAGACATTACGATTATGCCCTTTGGCAAGGCACTTAAATTCCACATTGCCTCTTCTATCTCAAGAGCGACTAATCTAATGTTGTAAGAACTTGTTTCCCAATTAAGCTAAAATAAATTTGTATAAACTAATACTTGAAAGGGATTCAGGCCCACTTGGAAGGGATTCAGGCAGACTTGAAGGGATTCAGGCCCACTTGGAAGGGATTCAGGCCCACTTGAAGGGATTCAGGCCCACTTGGAAGGGATTCAGGCCCACTTGGAAGGGATTCAGGCACACTTGAAGGGATTCAGGACCACTTGGAAGGGATTCAGAGCCACTTGAAGGGATTCAGACCCACTTGAAGGGATTCAGGCCCACTTGAAGGGATTCAGGCCCACTCGAAGGGATTCAGGCCCACTCGAAAAGGGAGTCAGGCCCACTTAAAGGGATTCAGAGCCACGTGAAGGGATTCAGGCCCACTTGAAGGGATTCAGGCCCACTTGGAAGGGATTCAGGCCCACTTAAAGGGGTTCAGGTCCAATTGAGGGGATGCATTTTTGTCTAAATAACCAAGAATGTGACCAAGTCTCCTTTTTCTGGTGCATAGCTCTAAGATCACTGCCATCTTGTGCATTACATGTGATTCAGTCTTACACCATCCTTTATACATATAGGGTACCAGAACCTGTTGAAGTCTGCCAAGGTTCCAATCATTGATGATAACACCTGCCAGAGAATTTATAAGGATATCACCACTCGGATGGTGTGTGCGGGATACCTAGCTGGGGGTATCGACTCGTGCGCTGGCGACTCGGGTGGTCCACTCGTCTGTGACATCAACGGGCGCTACACTGTAATGGGAGCGACCTCGTGGGGAGCGGGCTGTGCAGAAGCCAATGCCCCAGGGGTCTATGCCAGAGTGACACAGTTTATTCCCTGGCTCAAATCAACAATAAAACGATATTCATAGCATTCGTCTTGAAGTACTAGTAAACAACGTACATGCGTTACCCGTCAGAATGCTAATGTATAGATAATCAGGCAAATTACACAGAAACAACTCTAAATTGTCTAAGAACCTTTACTGAATAATTATAAAAACACCAGTTAAGAAATATTCCTAGTAAGAAGTGATATACAGTCAAACCCGTCTTAAGCAGCCAGCCAAGGAAATCACAGAAAGTGGCTGCTTAACACAGGTGGCTGCTTAATAGAGGTCAAATGTATAATAAAACATTATATTGGGCATCTGGGAACTGGCTGCTTAATAATGTTGGCTGCTGAATAAAGGTGACCACGAACACAGGTTTGATTGTATAATATTGTTGTACTTCAAGGAAATATGCAATTTCATTGGACAGTATGCTGTGCACACAAATTCATGCATATGATTATGCCCTCTTACACCAATCATCATTGTGCACAAGATGGTAGACCAGAATTGTACTTATTTTTTCTGTTTGTCTTTTCGTATTTTAGGAAACAATATCGATACAATAATATTATTATAACATTTCACACCAATTATCATCAAGTAACGGTATTGATTACCTGATTAAACATGACAGAGTAATTTAAGATTCCTACAGTATATAGACAATTTTTACCAGCAATTCACCTTTATTTTTTAGTCTACTTAAAAACAATCTTTAAGTACCTTAAGTTTAAACTTTGTTTATTTTACAACGATTGCAAAACAAGCTTTAACAACTTATACTAATATTTCTCGTTGGCGCAGATGAAAGCGTAAATGTGCTCATTTAGTGTGGGAGGAAACCGGAGAAAACCCACGGCTTGAGGATCGAACCAGGTTTGCATTGGTGAGAAGAGAGCGCGCTAACCACTGCGTTAATAGGACAGCCCAAATGATATCACAACAAGTACTTTGCTATGATATCACAAGTACTTTGCTATGATGTCACAACAAGTACTTTGCTATGATGTCACAACAAGTACTTTGCTATGATGTCACAACAATTACTTTGCTATGATATCACAACAAGTACTTTGCTATGATATCACAAGTACTTTGCTATGATGTCACAACAAGTACTTTGCTATGATGTCACAACAAGTACTTTGCTATGATGTCACAACAATTACTTTGCTATGATATCACAACAAGTACTTTGCTATGATATCACAAGTACTTTGCTATGATGTCACAACAAGTACTTTGCTATGATGTCACAACAAGTACTTTGCTATGATGTCACAACAATTACTTTGCTATGATATCACAACAAGTACTTTGCTATGATATCACAAGTACTTTGCTATGATGTCACAACAAGTACTTTGCTATGATATCACAAGTACTTTGCTATGATGTCACAACAATTACTTTGCTATGATATCACAAGTACTTTGCTATGATGTCACAACAATTACTTTGCTATGATATCACAAGTACTTTGCTATGATGTCACAACAATTACTTTGCTATGATGTCACAAGTACTTTGCTATGATGTCACAACAAGTACTTTGCTATGATGTCACAAGTACTTTGCTATGATGTCACAACAAGTACTTTGCTATGATGTCACAAGTACTTTGCTATGATGTCACAACAAGTACTTTGCTATGATGTCACAAGTACTTTGCTATGATATCACAACAATTACTTTGCTATGATATCACAACAAGTACTTTGCTATGATATCACAACAATTACTTTGCTATGATGCCACAAGTACTTTGCTATGATGTCACAACAAGTACTTTGCTATGATGTCACAACAAGTACTTTGCTATGATGTCACAAGTACTTTGCTATGATATCACAACAAGTACTTTGCTATGATATCACAACAAGTACTTTGCTATGATATCACAACAATTACTTTGCTATGATGTCACAAGTACTTTGCTATGATGTCACAACAATTACTTTGCTATGATGTCACAACAAGTACTTTGCTATGATGTCACAAGTACTTTGCTATGATATCACAACAAGTACTTTGCTATGATGTCACAAGTACTTTGCTATGATGTCACAACAATTACTTTGCTATGATGTCACAAGTACTTTGCTATGATATCACAACAATTACTTTGCTATGATGTCACAACAATTACTTTGCTATGATATCACAACAATTACTTTGCTATGATGTCACAAGTACTTTGCTATGATGTCACAAGTACTTTGCTATGATGTCACAAGTACTTTGCTATGATATCACAACAAGTACTTTGCTATGATGTCACAAGTACTTTGCTATGATATCACAACAAGTACTTTGCTATGATATCACAACAAGTACTTTGCTATGATATCACAACAAGTACTTTGCTATGATATCACAACAAGTACTTTGCTATGATATCACAACAAGTACTTTGCTATGATATCACAACAAGTACTTTGCTATGATATCACAACAAGTACTTTGCTATGATGTCACAACAAGTACTTTGCTATGATGTCACAACAAGTACTTTGCTATGATGTCACAAGTACTTTGCTATGATGTCACAAGTACTTTGCTATGATGTCACAAGTACTTTGCTATGATATCACAACAATTACTTTGCTATGATGTCACAAGTACTTTGCTATGATATCACAACAAGTACTTTGCTATGATATCACAACAAGTACTTTGCTATGATATCACAACAAGTACTTTGCTATGATATCACAACAAGTACTTTGCTATGATATCACAACAAGTACTTTGCTATGATATCACAACAATTACTTTGCTATGATGTCACAAGTACTTTGCTATGATGTCACAACAAGTACTTTGCTATGATGTCACAAGTACTTTGCTATGATGTCACAAGTACTTTGCTATGATGTCACAAGTACTTTGCTATGATATCACAACAATTACTTTGCTATGATGTCACAAGTACTTTGCTATGATATCACAACAAGTACTTTGCTATGATGTCACAAGTACTTTGCTATGATGTCACAAGTACTTTGCTATGATGTCACAAGTACTTTGCTATGATGTCACAAGTACTTTGCTATGATATCACAACAAGTACTTTGCTATGATGTCACAACAAGTACTTTGCTATGATGTCACAAGTACTTTGCTATGATGTCACAAGTACTTTGCTATGATATCACAACAATACTTTGCTATGATTCACAACAAGTACTTTGCTATGATGTCACAAGTACTTTGCTATGATGTCACAAGTACTTTGCTATGATATCACAAGTACTTTGCTATGATATCACAACAAGTACTTTGCTATGATGTCACAACAAGTACTTTGCTATGATTCACACACAAGTACTTTGCTATGATATCACAACAAGTACTTTGCTATGATATCACAACAATTACTTTGCTATGATAGTCACAACAAGTACTTTGCTATGATGTCACAAGTACTTTGCTATGATATCACAACAAGTACTTTGCTATGACTTTGCTATGATTCACAACAAGTACTTTGCTATGATATCACAACAAGTACTTTGCTATGATGTCACAAGTCATACTTTGCTATGATATCACAACAAGTACTTTGCTATGATATCACAACAATACTTTGCTATGATGTCACAAGTACTTTGCTATGATGTCACAAGTACTTTGCTATGATATCACAACAATTACTTTGCTATGATATCACAAGTACTTTGCTATGATATCACAACAAGTACTTTGCTATGATATCACAACAAGTACTTTGCTATGATGTCACAAGTACTTTGCTATGATGAATCACAAGTACTTTGCTATGATATCACAACAAGTACTTTGCTATGTCACAACATCACAACAAGTACTTTGCTATGATGTCACAAGTACTTTGCTATGATATCACACAAGTACTTTGCTATGATATCACAACAAGTACTTTGCTATGATATCACAACAAGTACTTTGCTATGATGTCACAAGTACTTTGCTATGATATCACAACAATTACTTTGCTATGATATCACAACAAGTACTTTGCTATGATATCACAACAAGTACTTTGCTATGATATCACAACAATTACTTTGCTATGATATTCACAAGTACTTTGCTATGATATCACAACAATTACTTTGCTATGATCACAAGTACTTTGCTATGATATCACAACAATTACTTTGCTATGATATCACAACAATTACTTTGCTATGATATCACAACAATTACTTTGCTATGATATCACAACAAGTACTTTGCTATGATATCACAACAAGTACTTTGCTATGATATCACAACAATTACTTTGCTATGATATCACAACAATACTTTGCTATGATATCACAACAATTACTTTGCTATGATATCACAAGTACTTTGCTATGATCACAACAATTACTTTGCTATGATATCACAATACTTTGCTATGATATCACAACAATTACTTTGCTATGATTCATATGATATCACAACAATTACTTTGCTATGATATCACAATTACTTTGCTATGATATCACAACAAGTACTTTGCTATGATATCACAAGTACTTTGCTATGATATCACAACAAGTACTTTGCTATGATATCACAACAAGTACTTTGCTATGATATCACAACAAGTACTTTGCTATGATATCACAACAATTACTTTGCTATGATATCACAAGTACTTTGCTATGATATCACAACAAGTACTTTGCTATGATATCACCAAGTACTTTGCTATGATATCACAAGTACTTTGCTATGATATCACAACAATTACTTTGCTATGATATCACAACAAGTACTTTGCTATGATATCACAACAATTACTTTGCTATGATGTCACAAGTACTTTGCTATGATATCACAACAATTACTTTGCTATGATATCACAACAATTACTTTGCTATGATATCACAAGTACTTTGCTATGATATCACAACAATTACTTTGCTATGATATCACAAGTACTTTGCTATGATATCACAACAATTACTTTGCTATGATATCACAACAATTACTTTGCTATGATATCACAACAAGTACTTTGCTATGATATCACAACAAGTACTTTGCTATGATATCACAACAATTACTTTGCTATGATATCACAAGTACTTTGCTATGATATCACAACAATACTTTGCTATGATATCACAACAACAAGTACTTTGCTATGATATCACAACAATTACTTTGCTATGATATCACAAGTACTTTGCTATGATATCACAACAATTACTTTGCTATGATATCACAACAAGTACTTTGCTATGATATCACAACAATACTTTGCTATGATCACAACAAGTACTTTGCTATGATATCACAACAATTACTTTGCTATGATGTCACAACAAGTACTTTGCTATGATGTCACAAGTACTTTGCTATGATATCACAACAAGTACTTTGCTATGATATCACAACAATTACTTTGCTATGATATCACAACAATTACTTTGCTATGATGTCACAACAATTACTTTGCTATGATGTCACAAGTACTTTGCTATGATGTCACAACAATTACTTTGCTATGATGTCACAACAAGTACTTTGCTATGATATCACAACAAGTACTTTGCTATGATGTCACAAGTACTTTGCTATGATATCACAACAAGTACTTTGCTATGATATCACAACAATTACTTTGCTATGATATCACAACAATTACTTTGCTATGATGTCACAAGTACTTTGCTATGATGTCACAAGTACTTTGCTATGATATCACAACAAGTACTTTGCTATGATATCACAACAAGTACTTTGCTATGATATCACAAGTACTTTGCTATGATATCACAACAATTACTTTGCTATGATGTCACAAGTACTTTGCTATGATGTCACAACAATTACTTTGCTATGATATCACAACAAGTACTTTGCTATGATGTCACAAGTACTTTGCTATGATATCACAACAAGTACTTTGCTATGATATCACAACAATTACTTTGCTATGATATCACAACAATTACTTTGCTATGATGTCACAAGTACTTTGCTATGATGTCACAAGTACTTTGCTATGATATCACAACAAGTACTTTGCTATGATATCACAACAATTACTTTGCTATGATATCACAAGTACTTTGCTATGATATCACAACAATTACTTTGCTATGATGTCACAACAATTACTTTGCTATGATATCACAACAAGTACTTTGCTATGATGTCACAAGTACTTTGCTATGATGTCACAACTTTGCTATGATTCACAAGTACTTTGCTATGATATCACAACAATTACTTTGCTATGATATCACAAGTACTTTGCTATGATATCACAACAAGTACTTTGCTATGATATCACAACAAGTACTTTGCTATGATATCACAACAAGTACTTTGCTATGATATCACAACAAGTACTTTGCTATGATATCACAACAAGTACTTTGCTATGATATCACAACAATTACTTTGCTATGATATCACAAGTACTTTGCTATGATATCACAACAATTACTTTGCTATGATATCACAACAATTACTTTGCTATGATATCACAAGTACTTTGCTATGATATCACAAGTACTTTGCTATGATATCACAACAAGTACTTTGCTATGATATCACAATTACTTTGCTATGATATCACAACAATTACTTTGCTATATCACAACAATTACTTTGCTATGATATCACAACAAGTACTTTGCTATGATATCACAAGTACTTTGCTATGATATCACAATTACTTTGCTATGATATCACAACAATTACTTTGCTATGATATCACAACAATTACTTTGCTATGATATCACAAGTACTTTGCTATGATATCACAAGTACTTTGCTATGATATCACAACAAGTACTTTGCTATGATATCACAAGTACTTTGCTATGATATCACAACAAGTACTTTGCTATGATATCACAACAAGTACTTTGCTATGATATCACAAGTACTTTGCTATGATGTCACAAATACTTTGCTATGATATCACAACAAGTACTTTGCTATGATATCACAAGTACTTTGCTATGATATCACAACAAGTACTTTGCTATGATATCACAACAAGTACTTTGCTATGATATCACAACAATTACTTTGCTATGATATCACAACAAGTACTTTGCTATGATATCACAACAATTACTTTGCTATGATATCACAACAAGTTTACTTTGCTATGATGTCACAACAAGTACTTTGCTATGATATCACAACAAGTACTTTGCTATGATATCACAAACTTTGCTATGATATCACAACAAGTACTTTGCTATGATATCACAACAATACTTTGCTATGATCACAAGTACTTTGCTATGATGTCACAAGTACTTTGCTATGATATCACAACAATTACTTTGCTATGATATCACAAGTACTTTGCTATGATATCACAACAATTACTTTGCTATGATATCACAACAAGTACTTTGCTATGATATCACAAGTACTTTGCTATATGTCACAAGTACTTTGCTATGATATCACAACAAGTACTTTGCTATGTCACTCACAATACTTTGCTATGATGTCACAAGTACTTTGCTATGTCACACAAGTACTTTGCTATGATATCACAACAAGTACTTTGCTATGATATCACAACAAGTACTTTGCTATGATATCACAAAATACTTTGCTATGATATCACAACAATTACTTTGCTATGATATCACAACAAGTACTTTGCTATGATATCACAACAAGTACTTTGCTATGATATCACAACAATTACTTTGCTATGATATTCACAAGTACTTTGCTATGATATCACAACAATTACTTTGCTATGATCACAAGTACTTTGCTATGATATCACAACAATTACTTTGCTATGATATCACAACAAGTACTTTGCTATGATATCACAACAATTACTTTGCTATGATATCACAACAAGTACTTTCTTGCTATGATATCACAACAAGTACTTTGCTATGATATCACAACAATTACTTTGCTATGATATCACAACAATACTTTGCTATGATATCACAACAATTACTTTGCTATGATATCACAATTACTTTGCTATGATCACAACAAGTACTTTGCTATGATGTCACAATACTTTGCTATGATATCACAACAATTACTTTGCTATGATATCACTATGATATCACAACAATTACTTTGCTATGATATCACAAGTACTTTGCTATGATATCACAACAAGTACTTTGCTATGATATCACAAGTACTTTGCTATGATATCACAACAAGTACTTTGCTATGATATCACAACAAGTACTTTGCTATGATATCACAACAAGTACTTTGCTATGATATCACAACAATTACTTTGCTATGATGTCACAAGTACTTTGCTATGATATCACAACAAGTACTTTGCTATGATATCACAACAATTACTTTGCTATGATATCAACAAGTACTTTGCTATGATATCACAACAATTACTTTGCTATGATATCACAACAAGTACTTTGCTATGATATCACAACAATTACTTTGCTATGATATCACAAGTACTTTGCTATGATATCACAACAATTACTTTGCTATGATATCACAACAATTACTTTGCTATGATATCACAAGTACTTTGCTATGATATCACAACAATTACTTTGCTATGATATCACAAGTACTTTGCTATGATATCACAACAATTACTTTGCTATGATATCACAACAATTACTTTGCTATGATATCACAACAAGTACTTTGCTATGATATCACAACAAGTACTTTGCTATGATATCACAACAATTACTTTGCTATGATATCACAACAATTACTTTGCTATGATATCACAACAATTACTTTGCTATGATATCACAACAATTACTTTGCTATGATATCACAACAATTACTTTGCTATGATATCACAATTACTTTGCTATGATATCACAACAATTACTTTGCTATGATATCACAACAATTACTTTGCTATGATATCACAACAATTACTTTGCTATGATATCACAACAATTACTTTGCTATGATATCACAACAATTACTTTGCTATGATATCACAACAATTACTTTGCTATGATATCACAATTACTTTGCTATGATATCACAACAATTACTTTGCTATGATATCACAACAATTACTTTGCTATGATATCACAAGTACTTTGCTATGATATCACAACAATTACTTTGCTATGATATCACAACAATTACTTTGCTATGATGTCACAACAATTACTTTGCTATGATGTCACAAGTACTTTGCTATGATATCACAACAATTACTTTGCTATGATATCACAACAAGTACTTTGCTATGATATCACAAGTACTTTGCTATGATATCACAACAAGTACTTTGCTATGATATCACAACAAGTACTTTGCTATGATATCACAACAAGTACTTTGCTATGATATCACAACAATTACTTTGCTATGATATCACAACAATTACTTTGCTATGATATCACAACAAGTACTTTGCTATGATATCACAACAATTACTTTGCTATGATATCACAACAATTACTTTGCTATGATATCACAACAAGTACTTTGCTATGATATCACAACAATTACTTTGCTATGATATCACAAGTACTTTGCTATGATATCACAACAATTACTTTGCTATGATGTCACAAGTACTTTGCTATGATATCACAACAATTACTTTGCTATGATATCACAACAATTACTTTGCTATGATATCACAAGTACTTTGCTATGATATCACAACAATTACTTTGCTATGATGTCACAAGTACTTTGCTATGATATCACAACAATTACTTTGCTATGATATCACAACAATTACTTTGCTATGATATCACAAGTACTTTGCTATGATATCACAACAATTACTTTGCTATGATGTCACAAGTACTTTGCTATGATATCACAACAATTACTTTGCTATGATATCACAACAATTACTTTGCTATGATATCACAAGTACTTTGCTATGATATCACAACAATTACTTTGCTATGATGTCACAAGTACTTTGCTATGATATCACAACAATTACTTTGCTATGATATCACAACAATTACTTTGCTATGATATCACAAGTACTTTGCTATGATATCACAACAATTACTTTGCTATGATATCACAACAATTACTTTGCTATGATATCACAACAATTACTTTGCTATGATATCACAACAATTACTTTGCTATGATATCACAACAATTACTTTGCTATGATATCACAACAATTACTTTGCTATGATATCACAACAAGTACTTTGCTATGATATCACAACAAGTACTTTGCTATGATGTCACAAGTACTTTGCTATGATATCACAACAATTACTTTGCTATGATATCACAACAAGTACTTTGCTATGATATCACAACAAGTACTTTGCTATGATATCACAACAATTACTTTGCTATGATATCACAAGTACTTTGCTATGATATCACAACAATTACTTTGCTATGATATCACAACAAGTACTTTGCTATGATATCACAACAAGTACTTTGCTATGATATCACAACAAGTACTTTGCTATGATATCACAACAATTACTTTGCTATGATATCACAACAATTACTTTGCTATGATATCACAACAATTACTTTGCTATGATATCACAACAATTACTTTGCTATGATATCACAACAATTACTTTGCTATGATATCACAACAATTACTTTGCTATGATATCACAACAATTACTTTGCTATGATATCACAACAATTACTTTGCTATGATATCACAACAATTACTTTGCTATGATATCACAACAATTACTTTGCTATGATATCACAACAATTACTTTGCTATGATATCACAACAATTACTTTGCTATGATATCACAACAATTACTTTGCTATGATATCACAATTACTTTGCTATGATATCACAACAATTACTTTGCTATGATATCACAACAATTACTTTGCTATGATATCACAAGTACTTTGCTATGATATCACAACAATTACTTTGCTATGATATCACAACAATTACTTTGCTATGATGTCACAACAATTACTTTGCTATGATGTCACAAGTACTTTGCTATGATATCACAACAATTACTTTGCTATGATATCACAACAAGTACTTTGCTATGATATCACAAGATACTTTGCTATGATATCACAACAAGTACTTTGCTATGATCCAACAAGTACTTTGCTATGATGTCACAAGTACTTTGCTATGATATCACAACAAGTACTTTGCTATGATGTCACAAGTACTTTGCTATGATATCACAACAATTACTTTGCTATGATATCACAACAAGTACTTTGCTATGATATCACAACAATTACTTTGCTATGATATCACAACAAGTACTTTGCTATGATATCACAACAAGTACTTTGCTATGATATCACAACAAGTACTTTGCTATGATATCACAACAAGTACTTTGCTATGATATCACAACAAGTACTTTGCTATGATATCACAACAAGTACTTTGCTATGATATCACAACAATTACTTTGC
>CM026390.1:98689196-98794805 GCA_014843695.1 Archivesica marissinica | reverse complement strand
CAAGTACTTTGCTATGATATCACAACAATTACTTTGCTATGATATCACAACAATTACTTTGCTATGATATCACAACAATTACTTTGCTATGATATCACAACAATTACTTTGCTATGATATCACAATACTTTGCTATGATATCACAATTACTTTGCTATGATATCACAACAATTACTTTGCTATGATATCACAACAATTACTTTGCTATGATATCACAAGTACTTTGCTATGATATCACAACAATTACTTTGCTATGATATCACAACAATTACTTTGCTATGATGTCACAACAATTACTTTGCTATGATGTCACAAGTACTTTGCTATGATATCACAACAATTACTTTGCTATGATATCACAAGTACTTTGCTATGATATCACAAGTACTTTGCTATCACAACAAGTACTTTGCTATGATATCACAACAAGTACTTTGCTATGATATCACAACAAGTACTTTGCTATGATATCACAACAAGTACTTTGCTATGATATCACAACAATTACTTTGCTATGATGTCACAAGTACTTTGCTATGATGTCACAACAATTACTTTGCTATGATGTCACAACAAGTACTTTGCTATGATGTCACAAGTACTTTGCTATGATATCACAACAAGTACTTTGCTATGATATCACAACAATTACTTTGCTATGATGTCACAAGTACTTTGCTATGATATCACAACAAGTACTTTGCTATGATGTCACAAGTACTTTGCTATGATATCACAACAAGTACTTTGCTATGATATCACAACAATTACTTTGCTATGATGTCACAAGTACTTTGCTATGATATCACAACAAGTACTTTGCTATGATGTCACAAGTACTTTGCTATGATATCACAACAAGTACTTTGCTATGATATCACAACAATTACTTTGCTATGATGTCACAAGTACTTTGCTATGATATCACAACAAGTACTTTGCTATGATGTCACAAGTACTTTGCTATGATATCACAACAAGTACTTTGCTATGATATCACAACAATTACTTTGCTATGATATCACAACAATTACTTTGCTATGATATCACAACAATTACTTTGCTATGATATCACAACAAGTACTTTGCTATGATATCACAACAATTACTTTGCTATGATATCACAACAAGTACTTTGCTATGATATCACAATTACTTTGCTATGATATCACAACAATTACTTTGCTATGATATCACAACAATTACTTTGCTATGATATCACAACAATTACTTTGCTATGATATCACAACAATTACTTTGCTATGATATCACAACAATTACTTTGCTATGATATCACAACAAGTACTTTGCTATGATATCACAACAATTACTTTGCTATGATATCACAACAATTACTTTGCTATGATATCACAACAAGTACTTTGCTATGATATCACAACAATTACTTTGCTATGATATCACAAGTACTTTGCTATGATATCACAACAATTACTTTGCTATGATGTCACAAGTACTTTGCTATGATGTCACAAGTACTTTGCTATGATATCACAACAAGTACTTTGCTATGATATCACAATTACTTTGCTATGATATCACAACAATTACTTTGCTATGATATCACAACAATTACTTTGCTATGATATCACAACAAGTACTTTGCTATGATATCACAACAAGTACTTTGCTATGATATCACAAGTACTTTGCTATGATATCACAACAATTACTTTGCTATGATATCACAACAAGTACTTTGCTATGATATCACAACAATTACTTTGCTATGATGTCACAAGTACTTTGCTATGATGTCACAAGTACTTTGCTATGATATCACAACAAGTACTTTGCTATGATATCACAACAATTACTTTGCTATGATATCACAAGTACTTTGCTATGATATCACAACAATTACTTTGCTATGATGTCACAACAATTACTTTGCTATGATATCACAACAAGTACTTTGCTATGATGTCACAAGTACTTTGCTATGATGTCACAAGTACTTTGCTATGATATCACAACAATTACTTTGCTATGATATCACAACAAGTACTTTGCTATGATATCACAACAATTACTTTGCTATGATATCACAAGTACTTTGCTATGATATCACAACAAGTACTTTGCTATGATATCACAACAAGTACTTTGCTATGATATCACAACAATTACTTTGCTATGATATCACAACAAGTACTTTGCTATGATATCACAACAATTACTTTGCTATGATATCACAACAATTACTTTGCTATGATATCACAACAATTACTTTGCTATGATATCACAACAATTACTTTGCTATGATATCACAACAAGTACTTTGCTATGATATCACAAGTACTTTGCTATGATATCACAACAATTACTTTGCTATGATATCACAACAATTACTTTGCTATGATATCACAACAATTACTTTGCTATGATATCACAAGTACTTTGCTATGATATCACAACAAGTACTTTGCTATGATATCACAACAATTACTTTGCTATGATATCACAACAATTACTTTGCTATGATATCACAACAATTACTTTGCTATGATATCACAACAAGTACTTTGCTATGATGTCACAAGTACTTTGCTATGATATCACAACAAGTACTTTGCTATGATATCACAACAAGTACTTTGCTATGATGTCACAAGTACTTTGCTATGATATCACAACAAGTACTTTGCTATGATGTCACAAGTACTTTGCTATGATATCACAAGTACTTTGCTATGATGTCACAACAAGTACTTTGCTATGATATCACAACAAGTACTTTGCTATGATGTCACAATTACTTTGCTATGATATCACAACAATTACTTTGCTATGATATCACAACAAGTACTTTGCTATGATATCACAACAATTACTTTGCTATGATATCACAACAATTACTTTGCTATGATATCACAAAGTACTTTGCTATGATATCACAACAAGTACTTTGCTATGATATCACAACAATTACTTTGCTATGATATCACAACAAGTACTTTGCTATGATATCACAACAATTACTTTGCTATGATGTCACAACAATTACTTTGCTATGATATCACAACAATTACTTTGCTATGATATCACAACAATTACTTTGCTATGATATCACAACAAGTACTTTGCTATGATATCACAACAATTACTTTGCTATGATATCACAACAAGTACTTTGCTATGATATCACAACAAGTACTTTGCTATGATATCACAACAAGTACTTTGCTATGATATCACAAGTACTTTGCTATGATATCACAACAAGTACTTTGCTATGATATCACAAGTACTTTGCTATGATATCACAACAATTACTTTGCTATGATATCACAACAAGTACTTTGCTATGATATCACAACAAGTACTTTGCTATGATGTCACAACAATTACTTTGCTATGATGTCACAAGTACTTTGCTATGATGTCACAACAAGTACTTTGCTATGATATCACAACAAGTACTTTGCTATGATATCACAACAAGTACTTTGCTATGATGTCACAAGTACTTTGCTATGATATCACAACAATTACTTTGCTATGATGTCACAACAATTACTTTGCTATGATGTCACAAGTACTTTGCTATGATGTCACAACAATTACTTTGCTATGATGTCACAAGTACTTTGCTATGATGTCACAACAATTACTTTGCTATGATGTCACAACAATTACTTTGCTATGATGTCACAAGTACTTTGCTATGATGTCACAACAAGTACTTTGCTATGATATCACAAGTACTTTGCTATGATGTCACAACAATTACTTTGCTATACTGACTGACTGAACACAACACATGTTTGGGTCTACTTGACATTGTTTTCTTCACAGACAAACATATGGAGGGCGGACAACTAGAAAGAGGGTTCTTGCCTACACTTGGCAGAGAAATACCTTCCTTGATGAAAATTCTTCCAACAACACAATGCAATGGGCAACTTGTACATAGCGACACCATACCATGCCAGAATGGTTATGAGTGAGTGGTTCGTCAGTCTGTCTGTGAATACTGCCAACTTGTATGCGACCGACAACATTCTTATCACCATATATCACTTGTCCTTGATAGGGAGTGAACCTGTGGCCCTTGATGATAGTGGTGAAAGGTGAGATCTAATGACAGTGAGCTAGATCACTCGACCACGGAGGCTTCATAGTGCCCACTCAGGTGACTAGCACACCTTGTAGAATCAGAGTATATGTTATGTGGGGGTTAATTTAAGGTATAATGCAAATTCATCTGTGTGGAATTAGTTCAAGTTCTTACAACTTATATTAATCACTCTCGAGACCTCATTCCAGATGGAATCCATCGCCATGAGGGAGAGAAGAGGCATGTGAAATTTAAATGCCTTGCCTAAGGGCACAATGGCAACAGCAACCATTTGTGTGGAATTAACCCAATTGTTTTCCACCAGGTATTTGAACAGTGGATGATGAAATAGTGTTAAGAAATAAGCCACGGATCAGCCATATGAAGGAAACTACTTCATTCCGGATCGACCCCCCCCAAACAAGTATTCATGCCTAATATAAAAATAGCACATTCCCCAAATTCAGTGGTTGTAACCCGTGCTCGAGATCTTGTGATTATTCACATTATGTGCAGGTTTGGTCAAGATTGCTGCAGAAATAACGTCTATTATTGTGCTTGTTAGGTAACTATGGATGCCCGATTCATGGGTAATCACAATAGATGCTCATCTTGAGCCAATCAGATATGAAACATGGCATGCATAATAAATGTTAAGAATGGCAACGAGTATTCGAGTACTTGGAATAATGTCAGAAAAAGAAACTGGCTGAAAAAATTAGCATTCTGTGTCATCAGAAGTAAATCAATGCCAATTAATTCAATTTTCATTAAACACAGTAATTATCTTAATCCAGGACCATAACCGGGGGGGGGGGGGAATAAACCACACACTGTACCATTAGTGTGAAAATAATCCTTGTTTGCAGGTATTCTTTCAATAAACAAGTGAACAGTTTGACATTATTGGCAGGTGTTTGTGTCGCTTATATCTTTTGTCGCTTAAGATGAAGAATAAACAAATAATTATGATGCGAGATTAATCAAAGGTTGTAGCTACACATTTGATAGTAAACAGTTATATGTTTGTTTACTAATTATTAGAGAAAGTAATTACCAGCTGACTACAGTCATGTTCGCAATTTGCTGCAGAAACCTTTTGAAGAGGGTTTTGGCACGGTTTAATTATGTCAATAAAAGTTGAATAAACTGAATAAAGCTATGTTTCACACGGTTTAATCCTTTTATTCCCACTTGCTGTTGTCCAATAGTACTCTTATTCCCACTTCATAGGTAAATGACCATTCTAAATTTTTGGCGAATGCACAAGTTCAAATTGAGTTTGTCCGCAACAAACGCAGTGGACAAACTCTTGTTGTTGGTGGTTACAGGTTCATGGTATGTATATATATATATATATATATAGTTGCTGTCTGTCTGTCTGCGTGTCTGTCCATCCGTTTGATTGTATTTGATCTTAAACACTGCAACATAAATCCTCTTATTCCCACACCCGTTTTTACCTAATTTTATATAAGTGGGAACAATAGGACTACACCGTTTCACACCACCCCTGGGTTTACCTTTATTACAACGAAATGTTTTTATCACATAATCAAGTAAATTAGCAACAGTTTTGAGACATCCGAAATACTTACCAAATATCTGAAATCGAACATAGATCCCATTATTACAATGTACATGTAGCCAAGAATACATGATCGTCCAGCGGAAGTGTGTACTCGAGTATCAAAATTGCTACTCGTTGCCATCCGTAATAAATATATTACACTTCATTTAGCAGATTTTTGCCATTACAGAATGAAATGTACATACAGAAAGAAACAAGACAAATTTTACAATTTATTTCATTTATCTATGAAGTAATTTGATCCTTTATTACAAATAATTACATGATGTAAATGTATTCAACATGGATCAACATAAAGACATGAACAGAAAGCACTTGATCAGCACTAAGAATATATAATTATTCAATTTGCCACAGTACACACTAGTCATTGATGCACTGAATATAAGAGAGCCGTAGCCATGAGAAAACAAACATGGTGGTCAAGAATGAGCAATAATGCTTAACCCTGTCAACAAACTCAACAGTGTAAGTAAAGTGTTTGTTTATTATAGTATCATCTCTATTTAAAGGGCCAGCCATTTCTGACTTATGAGACACCTCTTTTTATGAACATCAGTACTTCCCGAATCCTATGCCAGGCTGGTATGCAATTGGTAACCA
Organism: Archivesica marissinica; assembly: GCA_014843695.1. Lineage (NCBI taxonomy): Eukaryota > Metazoa > Mollusca > Bivalvia > Venerida > Vesicomyidae > Archivesica > Archivesica marissinica. The sequence goes on along the minus strand of CM026390.1, from coordinate 98,788,533 downwards.
TTATTTAACTAGTTGGCGGCTCACCAACCGGCCATATCAGAATGAACCCCTGATGAGGTTCAAACCTTTGACCTCCCGCTCCGTAGGCGGACGCCGTAACCACTAGGCCACAGAGTGTATTTAAGAATAACACAAAGTTATCTACAAACACTTACGATGCAGTTGATACATATAAAATATCAGGGTTAATATTGTATTAGTGGATCACAAGTTATATATATAATGTTGAAAATAACTACTTAAATAGAATGCAACAATATCTGGTCATTATAGGTGTGCCTGATAGCCGTGCTGGACACATGTCGCTGTCTCGTGCAGGAGTAGTAATAGTTCAGTCTATTTACCCTCGCTCCCGCAGAGCGTATGGTGAGCAAAGCTTGAGTATTTTCTCGGTAGTTCTATGATATGTGACATATTTTAACTTGAAAATGTATGTATATGAATGTTGTTCTCACTGTCCACAATGTGTGAAGAATTTCCATTCACTGGTCGAGACATTGTGTCTGACACATGGATAACCTTGAACTTTGTCATAGTGTGACATTACCAGTTCAATCACCATTGTGTCTGACACATGGATAACCTTGAACTTTGTCATAGTGTGACATTACCAGTTCAGTCACCATTGTGTCTGACACATGGATAACCTTGAACTTTGTCATAGTGTGACATTACCAGCTCAGTCACCATTGTGTCCGACACATGGATAACCTTGAACTTTGTCATAGTGTGACATTACCAGTTCAGTCACCATTGTGTCTGACACATGGATAACCTTGAACTTTGTCATAGTGTGACATTACCAGTTCAGTCACCATTGTGTCTGACACACAGATAACCTTGAACTTTGTCATACAGTGACATTACCAGCTCAGTCACCATTGTGTCTGACACACAGATAACCTTGAACTTTGTCATAGTGTGACATTACCAGCTCAGTCACCATTGTGTCCGACACACAGATAACCTTGAACTTTGTCATACAGTGACATTACCAGTTCAGTCACCATTGTGTCTGACACACAGATAACCTTGAACTTTGTCATAGTGTGACATTACCAGCTCAGTCACCATTGTGTCCGACACACAGATAACCTTGAACTTTGTCATAGTGTGACATTACCAGCTCAGTCACCATTGTGTCTGACACACAGATAACCTTGAACTGTGTCATAGTGTGACATTACCAGCTCAGTCACCATTGTGTCTGACACACAGATAACCTTGAACTTTGTCATACAGTGACATTACCAGCTCAGTCATCATTGTGTCTGACACACAGATAACCTTGAACTTTGTCATAGTGTGACATTACCAGCTCAGTCACCGTTGTGTCTGACACACAGATAACCTTGAACTTTGTCATACAGTGACATTACCAGCTCAGTCACCAATGTGTCTGACACACAGATAACCTTGAACTTTGTCATAGTGTGACATTACCAGCTCAGTCACCAGTGTGTCTGACACATGGATAACCTTGAACTTTGTCATACAGTGACATTACCAGCTCAGTCACCAATGTGTCTGACAAAGGGTAACCTTGAACTTTGTCATACAGTGACATTACCAGCTCAGTCACCAATGTGTCTGACACACAGATAACCTTGAACTTTATATAATAGTGACATTACCAGCTCAGTCACCAATGTGTCTGACACACAGATAACCTTGAACTTTGTCATACAGTGACATTACCAGCTCAGTCACCAATGTGTCTGACACACAGATAACCTTGAACTTTATATAATAGTGACATTACCAGCTCAGTCACCAATGTGTCTGACACACAGATAACCTTGAACTTTGTCATACAGTGACATTACCAGCTCAGTCACCAATGTGTCTGACACACAGATAACCTTGAACTTTATATAATAGTGACGGTCATTGTTTGTGTGATATATGCCTGTCCTATTCAGAAATAGCTGAATGTTTCGCTCGGCATATCGCCTCAATATGAGGAATAATTTTGCCAATTCAATGTTAATACAAATTTATTTAGCTTGATTGTGAAACAAGTTTTTACAACGTTATATTAATATTAATCACTCTCGAGAAATCATTCCTGATGAAATCCATCGCCATGAGGGAGAGAGAAGAAACAATGTGGAATTTAAATGCCTTGCCTAAGGGCACAATTGTAACAGCTACAGCTGGGTGTGAACTCGGGACTTTTCACAGCTGAAGTAAACACACTACCACGACTTCCACAATAATTTCAATGTAAATCCCTAGAATTGTTTCACACTCACCTTGTACCTTGAGGTGTTCTACATGACCAGTGACCCGTCACAAAATGTATGTTAATCACAACATAAATGTTAGATACAACATTAAATAAAAAATTAAAATGAGGACATGATCTGACGGTAATTTATCAGGGGCTGAAATATCTTCTAGTACCCTGGCCTTTGAATAAGTCTCTAGACAACAATATTGGTTAATCTAGTACATTCTAGTTCATCTATTCCCCATCGTTGTATCAAATACACAGGCACAAGACACAATTTTTGTTTGCCCTATGGTTATATATTAATGTTTAACATTATTTACTATACGGCCATAGGGCTAACAAAAAGTGTCTTGTGCCTGTGATCAAATATAAAACAAACGCATATAAACAATAACAAGCACAACCATTTTGTAAAGCATGCTGCCCAACAATATCGTATTATTGTCTGTCCCACTACCCATTGCTTGTGCATATTACATGTAAATTTATTTAAAATTATTTAATCATAACTGGAAATTTGGGAGTCAAAATATACAATGCAGGTTATAAAATGATGTGCAGGTTATAAAATGATGTGATGTCAAAATCCTAATGGAGCGAGGTTCTCCACATATTGTAATAGCGATGCATCTTCGTTTTGCAAATACAGCTTATGGGGAAAATAAGTATACAAGTAGTATATGCATGTACAATACCGACAGGTAGGACAGACCTTAGTATACAAGTAGTATATACATGTACAATACCGGTAGGTAGGACATACCTTAGTATACAAGTAGTATATGCATGTACAATACCGACAGGTAGGACAGACCTTAGTATACAAATAGTATATGCATGTACAATACCGACAGGTAGGACAGACCTTAGTAAACAAGTAGTATATGCATGTACAATACCGACAGGTAGGACAGACCTTAGTATACCAGTAGTATATGCATATACAATACCGGTAGGTAGGACAGACCTTAGTATACAAGTAGTATATGCATGTACAATATCGACAGGTAGGTCAGACCTTAGTATACCTGTAGTATACACATGTACAATACGGTAGGTAGGACAGACCTTAGTATACAAGTAGTATATGCATGTACAATACCGACAGGTAGGTCAGACCTTAGTATACCTGTAGTATACACATGTACAATATGGTAGGTAGGACAGACTTTAGTATACCTGTAGTATACACATGTACAATACGGTAGGTAGGACAGACTTTAGTATACCTGTAGTATACACATGTACAATACGGTAGGTAGGACAGACCTTAGTATACCAGTAGTATATACATGTACAATACCGACAGGTAGGACAGACTTTAGTATACCTGTAGTATACACATGTATAATACGGTAGGTAGGACAGATCTTAGTATACCAGTAGTATATACATGTATAATACCGATAGGTAGGACAGACCTTAGTATACAAGTAGTATATGCATGTACAATACTGATAGGTAGGACAGACTTTAGTATACAAGTAGTATATGCATGTACAATACCGATAGGTAGGGCAGACCTTAGTATACAAGTAGTATACACATGTACAATACCGGTAGGTAGGACATACTTTAGTATACCAGTAGTATATGCATGTACAATACTGATAGGTAGGACAGACCTTAGTATACAAGTAGTATATGCATGTACAATACGGTAGGTAGGACAGACTTTAGTATACCTGTAGTATACACATGTACAATATGGTAGGTAGGACAGACTTTAATATACCAGTAGTATACACATGTACAATATGGTAGGTAGGTAGGACAGACCTTAGTATACCAGTAGTATATACATGTACAATACCGACAGGTAGGACAGACTTTAGTATACCTGTAGTATACACATGTACAATATGGTAGGTAGGACAGACTTTAGTATACCTGTAGTATATACATGTACAATATGATAGGTAGGACAGACTTTAGTATACACATGTACAATATGGTAGGTAGGACAGACTTTAGTATACCAGTAGTATACACATGTACAATACGGTAGGTAGGACAGACTTTAGTATACCTGTAGTATATACATGTACAATACCGATAGGTAGGACAGACTTTAGTATACCTGTAGTATACACATGTACAATATGGTAGGTAGGACAGACTTTAGTATACCTGTAGTATACACATGTACAATATGGTAGGTAGGACAGACTTTAGTATACCAGTAGTACACCATGTACAATATGGTAGGTAGGACAGACTTTAGTGTACCTGTAGTATACACATGTACAATACGGTAGGTAGGACAGACTTTAGTATACCAGTAGTATATACATGTACAATATGGTAGGTAGGACAGACTTTAGTGTACCTGTAGTATACACATGTACAATACGGTAGGTAGGACAGACTTTAGTATACCAGTAGTATACACATGTACAATATGGTAGGTAGGACAGACTTTAGTATACCTGTAGTATACACATGTACAATACGGTAGGTAGGACAGACTTTAGTATACCAGTAGTACACCATGTACAATATGGTAGGTAGGACAGACTTTAGTGTACCTGTAGTATACACATGTACAATACGGTAGGTAGGACAGACTTTAGTATACCAGTAGTATATACATGTACAATATGGTAGGTAGGACAGACTTTAGTGTACCTGTAGTATAGACATGTACAATACGGTAGGTAGGACAGACTTTAGTATACCAGTAGTATATACATGTACAATACCGATAGGTAGGACAGACCTTAGTATACCAGTAGTATATGCATGTACAATACCGATAGGTAGGACAGACTGTAGTATACCTGTAGTATACACATGTACAATACGGTAGGTAGGACAGACTTTAGTATACCTGTAGTATACACATGTACAATACGATAGGTAGGACAGACTTTAGTATACCTGTAGTATACACATGTACAATACAGTAGGTAGGACAGACTTTAGTATACCTGTAGTATACACATGTACAATACCGATAGGTAGGACAGACTGTAGTATACCTGTAGTATGTACAATACCGGTAGGTAGGACAGACCTTAGTATACAAGTAGTATATGCATGTACAATACCGACAGGTAGGACAGACCTTAGTATACAAGTAGTATATACATGTACAATACCGACAGGTAGGTCAGACCTTAGTATACCTGTAGTATACACATGTACAATATGGTAGGTAGGACAGACTTTAGTATACCTGTAGTATACACATGTACAATACGGTAGGTAGGACAGACTTTAGTATACTGTAGTATACACATGTACAATACGGTAGGTAGGACAGACTTTAGTATACCTGTAGTATACACATGTACAATACGGTAGGTAGGACAGACTTTAGTATACCTGTAGTATACGCATGTATAATCCGGTAGGTAGGACAGATCTTAGTATACCAGTAGTATATACATGTACAATACCGATAGGTAGGACAGACCTTAGTATACAAGTAGTATATGCATGTACAATACTGATAGGTAGGACAGACTTTAGTATACAAGTAGTATATGCATGTACAATACTGATAGGTAGGACAGACTTTAGTATACAAGTAGTATACACATGTACAATACCGGTAGGTAGGACATACTTTAGTATACCAGTAGTATATGCATGTACAATACTGATAGGTAGGACAGACCTTAGTATACAAGTAGTATATGCATGTACAATACGGTAGGTAGGACAGACTTTAGTATACCTGTAGTATACACATGTACAATACGGTAGGTAGGTAGGACAGACCTTAGTATACCAGTAGTATAAACATGTACAATATGGTAGGTAGGTAGGACAGACCTTAGTATACCAGTAGTATATACATGTACAATACCGACAGGTAGGACAGACTTTAGTATACCTGTAGTATACACATGTACAATATGGTAGGTAGGACAGACTTTAGTATACCTGTAGTATGTACAATACGATAGGTAGGACAGACTTTAGTATACCTGTAGTATACACATGTACAATATGGTAGGTAGGACAGACTTTAGTATACCAGTAGTATACACATGTACAATACGGTAGGTAGGACAGACTTTAGTATACCTGTAGTATATACATGTACAATACCGATAGGTAGGACAGACTTTAGTATACCTGTAGTATACACATGTACAATATGGTAGGTAGGACAGACTTTAGTATACCTGTAGTATACACATGTACAATATGGTAGGTAGGACAGACATTAGTATACCTGTAGTATACACATGTACAATACGGTAGGTAGGACAGACTTTAGTATACCAGTAGTACACCATGTACAATATGGTAGGTAGGACAGACTTTAGTGTACCTGTAGTATACACATGTACAATACGGTAGGTAGGACAGACTTTAGTATACCAGTAGTATATACATGTACAATATGGTAGGTAGGATAGACTTTAGTGTACCTGTAGTATACACATGTACAATATGGTAGGTAGGACAGACTTTAGTATACCAGTAGTATATACATGTACAATACCGATAGGTAGGACAGACCTTAGTATACCAGTAGTATATGCATGTACAATACCGATAGGTAGGACAGACTGTAGTATACCTGTAGTATACACATGTACAATACGGTAGGTAGGACAGACTTTAGTATACCTGTAGTATACACATGTACAATACGATAGGTAGGACAGACTTTAGTATACATGTAGTATACACATGTACAATACGGTAGGTAGGACAGACTTTAGTATACCTGTAGTATACACATGTACAATACCGATAGGTAGGACAGACTGTAGTATACCTGTAGTATGTACAATACCGGTAGGTAGGACAGACCTTAGTATACAAGTAGTATATGCATGTACAATACCGACAGGTAGGACAGACCTTAGTATACAAGTAGTATATACATGTACAATACCGACAGGTAGGTCAGACCTTAGTATACCTGTAGTATACACATGTACAATATGGTAGGTAGGACAGACTTTAGTATACCTGTAGTATACACATGTACAATACGGTAGGTAGGACAGACTTTAGTATACCTGTAGTATACACATGTACAATACGGTAGGTAGGACAGACCGTAGTATACCAGTAGTATATACATGTACAATACCGACAGGTAGGACAGACTTTAGTATACCTGTAGTATACACATGTATAATACGGTAGGTAGGACAGATCTTAGTATATACATGTACAATACCGATAGGTAGGACAGACCTTAGTATACAAGTAGTATATGCATGTACAATATTGATAGGTAGGACAGACTTTAGTATACAAGTAGTATATGCATGTACAATACTGATAGGTAGGACAGACTTTAGTATACAAGTAGTATATGCATGTACAATACCGATAGGTAGGGCAGACCTTAGTATACAAGTAGTATACACATGTACAATACCGGTAGGTAGGACATACTTTAGTATACCAGTAGTATATGCATGTACAATACTGATAGGTAGGACAGACCTTAGTATACAAGTAGTATATGCATGTACAATACGGTAGGTAGGACAGACTTTAGTATACCTGTAGTATACACATGTACAATATGGTAGATAGGACAGACTTTAATATACCAGTAGTATACACATGTACAATACGGTAGGTAGGTAGGACAGACCTTAGTATACCAGTAGTATACACATGTACAATACGGTAGGTAGGTAGGACAGACCTTAGTATACCAGTAGTATATACATGTACAATACCGACAGGTAGGACAGACTTTAGTATACCTGTAGTATACACATGTACAATATGGTAGATAGGACAGACTTTAGTATACCTGTAGTATATACATGTACAATACGATAGGTAGGACAGACTTTAGTATACCTGTAGTATACACATGTACAATATGGTAGGTAGGACAGACTTTAGTATACCAGTAGTATACACATGTACAATACGGTAGGTAGGACAGACTTTAGTATACCTGTAGTATATACATGTACAATACCGATAGGTAGGACAGACTTTAGTATACCTGTAGTATACACATGTACAATATGGTAGGTAGGACAGACTTTAGTATACCTGTAGTATACACATGTACAATATGGTAGGTAGGACAGACTTTAGTATACCTGTAGTATACACATGTACAATACGGTAGGTAGGACAGACTTTAGTATACCAGTAGTACACCATGTACAATATGGTAGGTAGGACAGACTTTAGTGTACCTGTAGTATACACATGTACAATACGGTAGGTAGGACAGACTTTAGTATACCAGTAGTATATACATGTACAATATGGTAGGTAGGACAGACTTTAGTGTACCTGTAGTATACACATGTACAATACGGTAGGTAGGACAGACTTTAGTATACCAGTAGTATATACATGTACAATACCGATAGGTAGGACAGACCTTAGTATACCAGTAGTATATGCATGTACAATACCGATAGGTAGGACAGACTGTAGTATACCTGTAGTATACACATGTACAATACGGTAGGTAGGACAGACTTTAGTATACCTGTAGTATACACATGTACAATACGATAGGTAGGACAGACTTTAGTATACCTGTAGTATACACATGTACAATACGGTAGGTAGGACAGACTTTAGTATACCTTTAGTATACACATGTACAATACCGATAGGTAGGACAGACTGTAGTATACCTGTAGTATACACATGTACAATACGGTAGGTAGGACAGACTTTAGTATACCTGTAGTATACACATGTACAATACTATTTCATTCAATCTGATATATCCACATTACTGAAAAATCAGAATCAGATCTTATGAACATGTATGAAAGCACAAGAATGACCCAACACAAAGAAAGCTCCTCTTTAACCAGAGTCTTTGAGTCTGTACATGGTACGATGTCACAATAAACCCATGTTTTCCATACATCACTATATTCTTTCAAAGCTTGCCGAGCATGTCGGACACAATTTGTCAGCGTTAATTGGACTATTACAGACCGGACAGCCATGCAAGCACAAATTATTTAGCAACAGAATCTGCAATTTCTTTTATTCTACAATCATTTTGTTTATAATTTTCACAAACAAACTACCGCCATTTATTCTTGACATTCACTTATACGACATTTGATTGGATGATGTGTTTGTAAGACAACATTTCATTGGTTTAGTTTCATTCTGTATGCTTTGGTGTTGTACCTACACGTTTATATCTCACTCGCTTACTCAACTGCTGCAACACCACAGCGTACACCCGTTCCTCTCCTCTTAAAATTTCAACTCAGATTTGCATCAATCTCAAAATAAGAAGCAAACAGTTTGCATGGTAAATGATGTTGTCATGTGCAGAAGATTGCCATGCTTTGGTATGTGACGAGGATAGACACACAGGGTAAAATGGTGTTCATTGGGTAATAAACAGTCACATGTGTTAGAGAGTTAATGTACAACATGTATTTAGACTGCACATAACATTGGTAGATGAGCATTAATGCCGTGTTCTATACCTAGACAAAACACTCGTATATCCAGTATATACTGTATACCTAGACAAAGCCAGGCCAGCCAGGTCATGTATACCTGAATGTGCACCGACCAGGCCATATATACCTGAATGTGTATCGAACAGGTCATATGGTATTTTCACAGACATGCAGAGGGCAACGCCATTTATCATGCAGAAAGAAACATCAGTCACCATGCAGAATGTAACATTATTTACCATGCAGAATGTAACATTATTTACCATGCAGAATGTAACATTATTTACCATGCAGAATGAAACATCATTTATCATGGTGAATGCACATCATTTAACACACAGAATGCACATCATTTACCACACAGAATGCACATCATTTACCATGGTGAATGCACATCATTTACCACACAGAATGCACATCATTTATCATGGTGAATGCACATCATTTACCACACAGAATGCAACATCATTTATCATGGTGAATGCACATCATTTACCACACAGAATGCACATCATTTACCATGGTGAATGCACATCATTTACCACACAGAATGCACATCATTTATCATGGTGAATGCACATCATTTACCACACAGAATGCAACATCATTTATCATGGTGAATGCACATCATTTACCACACAGAATGCACATCATTTACCATGGTGAATGCACATCATTTACCACACAGAATGCACATCATTTATCATGGTGAATGCACATCATTTACCACACAGAATGCAACATCATTTATCATGGTGAATGCACATCATTTACCACACAGAATGCACATCATTTACCATGGTGAATGCACATCATTTACCACACAGAATGCACATCATTTATCATGGTGAATGCACATCATTTACCACACAGAATGCAACATCATTTACCACACAGAATGCAACATCATTTACCACACATAATGCAACATCATTTATCATGGTGAATGCACATCATTTACCACACAGAATGCAACATCATTTACCACACAGAATGCAACATCATTTATCATGGTGAATGCACATCATTTACCACACAGAATGCACATCATTTACCACACAGAATGCAACATCATGGTGAATGCACATCATTTACCACACAGAATGCACATCATTTACCACACAGAATGCAACATCATTTATCATGGTGAATGCACATCATTTACCACACAAAATGCACATCATTTACCACACATAATGCAACATCATTTACCATGCAGAATGCAACATCATTTATCATGGTGAATGCACATCATTTACCACACAGAATGCAACATCATTTATCATGGTGAATGCACATCATTTACCACACAGAATGCACATCATTTACCATGGTGAATGTGCATCATTTACCACACAGAATGCAACATCATTTATCATGGTGAATGCACATCATTTACCACACAGAATGCAACATCATTTACCATGCAGAATGAAACACCATTTATCATGGTGAATGCAACATCATTTACCATGCAGAATGAAACATCATTTACCACACAGAATGCACATCATTTACCATGGTGAATGCACATCATGGTGAATGCACATCATTTACCACACAGAATGCACATCATTTACCACACAGAATGCATCATTTATCATGGTGAATGCACATCATTTACCACACAGAATGCACATCATTTACCACACAGAATGCAACATCATTTATCATGGTGAATGCACATCATTTACCACACAGAATGCACATCATTTACCATGGTGAATGCACATCATTTACCACACAGAATGCAACATCATTTATCATGGTGAATGCACATCATTTACCACACAGAATGCACATCATTTACCATGGTGAATGCGCATCATTTACCACACAGAATGCAACATCATTTATCATGGTGAATGCACATCATTTACCACACAGAATGCACATCATTTACCACACAGAATGCACATCATTTACCATGGTGAATGCACATCATTTATCATGGTGAATGCACATCATTTACCACACAGAATGCAACATCATTTACCATGGTGAATGCACATCATTTACCACACAGAATGCCAGAATGCAACATCATTTAACATCATTTACCATGGTGAATGCACATCATTTACCACACAGAATGCACCATGCAGAATGCACATCATTTACCACACAGAATGAAACATCATTTACCATGCAGAATGAAACATCATTTATCATGGTGAATGCACATCATTTATCATGGTGAATGCACATCATTTACCATGGTGAATGCAACATCATTTACCATGGTGAATGCACATCATTTACCACACAGAATGCAACATCATTTACCACACAGAATGCAACATCATTTACCATGGTGAATGCACATCATTTACCACACAGAATGCAACATCATTTACCATCAGAATACAACATAATTTACCATGGTGAATGCACATCATTTATCATGGTGAATGCACATCATTTACCACACAGAATACAACATAATTTACCATGGTGAATGCACATCATTTATCATGGTGAATGCACATCATTTACCATGGTGAATGCACATCATTTACCACACAGAATGCACATCATTTACCATGGTGAATGCACATCATTTATCATGGTGAATGCACATCATTTACCACACAGAATGCAACATCATTTACCATGGTGAATGCACATCATTTACCACACAGAATGCAACATCATTTACCACACAAAATGCAAGATCATTTACCATGCAGAATGCAACATCATTTACCATGGTGAATGCACATCATTTACCACACAGAATGCAACATCATTTAACATGGTGAATGCACATCATTTACCACACAGAATGCAACATCAGTCACCATGCAGAATGCAACATCATTTACCACACAGAATGAAACATCATTTACCATGCAGAATGAAACATCATTTACCATGGTGAATGCACATCATTTATCATGGTGAATGCACATCATTTATCATGGTGAATGCACATCATTTACCATGGTGAATGCACATCATTTATCATGGTGAATGCACATCATTTACCACACAGAATGCAACATCATTTACCATGGTGAATGCACATCATTTATCATGGTGAATGCACATCATTTACCATGGTGAATGCACATCATTTATCATGGTGAATGCACATCATTTACCACACAGAATGCAACATCATTTACCACACAAAATGCAAGATCATTTACCATGCAGAATGCAACATCATTTACCATGGTGAATGCACATCATTTACCATGGTGAATGCACATCATTTACCATGGTGAATACACATCATTTACCACACAGAATACAACATAATTTACCATGGTGAATGCACATCATTTATCATGGTGAATGCACATCATTTACCATGGTGAATGCACATCATTTACCACACAGAATGCACATCATTTACCATGGTGAATGCACATCATTTATCATGGTGAATGCACATCATTTACCACACAGAATGCAACATCATTTACCATGGTGAATGCACATCATTTACCACACAGAATGCAACATCATTTACCACACAAAATGCAAGATCATTTACCATGCAGAATGCAACATCATTTACCATGGTGAATGCACATCATTTACCACACAGAATGCAACATCATTTACCATGGTGAATGCACATCATTTACCACACAGAATGCAACATCATTTACCATGCAGAATACAACATAATTTACCATGCAGAATACAACATCATTTACCATGCAGAATTACCATGCAGAATACAACATCATTTACCACACAGAATGCAACATCATTTACCATGCAGAATACAACATCATTTACCATGCAGAATACAACTAAATATCTTTCTAATGAGCAGTTATAAAGTGTTCAGCATCTGTACACGGCTCACACACAAGCCTGCATTATTGGTACCTACAGAATCATGTTAGTGTGTATTTCATGTATTGGACAGCAGAATTCCATTTTCAAACCTTGATGTCGAGGGCCATATCCATGAACTGTAAGGAAGAAGCAATGAGCGTGTAGAAATAATGCCACCATGGTCGACGTCACTTTCCAGCAGATCACACAGTTTTTTAGTTTATTTACAAGGTAAATTTCAATTACTACGACGCTCCTTGAATTAATGTTGTGTCCAAAACCATTTCTAAAAACTGAAAAGAGGATAACCTATATTTTTTATTCGCTGTTGATTTATAGCAAAATATTACGTTGATTTATAGCACAATATTACGTTGATTTATAGCACAATATTACGTTGATTCATAGCACAATATTACGTTGATTCATAGCACAATATTAAATTGATTTATAGCACAATATTACATTGATTTATAGCACATTATTACTTTGATTTATAGCACAATATTACGTTGATTTATAGCACAATATTACATTGATTTATAGCACAATATTACTTTGATTTATAGCACAATATTACGTTGATTTATAGCACAATATTACGTTGATTTATAGCACAATATTACATTGATTTATAGCACATTATTACTTTGATTTATAGCACAATATTACGTTGATTTATAGCACAATATTACATTGATTTATAGCACATTATTACTTTGATTTATAGCACAATATTACGTTGATTTATAGCACAATATTACATTGATTTATAGCACAATATTATGTTGATTTATAGCACAGTATTACGTTGATTTATAGCACAATATTACGTTGATTTATAGCACAATATTACATTGATTTATAGCACATTATTACTTTGATTTATAGCACAATATTACGTTGATTTATAGCACAATATTACGTTGATTTATAGCACAATATTACGTTGATTTATAGCACAATATTACGTTGATTTATAGCACAATATTACATTGATTTATAGCACAATATTACGTTGATTTATAGCACATTATTACTTTGATTTATAGCATAATGTACGGGACATTTGCATACAGCATGGGACACATGTATACAGTATGGTACACTTGCATACAGCACAGGACACTTGCATACAGCATGGGGCATTTGCATACAGCATGGGACACTTGCAAACAGCATGGGACATTTGCATACAGCATACAACACAGGACACTTGCATACAGCACAGGACACTTGCATACAGCACGGGACACATGCATACATCACGGGACACTTGCATACAGCACACTTGCATACAGCATGGGACACTTGCATACAGCACGGGACACATGCATACATCACTGGACACTTGCATACAGCACAGGACACTCGGATACAGCACAGGACACGCGGATACAGCACAGGACATTTGCATACAGCACAGGACACTTGCATACAGCACAGGAGACTTGCATACAGCACAGGACACGTGCATACAGCACAGGACACTTGCATACAGCACGGGAGACTTGCATACAGCACGGGACACTTGCATACAGCACGGGACACTTGCATACAGCACGGGACACATGCATACATCACGGGACACTTGCATACAGCACGGGACACTTGCATACAGCACGGGACACTTGCATACAGCACGGACACTTGCATACAGCACGGGACACTTGCATACAGCACGGGACACTTGCATACAGCACAGGACACTTGCATACAGCACAGGACACTTGCATACAGCACAGGACACTTGCATACAGCACAGGACACTTGCATACAGCACAGGACACTTGCAGGACACTTGCATACAGCACAGGACACTTGCATACAGCACAGGACACTTGCATACAGCACAGGACACTTGCATACAGCACAGGACACATGCATACAGCACAGGACACATGCATACAGCACAGGACACTTGCATACAGCACAGGACACTTGCATACAGCACGGGACACTCGCATACATCACAGGACACTTGCATACAGCATGGGACGCTCGCATACATCACGGGACACTTGCATACATCATGGGACACATGCATACAGCACAGTACACTGGTAAACAGCATGGGTTACTTGCATACAGCACGGGACACTCACATACAGCACAGGACATTTGCATACAGCACAGGTCACTTGCATACAGCATGGGACACTTGCATACAGCACAGGACACTTGCATACATCACGGGACACATGCATACAGCACAGGACACTTGCATACAGCACAGGACACTTGCATACAGCACAATACACTTGCATACAGCACAGGACACTTGCATACAGCACGGGACACTTGCATACAGCACAGGACACTTGCATACATCACTGGACACTTGCATACAGCACAGGACACTTGCATACAGCACAGGACACTCGGATACAGCACAGGACACTCGCATACAGCACAGGACATTTGCATACAGCACAGGACACTTGCATACAGCACAGGACACTTGCATACAGCACAGGACACTTGCATACAGCACAGGAGACTTGCATACAGCACAGGAGACTTGCATACAGCACAGGACACTTGCATACAGCACAGGAGACTTGCATACAGCACAGGACACTTGCATACAGCACAGGACACTTGCATACAGCACAGGACACTTGCATACAGCACAGGACACTTGCATACAGCACAGGACACTTGCATACAGCACAGGACACTTGCATACAGCACAGGACACTTGCATACAGCACAGGACACTTGCAGGACACTTGCATACAGCACAGGACACTTGCATACAGCACAGGACACTTGCATACAGCACAGGACACATGCATACAGCACAGGACACATGCATACAGCACAGGACACTTGCATACAGCACAGGACACTTGCATACAGCACGGGACACTCGCATACATCACAGGACACTTGCATACAGCATGGGACGCTCGCATACATCACGGGACACTTGCATACATCATGGGACACATGCATACAGCACAGTACACTGGTAAACAGCATGGGTTACTTGCATACAGCACGGGACACTCACATACAGTACAGGACACTTGCATACAGCACGGGACATTGCATACAGCACGGACACTTGCATACAGCAGGGACACTTGCATACAGCACAGGACACTTGCATACACACAGGACACTTGCATACAGCACAGGACACTTGCATACAGCACGGACACTTGCATACAGCACGGGACACTTGCATACAGCACAGGACACTTGCATACATCACTGGACACTTGCATACAGCACAGGACACTTGCATACAGCACAGGACACTCGGATACAGCACAGGACACTCGGATACAGCACAGGACATTTGCATACAGCACAGGACACTTGCATACAGCACAGGACACTTGCATACAGCACAGGACACTTGCATACAGCACAGGAGACTTGCATACAGCACAGGAGACTTGCATACAGCACAGGACACTTGCATACAGCACAGGAGACTTGCATACAGCACAGGAGACTTGCATACAGCACAGGACACTTACATACAGCACAGGACACTTGCATACAGCACAGGAGACTTGCATACAGCACAGGACACTTGCATACAGCACAAGAGACTTGCATACAGCACAGGACACTTGCATACAAGCACAGGAGACTTGCATACAGCACAGGAGACTTGCAAGTATTTTATAATTATTTTGGTAAACATGTCATGCAATGCAATGACGAATGATTTAAATGTACACATAATGCCATGTCAGGTAAAGTTCAAAAAAAAAACATACACTTCAACAGGTGTGCATCTAGTACGTAATGTTACTAATGTACACCTAGCTAATGCATGCACATGATAAATAATGCTTACTTCTTAAATAAATCACTGATTGTTGTATGGTTAGCCGTACTATCAGAAAGTGACAATGAAATGTGACAGTGAACAATCGATGATGTGTTCATTGCACAATAAACATGACAGTGAACAATCGATGATGTGTTCGTTGCACAATAAACATGACAGTGAACAATCGATGATGTGTTCGTTGCACAATAAACATGACAGTGAACAATCGATGATGTGTTCATTGCACAATAAACATGACAGTGAACAATCGATGATGTGTTCGTTGCACAATAAACATGACAGTGAACAATCGATGATGTGTTCGTTGCACAATAAACATGACAGTGAACAATCGATGATGTGTTCGTTGCACAATAAACATAGTATGGCTAAACATACGACAATATTAATGTTAGGTTTGTGCAACGAACACATCATCGATTGTTCACTGTCACATTTCCTTTTGACTCTTGTCACTTTCTGATAGTATGACAGGTGAGCATTGGTTTGGAAATTAACAAGTATGACAGGTGAGCATTGGTTTGGAAATTAACAAGTATGACAGGTGAGCATTGGTTTGAAAATTAACAAGTATGACAGGTGAGCATTGGTTTGGAAATTAACAAGAGGTGGCATAGGTTCGCTTTATGCCATGTTTGCCAGTAACTGGATTAAGATATCACCCCGTTATTGGTTCCTTCGCGAAGTTGCTTGGCGGTAAGATCAGCAGAGTTGTCAATCAATGCCTTGACAGGTGAGAAGACATTTGTTAACATTTTCAGTGACATGCGACCTGAGCACTGTGCCGACTGTGTTTGAACCAAAGCTGTTCATTGAAGTAAAAATTGAGCTTGTGGGACCAATAATCTTGTTCAAGAGTTCCAGTTATCCATGTTCGAATTACCGAAGGCAACAAGTTCGAGGCAACAAAGTTTGACTGTATATTCATATAAAATCTCAAAGACTGCAATAAGTAATCGAATAGCAAATGTCCCCTCTTCAGTGAAGTGTAAACATATCTACATATATTGAACAAAATTAAATCCAATACATATCATTAAATTCTAGAAATATCAAGACCCATTTAATTTCAGATCATATAATATGAATATATTATATATTGCAACAAACCCTATTCAATCCTTTCCCACATAGAGACACATGGTTGTATGTTCTCCATCTATTATCTGTTATGTGGTTTGTTGACGGGGTATATGAGTATATAGTGCCGACCAGTAGTGATATTCCCCAAGCCGCAGGCCTACACGAAATAATGGGATAGTGCTTGTCGCGTATTCTACAGATCCATTGCGCATTATCATACCAAATCTGCAGCTTTTGGTTTTTGGCCGCCACATAAGTCTTACATGAAATGATTGGATAGTGCTTGCCACAGCACCAGTCTATACAGAATGATGGGATAGCGCTTGCCACAGCACCAGTCTATACAGAATGATGGGATAGCGCTTGCCAATGCACCAGTCTATACAGAATGATGGGATAGCGCTTGCCACAGCACCAGTCTATACAGAATCATGGATAGTGCTTGCCACTGCACCAGTCTATACAGAATCATGGATAGTGCTTGCCACAGCACCAGTCTATACAGAATGATGGGATAGTGCTTGCCACAGCACCAGTCTATACAGAATGATGGGATAGTGCTTGCCACAGCACCAGTCTACACAGAATGATGGGATAGTGCTTGCCACAGCACCAGTCTATACAGAATGATGGGATAGTGCTATCCACAGCACCAGTCTATACAGAATCATGGATAGTGCTTGCCACAGCACCAGTCTACACAGAATGATGGGATAGTGCTTGCCACAGCACCAGTCTATACAGAATGATGGATAGTGCTATGATTGCCATAGCACCAGTCTACACGGAATGATGGGATAGTGCTTGCCATAGCACCAGTCTACACGGAATGATGGATAGTGCTTGCCACAGCACCATGGGATAGTGCTTGTGATGGATGGTGCTTGCCATAGCACCAGTCTACACGGAATGATGGATAGTGCTTACCACAGCACCAGTCTACACGGAATGATAGGATAGTGCTTGCCACAGCACCAGTCTACACAGAATGATGGGATAGTGCTTGCCACAGCACCAGTCTACACAGAATGATGGATAGTGCTTGCCACAGCACCAGTCTATACAGAATGATGGATAGTGCTTGCCACAGCACCAGTCTACACAGAATGATGGGATAGTGCTTGCCACAGCACCAGTCTATACAGAATGATGGATAGTGCTTGCCACAGCACCAGTCTATACAGAATGATGGATAGTGCTTGCCACAGCACCAGTCTATACAGAATGATGGGATAGTGCTTGCCACAGCACCAGTCTACACAGAATGATGGGATAGTGCTTGCCACAGCACCAGTCTACACAGAATGATGGATAGTGCTTGCCACAGCACCAGTCTATACAGAATGATGGATAGTGCTTGCCACAGCACCAGTCTACACAGAATGATGGGATAGTGCTTGCCACAGCACCAGTCTATACAGAATGATGGATAGTGCTTGCCACAGCACCAGTCTATACAGAATGATGGATAGTGCTTGCCATAGCACCAGTCTACACAGAATGATGGGATAGTGCTTGCCATAGCACCAGTCTACACAGAATGATGGGATAGTGCTTGCCACAGCACCAGTCTATACAGAATGATGGGATAGTGCTTGCCATAGCACCAGTCTACTCAGAATGATGGGATAGTGCTTGCCATAGCACCAGTCTACACAGAATGATGGGATAGTGCTTGCCACAGCACCAGTCTATACAGAATGATGGGATAGTGCTTGCCACAGCACCAGTCTACACAGAATGATGGGATAGTGCTTGCCACAGCACCAGTCTACACAGAATGATGGGATAGTGCTTGCCACAGCACCAGTCTATACAGAATGATGGGATAGTGCTTGCCACAGCACCAGTCTACACAGAATGATGGGATAGTGCTTGCCACAGCACCAGTCTATACAGAATGATGGATAGTGCTTGCCACAGCACCAGTCTACACAGAATGATGGATAGTGCTTGCCACAGCACCAGTCTATACAGAATGATGGGATAGTGCTTGCCACAGCACCAGTCTACACAGAATGATGGGATAGTGCAGAATGATGGGATAGTGCTTGCCACAGCACCAGTCTACACAGAATGATGGGATAGTGCTTGCCACAGCACCAGTCTATACAGAATGATGGGGATAGTGCTTGCCACAGCACCAGTCTACACAGAATGATGGATAGTGCTTGCCACAGCACCAGTCTATACAGAATGATGGATAGTGCTTGCCACAGCACCAGTCTATACAGAATGATGGGATAGTGCTTGCCACAGCACCAGTCTACACAGAATGATGGGATAGTGCTTGCCACAGCACCAGTCTATACAGAATGATGGGATAGTGCTTGCCACAGCACCAGTCTATACACAGAATCACACAGAATGGATAGTGCTTGCCACAGCACCAGTCTATACAGAATGATGGATAGTGCTTGCCACAGCACCAGTCTATACAGAATGATGGATAGTGCTTGCCATAGCACCAGTCTATACAGAATGATGGATAGTGCTTGCCACAGCACCAGTCTATACAGAATGATGGATAGTGCTTGCCACAGCACCAGTCTATACAGAATGATGGATAGTGCTTGCCACAGCACCAGTCTATACAGAATGATGGGATAGTGCTTGCCACAGCACCAGTCTATGACTTGCCACAGCACCAGTCTACACAGAATGATGGGATAGTGCTTGCCACAGCACCAGTCTATACAGAATGATGGATAGTGCTTGCCACAGCACCAGTCTATACAGAATGATGGATAGTGCTTGCCACAGCACCAGTCTATACAGAATGATGGGATAGTGCTTGCCACAGCACCAGTCTACACAGAATGATGGGATAGTGCTTGCCACAGCACCAGTCTATACAGAATGATGGGATAGTGCTTGCCACAGCACCAGTCTACACAGAATGATGGATAGTGCTTGCCACAGCACCAGTCTATACAGAATGATGGATAGTGCTTGCCACAGCACCAGTCTATACAGAATGATGGATAGTGCTTGCCACAGCACCAGTCTATACAGAATGATGGATAGTGCTTGCCACAGCACCAGTCTATACAGAATGATGGATAGTGCTTGCCACAGCACCAGTCTATACAGAATGATGGGATAGTGCTTGCCACAGCACCAGTCTACACAGAATGATGGGATAGTGCTTGCCACAGCACCAGTCTATACAGAATGATGGGATAGTGCTTGCCACAGCACCAGTCTATACAGAATGATGGATAGTGCTTGCCACAGCACCAGTCTATACAGAATGATGGATAGTGCTTGCCACAGCACCAGTCTATACAGAATGATGGATAGTGCTGCCACAGCACCAGTCTATACAGAATGATGGATAGTGCTTGCCACAGCACCAGTCTATACAGAATGATGGATAGTGCTTGCCACAGCACCAGTCTATACAGAATGATGGATAGTGCTTGCCACAGCACCAGTCTACACAGAATGATGGGATAGTGCTTGCCACAGCACCAGTCTATACAGAATGATGGATAGTGCTTGCCACAGCACCAGTCTACACAGAATGATGGATAGTGCTTGCCACAGCACCAGTCTATACAGAATGATGGGATAGTGCTTGCCACAGCACCAGTCTATACAGAATGATGGATAGTGCTTGCCACAGCACCAGTCTATACAGAATGATGGGATAGTGCTTGCCACAGCACCAGTCTATACAGAATGATGGGATAGTGCTTGCCACAGCACCAGTCTATACAGAATGATGGGTAGTAAACACTCATACGGATATCATAAGTTGATCCATTCATACCTTCATTGACTACCCGCCTTACAGAGGAAACATTGACTGGTTTACCCAGCATGTGCCCCCCCTAATATGTGTCAGCATATGCTCAATATGACCCACATAGTTAACTCCCCCCCACCCCCAAAGCCTGTCACTGCCCCTGAATACCATACCTCTTCGTAGCTAATTTTCACAGTTCCATTTTGTTGATGATCTTTGGCCCTGAATTTATCTGTCAACGTTTTGAGCATCACACATGCCTGGATGAAGTCATCAAACTGTATGTTCCGGGAACCCTTTTTGTCAAAAGATCTTATCACAAGGTCACAGAACTGTGGAGATCTGCAAATATTTTAGATACTATTTTGTAATCAAAATAAACTATAATGAATAATCATTAATGACAAATGTACATATTTAGGTACAATGTACTCCTGTCATATTGTCTGTCCCATGTATATAATCAATTTTTGCAACAACTTTCATATACACGCTTCCTTTGTACGCATAGCTCTCTCAAACACATTCATGTGACTATCATATGTCTTGTTTCACATAAATATTATCAACATTAAGTGTTTGAGGAATGTAATGTTAGTGAATTTAATACAGCAGTTAAACAAGAATGACAACTCCCCCATTCCCTAAATATCATCAACATTAAGTGTTTGAGGAATGTAATGTTAGTGAATTTAATACAACAATTAAACAAGAATGACAACTCCCCCATTCCCTAAATATCATCAACATTAGGTGTTTGAGGAATGTAATGTTAGTGAATTTAATACAGCAATTAAACAAGAATGACAACTCCCCCATTCCCTAAATATCAACATAATCTATTTATATTAACAAGTGGAAACAGGAATGTATATCTCTATGTTTATAATATGCGCGACATATTTGATTATACTGTTTTCACTGCCAGTGTGCAAAGAGTGTGTTTAGTTCTAAATAGCATTTATAAAAGAATAAATCTGAAATTTAACATTCTGACTTAGAAGCAGCAATAATTGAAGGCAATGGGTTAACACAGCCACTACGCTTTAGAAAGGAGTTTTAATAGATTGCGTTATCGAGGAATGAACAATATAGTGAGCAGTGGGCAGAAACTGCACTGTTTCATAAATGAACTAGAAACTGCACTGTTTCATAAATGAACTAGAAACTGCACTGTTTCATAAATGAACTAGAAACTGCACTGTTTCATAAATGAACTAGAAACTGCACTGTTTCATAAATGAACTATTTGGCAATAATTTCTGCTTACTAAACCTACTGAACAAATTTCAAGGCAAAATTCAGTCAGAAAGACGAACTTCTTGTATCCAAACTTGTAATGATATTTTAATTTAATGTGTATTCATTTTTCACAGTCATGACACTCAAACTTCCCCCAGCTTAAAATTATCGAAATTATGAAATCTTGCTAAATATAATTTTGCAATTTGTTGACAAGGCAGAGTATTAGATGACAACTTCTGGTGTAGGCCGTTTTCTAATGTTGTTAAAACTTGTGGCCCAAACCATTTGTATTTTCATGCTATGTATTGTATCTATATGACATATGTACTATTGATTTGCAATAAAATATGGTTAAATAAAAAAAAAAAACTTCTGTTCAGTATCAAAAACCATTACAGAAGTCTATTGATGTCTATATGGACAGTCTTTGATACTGAGCAGAAGTCACTTTTGAATATTGATCCAAAAATCAGTTTATAATGTTATAATGATTGGTCAGGTATATTTTGTTATATGTTATATTTCGGGTTTTACGCCTGCATCAGCACCATTTCGGGCTATATCGCCGGCGGGCAGTTTACCTAACAACACCTTTCCTGGGCAGGCTCCAACGGTTAACCAGTACTTGGGTGCACCAACCTCCGTAAGAAACTGCCAACTTTTTCATATAAATGAGACACGGCCTGAGCGGGGCTCGAACCTGTGACCATCAGTGATGATAAGTTACAGTGGTATACAAGTCAGCAACTTTAACCACTCGACCACGGAGGCGGACAGGTATGTTTTGTACTTACAAATTATACCCAAAACTTTGGAATGCTGTTGAAAGTTCTCGTGCATCAATGTTGCCCGATCTGTCCGTATCAAATCTGAAAATAAAATATTGTAAAAGTACACAATCTACAGTCAAACTGTTCCCTTGAACTTGTCAGGCCCGTGAATATGGTTGGAGTCATGTGTGGTACGAGTCAATGATAATCAGTCTGGAGTGACCAATGATATTTAGAACATGTATATATATATATATGTAGTAGCTTACTGGTTTATACAATACACATATGTTCTCTCGTGCTTAAATGACAGCGTTTATCGTTCTTGCTAAATATTGGTATACGCTTTTTATATTTATTTTGTTACAATGATTTAAATATACACATAATGACATTCTAAATATAGACAGTTTCAATCTGGTACACGTCAGACGGTCTGCATCAAGAACATAGTAATGGACATGATAAATAATGCATACTTCTTAAAGAAGTCACTAATTTTCGTCTGCTTAGCCGTATTATGTTTATTAATGTCAGATTTGAGCAACGACTTGTACAAGGAGTATATCATGGATTGTTCACTTTCCTTGTGAATTAAAAAACGTTCTGAGAGTTTCAGAAGCGGGCATAGTTTCATAGATTGACGAAGGTAGCATAGGTTTGTTTTGTGCCATGTTTTCCGGTAGTTGATTTAGGTATCCCCCTATTGCTGGGTCCTTCCCTAAGATGCTCGGCGTTCAGATCAGTAAGATTTGGTTCAGACATGGTACATGAAGAATTGATGAAAAGAAGATAAAATTGGTCATTTATATTGAGATCCCGTAACAAGGTGTCTTTATAGTTTATACAAATTTATTTTAGCTCAATTGCGAAACAAGTTCTTACAACTGATATTAATCACTCCCGAGACCTCGTTCCTGATGGAATCCATCGCCATGAGGGAGAGAGAAGAGGCAATGTGGAATTTAAATGCCTTGCCTAAGGGCACAATCGTAACAACTCCAGCGGGGCTCAAACTCTGGACCTTTTGCACCTGAAGCGAACGTGTATCTACTGCGCTATCACGACTTCCAAGGTGTCTTTGTCTTAATAAGTGTGTAATATATTTCTTCTTTGCATAATTTCCTCACTAATGATATGCATCTGATAGATACACTCGAGATAAGGGCATTCACAGTTTATTTGATACTTACGGTGTGTCTTACAGATTATGTTCGAGGGATGATTTAATTTCAAGTAGCAAATGTGGCTTAAATATGTTTTAAAAACAAAATATGGTATTGTTTTCTTTGTGTCATTTAAAAGAATAATTAATGTAAATATAAGTACTGAATATGAACTACATTGGGAATGTTTAAAGTTAGAGGCCTTTGGCCTTAGTTGTCAAAGCTAATCGAGTTACCCTCAATAAATAATGTCTTTCATTCATTCACACACTTTAAAGATGACCACATTAGTAAATACCCCTATTAACCAGAGATTCATTCCTTAAATGGATTATGGTAAAACCCCGATCAGATAGCCCCCTCCCCCTTGAAGTCCCCAGATCCATAATTGGCCAGTACATGGAACATATAACTAGAGATCATTAGTGTACTGTTATAAACAAATGACAACAACATATCTCAATTTACCTGTCAAAACATGCCTTCCAGTCCTGGATGTACTTCCATAATGCTGAGAATTCATTTACGTCTATAGTTCCATTCCTACAACATACACAATGGATAGCATGTATCAAGAACAACTACACATACATTCTACATGTAGTTCCAATATTTCAAGAGTGTCTTTGCCTCAAAAACTGAGTATTTCCTAATAAACAAGCGTCGTATACGCGGTTTGACATGACAAAATAATGTAAACAGGGTCGACATACAACATGTGTATCCCGAATAACGAGATTTATGGTACAGATTTACCGTTATATCTCACATTTGTGCCTATGCATATTTATTTGTAGACTAATCTTAGTTAAATTTATTATCTCTAAGCGACAGTATCACGCATTGACTACAATAACAAAGAAATGTCAAATCAGGAGCGTGGATGACCAGCATATGAAATCCTACATTCACTTTTGAAAGTTTGTAGACCACAAACACACTGTTTATTGATTCAATATTTATATTCTAATGTATCCGGAAGAATTTGTAGTAGCAATGCATTTTATTGGTTTTTTGGGATGTAATGTCGCTTTAAGAATTACAAAGGAGGAATAATTGAAGTGTGAATAATATAATCATTAAAGGATTAAGTAATATTAAATATGAAGAAAACAATAATTAAATTTTTCAAAATGATATCCAAAAATGTGTGTTAAATAATTTAGTTTGAACAGCACCCTTCATTCAATTTTGAAACCCGGACTGGCAACTAAGTTCTGTATGCGTTTTCTGTCCTGGAAAACAGTAACACAATAGAACAAACAGAGAAAAGGAGAGACAAATTAGTGTCGTAACTCTCGTAGCAACACAGGGAAAATTTGGAAACAATTTAGCGAAGGGGCTTTACATAAATCCAGGTTCAACGATTTCATGTGGATCCAGTACAAAAGTTTTGTTTTTTTGGTATATTGTTATGTTATATTTCGGGTTTTACGCCTGCATCAACACCATGGGTGCACCAACCTCCGTAAGAAACTGCCAACTTTTTCATATAAATGAAACACGGTCTGAGCGGGGTTCGAACCCGTGACCATCAGTGATGATAGGTTACAGTGGTATACAAGTCAGCGACCATAACCACTCAACCACGGAGGCGGACTTTGGTATATTGTACAAAAACAATTCCAGGTTCTGCATTTCCAGAAGGAATAAAATACCCATTTCAACATTGCATGAGCAGTGGGTATCTCTAAATCTGGAGAGTCTGACATAGCACATGGGGCAACTCTTCAAATGACATGAATATTATAATATAGTGACTAGCAGCAGTACCGCGGAGGCTTGATATCATTATTGTGGAATGAAGACTGCTAACTTACTGGAATGATTGGATATATAGCCTTATACATTTGTATGTTAGTACCTTAAAACTGCCATACATTTACCTTAGTATCCATGCCTCGGGAATGAAGGGTGTTTACACACTTACCTATCTTTGTCAAGCATTCCATTCATGTCTGCATCCCTCGGGAATGAAGGGTGTTTACACACTTACCTATCTTTGTCAAGCATTCCATTCATGTCTGCATCCCTCGGGAATGAAGGGTGTTTACACACTTACCTATCTTTGTCAAGCATTCCATTCATGTTTCCATGCCTTGGGAATGTTGGGTGTTTACACACTTACCTATCTTTGTCAAGCATTCCATTCATGTCTGCATGCCTTGGGAATGTTGGGTGTTTACACACTTACCTATCTTTGTCAAGCATTCCATTCATGTCTGCATGCCTCGGGAATGAAGGGTGTTTACACACTTACCTATCTTTGTCAAACATCCCTATCATCAGCCTGCACGTCTCCGGATTGAACGGCGACCAGTTGCCATTGTGAAGTGCCACTCGTAATTCCTCCGCTGTTATCTTACTACTTCTGTCTGCATCTACAGACTACAATATACATACTGCAACATTATCAATGCACATACACAACTTTCAAATGTTCATGCCATTAAATTTAACCTCTAAATTTCTAAGTTGTTCCATATTATTAAACATCGAATTATATTGATTTAATTTGTTGTAGCTTTACAATGATATGATGAACTAGAGAATAACACACAGAGAGATGCAAACCACTGCGATGGTATAGAGGATAGCACACAGAGAGATGGCTGTCCGATTAACGCAGTGGTTAGTGCGCTCGCTTCTCACCAATGCAACCCTGGTTCGATCCTCGGACGGGAAGTATGTGAGATGGTACGGTTGTCGCCAGATCGGACAGGTGGGTTTTCTCTGGGTACTCTGGTTTCCCCCCACACAAATGACCACATTTACGCTTTCATCCGCGCCAACTAAAGATTAATAGAAGTTGTTAAAAACTTGCTTCGCAATCGTTGTAAAATAAATAAAGTTTAAACTCGGAGAGATGCATAGAGAATAGCACACACAGAGATGGTATAGAGAATAGCACACACAGAGATAGTATAGAGAATAGCACACACAGAGAGATAGTATAGAGAATAGTACACACAGAGATCGTATCTATATAGAGAATAGCACACAGAGAGATGGTATAGAGAATAGTACACACAGAGATGGTATCTATATAGAGAATAGCATACAGAGAGATGGTATAGAGAATAGCACACACAGAGATAGTATAGAGAATAGCACACACAGAGATGGTATAGAGAATAGTACACAGAGAGATGGTATAGAGAATAGCACACAGAGAGATGGTATAGAGAATAGCACACAGAGCGATAGTATAGAGAATAGTACACACAGAGATCGTATAGAGAATAGCACACAGAGAGGGTATAGAGAATAGCACACAGTGAGATAGTATAGAGAATAGTACACAGAGAGGTTGTATAGAGAATAGCACACAGTGAGATAGGATAGAGAATAGTACACAGAGAGATGGTATAGAGATTAGCACACAGAGAGATGGTATAGAGAATAGCACACAGAGAGATGGTATAGAGAATAGCACACACAGAGATCGTATAGAGAATAGCACACAGAGAGATAGTATAGAGAATAGCACACAGAGAGATGGTATAGAGAATAGCACACAGAGATATAGTATAGAGAATAGTACACACACAGATGGTATAGAGAATAGCACACACAGAGATGGTATAGAGAATAGCACACAGAGAGATAGTATAGAGAATAGCACACAGAGAGATGGTATAGAGAATAGCACACAGAGAGATGGTATAGAGAATAGCACACAGAGAGATGGTATAGAGAATAGCACACAGAGAGATAGTATAGAGAATAGCACACAGACAGATACAAACCCCCTCGCTGGTATAGAGAATAGCACACACAGAGATAGTATAGAGTATAGTACACAGAAAGATAGTATAGAGAATAGCACACAGAGAGATGGTATAGAGAATAGCACACAGAAAGATAGTATAGAGATTAGCACACAGAGAGATGGTATAGAGAATAGCACACAGAGAGATGGTATAGAGAATAGCACACACAGAGAGATAGCATAGAGAATAGCACACAGAGAGATGGTATAGAGAATAGCACACAGAGAGATGGTATAGAGAATAGCACACAGATAGATGGTATAGAGAATAGCACACAGAGAGATGGTATAGAGAATAGCACACAGAGATATCGTATAGAGAATAGCACACACAGAGATCGTATAGAGAATAGCACACACAGAGAGATGGTATAGAGAATAGTACACAGTGAGATGGTATAGAGAATAGCACACAGAAAGATAGTATAGAGAATAGCACACACAGAGATGGTATAGAGAATAGCACACACAGAGATGGTATAGAGAATAGCACACACAGAGATGGTATAGAGAATAGCACACACAGAGATAGTATAGAGAATAGCACACAGAGAGATCGTATAGAGAATAGCACACAGAGATGGTATAGAGAATAGCACACAGTGAGATAGTATAGAGAATAGTACACAGAGAGATTGTATAGAGAATAGCACACAGTGAGATGGTATAGAGAATAGTACACAGAGAGATGGTATAGAGATTAGCACAGAGAGATGGTATAGAGAATAGCACACAGAGAGATGGTATAGAGAATAGCACACACAGAGATGGTATAGAGAATAGCACACAGAGAGATGGTATAGAGAATAGCACACAGAGAGATGGTATAGAGAATAGCACACACAGAGATGGTATAGAGAATAGCACACACAAAGAGATGGTATAGAGAATAGCACACAGAGAGATCGTATAGAGAATAGCACACAGAGAGGGTATAGAGAATAGCACACAGTGAGATAGTATAGAGAATAGTACACAGTGAGATGGTATAGAGAATAGTACACAGAGAGATAGTATAGAGATTAGCACACAGAGAGATGGTATAGAGAATAGCACACAGAGAGATAGTATAGAGAATAGCACACACAGAGATGGTATAGAGAATAGCACACAGAGAGATAGTATAGAGAATAGCACACAGAGAGATGGTATAGAGAATAGCACACAGAGATATAGTATAGAGAATAGTACACACAGAGATGGTATAGAGAATAGCACACACAGAGATAGTATAGAGAATAGCACACAGAGAGATAGTATAGAGAATAGCACACAGAGAGATGGTATAGAGAATAGCACACAGAGAGA
Organism: Archivesica marissinica; assembly: GCA_014843695.1. NCBI lineage: Eukaryota > Metazoa > Mollusca > Bivalvia > Venerida > Vesicomyidae > Archivesica > Archivesica marissinica. The sequence continues at coordinate 98,758,202 of CM026390.1, read as the reverse complement.
TGGTATAGAGAATAGCACACAGAGAGATAGTATAGAGAATAGCACACAGAGAGATAGTATAGAGAATAGCACACAGAAAGATACAAACCCCCTCGCTGGTATAGAGAATAGCACACACAGAGATAGTATAGAGTATAGTACACAGAAAGATAGTATAGAGAATAGCACACAGAGAGATGGTATAGAGAATAGCACACAGAAAGATGGTATAGAGAATAGCACACAGAGAGATGGTATAGAGAATAGCACACAGAGAGATGGTATAGAGAATAGCACACACAGAGAGATAGTATAGAGAATAGCACACAGAGAGATAGTATAGAGAATAGCACACAGAGAGATGGTATAGAGAATAGCACACAGAGATATCGTATAGAGAATAGCACACACAGAGATCGTATAGAGAATAGCACACACAGAGAGATTGTATAGAGAATAGTACACAGTGAGATGGTATAGAGAATAGCACACAGAAAGATAGTATAGAGAATAGCACACACAGAGATGGTATAGAGAATAGCACACACAGAGATGGTATAGAGAATAGCACACACAGAGATGGTATAGAGAATAGCACACACAGAGATAGTATAGAGAATAGCACACAGAGATATGGTACAGAGAATAGCACACAGAGATGGTATAGAGAATAGCACACAGAGAGATGGTATAGAGAATAGCACACACAGAGATGGTATAGAGAATAGCACACACAAAGAGATGGTATAGAGAATAGCACACAGAGAGATGGTATAGAGAATAGCACACAGAGAGATGGTATAGAGAATAGCACACAGAGAGATGGTATAGAGAATAGCACACAGAAAGATCGTATAGAGAATAGCACACAGAGATATGGTATAGAGAATAGCACACACAGAGATGGTATGGAGAATAGCACACACACAGAGATGGTATAGAGAATAGTACACACAGAGATGGTATAGAGAATAGTACACAGAGATATGGTATAGAGAATAGTACACACAGAGAGATGGTATAGAGAATAGCACACAGAGAGATGGTATAGAGAATAGTACACAGAGAGATACAAACCCCCTCGCTGGTATAGAGAATAGCACACAGAGAGATGGTATAGAGAATAGTAAACAGAGAGATCGTATAGAGAATAGTACACACACAGATGGTATAGAGAATAGTACACACACAGATGGTATAGAGAATAGCACAAACAGAGATGGTATAGAGAATAGCACACAGAGAGATAGTATAGAGAATAGTACACACACAGATGGTATAGAGAATAGCACACATACAGATGGTATAGAGAATAGCACACACACAGATGGTATAGAGAATAGCACACACAGAGATGGTATAGAGAATAGCACACAGAGAGATGGTATAGAGAATAGCACACAGAGAGATGGTATAGAGAATAGTACACACACAGATGGTATAGAGAATAGCACACATACAGATGGTATAGAGAATAGCACACACACAGATGGTATAGAGAATAACACACACACAGATGGTATAGAGAATAGCACACACAGAGATAGTATAGAGAATAGCACACACATAGATGGCATAGAGAAAAGCACACACAGAGATAGTATAGAGAATAGCACACACAGAGAGATGGTATAGAGAATAGTACACACAGAGATCGTATCTATATAGAGAATAGCACACAGAGAGATGGTATAGAGAATAGTACACACAGAGATAGTATCTATATAGAGAATAGCATACAGAGAGATGGTATAGAGAATAGCACACACAGAGATTGTATAGAGAATAGCACACACAGAGATAGTATAGAGAATAGTACACACAGAGATGGTATAGAGAATAGCACACAGAGAGATGGTATAGAGAATAGCACAGAGCGATAGTATAGAGAATAGTACACAAAGAGATCGTATAGAGAATATCACACAGAGATGGTATAGAGAATAGCACACAGTGAGATAGTATAGAGAATAGCACACAGAGAGATGGTATAGAGAATAGCACACAGAGAGATGGTATAGAGAATAGCACACAGAGATATAGTATAGAGAATAGTACACACAGAGATGGTATAGAGAATAGCACACACAGAGATGGTATAGAGAATAGCACACAGAGAGAAAGTATAGAGAATAGCACACAGAGAGATGGTATAGAGAATAGCACACAGAGAGATGGTATAGAGAATAGCACACAGAGAGATGGTATAGAGAATAGCACACAGAGAGATAGTATAGAGAATAGCACACAGAAAGATACAAACCCCCTCGCTGGTATAGAGAATAGCACACACAGAGATAGTATAGAGTATAGTACACAGAAAGATAGTATAGAGAATAGCACACAGAGAGATTGTATAGAGAATAGCACACAGTGAGATGGTATAGAGAATAGTACACAGAGAGATAGTATAGAGATTAGCACACAGAGAGATGGTATAGAGAATAGCACACAGAAAGATTGTATAGAGAATAGCACACAGAGAGATGATATAGAGAATAGCACACACAGAGAGATAGTATAGAGAATAGCACACAGAGAGATGGTATAGAGAATAGCACACAGAGAGATGGTATAGAGAATAGCACACAGATAGATGGTATAGAGAATAGCACACAGAGAGATGGTATAGAGAATAGCACACAGAGATATGGTATAGAGAATAGCACACACAGAGATCGTATAGAGAATAGCACACACAGAGAGATGGTATAGAGAATATCACACAGAGAGATGGTATAGAGAATAGCACACACAGAGATGGTATAGAGAATAGCACACAGAGATATGGTATAGAGAATAGCACACACAGAGATAGTATAGAGAATAGCACACACAGAGAGATGGTATAGAGAATAGTACACAGTGAGATGGTATAGAGAATAGCACACAGAAAGATGGTATAGAGAATAGCACACAGAGAGATGGTATAGAGAATAGCACACACAGAGATAGTATAGAGAATAGCACACACAGAGATACTATAGAGAATAGCACACACAGAGATGGTATAGAGAATAGCACACACAGAGATGGTATAGAGAATAGCACACACAGAGATATGGTATAGAGAATAGCACACACAGAGATAGTATAGAGAATAGCACACACAGAGAGATGGTATAGAGAATAGCACACAGAGAGATAGTATAGAGAATAGCACACACAGAGATAGTATAGAGAATAGTACACAGAGAGATACAAACCCCCTTGCTGGTATAGAGAATAGCACACAGACAGATAGTATAGAGAATAGCACACAGAGAGATGGTATAGAGAATAGTACACACAGAGATACAAACCTACTTGCTGGTATACAGAATAGCACACAGAGAGATGGTATAGAGAATAGCACACAGAGAGATGGTATAGAGAATAGCACACACAGAGATGGTATAGAGAATAGTACACAGAGAGATGGTATAGAGAATAGCACACAGAGAGATGGTATAGAGAATAGTACACACAGAGATGGTATAGAGAATAGCACACACAGAGAGATGGTATAGAGAATAGCACACACAGAGATGGTATAGAGAATAGTACACAGAGAGATGGTATAGAGAATAGCACACAGAGAACTTACACTTTTACAGATTCTATGAACTCTTGATAGCTCTATTACAGTTCCAATGTATTGTTATTCACATTTTACTTTGGTATTCAAAATCAATGGTCATTTGCCAATATTCAATGCTTATTGCTTGTATTTGGTGTTGTGCATTGATATTATGATATATCCTATTGATATATCATAATATGCAATCATATTGAGTTTAACGTTTTGCTTGTTTCCTCAGGTGTGGAATGTATTGCTGTTGCCTCCAATGTACTGCAATGCATTAATACACATCTATGCAATAAAAACTATATACATTTACCTGGAACCATCCCCAGAGCTCCTGACTGACACCAGGTGGCGGAGCTTGTTGTCCACCAAATCCACCCATACCTGGCTGCTGATACCCTCCAAACTGTTGCTGCTGCTGCTGGCCGTATGCTGGAGGCTGTCCGTACGCCTGACCTGGGGCAGCACCATACTGCCCTGCTGGCGTTCCATATTGTCCAGGCGGTGCCTGTCCAGGCGGTGCCTGTCCAGACGGTGCCTGTCCAGACGGTGCCTGTCCAGGCGGTGCCTGTCCAGCTGGAGCCCGATATTGCCCAGGTGGTGCCTGCCCTGGAGGTACCTGTCCAACAGGTGCCCCGTATTGTCCTCTTGGAGGTTGACCCGGAGTGCCGTACTGACCTGGAACTCCATGTTGCTGGGGCTGGCCATACTGTCCAGGCTGACCATACTGCCCTGCTGGTCCAGGAGGTCTGTAACCTTGCTGCTGTTGCTGCTGTGATGGCTGACCATACCCTGCTTGCTGCCCATATAGTTGGTTACCAGATGGTGCTCCGGGTTGCTGGTTTCCCTGGGGTGCTCCATAACCTCCCTGTAACACACAGCAGTGAGGACATGCATATATTTGTGCCTAGCATAATGTACATATATACAATATTATTGAATAAACTTTGATGCAGAAGAGTTGCTGAACGATCATGATTACTCACTTTGCTCTGTGGGAAATATAGCACACTTACAGTAAGAATTGGGGGGGGGGGTCAAAGGACTACAGTCAAACCTGTGTTAGTGGTCACCTCCATTAAGCAGCCAACCTGTATTAAGCAGCCAGTTTCCAGATTCCCAATCAGTTGTTTTATTATATATTTGACCTCTATTAAGCAGCCACCTGTGCTAAGCAGCCACTTTTTCTGACTCCCTTGCCTGGCTGCTTATGACAGGTTTGACTGTATATCCAATTTTACAATTTTAAAAATGCCCCCTTTTAGTTCTAGACATAAAGATTCCAAACATTTCCTAGATTGCAGGTTTTTGTCTCAGTTGAAGCATTATCCATCTCTTTGAACATAAAAATAGCTCCCAACCAAGAGATTATATAAATTAATGTAGTTACTCCTCGCAGTACTATCACAATTAGAAACTGACAGACAGATCTGTAATCCAGTGGTAACACGCTGGACTGGTAATCCAGGGATCGCAGGTTCGATCCCCCGTCTGACCCTAATAAAATTAACAGTCTTTCAGATGGGACGTTAAACCGAGGTCTCGTGTCGGTGCTTTACACCGTGCACGTAAAAGAACCAGAGGAGATTCTAGAATGGGTCTCTGTCTGTATCATTGCACTATCCTCCAAAAATCTAAAATGACTAATCTCTTCAGGAGGCGTCGCTCATATGGGCAACCGGTAGCGACGATAAATAAATGTAAAACAAACAAATCGCATGTGAGGTAAGTGATGACTAGGACAGAAAAATTGGTCCCAAGGTATGATCAATGATGCATTATAACAGTTTTTGCATGTTTGTTATAATAAACACCAAATTAATAAAGCACCGGTTGTTATAATAAACACCAAATTAATAAAGCACCGGTTACTGACACCAGTGACAGTAGGGATAATAGACCTGAATGGTGCTACCGAACCGGGTAGTTGACGTAATAGACCTGAACAGTGAAACAGAAGTGGATAGTCGAGGATAATACTGAAAATTGAAATGTGCCGGGGGAAACCCTTCCAATATTCTGTATGAACGTTTTGCAGCCTATGTTACTAAATGAATTAATGCATTGTACCCGTCTGTCGGTACCTTTGGTTGTGTAACTTTAAGTAATTTACCCGCTTCTATTTCTTTCGAATGCGTTTTAATACCATTTTCATGTAATTACAATACCCGGAAGTGATCTTGTCTGCCATTTTGATTGCTATTTGGCGTGACGTCATTACCTTTTGCTTGCGACGTTTCCATTCTTCGCACAAGCATGTTTGATTGTTAACTTTGGGTTCCCGAAGGGGGTAGTTGACGATTATTGTGCACTGGTTTTAGTTATTCTACACATCATGAAATACCATTTTATATTACTGGTACATGTATCTATTGGCATGATTAATGAATGTATGTATGTACATTATCTTGTTGTTTATCGGACATAGTACACCTGAACATTGAAACAAAACAGGGTAGTCTGGAGATAGTACACCTGAACAGTGAAACCAAACAGGGTAGTCTGGAGATAGTACACCTGAACATTGAAACCAAACAGGGTAGTCTGGAGATAGTACACCTGAACATTGAAACCAAACAGGGTAGTCTGGAGATAGTACACCTGAACAGTGAAACCAAACAGGGTAGTCTGGAGATTGTACAAATGAACATTGAAACCAAATTGGGTAGTGTGGGGATAGTACACCTGAACAGTGAAACAAAACAGGGTAGTCTGGAGATAGTACAAATTAACATTGAAACCAAACAGGGTAGTCTGGAGAATGTACACCTGAACATTGAAACCAAACAGGGTAGTCTGGGGATAGTACACCTGAACAGTGAAACCAAACCAGGTAGTCTGGAGATAGTACACCTGAACAGTGAAACCAAACAGGGTAGTCTGGGGATAGTACACCTGAACAGTGAAACCAAACCAGGTAGTCTGGAGAATGTACACCTGAACAGTGAATCTAAACCGGGTAGTCTGGAGATAGTACACCTGAACAGTGAAACCAAACCGGGTAGTATGGGGATAGTACGCATGAACAGTGAAACCAAACCAGGTAGTCTGGAGAATGTACACCTGAACAGTGAATCTAAACCGGGTAGTCTGGAGATAGTACACCTGAACAGTGAAATCAAACAGGGTAGTCTGGAGATAGTACACCTGAACAGTGAAACCAAACAGGGTAGTCTGGAGATAGTACACCTGAACAGTGAAACCAAACCAGGTAGTCTGGAGAATGTACACCTGAACAGTGAATCTAAACCGGGTAGTCTGGAGATAGTACACCTGAACAGTGAAATCAAACAGGGTAGTCTGGAGATAGTACACCTGAACAGTGAAACCAAACAGGGTAGTCTGGAGATAGTACACCTGAACAGTGAAACCAAACCAGGTAGTCTGGAGAATGTACACCTGAACAGTGAATCTAAACCGGGTAGTCTGGAGATAGTACACCTGAACAGTGAAATCAAACAGGGTAGTCTGGAGATAGTACACCTGAACAGTGAAACCAAACAGGGTAGTCTGGAGATAGTACACCTGAACAGTGAAACCAAACCAGGTAGTCTGGAGAATGTACACCTGAACAGTGAATCTAAACCGGGTAGTCTGGAATGGAATCATACATCTGAACAATGCGGCTGCACCGGGTAGTCGAGCATAATAGACATAAACAATGAAATTGAACCAGGTAGTTGAGTATAATACAACTGAACAATAACGGTATGTTATTTAGAATTAAAAATTACATTATGGTACCAAGTTGTGTTAAAAATTTAAGATTTAGTATCACTTTCATCACAAATATGTGTGCCCAATGTCGTTTCCGTGAAATCCACATCATGATGAACTAGTTGCAACTACAAAATGACCTATAGATAACGGTTCAATTGTCAATTCACACGTGATCTTGGACAATTGTTTGAGAGTGAAAGGTAGCCTGTCATGATATTGCAGTGATTGTATCATGCACACTGTCAGAGGTAAAACTATTTTTGGGAATGCTATTAATTGAGACCTATGATATTCTGCGATCCAAAGCATTTTTATCAAATTGACATGTTTAATAAATTACCCGTGCAACATTGAGCTAATTCTTTTTGTCCATGGTGTTATAGCTTAGGGGCCGCAATACGGCGATAAGTTAACCTTCCGCTGTGGTTATTTCATTACGTCCGTAGAAATGTTCTGACAGCGGAAATTGCATCCGCGAGGTCACGCGGATTTAGAAAAGTCTGCGGGACATGTACTGTACGTGTGCATGCTCTTCAATATTGAAAGATAAATAAAGAACATAGTCACAACCATGAGAAAATGTTGTAACTCAACTGTCTCTAACCCTAACCCTTATAGGGTACAAACTATCCAGACACGAGTTCGAAATGTCTCTAATTCTAACCCGAAATCCTACGCCTACGGTACAGACTTCGGTACGAATGGTCTCTGACATTGGGAACGAAATGTCTCTGACATTGGGTACGAAACATCCAAACTGGGTACGGATCATCAGAGACATTGGGTACGAAACATTCAAACTGGGTACGAATTGTCCGGTCTCCCTATTCACAGACAAGAAGTTCGCCATACAGTAAAGAGACTTAACTCTGTCTGACCCAGCAGCCAACAAGAGAACAGGCACCTGTTCCCCTGTGCGGAACGTCAAGACGGCGTTTGATCGTATTGAGTTTTTTGGATGGAATAAGCCAATATAAGACAAACACATGTTATATTTAATACTTTAGATGACTTTATTATATCATATTTGTTCAGTAACCATCTCTTGTCGACGTCTTGTATGCCTGTTTAACCATTTTTCTGCTCTTGACGATTCTTGTCACTTCTTGTCGGTGAATAGGGAGACCCGAATTCTCATTATACTCATAGACATTGGCCCCAGTACAAAACGTCTCTAACATTGGGTACAACACATCCAGGGTAAGCATCTGAATCTGAATCTGAATGGATACGACGTAGAATCCTTTCGGCATGTACACGTCGGAGAGAGAGAGTCTATAATAATTTGGCTGCAATTAAGCATTGACTAATTCGTTAAACCAACCGGCAACTATACACACACGACACGCTACATTGGTATACACAGGATAATCTCGTTGAAGTTGAACGTGTGGGACATAAGTTAACAATGAAATTCCAACTTCCAAGGGCAGTTCTTTCGTTTATCAGTTTATGGCTGCCTAGTTAAATAAAATGTTAATTACAATATATAGTATACCTGCTGCTGCAGCGGTTGTCCTCCCCAAGACATGCTGTTTCAAAATTTCGGTCGTTTTGTAGTTGACAATGGTGATGATTTCAATGAATTTCAAAATAATTTCATTTATTTTAACAGGAAGTGCAAATTTCGCTGGGGATATATTTCATTTCTAACGAATACGTTACACAGGAACAGATCATCTATAGGTTATATACCACTAAATTATGTTGCAAGTGTTCCCCTGTATATGTCTGTTCTATTATGCTACTCTGTTGAAACGACAGAACCATAAACCAATACGTATTTAACACAAAGGATATTGCCAGTATACTCTTGACAGAGTGAGGCAATCACTAGAGATGTCCGGACTCGTACTCCTTCTAAACTTTAAACTGCTTTTAATTATAGCCTTTTAGATTAACTCACTGTTCGAGACTGTGCATGCCAATTATAATTGTTACTGATTGTTTAGCAGTATCAAGTTGAAGAAGAAGATGATGATACTGAAGATTTACACTGAACTGGTGTTAAACTGTATATACAAAGTCCCCACTGTACAAGATACATGAATACAATAATATTTCAGTGTGTTGCATTTTGGTAGTTTTCCTTTTGAAAGTCCTATTCATCTTCAGGAAGACGAAATTGCATCTTCATGATTGTATGCGAGTGTCACGTGACCTATTTTATTAAATACATGCTAATTAAGTGATTTGCGAACATTAAAGCAGCATTACATCGTAATAAAGGATGTTTTGGGTAAAATATAAATACTAATGTGTGTGTGTTTACAAAAATCGAAATAGTCGCTCAGAAACGATAAAATTCCAATAAATTTAAACCGTCGTATACGCGAATTTATTTATCAATACACGAAATGTAAACATGCACAGCGCGCATGCGTGAACCAACAGAGGATGTAGAAAACAACGTATATATTTTGAACATGAAAGACTATCTATCTATCTTTCTCTAATGTCGAACCCCTTGCGGGGATGTAGAAATGTCCCTAAAAGACTTAGCTAACAGCGGTATGAATCAACATATCAAGTAATTTAATTAAAAAAGACAATGTGGGACAAATGGGGACGATGTATTCCGAATGCAAATAAGTGCGGACGATGCGTTCCGGTTGTAAACAAGTGTGTGACCGATCGACTCGGAAAGTCCTACTTTTGGTTTCGAGTTTGTTTTATCGCAAAAAACACTGTTTACCAAATGAACATAAACATACAAAGTATAATGTTAGAATGTGTAGCAGCATTGCTACCCATACGTAAAAATTGAATTTTTCAAATATCTTTTATTTCATGCGATGTAATGCTGCTTTAATTTCTTTGCTAGTATGATTTGCTACAGAGAAACAAAGAGGTGAACGAAAAACACTAGTCGTGTCAAAATAAGATTATTTACATTTTAATTATATTGTATCCGACATTAAATAAAGCTTATTTGTGTCTTGTACTTTAGCCATGAACATCAAATACCAAGTTGATCCTATAGGCCTACTCGTTGTTTCAAACAAAGCATTTGATAAGGTAAACCATGATAAACCACCATACTTTGGCTACCGGTACAATCGTCAGGAGGCAATGTAAGAGATTAATATCTTCCTACACTTTCTGCAACTATCCTACTGGTAGTCTCTTAGTTGTTGCTTTGTTAGGGACAGACCTTAGACTCTTACTCATAATATAAAAGATACAGGCTATGCTCAGTTGAGCAGTATTCCTACCAATGACCAAATTTTCCCAATTAGGCAATTAATGCAAGTAACTAATGAACCACATTTATAACACATATATAACAGGACAATCGACAGATAGGGATTGGACACGCGATATGCAGACCAAAGAAGAAGAAAAATTCTCAGTTGTAGATTACAGGATTTGTTGTATAGGTAAATTACGACTTTTATCCGTTGGTGTAGATAAGAAATTATCTTTCAATAAATACATATTTTTTCAATCACATTGTTTTAAATCATCCAAACATATACATTTTAGCATTCAATTTGTAATATATTACCACTATAACTGGCATATTAAGGAGGAAACAACCAAGATTTTTGTGTTTCCCGCCTAAAATGTCATTTTCTATAAGCAAATATATCCCAAAGTGAAACACTATGTCATTGTGAAAATATAAAATCTCAGCAACTTGGATGTACCTTACTTGTATGTAACTTCTAAACATTGGAATGTTTAACAACACAATTAAGTAGAACATGGATTTACCATCACACCACACTACATAAAAAATACCACACAAATTGCTTCGATAACTTTCGTAAATCAGATAGAACCATGTCAACGAAATGTATTGCAATAAAGAACATCTCTTACCTCAGTATTTGGCTACGATATTTCAATTGAAATTATAGTTGGTATATAATAAATACAGTTGGTATATAATAAATTACAGTTGGTATATAATAAATTACAGTTGGTATATAATAAATTACAGTTGGTATATAATAAATTACAGTTGGTATATAATAAATTACAGTTGGTATATAATAAATTACAGTTGGTATATAATAAATTACAGTTGGTATATAATAAATTACAGTTGGTATATAATAAATTACAGTTGGTATATAATAAATTACAGTTGGTATATACAGTTGGTATATAATAAATTACAGTTGGTATATAATAAATTACAGTTGGTATATAATAAATTACAAATTACAGTTGGTATATAATAAAAAGATTAACTTAGTGACTCTCTTGTAACATTTCGCTGATGTATTTCATAAAATGTTGGCATGGCCGAAAACTAATGTGTATGTATGTATGTTCCATTAATATCAAACCCCTTGCGGGACGTAGACATGTTTTCCTGGGCAGAATTAGCCGACCTAAGTGGTTAACCAGTACTAAGCAATGTGTGTGTGGTGCCTTGCTCAATGACACTACATACGTGGCCTGACCAAGTATCGAACCCGGGACCGTTCGATTCCAAATCCGACGCTCTACCACTGGACCACGGACGCCACAATGTGATTACCCAACCGTGACATGAGATCCTGTCAATCAAAAACATTCTATTTTTAGCAAGGAAATATCAGTAAACCGATGGATGCTCCAGTGTTTACATTATACTTATTGGAATTACGGGACAGATCCCATTGTTCTCTCCTGTTCTATTACCCACGTAAAAGAAATTATAACATAACTGTGTTTATATTCAGTGTAATTACACCATCTCATAATTTCTTATATGTACACACGTGTATTAACACCTGGAAGGATTCTGATTGGTTGAGAGAATAATCCTTATAATTTGTAAATAATAAAGTATGCATAGTTCCATTTGAATTGGTATATAACTTTAATGGTAAAGAAAAGCGATGATTTAAAAGAAGTCTTAAACGCAATTATAGCGCTTTTTAAAACATAAATATAACACTGCTTTGCGTAGTGACGTCATGATTATTTAGTGTGACGTAATGAATTTGCGCTGACAGTTGGCGCCAAAATGAAAGTAGCAGCGTTATTTTGTGGAGAAATATTATTAAAGCCCAATATGGTAATGTGATAAAAAGGATCTTACACCTGTGGTGATTATATACCATATTTTATGAAACTCGTTTTGGAATTTTGGAAAACGAGTTTCATAAAATATGGTATGAAATAACTACTCATGTAAGATCCTACATATATAGTAGCCATTTAGCAGCTAACCCTAGATCACTAGACAATATATCTGTTATTCTCCTAGCCATTTAGCAGCTAACCCTAGATCACTAGATAATAGATCTGTTATTCTCCTAGCCACATAGCAGCTAACCCTAGATCACTAGATAATAGATCTGTTATTCTCCTAGCCACATAGCAGCTAACCCTAGATCACTAGATAATAGATCTGTTATTCTCCTAGCCACATAGCAGCTAACCCTAGATCACTAGACAATATATCTGTTATTCTCCTAGCCACATAGCAGCTAACCCTAGATCACTAGACAATATATCTGTTATTCTCCTAGTCACATAGCAGCTAACCCTAGACCATATAGCAGCTAACCCTAGATCACTAGACAATAGATGTTATTCTCCTAGCCACATAGCAGCTAACCCTAGATCACTACAATATATCTGTTATTCTCCTAGCCATATAGCAGCTAACCCTAGACACTAGACAATATATTGTTATTCTCCTAGTCACATAGCAGCTAACCCTAGATCACTAGACAATATATCTGTTATTCTCCTAGCCACATAGCAGCTAACCCTAGATCACTAGACAATATATCTGTTATTCTCCTAGTCACATAGCAGCTAACCCTAGATCACTAGACAATATATCTGTTATTCTCCTAGTCACATAGCAGCTAACCCTAGACCATATAGCAGCTAACCCTAGAGCACTAGACAATATATCTGTTATTCTCCTAGTCACATAGCAGCTAACCCTAGATCACTAGACAATAGATCTGTTATTCTCCTAGTCACATAGCAGCTAACCCTAGAGCACTAGACAATATATCTGTTATTCTCCTAGTCACATAGCAGCTAACCCTAGATCACTAGACAATATATCTGTTATTCTCCTAGTCACATAGCAGCTAACCCTAGACCATATAGCAGCTAACCCTAGACCACTAGACATATATCTGTTATTCTCCTAGTCACATAGCAGCTAACCCTAGATCACTAGACAATATATCTGTTATTCTCCTAGTCACATAGCAGCTAACCCTAGAGCACTAGACAATATATCTGTTATTCTCCTAGTCACATAGCAGCTAACCCTAGATCACTAGACAATATATCTGTTATTCTCCTAGTCACATAGCAGCTAACCCTAGAGCACTAGACAATATATATGTTATTCTCCTAGTCACATAGCAGCTAACCCTAGATCACTAGACAATATATCTGTTATTCTCCTAGTCACATAGCAGCTAACCCTAGATCACTACACAATATATCTGTTATTCTCCTAGTCACATAGCAGCTAACCCTAGATCACTAGACAATATATCTGTTATTCTCCTAGTCACATAGCAGCTAACCCTAGATCACTAGACAATATATCTGTTATTCTCCTAGTCACATAGCAGCTAACCCTAGATCACTAGACAATATATCTATTATTCTCCTAGTCACATAGCAGCTAACCCTAGAGCACTAGACAATATATATATTATTCTCCTAGTCACATAGCAGCTAACCCTAGATCACTAGACAATATATCTATTATTCTCCTAGTCACATAGCAGCTAACCCTAGATCACTAACAATATATCTGTTATTCTCCTAGTCACATAGCAGCTAACCCTAGAGCACTAGACAATATATATGTTATTCTCCTAGTCACATAGCAGCTAACCCTAGATCACTAGACAATAGATCGGTTATTCTCCTAGCCACATAGCAGCTAACCCTAGATCACTAGACAATAGATCTGTTATTCTCCTAGTCACATAGCAGCTAACCCTAGAGCACTATACAATATATCTGTTATTCTCCTAGTCACATAGCAGCTAACCCTAGACCATATAGCAGCTAACCCTAGATCACTAGACAATAGATGTTATTCTCCTAGCCACATAGCAGCTAACCCTAGATCACTAGACAATATATCTGTTATTCTCCTAGACACATAGCAGCTAACCCTAGACCATATAGCAGCTAACCCTAGAGCACTAGACAATATATATGTTATTCTCCTAGTGACATAGCAGCTAACCCTAGATCACTAGACAATATATCTGTTATTCTCCTAGACACATAGCAGCTAACCCTAGACCACATAGCAGCTAACCCTAGAGCACTAGACAATATATATGTTATTCTCCTAGCCACATAGCAGCTAACCCTAGATCACTAGACAATATATCTGTTATTCTCCTAGTCACATAGCAGCTAACCCTAGACCATATAGCAGCTAACCCTAGAGCACTAGACAATATATATGTTATTCTCCTAGTCACATAGCAGCTAACCCTAGATCACTAGACAATAGATCTGTTATTCTCCTAATCACATAGCAGCTAACCCTAGAGCACTAGACAATAGATATGTTATTCTCCTAGCCATATAGCAGCTAACCCTAGACCACTAGACAATAGATCTGTTATTCTCCTAGTCACATAGCAGCTAACCCTAGACCATATATCAGCTAACCCTAGACCACTAGACAATAAATCTGTTATTCTCCTAGTCACATAGCAGCTAACCCTAGATCAATAGACAATATATCTGTTATTCTCCTAGCCATATAGCAGCTAACCCTAGACCACTAGACAATATATATGTTATTCTCCTAGTCACATAGCAGCTAACCCTAGATCACTAGACAATAGATCTATTGTTCTCCTAGTCATATAGCAGCTAACCCTAGACCACTAAACAATAGATATGTTATTCTCCTAGTCACATAGCAGCTAACCCTAGATCACTAGACAATATATCTATTGTTCTCCTAGTCACATAGCAGCTAACCCTAGATCACTAGACAATATATCTGTTATTCTCCTAGCCACATAGCAGCTAACCCTAGATCACTAGACAATATATCTGTTATTCTCCTAGACACATAGCAGCTAACCCTAGAGCACTAGACAATATATATGTTATTCTCCTAGTCACATAGCAGCTAACCCTAGATCACTAGACAATAGATCTGTTATTCTCCTAGACACATAGCAGCTAACCCTAGAGCACTAGACAATATATATGTTATTCTCCTAGTCACATAGCAGCTAACCCTAGATCACTAGACAATATATCTGTTATTCTCCTAGTCACATAGCAGCTAACCCTAGAGCACTATACAATATATATGTTATTCTCCTAGACACATAGCAGCTAACCCTAGAGCACTAGACAATATATATGTTATTCTCCTAGCCATATAGCAGCTAACCCTAGACCACTAGACAATAAATCTGTTATTCTCCTAGCCATATAGCAGCTAACCCTAGACCACTAGACAATAGATATGTTATTCTCCTAGTCACATAGCAGCTAACCCTAGATCACTAGATCTATTGTTCTCCTAGTCACATAGCAGCTAACCCTAGATCTGTTATTCTCCTAGCCACATAGCAGCTAACCCTAGACAATAAATCTGTTATTCTCCTAGTCACATAGCAGCTAACCCTAGATCACTAGACAATAGATCTGTTATTCTCCTAGCCATATAGCAGCTAACCCTAGACCACTAGACAATATATATGTTATTCTCCTAGTCACATAGCAGCTAACCCTAGATCACTAGATCTATTGTTCTCCTAGTCACATAGCAGCTAACCCTAGATCACTAGACAATATATCTGTTATTCTCCTAGTCACATGGCAGCTAACCCTAGATCACTAGACAATATATATGTTATTCTCCTAGCCACATAGCAGCTAACCCTAGATCACTAGACAATATATCTGTTATTCTCCTAGTCACATAGCAGCTAACCCTAGATCACTAGACAATAGATCTGGTATTCTCCTAGTCACATAGCAGCTAACCCTAGATCACTAGACAATAGATCTGTTATTCTCCTAGTCACATTAGTACAGAACTAGACCTAGACAATAGATCTGTTATTCTCCTAGCACATAGCGAGTGAACATTAGGGGCTAACCCTAGACAATAGATCTGTTATTCTCCTAGTCACATTAGTGCGAGTGAACATTAGGGGCTAACCCTAGACAATAGATCTGTTATTCTCCTAGTCACATTAGTGCGAGTGAACATTAGGGGCTAACCCTAGACAATAGATCTGTTATTCTCCTAGTCACATTAGTGCGAGTGAACATTAGGGGCTAACCCTAGACAATAGATCTGTTATTCTCCTAGTCACATTAGTGCGAGTGAACATTAGGGGCTAACCCTAGACAATAGATCTGTTATTCTCCTAGTCACATTAGTGCGAGTGAACATTAGGGGCTAACCCTAGACAATAGATCTGTTATTCTCCTAGTCACATTAGTGCGAGTGAACATTAGGGGCTAACCCTAGACAATAGATCTGTTATTCTCCTAGTCACATTAGTGCGAGTGAACATTAGGGGCTAACCCTAGACAATAGATCTGTTATTCTCCTAGTCACATTAGTGCGAGTGAACATTAGGGGCTAACCCTAGACAATAGATCTGTTATTCTCCTAGTCACATTAGTGCGAGTGAACATTAGGGGCTAACCCTAGACAATATATCTGTTATTCTCCTAGTCACATTAGTGCGAGTGAACATTAGGGGCTAACCCTAGACAATATATCTGTTATTCTCCTAGTCACATTAGTGCGAGTGAACATTAGGGGCTAACCCTAGACAATAGATCTGTTATTCTCCTAGTCACATTAGTGTGAGCGAACATTAGGGGCTAACTTTTAGTCATGCGGATTAGGGGCTTATTTGCAGTCCTGTATATCTATATATCTAAGGTCACTGAGACACGTATACATATATTCAAGGTCACTATGTCATGTACATATATATGATCCAGAATTCACTGTTTTGTTATGACCCAAAAATCAAAGGTTAAATTGAAGACTTGCTTTGTTTTCATATTCTTTGGAATATTAATTACAATGACTTACAGAGGCAAGATAAAATGTAAACTCCAAAAAATGTTACAGATAATTTAATTTCCAACTATGTGGATGTAACAGAGAAACAAACACATTTTAATTATTAATTTTCATGTTTGTTTGAGTTATCTTGAATTAATTGAATCAATTGCAATGTCTTGTTCATTCAAGTTTGCATTATTTTCATAAAGTATAACTAGTATTAATGAATGTTATTTGAGACGTAACGGGATACAAAATTGACTATGAAGGTAGTCATACACAAAGTGCATAATGACATAGAGGGATATGGACACCTTTTACATGTATAAAAAAAAAGTTTAAACTTTATTTATTTTACGATTGCGATGCAAGTTTTAACAACTTATATTAATCACTCTCGTTGGCGCGGATGAAAGCGTAAATGTGGTCATTTGTGTGGGAGGAAACCGGAGAAAACCCACCTGTTCGATCTGGCGACCATCGTACCATCTCATATACTTCCTAGCCTGGTACATGTATTACATCATCTTAATGCAGCAATATTCTTAAGCTGCTAAATCTGTGATTTTCAAATAGATTTTTAAAAAGAATCATATTAATTAACCCTTTCCTTCATAGAGATTTAGGTTAATATACTATTATATCTACATACAAACGACAGCCATTTCGCTATCTGTAGTGGATAAGTAGTCGACATATCTATCCCACCTCCATAGATATTACTGGGACTACATAGAGATTTAGGTTAATATACTATTATATCTACATACAAATGACAGCCATTTCGCTATCTGTAGTGGATAAGTAGTCAACATATCTATCCCACCTCCATAGATATTACTGGGACTAAATGAGATTCTGGACTTTATTGTGAATATTGGTTTGGCCACTCCATTGTGAATTTGTCAATGTATGTCGTATTGATAATGGCGTCAAGAGGTACTTCTATGAGGGAAAGAGTTAATGGACGTAACATTGGACACCAATGCATAATTGTGTCTCTGTTACATCTTATTGTGTAACATCTTATTATAGGTTGTCCGATTAGCACAGTGGTTAGTGCGCTCGCTTCTCACCAATGTAACCCGGGTTTGATCCTTGGACCGGGAAGTATGTGAGATGGTATGGCGGTCGCCAGATCGGACAGGTGGATTTTCTCTGGGAACTCCGATTTACTCCCACACGAATGACCACATTTATGCTTTCATCCGCGCCAACGAGAGTGATTAATATAAGTTGTACGAACTTGCTTCACAATCGTTGTAAAATAAATAAAGTTTAAACTTTTTTTAACTTTCTTATTGTGTCTGTTACATCTCAAATCTTCCACAAGTTTGCAGTAATCTGCAGTCATACACAATATTCCAGAAATTACTACGATATACAATGATATAACAACGTATTCTATGTGCTCTAGCAATACCGAATACATTTACAAAAGGACGAACATAAACGGTAAAACATTCATTTTGACAAGACGTAGCAGACACAATTTAAACATAAGTAATTTTAGTGACTTTTAGATTTATTGACACGATTTTACATGCAAGAAAATATATCAAAGTTTGTGGCTTAAATCGATGGTTGACATTACACATTATACACTATCATTATTTAGTGCACTAGACATTACACACTTATCATTATTTAGTGCACTAGACATTACACATTACACACTATCATTATTTAGTGCACTAGACATTACACACTATCATTAGTTAGTGCACTAGACATTACACACTATCATTATTTAGTGCACTAGTCATTACACATTATACACTATCATTATTTAGTGCACTAGACATTACACACTATCATTATTTAGTGCACTAGACATTACACATTATACACTATCATTATTTAGTGCACTAGACATTACACATTATACACTATCATTATTTAGTGCACTAGACATTACACACTATCATTATTTAGTGCACTAGACATTACACATTATACACTATCATTAATTAGTGCACTAGACATTTTTAAGTATTTGTTTTTTGTTGGAGACATAACATAAAAACACTTATTTAGACTCTGCATCAGCTTCCATGTTGGACGTCATGCACTGATCATGTGATGCACTGACCATGTGGTGCACTGATCATGTGATGCACTTTCCATGTGGTGCACTGATCATGTGATGCACTGCTCTGATCATGTGATGCACTGCTCTGATCATGTGATGCACTGCTCTGATCATGTGATGCACTGATCTGATCATGTGATGCACTGATCTGATCATGTGATGCACTGATCATGTGATGCACTGACCATGTGATGCACTGATCATGTGGTGCACTGAGAATGTGATGCACTGATCGTGTGATGCACTGATCATGTGATGCACTGATCTGATCATGTGATGCACTGATCTGATCATGTGATGCGCTGATCATGTGATGCACTGATCATGTTGTGTACTGATCATGTGATGCACTGATCTGATCATATGATGCACTGATCTGATCATGTGATGCACTGATCATGTTGTGTACTGATCATGTGATGCATTGATCATGTGATGCACTGATCTGATCATGTGATGCACTGATCTGATCATGTGATGCACTGATCTGATCATGTGATGCACTGATCATGTGATGCACTGATCGTGTGGGGCACTGATCATGTGGTGCACTGATCATGTGATGCACTGATCATGTGATGAACTGATCGTGTGGGGGCACTGATCGTGTGGGGGCACTGATCATGTGATGCACTGACCGTGTGATACACTGATCATGTGGTGCACTGATAACGTGATGCACTGATCATGTGATGCACTGATCTGATCATGTGATGCACTGATCTGATCATGTGATGCACTGATCATGTGGGGCACTGATCATGTGGTGCACTGATCACGTGGTGCACTGATCATGTGATGCCAGAATGTGTGTTATTGTATAGCGTGCATGATTTTTGTCGTAAAATGTAAACAAATAAGTCCGAAAAACTACCTTCCGTTAACTTTTGCAGACAATTTGAGACTTAACCCGAAAATAAGTGCATGCCAAGATGAGAAAATGTTATATTTAAGGTCACTGTGCATGTATTCATGGTCAGTCATGCCTACATATATATAAGTTCACTGCATTATGTATACATATATCTAAGGTCCCTATGCCATGGATAGATATATTTAAGGTCACTGTGTCATACATATATTTAAGGTCACTGTGTCATGCATACATATATTCAAGGTCACTGTGTCATACATATATTTAAGGTCACTGTGTCATGTATACATATATTTAAGGTCAATGTGTCATGTATACATATATTTAAGGTCAATGTGTCATGTATACATATATTTAAGGTCAATGTGTCATGTATACATATATTTAAGGTCAATGTGTCATGCATACATACATTTAAGGTCAATGTGTCATGTATACATATATTTAAGGTCAATGTGTCATGTATATTTAAGGTCTATGTGTCATGCATACATATATTTAAGGTCACTGCATCATGTATACATATATTTAAGGTCAATGTGTCATGTATACATATATTTAAGGTCAATGTGTCAGGTATACATATATTTAAGGTCAATGTGTCATGTATATTTAAGGTCTATGTGTCATGCATACATATATTTAAGGTCACTGCATCATGTATACATATATTTAAGGTCAATGTGTCATGTATACATATATTTAAGGTCACTGCATCATGTATACATATATTTAAGGTCAATGTGTCATGTATACATATATTTAAGGTCAATGTGTCAGGTATACATATATTTATGGTCAATGTGTCATGCATACATATATTTAAGGTCAATGTGTCATGTATACATATATTTAAGGTCACTGTGTCATGCATACATATATTCAAGGTCACTGTGTCATACATATATTTAAGGTCACTGTGTCATGTATACATATATTTAAGGTCAATGTGTCATGTATACATATATTTAAGGTCAATGTGTCATGTATACATATATTTAAGGTCAATGTGTCATGCATACATATATTTAAGGTCAATGTGTCATGTATACATATATTTAAGGTAAATGTGTCATGTATACATATATTTAAGGTCAATGTGTCATGTATACATATATTTAAGGTCAATGTGTCAGGTATACATATATTTATGGTCAATGTGTCATGCATACATATATTTAAGGTCAATGTGTCATGTATACATATATTTAAGGTCAATGTGTCAGGTATACATATATTTAAGGTCAATGTGTCATGTATATTTAAGGTCTATGTGTCATGCATACATATATTTAAGGTCACTGCATCATGTATACATATATTTAAGGTCAATGTGTCATGTATACATATATTTAAGGTCACTGCATCATGTATACATATATTTAAGGTCAATGTGTCATGTATACATATATTTAAGGTCAATGTGTCAGGTATACATATATTTATGGTCAATGTGTCATGCATACATATATTTAAGGTCAATGTGTCATGTATATTTAAGGTCTATGTGTCATGCATACATATATTTAAGGTCAATGTGTCATGTATACATATATTTAAGGTCAATGTGTCAGGTATACATATATTTAAGGTCAATGTGTCATGTATATTTAAGGTCTATGTGTCATGCATACATATATTTAAGGTCAATGTGTCATGTATATTTAAGGTCTATTTGTCATGTATACATATATTTAAGATCACTGCATCACGCATACATATATTTACGGTCAATGTGTCATGTATACATATATTTATGGTCAATGTGTCATGCATACATATATTTAAGGTCAATGTGTCATGTATACATATATTTAAGGTCACTGCATCAGATATACATATATTTAAGGTCAATGTGTCATGTATATTTAAGGTCAATGTGTCATGTATACATATATTTAAGGTCTATGTGTCATGTATACATATATTTAAGGTCACTGCATCAGGTATACATATATTTAAGGTCAATGTGTCATGTATATTTAAGGTCTATGTGTCAGGTATACATATATTTATGGTCACTGCATCACGCATACATATATTTAAGGTCAATGTGTCATGTATATTTAAGGTCAATGTGTCATGTATATTTAAGGTCAATGTGTCATGTATACATATATTTAAGGTATATGTGTCAGGTATACATATATTTAAGGTCACTGCATCAGGTATACATATATTTAAGGTCAATGTGTCATGTATATTTAAGGTCAATGTGTCATGTATATTTAAGGTCAATGTGTCATGTATACATATATTTATGGTCAATGTGTCATGTATACATATATTTAAGGTCTATGTGTCAGGTATACATATATTTATGGTCACTGCATCACGCATACATATATTTAAGGTCAATGTGTCATGTATACATATATTTACGGTCAATGTGCCATGTATACATATATTTAAGGTCAATGCATCATGTATACATATATTTAAGGTCAATGTGTCATGTATACATATATTTATGGTCAATGTGTCATGCATACATATATTTAAGGTCAATGTGTCATGTATACATATATTTAAGGTCACTGCATCACGCATACATATATTTAAGGTCAATGTGTCATGTAGATTTAAGGTCAATGTGTCATGTATACATATATTTAAGGTCAATGTGTCATGTATACATATATTTAAGGTCTATGTGTCAGGTATACATATATTTATGGTCACTGCATCACGCATACATATATTTAAGGTCAATGTGTCATGTATACATATATTTAAGGTCAATGTGTCATGTATACATATATTTAAGGTCAATGTGTCATGTATTCATATATTTAAGGTCTATGTGTCAGGTATACATATATTTATGGTCACTGCATCACGCATACATATATTTAAGGTCAATGTGTCATGTATACATATATTTAAGGTCAATGTGTCATGTATACATATATTTAAGGTCTATGTGTCAGGTATACATATATTTAAGGTCAATGTGTCATGTATACATATATTTAAGGTCAATGTGTCATGTATTCATATATTTAAGGTCAATGTGTCAGGTATACATATATTTAAGGTCTATGTGTCAGGTATACATATATTTAAGGTCAATGTGTCATGTATATTTAAGGTCTATGTGTCATGTATATATTAAATCACTTCATTTTTACTAAATGAAGAACATAACAAGAACGAACTTTAAGAAAAATTTATTATCTAAAATTGCAATAAATAGCAATCATTTGTACATATCGGAATCATGACTGAAGTGCATAAATTAACAACTAAAAGTACAGGTACTGTCTGGACAATATACATGATAAATTTCACAATCTTTCTATAAGATGTCAACCACATTTCCATTTTATTAATTTAACAATCGGGACACATTTCAACATAAAAATATCGGTAATATTCCTAATTGCACAAATAAGACAAACCCGTAATATGACAGTGTGTATGCCAAATTTCCTGACAAGAGCGTACAAACACGTTACAATGTAACAAAATATTTATTACCAATAACAACTACGGTAATGGTACGGTCATTAAATTGTAACATTAAAACAAGCTCCTTGAATTCACTACTCTACAAATTAGAAATCAATATCATTGGAGTGTCCTTGGGAGACAGGGTTATTTCAACACATATTTGTAATTAAAATTTAAAAATTTAATGCTATACAAGAATAGTTTTAAAACCTATGGAAGATAAAGAACAGCACCGAAGATGGGGGGTGGGGTGGGTGCGACGACGCTGAAATGTGCTTACCTTCATAATGATAAAGGTCATGTTGAAAGTAAACATTTATATGTCAATATGGGGCATTAGTAGTAGTCACTATGAGCATTGTGTGGAGTACTAGATATATCAATGTGAAGTTCTAGATATATCAATGTGGAGTTCTAGATATATCAATGTGAAGTTCTAGATATATCAATGTGAAGTTCTATATATATCAATGTGAAGTACTAGATATATCAATGTGGAGTACTAGATATATCAATGTGGAGTACTAGATATATCAATGTGGAGTTCTAGATAGATCAATGTGGAGTTCTAGATATATCAATGTGGAGTTCTAGATAGATCAATGTGGAGTTCTAGATATATCAATGTGGAGTTCTAGATAGATCAATGTGGAGTTCTAGATAGATCAATGTGGAGTTCTAGATATATCAATGTGAAGTTCTAGATATATCAATGTGAAGTTCTAGATATATCAATGTGAAGTTCTAGATATATCAATGTGGAGTACTAGATAGATCAATGTGGAGTACTAGATAGATCAATATATCAATGTGAAGTACTAGATAGATCAATGTGTAGTACTAGATATATCAATGTGGAGTACTAGATACATCAATGTGGAGTTCTAGATATATCAATGTGGAGCACTAGATAGATCAATGTGGAGTACTAGATATATCAATGTGGAGTACTAGATAGATCAATGTGGAGTACTAGATATATCAATGTGGAGTACTAGATATATCAATGTGGAGTACTAGATAGATCAATGTGGAGTACTAGATAGATCAATGTGGAGTACTAGATATATCAATGTGGAGTACTAGATAGATCAATGTGTAGTACTAGATAGATCAATGTGGAGTACTAGATAGATCAATGTGGAGTACTAGATAGATCAATGTGGAGTACTAGATAGATCAATGTGGAGTACTAGATAGATCACTGTGGAGTACTAGATAGATCAATGTGGAGTACTAGATAGATCAATATATCAAAGTGGAGTACTATATATATCAATGTGGAGTACTAGATATATCAATGTGAAGTACTAGATAGATCAATGTGTGGAGTACTAGATATATCAATGTGGAGTACTAGATAGATCAATATATCAATGTGGAGTACTAGATAGATCAATGTGTAGTACTAGATAGATCAATGTGGAGTACTAGATAGATCAATGTGGAGTACTAGATAGATCAATATATCAAAGTGGAGTACTAGATATATCAATGTGGAGTACTAGATATATCAATGTGAAGTACTAGATAGATCAATGTGTGGAGTACTAGATATATCAATGTGGAGTACTAGATAGATCAATGTGGAGTACTAGATAGATCAATATATCAATGTGGAGTACTAGATAGATCAATGTGTAGTACTAGATAGATCAATGTGGAGTACTAGATAGATCAATGTGGAGTACTAGATAGATCAATGTGTAGTACTAGATAGATCAATATATCAATGTGGAGTACTAGATAGATCAATGTGGAGTACTAGATAGATCAATATATCAATGTGGAGTACTAGATAGATCAATGTGTAGTACTAGATAGATCAATGTGGAGTACTAGATAGATCAATGTGGAGTACTAGATATATCAATGTGGAGTACTAGATAGATCAATATATCAATGTGGAGTACTAGATAGATCAATGTGTAGTACTAGATAGATCAATGTGGAGTACTAGATAGATCAATGTGGAGTATTAGATAGATCAATATATCAATGTGTGGAGTACTAGATATATCAATGTGGAGTACTAGATAGATCAATGTGTAGTACTAGATAGATCAATGTGGAGTATTAGATAGATCAATGTGGAGTACTAGATAGATCAATGTGTAGTACTAGATAGATCAATGTGGAGTACTAGATAGATCAATGTGTAGTACTAGATAGATCAATGTGGAGTACTAGATAGATCAATGTGGATTATTAGATAGATCAATGTGGAGTACTAGATAGATCAATGTGTAGTACTAGATAGATCAATGTGTAGTACTAGATATATCACTGTGGAGTACTAGATAGATCAATGTGGAGTACTAGATAGATCAATGTGGAGCACTAGATAGATCAATGTGTAGTACTAGATATATCAATGTGTAGTACTAGATAGATCAATGTGGAGTACTAGATAGATCAATGTGGAGTACTAGATAGATCAATGTGTAGTACTAGATAGATCAATATATCAATGTGGAGTACTAGATAGATCAATGTGGAGTACTAGATAGATCAATATATCAATGTGGAGTACTAGATAGATCAATGTGTAGTACTAGATAGATCAATGTGGAGTACTAGATAGATCAATGTGGAGTACTAGATATATCAATGTGGAGTACTAGATATATCAATGTGGAGTACTAGATAGATCAATGTGTAGTACTAGATAGATCAATGTGGAGTATTAGATAGATCAATGTGGAGTACTAGATAGATCAATGTGTAGTACTAGATAGATCAATGTGGAGTACTAGATAGATCAATGTGTAGTACTAGATAGATCAATGTGGAGTACTAGATAGATCAATGTGGATTATTAGATAGATCAATGTGGAGTACTAGATAGATCAATGTGTAGTACTAGATAGATCAATGTGTAGTACTAGATATATCACTGTGGAGTACTAGATAGATCAATGTGGAGTACTAGATAGATCAATGTGGAGTACTAGATAGATCAATGTGGAGTACTAGATAGATCAATGTGTAGTACTAGATATATCACTGTGGAGTACTAGATAGATCAATGTGTAGTACTAGATAGATCAATGTGGAGTACTAGATAGATCAATGTGTAGTACTAGATAGATCAATGTGGAGTACTAGATAGATCAATGTGTAGTACTAGATATATCACTGTGGAGTACTAGATAGATCAATGTGGAGTACTAGATATATCAATGTGGAGTACTAGATAGATCAATGTGGAGTACTAGATAGATCAATGTGGAGTACTAGATAGATCAATGTGGAGTACTAGATAGATCAATGTGGAGTACTAGATAGATCAATGTGGAGTACTAGATAGATCAATGTGGAGTACTAGATAGATCAATGTGGAGTACTAGATATATCAATGTGGAGTACTAGATAGATCAATGTGGAGTACTAGATAGATCAATGTGGAGTACTAGATAGATCAATGTGGAGTACTAGATAGATCAATGTGGAGTACTAGATAGATCAATGTGGAGTACTAGATAGATCAATGTGTAGTACTAGATAGATCAATGTGGAGTACTAGATAGATCAATGTGTAGTACTAGATAGATCAATGTGTAGTACTAGATAGATCAATGTGTAGTACTAGATAGATCAATGTGTAGTACTAGATATATCAATGTGGAGTACTAGATAGATCAATGTGGAGTACTAGATAGATCAATGTGGAGTACTAGATAGATCAATGTGGAGTACTAGATAGATCAATGTGGAGTACTAGATATATCAATGTGGAGTACTAGATAGATCAATGTGGAGTACTAGATAGATCAATGTGGAGTACTAGATAGATCAATGTGGAGTACTAGATAGATCAATGTGGAGTACTAGATAGATCAATGTGGAGTACTAGATAGATCAATGTGGAGTACTAGATAGATCAATGTGGAGTACTAGATAGATCAATGTGGAGTACTAGATAGATCAATGTGGAGTACTAGATAGATCAATGTGGAGTACTAGATATATCAATGTGGAGTACTAGATATATCAATGTGGAGTACTAGATATATCAATGTGGAGTATTAGATAGATCAATGTGGAGTACTAGATATATCAATGTGGAGTATTAGATAGATCAATGTGGAGTACTAGATAGATCAATGTGTAGTACTAGATATATCAATGTGGAGTATTAGATAGATCAATGTGGAGTACTAGATAGATCAATGTGGAGTACTAGATAGATCAATGTGGAGTACTAGATATATCAATGTGGAGTACTAGATAGATCAATGTGTAGTACTAGATAGATCAATGTGGAGTACTAGAAAGTTGCAAGAGGAACGCTATATTTGAATTCAATATAAGGTAAGTTGTGACACGGAGAGAAATGTCACTTAATGTGGAGGGTGGCACACCATACTGTCTGGCTGCTCTCTGACAGCCTGATATGCATTTGTTAGATGCCAGGTTGGAGTTGAAAATAAGGGAATAACATTTGAATTCACATGTAGAATGTGCTTTATTGCATTGTCACATGACCATCCCGAGCAGAAAACAAACATTTTATATTTACCTTTGTCTATGGGTTTTTTAGGGTACACATAAATGGTATTAATGAAAACATCAACATTTACCTACTTTTGAAATAAAATGTCAATATTTACCTACTTTTTGAGCATTTTTTGCTCTTTGAAAAGTAAGTGTAAACCCTTAAAAACAAAGCACATGTCTTTGAGAGCAATGACGTCATTCGCGTTCCGAAAGGCCAGAAACAGACGAGATACGAAATCAGGGCGATTGACGATTCTTACTGAGTCAAATACAATGATAAAACATAACGAAATTATGTATAAAATAGTAATGTTCAACATTACTATCATAAAATCTGTCATGTGTTATCATATCAGCTACAGACGCTTGGGGGTCTGGACAAATGGAATTGGGTTCAAAACACAATTTTGTTTAAGAACGTTATGATACACCATAGGCTTGACACTATATACAACTTGTTTAGGCCACATCCAAGCAAGTTTAAAAATGACACACCGTCACTATCAAAGCCATACACTAAAAGACGATGTCAGAAATGTAAGCAAATCGTGTTTAACAAATTTCAACAGCCGTAATTTGCAAGTATCTAATCTTACATGTAAAACCGTTGTTCTCTGCAGCACTCATTTGTCTATCAAACAATTGTAGTCTGAACGTCTACCTCGCCTTGTTTACACGGGATAAATAAATTTGTTCTTAAAAAATCTGCCATTTGACCTACATGCCAGGCTATTATAGAATGGATACCGGATGCGTTTTGCGCTATCAATTCAGCGCTGTAGAGCCGGGAATAAATTTACCTGCGGGACAAAATTTAAAAAAGCACCCAATTACAATAATTATTGTTCTATAAACAAAGAAACACAATTAGATGCATTGCACATAATTTCTGTGGTGAATATGTTACGTTATGCTGTACACGTTTGTTACTGCCGCTCTACTTCTCTACAATGTGCTCAATGTTTTAGGGTGATATTTTAAAGTTTGGTGTGCAGGTATATTTCTTCCTGGCTTTACAAGTAAGTATAGATACTGGCAAATTACGGCTGTTGAAACGTGTTACACGACGCGTGTTTACATTTCTGGCATCGTCGTCTTTCAGTGTATGGCTTCGACGGGGTGTCATTTTTAAACTTGCTTGGATATGGTTTAAACATTTGATTGTATAGTGTCAAGCCTATGGGGTATGGCAATGTCTTTTTAAAAAAAAATGTATTTTGATTTTGAACCCGAAATCATTTGTCCAGACCACAAACGTCTGTGTTATCTGCCACGGCAGGTGGGTTCTCTCCGGTTTCGTCCCACACCAATGACCACATATATGCTTTCATCCGCGCTAACGAGAGTGATTAATATAAGTTGTTAGAACTTGCTTCACAATCGTTGTAAAATAAATAAAGTTTAAACTCTATCTGCCACGGCAAACAAAGCCGTTCTATAAACAAACAATACCTCCACTATGAACAATATTCACACAAGTTTTGTTTAAGCCTCAAGCATTCTCTCACATCTTTCTAACACTATTTTCGTTCTGTATAATACCAGTAAATCAAAAATATAAGCATAATGTTTTAGTACTCTCTTTTCCAAATTATTCAAATGTTAGCGAAATAACGACTTATTTATTATACATATAATACAACTGACAAAGAAGCATTCGAGTGAAATTGTGTTTTAAATCAGCAACCTGGCAACCATACCAGACAGTTTCAAGTTTTTTTCTCCAATTAAGTCACAAAACTATTCATCTACCTATGTCCCATTTTTATGTCAAAATGACTATCATGTCATCTCAGGGTTCCCTCTGTCTGAAAGTTTGTCTGCGCCACTTCTGTCGCCAATTGAAAAACACTGGAGCCAATTAAAAAAAGTTGGAGCCAACTAAGAGCCATATAGTTCACAAATAATTATTTGAAGCCATGTATTTTTTAAAAAAAAGTTGCACCAAATATTTTCGCCACTTCACAACATTTAGTGCCAATATTTATTTTTTGTCGCAATTAGGCGCCTTTGGTGACCGACAGCGGGAACCTTGCATCTGTTTTATATGCACTTCAATAAAACTAATAAAGCGCTTGATTATACTAAAACTAAGCAATTAAAAATTCACATGTTTCTCACTAAAATACTCGGACAAAATATGACAACGACTGGGAATTTTTAAAACTAAAGCAACAAGGCAATAAAATATGAAACAATTTTGCAACATACACAATATCTACTTCTTTCAAATCAATATGATTATCCAGGGCCAAATTGATCCGTACAATGGACAATAAATTACCATTTTGGATATATTAAAAACATATATACATACTACTCGTGAAAGACAAAGCACCTTTATTCAATATATAGAGCAGTGCCCAAGATAAGCAGCGTATTTGCGTACTTTATGCTACTAAACTAACCAATACACATTGAATTTCATTTCCACGAGTATCAGATACGCACGTAATATATAGCCTTACGCAAACATTTTTTATTCTGCGGGTACAGGTTATTTCTGACATGTTTCCGAAAAAAAAACGAAATTTTCATTTCTGCTTTTAGACTGCATCTAGTATTATATTTTAGACTGCATCTAGTATTATGTTTTAGACTGCATCTAGTATTATGTTTTAGACTGCATCTAGTATTATGTTTTAGACTGCATCTAGTATTATCTTTTAGACTGCATCTAGTATCATCTTTTAGACGGCATCTAGTATTATCTTTTAGACTGCATCTAGTATTATCGAGCTTTCAGTAATCCGGCGTGGTGCTTGATACTCAGTACTGTATCAAATGTAAGCAACTTGTGACGGGGTTTGCCTGAAATAAGAAATGGAATATTACGCGCGAATATGGACGAAATGTAATTGGCGAGTGCGAAATGGAATTTATATATTCAAGTGCAATCTTTGTGATTTTCATTAAATACAATTAATATTCAATATATAATGCCGTAGAGTTATTTCATGCACATTTAAATTCCATTTCGCACTGGCCAACTACATTTCGTCCATTTCGCACGAAACATTTCGTATATCAGACACACCGCTCGTGACACAAGTCGGTAGTAACCCGTCCAGGCATGTGTGTGTAACTCGTGCGTTTCATATTCATAAACAAAAACAATGTTACGCCGAGGAAGGGAACGGATACTGTAAATCTAATGTACCATGTCTTAATGTACATCCTGCAGCAGAACGTAATTGAGTGAAAACATAACTTGTATAATCAATATGCTGTAATAGTAGGTTTTCACTCTATTACATCAAATTAAAACAACTGAAATACCCTATAAGTTTGGTTTTCACTCTGTTAATTAAAAAATGGAGAGTTAAATACCTTATTACTTCAATTCTTATCTAGGGCACTGATATAGAGCATATTAGTTGTTTAAGTATATGATCAAAATATACTTCATCAAACCACCATTGAAAGGAAAATAATTAAGAGTGGTAACCATAAGTTATCAGGATAGCTTTTTATGTTCACAAGTGACTTGTGGAAGTCGTGATAGCGCAGTGGAAGCGCGTTCGCTTCATGTGCGAAAGGCCCGGAGTTTGAGCCCCACTGGAGCTGTTATGATTGTGCCCTTAGGCAAGGCATTTAAATTCCGCATTGCCTCTTCACTCTCCTTCATGGCGATGGATTACATCAGGAATGAGGTCTTGAGAGTGATTAATAAAAGTTGAACGAACTTGTTTCGCAATCGAGCTAAAATAAATTTGTATAAACTAAGAGAAATATAATTAAATCATGCACTTAAACGGGAACACAGTCAATTTATTTTATGTTAGAAAGTGTTTTTCATGATAGAAAAACACTGCTGCCCATACTCTACATGGCGCTAGAACATCGCATTTAGACAACGTCATGAATTATCACACTACCATAAAGTTTCATGATGATGGGAGTTCATACTGCAGTCGCTGGGAACATCAGCGTAAAGCAGCTACAGATAAAACATGTACTTTACCTCTTCCAACTGGTGAAATAACGCAATTTATTTCATGTCCGTTATTTCACAGATAAATTTCCATATTTTATATTTCATTAGAAAGCATATAATCAATCGGTTTTCTCAGCTTAACTTACAAATATATTTCTCTTCAATCTCCAAAATTTACATTACATTTCAAACAAGAACTCTTATTATATTAATGTAGTATTTTCAGCACTGTATCAGGACTTGATGTCTATGAAAGCTGCTCCACTTCCTGGATTCAGTAACAAAAAGTGTCCTGATTTAGTTCAACTGCATGGCATGTTTGATG
This sequence comes from Archivesica marissinica, assembly GCA_014843695.1. Lineage (NCBI taxonomy): Eukaryota > Metazoa > Mollusca > Bivalvia > Venerida > Vesicomyidae > Archivesica > Archivesica marissinica. The sequence continues at coordinate 98,725,754 of CM026390.1, read as the reverse complement.
AACTCCGCATACTCCCATAGATGCCTGCTCTTGTTTCCTGTTGCCGATGCAGCCGATGGGTAACGACCAATATATCTGCAAGAAAATTCAGCTCAATTTTGAATACTATACATGTATACATGTACTGGTACGCAAGCAGTGCTTGTACAGAAATCGCACAATATTGAGCTGTAATATTTATAGTAAACTTCTCACTGATTATATAAAATGATGTCTGCCTCCGTGGTCGAGTGGTTACGGTTCACTGACTTGTATACCACTGTAACCTATCATTACTGATGATCACGGGTTCGAGCCCCGCTCAGGCCGTGTCTCATTTATATGAAAAAGTTGACTTCTCAGGAAAGGTGTTGTTAGGTAAACTGCCCGTCGCTCAAATGGGCAACAGGTAGCGACGTTAAATAAACTTGAATAATAAAAAAAGCATAAAATGCTCAACGTGAGGTAACTAGATATGTCATCTATTGAGTTGACTATGATATTAAACTTCTCAGTAAACTTCTCTAGGACAGGCCTATTTTGCACATTTATACAAAACATTTCAAGTCTCATATGACAAAATAGCATTAGAGGAAATGTAAACATTTGGTTCATTTGGGCCATCTATTCCAATGATTTGAAATTCATACTCTATTTTCTTGAATGCCATTTTTTCCATTGCCATATCAGTTGATGCTATTTTCCTCAGTGCTGTACGTATACGAGGATCCACATAAAACCATGCCCCCATATTCTTGTGTTCTTCTTGTACCCAACCAAGTCTTGCTGTTGGATATTTCAAGATCTCGTTCTTTACCAAGTCAAACGGGAAGGGAGAAATCTATAATATAGCAATTGCATAAATACAAACAATTTGAAGGTGCTCAAGGTTTTATGAAGAAGTCTAGAGCACTTCATAGACTGAAGATTTGAGCTTACATATAACTAGCAAGGAGAGGCAACTTTCAACATTTAACTTTCTAACTTTACATTTCTCTTTCCTTGTTACTACCCAGTACTCATTCATAATTGTTGGAAGAAGTGAGACACTGATTGCACCCTTACCAAGTGTTATTTAATCAATTTCAACAGTAAAGTCACAATTTGACAATTTTGAATAGGAGTGTGTCATAATGGGCCAGTGTATCTTACTGGACAATATATTGTATGAAAATTGTAAAATTTGTTGGTTTTTTAGGGAGAAGGGCGAAGTCCGGGTCCCTAGGGCGACTATCTAGAATGAGCCCTGCTACGAACACGAGGAAACCTGTGAACACTTGACCAATAGTATCAATAAAACAAATAAGTAAGTGTCGGGTTAGTGTATCATTGTAACAGTCTGTGACGAGGTATGTCACTCATACATTTTAATGACAAATTTATGACTTTAGTGCTGTTGCAATTCTATTAAGTTTTCTTGCAACCATTCACTTGTATTACCTGTTCAATTCGAGCAATAGCAATTTTGTCGAGCAGGTCCAACTTTTCTCTCTCCTTTACAAGCTCATAGTAGACCTTGCCAGTACAGAAGATGAGTTTTTTCACTGTGGAGGGATTTTTGGCGGCCACTCCAGCCTCTGGATAGACACGCTGGAATCCTGTGCCATCAACCATCTCATCAAGGCTAGATCGCGCTTCCGGCAAACGCAACAAACTCTTTGGTGTCATCAATACAAGCTGGCAAAGAAAACAACATTTTAATAATTTTCTCTGTTTTCTAAGCTCCCAAATTGTAGTCTATCTGACTCATTGTATTGCTCGATAAATGTTTAATCTGATGGTTGCATTATAACCTCCCTTTATTACACTTGACAATCTAATAACCATACCACTTGTAAACATATACTGTCAAACCTGTTATAGTGACTGCATGTATTTAGAGACCCTTCTTTCAATTACCGTTTTGTGTTTGTTAACCCTTTGCCTGCTGAGTAAATATAATCACATTTGCAAACAACATAGATCCAGATCAGCTGCGGTGTATCAACCGCGGCATTACACCGCGTCTGATCAGTATCTATGTTGTTTGCTATTCAGCCAACATATTAGCTCCACTATCCGAATAGCAAACAGCATAGAGCCTGATCAGATGGAACATGCTGTGTGCCCCTTGTCTCTTACCATTCTGACAACAATACACAACACCCAAAACACCAGATCATTGTCCGTGCAGTCATTAATTATCATATAATAAATATTATTCTTATACCCAAAATGCAGCGCCGCACCAATTGATGCCAATAACAAAAACAAAATCTGTCTGGACAATATAATAGCCCATATCTACAGATCCTATTGCTAATATACATGTAAGGTGGTTGCTGACAAGTCGAGCAGGAAGTTGAATGCCAAATAATTGTATTTGGTTTATCCTATGATATATAGTCAAACCTGTCTTAAGCAGCCAGTCAAGGGAATAACAAACAGTGGTTGCTTAGCACAGGTAGCTGCTTAATAGAGGTCAAATGTATACTGAAACAACATATTGAGATTCTAGATACTGGCTGCTTAATAGAAGTTACCACTAACACAGGTTTGACTGTATTAACATTTATATAACATTTGGCTTTATTTTATGCTTAAAATAACTATTTTGTTCACTGGTGGTTGACAATATTATGTCATAATATATATTGAGATAACATGCAAGTGTATAACAAATGTTGATGTACAACTTGCAATAATACTCATCCCTAGTTTTCGTGTTTACACTACATTTGCATGTCCGCTGGCTGGTCCTCAAGTACAACTGACTTTAACAACTTTTAAAGGTAAATTTATGTTTTATTTAAACTATTAACACAAGTTTATAACCTTGAATATTGAGCATAAACTTTATCTGTTTTTAAGAGATAAAATATTGGCATTTATAAAGCAGGGCATTATCGTATGAAATAAAAAATATTTGAAAAATTCAAATTTTACGTAGGGTAGCAATGCTGCTACGCATTCTCTTACATTATAATTTGTATAATTATGTTCAATTAGTAAACAGTGTTTATTTGCGATAAAACAAACTCGAAACCTAAAGTAGGACTTTCCGAGTCGGTCGGTCACGCACTTGTTTACAATCGGAATGCATTGTTCGCACTTGTTTACATTCGGAATGCATCGACCCCATTGGTCCCACATTGTCTTTTTTAATTGAATCACTTGAGATGTCGATTCATACAACTGTTATCCAAGTCTTTTGGGGACATGTCTACATCCCCGCGAGGGGTTCGACATTAGAGTAATATAGATAGTCTTTCATGTTCAAAATATGTTGACATTCCAATGTGCTTTTCTACATCCGCTGTTGTTTCACGCATGCGCGCTGTGCGTATTTACATTTTGTGTCTTGATAAACAATTTGCGTATACGACGGTGTATATCTATTGGATTTTTATCGTTTCTGAGCGACTATTTCGATTTTTGTAAACACACATACAGTATTTATATTTTACCAAAAAACATCCTTTATTACGATATAGTGCTGCTTTAATATGACGTTGTACAGAACGTAATAAACGTGTGGGATTAGTTGTACAGAATGTAATAAACGTGTAGGATTAGTTGTACAGAATGTAATAAACGTGTGGGATTAGTTGTACAGAACGTAATAAACGTGTGGGATTAGTTGTACAGAATGTAATAAACGTGGGATTAGTTGTACAGAATGTAATAAACGTGTGGGATTAGTTGTACAGAATGTAATAAACGTGTGGGATTAGTTGTACAGAATGTAATAAACGTGTAGGATTAGTTGTACAGAATGTAATAAACGTGTAGGATTAGTTGTACAGAACGTAATAAACGTGTGGGATTAGTTGTACAGAATGTAATAAACGTGTGGGTTAGTTGTACAGAACGTAATAAACGTGTGGGATTAGTTGTACAGAATGTAATAAACGTGGGATTAGTTGTACAGAACGTAATAAACGTGTGGGATTAGTTGTACAGAATGTAATAAACGTGCAGGATTAGTTGTACAGAATGTAATAAACGTGGGATTAGTTGTACAGAACGTAATAAACGTGTGGGATTAGTTGTACAGAATGTAATAAACATGCAGGATTAGTTGTACAGAATGTAATAAACGTGGGATTAGTTGTACAGAACGTAATAAACGTGTGGGATTAGTTGTACAGAATGTAATAAACGTGGGATTAGTTGTACAGAACGTAATAAACGTGTGGGATTAGTTGTACAGAATGTAATAAACGTGCAGGATTAGTTGTACAGAATGTAATAAACGTGGGATTAGTTGTACAGAACGTAATAAACGTGTGGGATTAGTTGTACAGAATGTAATAAACGTGGGATTAGTTGTACAGAACGTAATAAACGTGTGGGATTAGTTGTACAGAATGTAATAAACGTGTAGGATTAGTTGTACAGAATGTAATAAACGTGTAGGATTAGTTGTACAGAACGTAATAAACGTGTGGGATTAGTTGTACAGAACGTAATAAACGTGGGATTAGTTGTACAGAATGTAATAAACATGGGATTAGTTGTACAGAATGTAATAAACGTGCAGGATTAGTTGTACAGAATGTAATAAACGTGGGATTAGTTGTACAGAATGTAATAAACATGGGATTAGTTGTACAGAATGTAATAAACGTGCAGGATTAGTTGTACAGAATGTAATAAACGTGGGATTAGTTGTACAGAATGTAATAAACATGGGATTAGTTGTACAGAACGTAATAAACGTGCAGGATTAGTTGTACAGAATGTAATAAACGTGTAGGATTAGTTGTACAGAACGTAATAAACGTGGGATTAGTTGTACAGAACGTAATAAACGTGGGATTAGTTGTACAGAACGTAATAAACGTGTGGGATTAGTTGTACAGAACGCAATAAACGTGGGATTAGTTGTACAGAACGTAATAAACGTGTGGGATTAGTTGTACAGAACGCAATAAACGTGTGGGATTAGTTGTACAGAACGCAATAAACATGGGATTAGTTGTACAGAATGCAATAAACATGTGGGATTAGTTGTACAGAATGCAATAAACATGTGGGATTAGTTGTACAGAATGCAATAAACATGTGGGATTAGTTGTACAGAATGTAATAAACATGTGGGATTAGTTGTACAGAATGTAATAAACGTGTAGGATTAGTTGTACAGAACGCAATAAACGTGTGGGATTAGTTGTACAGAATGTAATAAACGTGTAGGATTAGTTGTACAGAACGTAATAAACGTGGGATTAGTTGTACAGAACGCAATAAACGTGTAGGATTAGTTGTACAGAATGTAATAAACGTGTAGGAGTAGTTGTACAGAACGCAATAAACGTGTGGGATTAGTTGTACAGAATGTAATAAACGTGTAGGATTAGTTGTACAGAACGCAATAAACGTGTGGGATTAGTTGTACAGAATGTAATAAACGTGTAGGATTAGTTGTACAGAACGTAATAAACGTGGGATTAGTTGTACAGAACGCAATAAACGTGTAGGATTAGTTGTACAGAATGTAATAAACGTGTAGGATTAGTTGTACAGAACGTAATAAACGTGTAGGATTAGTTGTACAGAACGTAATAAACGTGTAGGAGTAGTTGTACAGAATGTAATAAACGTGTAGGATTAGTTGTACAGAACGTAATAAACGTGTAGGATTAGTTGTACAGAACGTAATAAACATGTAGGAGTAGTTGTACAGAATGTAATAAACGTGTAGGAGTAGTTGTACAGAACGTAATAAACGTGCAGGATTAGTTGTACAGAATGTAATAAACGTGTAGGAGTAGTTGTACAGAACGTAATAAACGTGCAGGATTAGTTGTACAGAATGTAATAAACGTGTAGGAGTAGTTGTACAGAACGTAATAAACGTGGGATTAGTTGTACAGAATGTAATAAACGTGTGGGATTAGTTGTACAGAATGTAATAAACGTGTAGGATTAGTTGTACAGAATGTAATAAACGTGTAGGATTAGTTGTACAGAACGTAATAAACGTGTAGGAGTAGTTGTACAGAACGTAATAAACGTGGGATTAGTTGTACAGAATGCAATAAACGTGTGGGATTAGTTGTACAGAACGTAATAAACGTGTAGGAGTAGTTGTACAGAACGTAATAAACGTGTAGGATTAGTTGTACAGAACGTAATAAACGTGTAGGAGTAGTTGTACAGAACGTAATAAACGTGTAGGATTAGTTGTACAGAACGTAATAAACGTGTAGGAGTAGTTGTACAGAACGCAATAAACGTGTAGGATTAGTTGTACAGAATGTAATAAACGTGTAGGATTAGTTGTACAGAACGCAATAAACGTGTAGGAGTAGTTGTACAGAATGTAATAAACGTGTAGGATTAGTTGTACAGAACGTAATAAACGTGTAGGATTAGTTGTACAGAACGCAATAAACGTGTAGGATTAGTTGTACAGAATGTAATAAACGTGTAGGATTAGTTGTACAGAAGTATAAACTGTAGGATTAGTTGTACAGAATGTAATAAACGTGGGATTAGTTGTACAGAATGTAATAAACGTGTAGGATTAGTTGTACAGAACGTAATAAACGTGTAGGATTAGTTGTACAGAACGTAATAAACGTGTAGGATTAGTTGTACAGAACGTAATAAACGTGTAGGATTAGTTGTACAGAACGTAATAAACGTGTAGGATTAGTTGTACAGAACGTAATAAACGTGTAGGATTAGTTGTACAGAACGTAATAAACGTGTAGGATTAGTTGTACAGAACGTAATAAACGTGGGATTAGTTGTACAGAACGTAATAAACGTGTAGGATTAGTTGTACAGAACGTAATAAACGTGGGATTAGTTGTACAGAACGTAATAAACGTGTAGGATTAGTTGTACAGAATGTAATAAACGTGTAGGATTAGTTGTACAGAATGTAATAAACGTGTAGGATTAGTTGTACAGAATGTAATAAACGTGGGATTAGTTGTACAGAAGTAATAAACGTGAAAAACGTGTAGGATTAGTTGTACAGAATGTAATAAACGTGGGATTAGTTGTACAGAATGTAATAAACGTGGGGTTAGTTGTACAGAACGCAATAAACGTGTGGGATTAGTTGTACAGAACGCAATAAACGTGTGGGATTAGTTGTACAGAACGCAATAAACATGGGATTAGTTGTACAGAACGTAATAAACATGTGGGATTAGTTGTACAGAATGCAATAAACATGTGGGATTAGTTGTACAGAACGTAATAAACATGTGGGATTAGTTGTACAGAATGCAATAAACATGTAGGATTAGTTGTACAGAATGTAATAAACATGTAGGATTAGTTGTACAGAATGTAATAAACATGGGATTAGTTGTACAGAATGTAATAAACGTGTAGGATTAGTTGTACAGAATGTAATAAACATGTAGGATTAGTTGTACAGAACGTAATAAACATGTAGGATTAGTTGTACAGAACGCAATAAACATGTGGGATTAGTTGTACAGAATGTAATAAACGTGTAGGATTAGTTGTACAGAATGTAATAAACATGTAGGATTAGTTGTACAGAACGTAATAAACGTGGGGTTAGTTGTACAGAATGTAATAAACGTGTAGGATTAGTTGTACAGAACGCAATAAACATGTAGGATTAGTTGTACAGAACGTAATAAACGTGCAGGATTAGTTGTACAGAACGCAATAAACGTGCAGGATTAGTTGTACAGAACGTAATAAACGTGCAGGATTAGTTGTACAGAATGTAATAAACGTGTAGGAGTAGTTGTACAGAATGTAATAAACGTGGGGTTAGTTGTACAGAACGTAATAAACGTGGGATTGTCTACTGGTTGTCTACATGTACTTATAAGCTGTGTTACTCACTGGTTTTCTGAATGGTAATGCCATCTGTCTACGTAGTGCATGGAAGTAGTTGGCAGGCGTGGTGAGATTACCCACAAACCAGTTGATCTCGTGCAGTTGCTGGATTTCAAAATCCTCACTTTCGATCTACAAATATATACAGTGCAACACATATATATTAACGGTTCCAAATGTGAAATAAATGTACGGGTAACTTAAAACAGTCTAAACTTGCATAAATATTTTAAAAACTTTATTTTAAATACACTACACATTTGATTTTGTGATTCTGATTTCTCTACATACTGAACACAAAATTAAATATTTACATCACTATTGCATTTCCTAATATGAATGCATGTGCCCTGATTGTATACATTTGAGGAGTTCCCAACTAATGATATGCAGCTGACAATGTCATGAGCAATCGAAGTTTCAGGCATGCGCATTCACAGTGTTAGGCAGATTTCGTTGCGAGAAAAGGCGTTTCTTATACAGTTTACGATGATCTATTTACCTGTTCCGGCAGATGGTTAGTTGCAAATCTGGACTAAAAACATTTTAAATGCAAAGGGGTGCTATATTTTCTTTGTGTCATTGATTTATTGTAAATATAAGAAATGAATTGCGGTTAATAGCTTCCATCGGGGTATGAACTACATTGGGGGTGCTTAAAGTTAGCGTGGATGACTTCGGCCTTCACACACTTTAACCACGCTCAATATAGTTCATACTTGATGGAAACTATTCACCCGTGATTCATTCCTTAAATAGACAAGATTGTAACAGAGTTACCGATGTTGGCCATGCAGTGCTGGAAAACAGATGGACAACAGAGGAGCAGGTGCAAGAAACCTACCACATATGAATGTCAATGAAGAACTGCAAGAGGAACATACCTCTGCTAATATTATTCAAACACAAGTCAGAAATGAATACAGTTTACATAACAACTGTAATATTCCAGCAGATGTATGAAACGAGACTAGGTCTCAAAGTGTGAGACAAATGAAATGGGCTAAAGCTAATATCTTTTCTCCAATAATAAAGAGAATCCAGTTAGGAATAATAAGGAAATTGGTTATGAAAAATGTATTTTAAACATACTCCTTTCAAACCTAAAGGCAAATGCAATAAGGAATAAGAAAATAATAAATTACTAAGTTTTAATTAATTCAATAATATTGTATTGCCACGTTTTCATAATGAGGATAACAATTTACAATTACATATCACAATAACATTACATTTTGGCTGTCCGATTAGCACAGTGGTTAGCTCTCCCACATGAATGACAAGATATACGCTTTCATCCGCCCAACGAGAGTGATTAATATAAGTTGTTAGAACTTGCTTCGCAATCGTTGTAAAATAAATAAAGTTTAAAAAAACATTACTGTCACATTTCTAACATACAGAAATCCTGATAACCTCCATATATACATGACATTTTCAAAGTGCAAAAGAATTGGGCTACAAGTTTTGAAAAGTCAGAAAGGGTGAGCTGGAACATGTAGCAATAGCCCCGGACTAGCATATCACACTCCGTTACAGAATGATGAACTGGAAATAACCATCTCACATGATATATATATATATATGTGAAAGAAATTTGGCTGGCCAATGTGACATCCACTTTTGCAATACAGGTTTGGGAACAACACATTGTCGTGTTATTTTGGTCATTTGTGCAGTTATTATAAAAACACAAAATGCATTTGAGAATTCTGGACAAGAAAATAGCACAGTATAGTGATAACCTTGTTAAACAGTTCACTAATGGAGACAGATGGCTACTTCATACAGTTTTTCATTATCATAGAAAATCAATTTCACAAGCGAAATTGGTAATCGTACAGATGATATACAGTATAAACACTTTGTAAGCATACTTCTCGGCAGCTCCGACTCTCACCAGCTTTATGCTTAACTTAAAGAGATGGCATCAATATAATGTAAGGTCACCACGCAACATCATTAAATTACTACATGTATCATTGGGTATATGGGAGATTATTAACATAGTGTTTCACTGGTCATGTCGACTTTTATATACATTTAAATATATGTTGTGTGTTGTTGAATAACAAATAGATGTATATCTACATGTATAGTATACTACCATCCGCTGACCTGTACCTTCCTAGTTTATTTATCGTCGCTACCAGTTGCCTATATGAGCGACGCCTCCTGAAGAGATTAGTCATTTTAGATTTTTGGAGGATAGTGCAATGATACAGACATAGACCCATTCCAGAGTCTGGTTCTTATACGTGTATGGTGTAAAGCACCGACACAAGACCTTGGTTTAAAATCCCATCTGAAACTGTTAATTTTATTAGGGTCAGACGGGGGATCGAACCTGCGATCCTGGATTACCGGTCCAACAAGTTAACCACTGGGCTACAGATCCGTCTGTATCTAGTCCTGCTACCAACAGTACATGTAAACAATCACCTCTTTGTAATTCCATAGAAATACTGACCAGTGATTAGTCAACAAAGATCATGTGATAATGATGCAACTAATTGGAAACAAAAAGTAATTATTGACAATTTGTCAATGACATTTTAAAAACTCAACAAACTCGTCTATATAATTTAGACTTCTATAGCTTGCACAAGATGTGGACAGTAAGTGGGCAGACTGCATTACAAGTTACGACTTGCGCTTGTAACAGATAAGCAACAGTTTCACATAGCTGCTACTCACTGTATCAAGTAAATTGCTAAATCAGCAGTCACTTATATCAGATACTAGCATCAACCAAGGCCATTACAAAGGATTAAGCCATTCTAAACATAGCAAGGATGCAATCTGAAAGACAGATATATTCCTCCGCAGCACGAAGGTTCGAAAGTGTAGGTTATAGAAAGTAGTTCATATATACAATGTGTTATCTGGTGTGAAAGGCCCTGAGTTTGAGCCCCGCTGGAGCAGTTACGATTGTGTCCTTAGGCAAGACATTTAAATTCTACATTGCCTCTCCTCTCTCCCTCGTGGCGATGGATTCCATCAGGAATGAGGTCTCGGGAGTGATTAATATAAGTTGTAAGAACTTGTTTCACAATTCACAATCGAGCTAAAATAAATTTGTGTAAAATAAATTTGCATAAACTACTATCAATTGAAATATTGAAATTCTGAACAATTGTTGTCATAATGCAATGTATATAGCATTCTGCAGACATGCTACTGACATACTAGAAGTTGTACACACTGTCCATACAAACATGCAGCTAGAATCAAAGTCGCACAATGTTATAATTGTATACCTTCACAGGATTAATGTGTACAAGTTTTAATATTAATTAGCATAATTATCCTGTTTTTAGACTATCAATGCATGTCTATATATTTAGGATACTTTCTCATTACAAAAGCAGTAAGGGCCTTTAAACTATTTTCATGTGTGTTAGGATCATTTGTATACCAATATTTAGTTTAATGTTATGATAAACAATTACAAATGTAAATTAAAGTCTCATATTTTATAAATTTAAGCGTTCAGCATAGTAATCTTTATAATAAAATAAGTTTATTTGTGTATTAATAATAAATTTAATATTTACTTGGTACATTCTTAACAATTACACAAGGATGTTTGGTTATTTATAAAAATAATCAATACAATACACTTAAATATATGTTGTGATTTGTTCAGTAACAAATAGTTATGGGCCTTTAAAGTAAGTTAACACGTCACGCATATAAATATTTGCTTTACTGTTACAATAATTAATTAGATATATTGATATAGTGATTTTGCTGAGGCCATTTGTTTATGACATGTATGCCACATGGGTCCGAGACCTTCTGGATTTAAACAAATAAAACTTTGAAACTTTACTTTATTTCTATCACAATGCTCAAAATAAATAGTTCACATTGTACAATTTTACATTAATTTTAAAAGGATTCAACTGCTGCACATGTCCCTTATCACAAACCTCACTTTTGTTAATAATCTGCTATATATTGTACATATAATAATTATACATACAAATATTCTGGAAATGGAATTTGACGATGTCGTTGCTAAGAGTGAAATGCTAGGACTGAATTCTGTTATCTGCTAATTCTAAACATAGCTAGAATCACTCGTGCAAAACAGATTTTATAATACAATAATGCTATGACATAGGTACTCCGCTATACGATGTAACGCACGCTATACGATGTAACGCACGCTATACGATGTAACGCACGCTATACGATGTAACGCACGCTATACGATGTAACGCACGCTATACGATGTAACGCACGCTATACGATGTAACGCACGCTGTACGATGTAACGCACGCTGTACGATGTAACACACGCTGTACGATGTAACACACGCTGTACGATGTAACACACGCTGTACGATGTAACACACGCTGTACGATGTAACACACGCTGTACGATGTAACACACGCTGCTATACGATGTAACACACGCTATACGATGTAACACACGCTATACGTTGTAACACACGCTATACGATGTAACACACGCTATACGATGTAACACACGCTGTACGATGTAACACACGCTATACGATGTAACACACGCTGTACGATGTAATACACGCTATACGTTGTAACGCGTGCTATACGATGTAACACACGCTATACGATGTAACACACGCTATACGTTGTAACACACGCTATACGATGTAACACACGCTATACGATGTAACACACGCTGTACGATGTAACACACGCTATACGATGTAACACACGCTGTACGATGTAATACACGCTATACGTTGTAACGCGTGCTATACGATGTAACACACGCTATACGATGTAACACACGCTATACGTTGTAACACACGCTATACGATGTAACACACGCTATACGATGTAACACACGCTATACGATGTAACACACGCTATACGATGTAACGCGAGTACCAATAATTATTTTGCAAACATGGAAGATAGATCATTAAAAATTTAACTATCGAAAATCTTCCAATAAATCAACTCCTAAATAAAATAAAATCCAACATTAACAAACAGGAAAACCCATCAATAAGTAAATTATTGTATGACTGAACAATAATAATTAAGGAAGCAGATATGGGTTGTGCTACAGTAATTATTGACACTGAACACTATAAAACAATGGCAAATACTATTTTAAATGATGCAAATCACAGGCAGATCCCTAAAAACATGGACAAAATCGAATACAATCAGTTCTTAAACCAATATAATACATGCCTTACTGAAAGAGAATTGTATTACTTGCAAGTGTTTGACGTGAGGTCCAGCAATATCTACGGTTTACCGAAGGTTCATAAAAGCGAACAAATCTGGACAAATGTAAAACTGCCACATATTCATACCGGTATGTAGAAACAACAGATATTACTGATTTAAAATCTGACCAATTATAGCTGGACCATCACGCCTAACTCATCGACTTCATAGATATTTTTAATTAAAGCCTTGAACGAAACATGTGAAAAGTTACTGAAGAGATACTACTCTCTTTCTAAATTCGCTCCCTCAACAGTACCACCAAATACACTGATAGTTTCATTTGACATAGAAGGCTTACATTCATTATGTCTACAAGTTGTAAAATATTGGTTAAAGAAATTCCCTGGTGAACTCCGCAGCTGAAATGACATTTTACACAGGACCAAATTAATACTACAACATAATACATTTTGTCTCAAATTTGGACAATATTACAGGCAAACAAAAGGGAACTGCAATGTGCACCAAATTTGCTCCAATTTATACATTAACAATTGGATATCTCGGAAGAAAAACACTGTACAATAAATTGAATTGAACAGGCAGCGACATATTTACAAACTAGTTTATCGAGTGTTGGAAATGCTTCATGGATGATTGCTTTGTACAATTTACTAGAAACCAAATGGATCTAACAAACTCCATAACATTCTCAATAACTTAAACACTGAACATTTCACAAAATAAATAGAATGTAGTACACAGGAACAACCATTTTCAGATGCATTGGACAAGCAAAGAGAAGGAAGAATACATACAGATATATACTACAAACCTACCGACAGCAACAATACTTACTATAGGAATCTTGTCACCCATGGCACACTAAAAGAAGTATCCCATTCTGTCTAGCATGCAGACTTAAGACAATAATATTGGATGACAATATATTGGAAACTCAAATGAACTGTAGGCTAGGTATGCACACTAATCTACTGAAAACACACTATGTTGCTGTGGTGGACATTTGATACAAATGTAAGGAAAATGTTTCAAAGTGTTCAAGAGATATGGACAGGATACATCATAGTCGGTTCAAAAGCTCACTCAGAGCTTGTGTTGTACTGTTGCTATCTTGCCAGTCGGTTCAAAAGCTCACTCAGAGCTTGTGTTGTACTGTTGCTATCTTGCCAGTCGGTTCAAAAGCTCACTCAGAGCTTGTGTTGTACTGTTGCTATCTTGCCAATCGGTTCAAAAGCTCACTCAGAGCTTGTGTTGTACTGTTGCTATCTTGCCAGTCGGTTCAAAAGCTCACTCAGAGCTTGTGTTGTACTGTTGCTATCTTGCCAGTCGGTTCAAAAGCTCATTCAGAGCTTGTGTTGTACTGTTGCTATCTTGCCGACTCAAAATAAAATTGATCTTATCTTATAGTCACTTGATCTTTGACCTATAAGTGTGACCTTGACCATGAACAACAAAAGCTGTGAACACCTGACCCAAAATCTTCAACAAAGTCCTTCAATGGACTTAGAAGATACGGATAAGAAACATAATGTTACACAGCTGTTCCACAGACATTTGTTGGGTAACTTGTTCTTTAAACAGTACCCAATAAGAAGACAAATACCCAAGGAGCACGTTACCAAAGCACCAGACACTAATGAATCGGCCCCAACACACAGAAACCATTCCTAAATTCCACTGCTTCGTTTCTCCACAGAGGAATAATCATATAGACGTACGATAGACTTTGAACAAGCATCACCATGGTAATTTCCCCAATCAATAACAAATTTGACCACTCTATCGATTGAGTCGTCACAACTCAAGATAAATATTGCATACATAGAATGGACAATGTGATCTTTAGCGCATCACACCAAGGACAGTTTAACTTTATTTATACATGTAACAAAATTGGCAAAGGAGAAAATATAACGTATATACTACTGATTTGGAAGTAATAAGATAAAAACAAAAGAGATTTAAGCCGACATCTGAGCTTGTCGTTTGGTTGGGTATGCACATGTGTGACATCCGTGGTCCAGTGGTAGAGCGTCGGATCTGGAATATATCGTCCCGGGTTCGATACTCGGTCAGGCCACGTATGTAGTGTCATTGAGCAAGGCACCTCACACACATTGCTTAGTACTGGTTAACCACTTAGGTCGGCTAAGCTTGCCCAGGAAAACATGTCTACGTCCCCGCAAGGGGTTTGACATTAATGGAACATACATACATACACATTTGGAGAATTGTGTATCCATGTAAGATAATCACGACAGGATGGATGTATTGAGAAAGAAGTGTGTCAAATGTTAATGGATGCGCAAGTGTTGTATGCTGTGTTGTATGCTGTGTTGTATGCTATGTTGTATGCTGTGTTGTATGCTGTGTTGTATGTTGTGTTGTATGCTATGTTGTATGCTGTGTTGTATGCTGTGTTGTATGCTGTGTTGTATGCTGTGTTGTATGCTGTGTTGTATGCTGTGTTGTATGCTGTGTTATATGCTATGTTGTATGCTGTGTTATATGCTGTGTTGTATGCTGTGTTATATGCTGTGTTATATGCTGTGTGTTATGCTATGTTGTATGCTGTGTTGTATGCTGTGTTATATGCTGTGTTATATGCTGTGTGTTATGCTGTGTTGTATGCTGTGTTGTATGCTGTGTTATGCTGTGTTAATGCTGTGTGTTATCTGTGTTGTAGCCTGTTATGCTGTGTTATATGCTGTGTGTTATGCTGTGTTGTATGCCGTGTTGTATGCTGTGTGTTATGCTGTGTTGTATGCTGTGTTGTATGCTGTGTTGTATGCTGTGTGTTATGCTGTGTGTTATGCTATGTTGTATGCTGTGTGTTATGCTGTGTTGTATGCTGTGTTGTATGCTGTGTTGTATGCTGTGTGTTATGCTGTGTGTCATGCTGTGTTGTATGCTTTGTGTTGTATGATGTGTGTTATGCTGTGTGTTGTATGATGTGTGTTATGCTGTGTGTTGTATGATGTGTGTTATGCTGTGTTGTATGCTGTGTTGTATGCTGTGTTGTATGCTGTGTGTTATGCTGTGTGTTATGCTGGGTTGTATGCTGTGTGTTGTATGATGTGTGTTATGCTGTGTTGTATGCTGTGTTGTATGCTGTGTTGTATGCTGTGTGTTGTATGCTGTGTTGTATGCTGTGTGTTGTATGCTGTGTTGTATGCTGTGCTGTATGCTGTGTTGTATGCTGTGTTGTATGCTATGTTGTATGCTGTGTTGTATGCAGTGTTGGTTGTATGATGTGTGTTATGCTGTATGTTATGCTGTGCTGTGTGTTGTATGCTGTGTTGTATGCTGTGTGTTGTATGCTGTGCTGTATGCTGTGCTGCATGCTGTGTGCTGTATGTTGTGTTGTATGCTGTGTTGTATGCTGTGTTGTATGCTGTGTTGTATGTTGTGTTGTATGCTGTGTGTTATGCTGTGTTGTATGCTGTGTGTTATGCTGTGTTGTATGCTGTGTTATATGCTGTGTTGTATGCTGTGTTGTATGATGTGTTGTATGCTGTGTGTTGTATGCTGTGTTGCATGCTGTGTTGTATGCTGTGTTGTATGCTGTGTTGCATGTTGTGTTGTATGCTGTGTTGTATGCTGTGTTGTATGCTGTGTTGTATGATGTGTTTTGTATGCTGTGTTGTATGCTATGTGGTATGCTGTGTTGTATGCTATGTTGTATGCTGTGTTGTATGCTGTGTGTTGTATGCTATGCTGTGTGTTATGCTGTGTGTTGTGTTGTATGCTGTGTGTTGTATGCTGTGTTGTATGCTGTGTGTTATGCTGTGTTGTATGCTATGTTGTATGCTGTGTTATATGCTGTGTTGTATGCTGTGTGTTATGATGTGTGTTATGCTGTGTGTTATGCTGTGGTGTATGCTATGTTGTATGCTGTGTGTTGTATGCTGTGTTGCATGCTGTGCTGTATGCTGTGTTGCATGTTGTGTTGTATGCTGTGTTGTATGCTGTGTGTTATGCTGTGTTGTATGTTGTGTTGTATGCTGTGTTGTATGATGTGTGTTATGCTGTGTTGTATGCTGTGTTGTATGCTGTGTGTTGTATGCTGTGTTGTATGCTATGTGTTATGCTGTGTTGTATGCTATGTTGTATGCTGTGTTGTATGCTGTGTGTTGTATGCTATGCTGTGTGCTATGCTGTGTGTTGTATGCTGTGTTGTATGCTGTGTGTTATGCTGTGCGTTATGCTGTGTTGTATGCTGTGTTGTATGCTGTGTTGTATGCTGTGTTGTATGCTGTGTGTTATGCTATGTGTTATGCTGTGTGTTATGCTGTGTTGTATGCTATGTTGTATGCTGTGTGTTGTATGCTGTGCTGTATGCTGTGTGTTATGCTGTGTGTTATGCTGTGTTGTATGCTGTGTGTTGTATGCTGTGTGTTGTATGCTGTGTTGTATGCTGTGTGTTAAGCTGTGTTGTATGCTGTGCTGTATGCTGTGTTGTATGCTGTGTTGTATGCTGTGTGTTGTATGCTGTGTTGTATGCTGTGTGTTATGCTATGTTGTATGCTGTGTTGTATGCTGTGTGTTATGCTGTGTTGTATGCTGTGTGTTATGCTGTGTTATGCTGTGTTGTATGCTGTGTTGTATGCTGTGTGTTATGCTGTGTTGTATGCTGTGTTGTATGTTGTGTGTTATGCTGTGTTGTATGCTATGTTATATGCTGTGTGTTGTATGCTGTGTTGTATGTTGTGTTGTATGCTGTATGCTGTGTGTTATGCTATGTTATATGCTGTGTTGTATGCTATGTTATATGCTATGTTATATGCTGTGTTATATGCTGTGTTGTATGCTATGTTATACGCTGTGTTGTATGCTGTGTGTTATGCTATGTTATATGCTGTGTTGTATGCTGTGTTATATGCTGTGTTGTATGCTGTGTTGTATGCTATGTTATATGCTGTGTTGTATGCTGTGTTATATGCTGTGTTATATGCTGTGTTGTATGCTGTGTTGTATGCTGTGTTGTATGCTGTGTGTTATGCTGTGTTGTATGTTGTGTTGTATGCTATGTTGTATGTTGTGTTGTATGCTGTGTGTTATGCTGTGTGTTGTATGCTGTGTTGTATGCTGTGTTGTATGCTATGTGTTGTATGCTGTGTGTTGTATGCTGTGTTGTATGCTGTGTGTATGCTGTGTTGTATGCTGTGTTGTATGCTGTGTTGTATGCTGTGTTGTATGCTGTGTTTATGTGTGTATGCTGTGTGTTATGCTGTGTTGATGCTGTGTTATGCTGTGTTGTATGCTGTGTTGTATGTGTGTGTTATGCTGTGTTGTATGCTTGTTATGCTGTGTGTATGCTGTGTTGTATGTGTTTTTACACTATGCTGTGTTGTATGCTGTGTGTTGTATGCTGTGTGTTGTATGCTGTGTTGTATGCTGTGTGTTAAGCTGTGTTGTATGCTGTGCTGTATGCTGTGTTGTATGCTGTGTTGTATGCTGTGTGTTGTATGCTGTGTTGTATGCTGTGTGTTATGCTATGTTGTATGCTGTGTTGTATGCTGTGTGTTATGCTGTGTTGTATGCTGTGTGTTATGCTGTGTTATGCTGTGTTGTATGCTGTGTTGTATGCTGTGTGTTATGCTGTGTTGTATGCTGTGTTGTATGTTGTGTGTTATGCTGTGTTGTATGCTATGTTATATGCTGTGTGTTGTATGCTGTGTTGTATGTTGTGTTGTATGCTGTATGCTGTGTGTTATGCTATGTTATATGCTGTGTTGTATGCTATGTTATATGCTATGTTATATGCTGTGTTATATGCTGTGTTGTATGCTATGTTATACGCTGTGTTGTATGCTGTGTGTTATGCTATGTTATATGCTGTGTTGTATGCTGTGTTATATGCTGTGTTGTATGCTGTGTTGTATGCTATGTTATATGCTGTGTTGTATGCTGTGTTATATGCTGTGTTATATGCTGTGTTGTATGCTGTGTTGTATGCTGTGTTGTATGCTGTGTGTTATGCTGTGTTGTATGTTGTGTTGTATGCTATGTTGTATGTTGTGTTGTATGCTGTGTGTTATGCTGTGTGTTGTATGCTGTGTTGTATGCTGTGTTGTATGCTATGCTGTGTGTTGTATGCTGTGTGTTGTATGCTGTGTTGTATGCTGTGCTGTAAGCTGTGCTGTATGCTGTGTTGTATGCTGTGTTGTATGCTGTGTTGTATGCTGTGTTGTATGCTGTGTGTTATGCTGTGTTGTATGCTGTGTTATATGTTGTGTGTTATGCTGTGTGTTATGCTGTGTTGTATGCTGTGTTGTATGCTGTGTGTTATGCTGTGTTGTATGCTGTGTTGTATGTTGTGTGTTATGCTGTGTTGTATGCTATGGTATATGCTGTGTGTTGTATGCTGTGTTGTATGCTGTGTTTTATGCTGTGTGATATGCTATGTTATATGCTGTGTTGTATGCTGTGTTATATGCTGTGTTGTATGCTGTGTTGTATGCTATGTTATATGCTGTGTTGTATGCTGTGTTATATGCTGTGTTGTATGCTGTGTTGTATGCTATGTTATATGCTGTGTTGTATGCTGTGTGTTATGCTATGTTATATGCTGTGTTGTATGCTGTGTTATATGCTGTGTTGTATGCTGTGTTGTATGCTATGTTATATGCTGTGTTGTATGCTGTGTTATATGCTGTGTTGTATGCTGTGTTGTATGCTGTGTGTTATGCTGTGTTGTATGTTGTGTTGTATGCTATGTTGTATGCTGTGTGTTATGCTGTGTGTTGTATGCTGTGTTGTATGCTGTGTTATATGCTGTGTTGTATGCTGTGTTGTATGCTGTGTGTTATGCTGTGTGTTATGCTGTGTGGTATGCTGTGTTGTATGCTATGCTGTGTGTTGTATGCTGTGTTGTATGCTGTGTTGTATGATGTGTTGTATGCTGTGTTGTATGCTGTGTGTTATGCTGTGTTGTATGCTGTGCTGTATGCTGTGCTGTATGCTGTGTTGTATGTTGTGTTGTATGCTGTGTTGTATGCTGTGTTGTATGCTATGTGTTATGCTGTGTTGTATGCTGTGTTGTATGCTATGTTGTATGCTGTGTTGTATGCTGTGTGTTGTATGCTGTGTGTTGTATGCTATGCTGTGTGTTATGCTGTGTGTTGTGTTGTATGCTGTGTGTTGTATGCTGTGTTGTATGCTGTGCTGTATGCTGTGTGTTGTATGATGTGTGTTATGCTGTGTTGTATGCTGTGTGTTGTATGCTGTGTTGTATGCTGTGTTGTATGTTGTGTGTTGTATGCTGTGTTGTATGCTGTGTTGTATGCTGTGTTGTATGCTGTGTGTTATGCTGTGTTGTATGCTGTGCTGTATGCTATGTTGTATGCTGTGTTGTATGCTGTGTGTTGTATGCTGTGTGTTGTATGCTGTGTTGTATGCTGTGTGTTGTATGCTGTGTGTTGTATGCTGTGTGTTATGCTGTGTTGTATGCTGTGTGTTGTATGCTGTGTTGTATGCTGTGTTGTATGCTGTGCTGTATGCTGTGTTATATGCTATGTTGTATGCTGTGTTGTATGCTATGTTGTATGCTGTGTTGTATGTAGTGTTGTATGCTGTGTGCTATGCTGTGTGTTATGCTGTGCTGTGTGTTGTATGATGTGTGTTGTATGCTGTGTTGCGTGCTGTATGTTGTGTTGTATGCTGTGTTGTATGCTGTGTTGTATGTTGTGTTGTATGTTGTGTTGTATGCTGTGTTGTATGCTGTGTTGTATGCTGTGTGTTATGCTGTGTTGTATGCTGTGTGTTATGCTATGTGTTATGCTGTGTTGTATGCTATGTTGTATGCTGTGTTGTATGCTGTGTGTTGTATGCTATGCTGTGTGTTATGCTGTGTGTTATGTTGTATGCTGTGTGTTGTATGCTGTGTGTTGTATGCTGTGTGTTGTATGCTGTGTGTTATGCTGTGTTGTATGCTGTGTTGTATGCTATGTTGTATGCTGTGTTGTATGCTGTGTGTTATGCTGTGTGTTATGCTGTGTTGTATGCTATGTTGTATGCTGTGTGTTGTATGCTGTGTTGCATGCTGTGTTGTATGCTGTGTTGTATGCTGTGTTGCATGTTGTGTTGTATGTTGTGTTGTATGCTGTGTTGTATGCTGTGTTGTATGCTGTGTGTTATGCTGTGTTGTATGATGTGTGTTATGCTGTGCTGTATGCTGTGTTGTATGATGTGTGTTGTATGCTGTGTTGTATGCTATGTGTTATGCTGTGTTGTATGCTGTGTTGTATGCTATGTTGTATGATGTGTGTTGTATGCTATGCTGTGTGTTGTATGCTATGCTGTGTGTTGTATGCTGTGCTGTATGCTGTGTGTTGTATGCTATGTTGTATGCTGTGTTGTATACAGTGCTGTATGATGTGTGTTATGCTGTGTGTTATGCTGTGCTGTGTGTTGTGTGCTGTGTTGTATGCTGTGCTGTATGCTGTGTTGCATGCTGTGTGCTGTATGTTGTGTTGTATGCTGTGTTGTATGCTGTGTTGTATGCTGTGTTGTATGCTGTGTTGTATGTTGTGTGTTATGCTGTGTTGTATGCTGTGTGTTGTATGCTGTGTTGTATGCTGTGTTATATGCTGTGTTGTATGCTGTGTTGTATGATGTGTTGTATGCTGTGTGTTATGCTGTGTTGTATGCTGTGTTGTATGCTGTGTTGTATGCTATGTTGTATGCTGTGTGTTGTATGTTATGTTGTATGCTGTGTGTTGTATGCTATGTTGTATGCTGTGTTGTATGCTGTGTGTTGTATGCTGTGTTGTATGCTGTGTTGTATGCTGTGTTGTATGCTGTGCTGTATGATGTGTGTTGTATGCTGTGTTGTATGCTGTGTGTTATGCTATGTTGTATGCTGTGTTGTATGCTGTGTTGTATGCTGTGTGTTGTATGCTATGTTGTATGCTGTGTTGTATGCTGTGTTGTATGCTGTGTGTTGTGTTGTATGCTGTGTGTTGTATGCTATGTTGTATGCTGTGTTGTATGCTGTGTTGTATGCTGTGTGTTATGCTGTGTTGTATGCTGTGTGTTGTATGCAATGTTGTATGCTATGTTGTATGCTGTGTTGTATGCTGTGTTGTATACTGTGTTGTATGCTGTGTGTTGTATGCTGTGTGCTGTATGCTGTGTGTTATGCTGTGTGCTGTATGCTGTGCTGTATGCTGTGTTGTATGCTGTGTTGTATGCTGTGTTGTATTCTGTGTGTTATGTACTTTTCACCTTTCACTTTCAGCTTCCAGCCTTGGCTAGCCTTTTGTGAAGTAGAAGACGAGTGTGTAAGTCATGTTAGCAACTACATAGCTTCCCTTACAACAAGGCCTAATTGGTGCCTCCCAGTCGCCGTCATAGGAAAATTGAGAAACATCACGACTGAACCACAGAGGACTTGGAGGTGGTCCGCCACATGTGAGGTATGTATATCATGGTGCCCATACCACCAACAATGGTCAACATTCAAACTATTTATAATACCCATACAAAGTTGGCACGTCTACATTGTACAGACATTTTATTGCCTCATTACACTCTGGTGTTACTCTCAGCTTAGCCAATGTTAAAAGCAAACTAATCCAAAGGAAAGAGTTTAATAAAAGATATTATATTCCTACTTGATCCTTTGCATTATGTATTATGTATATTATTGTATGTTTAACCCATTCAACACCAAGTAACTGACATGGACTGGTGCATGATATTCTTAGACCAATAAATTAATAAGAACATTGCATTTGGACCAGTTCATTCATTTATCAAAATGAGTAATTTTGTCTAAAAATAGTAACATTACTGGCAAAAAGTGCAGATCCTGATGAGACGGCTTGTCACGAGCCGGCTCATCTGGATCTACACTTTTTGTAAGCCTATTTAGAGGTCTGTGGTGTTGAAAGGGTTAAACCAAATGCAAACTAATTCTTGTAACAGGTCGGCCATCTTGGTTAGACAAGACTGATTCTGCACATAAATACCATGAGTTTTATAAAGATATGTGAAGTGGAAGTAGTCACAATGAAACATTCAATGAAAACTAATTAAAGAACAAAAGCGATCAGTCGGATCCAATGAATTTTTTCTCTCCACTTTGATGATTTCATCAATAACATTAACATACAAGATAAATTTCGTGGTGATATTTTAATATATAATTAAATACATGTATTCAAATAGCTTTTTGCCATTCATTACAATTCCTAATTTATAAAAAGGTTATCTTGGCGGTCCTGAGCTTTCATCCCACATAAATGCAACGTTGGAACGTTGTGCCAGATGCACATAAATGCAACATTGTGCCAGATTCACATAAATGCAACATTGAACATTGTGCCAGATGCACATAAATGCAACGTTGTGCCAGATACACATAAATGCAACGTTGAACGTTGTGCCAGATGCACATAAATGCAACGTTGTGCCAGATACACATAAATGCAACGTTGAACGTTGTGCCAGATGCACATAAATGCAACGTTGTGCCAGATTCACATAAATGCAACGTTGAACATTGTGCCAGATACACATAAATGCAACGTTGAACGTTGTGCCAGATTCACTGATGCTGGGGGTATTGCATCAGCTCCCGGGACATTAGTCACTGCCAGCTTAGCAAATGAATGATGAAGTTGGAATTGTGTACAAGTGTTCATGTGCTTGCCACAGCTGTACAATATTGTTGGATGTGCTTGCCAAAACAATACAATATTGTTGGATGTGCTTGCCAAAACAATACAATATTGTTGGATGTGCTTGCCAAAACAATACAATATTGCTGGATGTGCTTGCCAAAACAATACAATATTGGTGGATGTGCTTGCCAAAACAATACAATATTGTTGGATGTGCTTGCCAAAACAATACAATATTGCTGGATGTGCTTGCCAAAACAATACAATATTGGTGGATGTGCTTGCCAAAACAATACAATATTGGTGGATGTGCTTGCCAAAACAAAACAATATTGGTGGATGTGCTTGCCAAAGCCATACAGTATTGTTGGATGTGCTTGCCAAAACAATACAATATTGGTGGAAGTGCTTGCCAAAGCCATACAGTATTGTTGGATGTGCTTGCAAAAGCCATACACTATTGTTGGATGTGCTTGCCAAAGCCATACACTATTGTTGGATGTGCTTGCCAAAGCCATACACTATTGTTGGATGTGCTTGCCAAAACAATACAATATTGGTGGAAGTGCTTGCCAAAACAAAACAATATTGTTGGATGTGCTTGCCAAAACAATACAATATTGTTGGATGTGCTTGCCAAAACAAAACAATATTGTTGGATGTGTTTGCCAAAACAATACAATATTGTTGGATGTGCTTGGCAAAGCCATACACTATTGTTGGATGTGTTTGCCAAAGCCATACAGTATTGTTGGATGTGCTTGCCAAAGCCATACAGTATTGTTGGATGTGCTTGGCAAGCCATACAGTATTGTTGGATGTGCTTGCCAAAGCCATACAGTATTGGTGGAAGTGCTTGCCAAAGCCATACAGTATTGTTGGATGTGCTTGCCAAAGCCATACACTATTGTTGGATGTGTTTGCCAAAGCCATACAGTATTGTTGGATGTGCTTGCCAAAGCCATACAGTATTGTTGGATGTGCTTGGCAAGCCATACAGTATTGTTGGATGTGCTTGCCAAAGCCATACAGTATTGTTGGATGTGCTTGCAAAAGCCATACAGTATTGTTGGATGTGCTTGCAAAAGCCATACACTATTGTTGGATGTGCTTGCCAAAGCCATACACTATTGTTGGATGTGCTTGCCAAAGCCATACACTATTGTTGGATGTGCTTGCCAAAGCCATACACTATTGTTGGATGTGCTTGCCAAGATAATGTGGTAAATGTAAGCTTATATAGCCAATGTATTCGATGTAAGTATTTATAGTTAATGTGGTTGATGTAAGCTTTTATAGTCAATGTAGTGACTTGTTGTATTGTGTACATTACTGTTGAGCACTAGTGACTTGTTGTATTGTGTACATGTTGAGCACTAGTGACTTGTTGTATTGTGTACATTACTGTTGAGCACTAGTGACTTGTTGTATTGTGTACATGTTGAGCATTAGTGACTTGTTGTATTGTGTACATGTTGAGCATTAGTGACGTGTTGTATTGTGTACATGTTGAGCACTAGTGACTTGTTGTATTGTGTACATTACTGTTGAGCACTAGTGACTTGTTGTATTGTGTACATGTTGAGCATTAGTGACTTGTTGTATTGTGTACATGTTGAGCATTAGTGACTTGTTGTATTGTGTACATGTTGAGCACTAGTGACTTGTTGTATTGTGTACATTACTGTTGAGCACTAGTGACTTGTTGTATTGTGTACATGTTGAGCACTAGTGATTTGTTGTATTGTGTACACGTTGAGCACTATTGACTTGTTGTATTGTGTACATTTCAGTTGAGCACTAGTGACTTGTTGTATTGTATACATTACTGTTGAGCACTAGTGACTTGTTGTATTGTATACATGTTGAGCACTATTGACTTGTTGTATTGTGTACATTACTGTTGAGCACTATTGACTTGTTGTATTGTATACATTACTGTTGAGCACTAGTGACTTGTTGTATTGTGTACATTACTGTTGAGCACTAGTGACTTGTTGTATTGTGTACATGTTGAGCACTATTGACTTGTTGTATTGTGTACATGTTGAGCACTATTGACTTGTTGTATTGTGTACATGTTGAGCACTATTGACTTGTTGTATTGTGTACATTACTGTTGAGCACTAGTGACTTGTTGTATTGTGTACATTACTGTTGAGCATTAGTGACTTGTTGTATTGTGTACATTACTGTTGAGCATTAGTGACTTGTTGTATTGTGTACATTACTGTTGAGCATTAGTGACTTGTTGTATTGTATACATTACTGTTGAGCACTAGTGACTAGTTGTATTGTGTACATTATACTGGAACAAGGGTGCAGCATGAGAGACAATTACCATAATACTGTACACAGGCATATGCAAAAGCAAGATTATTCTGAATATCTAATGCACAAGTCTTCACTGTTGCTAATATCTCTCAACATTTCAAGCTACATCAGCTTTTATAACTATGATCAGATATCCATAAAAAATTGTTTTAAGCAGAATAGACACGCATAACCACCAATCTGAACTCTCAGTTCTAAGTGTAACCATGAACACACATGGCTGAAACATGCTTTCTGTATATCTTCTCGCTATAGTTAACATTTGCTCCATGTCATTTTAAAATTTCTCTGGCAGTTCAAGAGTTATGGTGCAACATTCACCTTCAACTGACATGGCTGAAACCTGCCCCGATACGGTTAACCTGAAACCTGCCCCGATACGGTTAACCTGAAACCTGCCCCGATATGGTTAACCTGAAACCTGCCCTGATATGGTTAACCTGAAACCTGCCCCGATATGGTTAACCTGAAACCTGCCCCGATATGGTTAACCTGAAACCTGCCCCAATATGGTTAACCTGAAACCTGCCCCAATATGGTTAACCTGAAACCTGCCCCGATATGGTTAACCTGAAACCTGCCCCGATATGGTTAACCTGAAACCTGCCCTGATATGGTTAACCTGAAACCTGCACTCTGCACATCACCCAGATATGGCTAACCTGAAACCTGCACTCTGCACATCACACAGATATGGTTAACCTGAAACCTGCACTCTACACATCACCCAGATATGGTTAACCTGAAACCTGCACTCTGCACATCACACAGATATGGTTAACCTGAAACCTGCACTCTGCACATCACCCAGATATGGTTAACATGAAACCTGCACTCTACACATCACCCAGATATGGTTAACCTGAAACCTGCACTCTGCACATCACCCAGATATGGTTAACCTGAAACCTGCACTCTACACATCACCCAGATATGGTTAACCTGAAACCTGCCCAGATATGGTTAACCTGAAACCTGCACTCTGCACATCACCCAGATATGGTTAACCTGAAACCTGCCCAGATATGGTTAACCTGAAACCTGCACTCTGCACATCACACAGATATGGTTAACCTGAAACCTGCACTCTGCACATCACCCAGATATGGTTAACCTGAAACCTGCACTCTGCACATCACACAGATATGGTTAACCTGAAACCTGCACTTTGCACATCACCCAGATATGGTTAACATGAAACCTGCACTCTACACATCACCCAGATATGGTTAACCTGAAACCTGCACTCTGCACATCACCCAGATATGGTTAACCTGAAACCTGCACTCTGCACATCACCCAGATATGGTTAACCTGAACATCACCCAGATATGGTTAACCTGAAACCTGCACTCTGCACAGATATGGTTAACCTGAAACCTGCACTCTGCACAGATATGGTTAACCTGAAATCTGCACTCTGCACATCACCCAGATATGGTTAACCTGAAACCTGCACTCTGCACATCACACAGATATGGTTAACCTGAAACCTGCACTCTGCACAGATATGGTTAACCTGAAACCTGCACATATATGGTTAACCTGAAACCTGCACTCTGCACATCACCCAGATATGGTTAACCTGAAACCTGCACTCTGCACATCGTCCCGATATGGTTAACATTTGTGGAAAGTCATCTAAAAATTCTTCTAGTGGTTCAATAGTTATGGAGCAGACAAAAATTTGTGACGGACAGACGGCGACCATTTCTAAATCCTCCTGCTTTGCGAAGGGAGATAATCAAGTCAAGAATGGGATAACTATTGAAACATGAAACACAAAACAGCACTAAATGACCGTACTAGAGACACAAACAAGCAATGTGAACACATCTAACATTCTAACAATATGTCATGACTCGTAGAGGCTTGGGATACTAGGAGCTTCATTGTACTTTGATCAAACCAAACGTAATACTGATTGGAAATCTCGTACAATGTTTATTAAAGCAGCTAAGAATCATGTTACCTGGTTATATGCAAGATAGTCATATTTCTGAAATGTTATTAATATATTCAATACATTTAAACAAGTCAGCTAGATGATACATAACATAAACATACATTCCCTCTTACCCTTGTATCATAGCAACCAAACACTCATAGCAACCAAACACTCCTTTGTTACCAGTGTATAGAACACCTGTCAGTTCATGAAGGAGTTACAAGTGTATAGAACACCTGTCAATTCCTGAAGGAGTTACCAGTGTATTATACACCAGTTGTTACATGAAGGAGTTACCAGTGTATAGAACACCTGTCGATACATGAAGGAGTTATCAGTGTATAGAACACCTGTCGATACATGAAGGAGTTATCAGTGTATAGAACACCTGTCGATACATGAAGGAGTTATCAGTGTATAGAACACCTGTCGATACATGAAGGAGTTATCAGTGTATAGAACACCTGTCGATACATGAAGGAGTTATCAGTGTATAGAACACCTGTCGATACATGAAGGAGTTATCAGTGTATAGAACACCTGTCGATACATGAAGGAGTTATCAGTGTATAGAACACCTGTCAATTCTTGAAGGAGTTACCAGTGTATATAACACCTGTCAATTCATGAAGGAGTTATCAGTGTATAGAACACCTGTCGATACATGAAGGAGTTATCAGTGTATAGAACACCTGTCGTTTCATGAAGGAGTTATCAGTGTATAGAACACCTGTCGATACATGAAGGAGTTATCAGTGTATAGAACACCTGTCGATACATGAAGGAGTTATCAGTGTATAGAACACCTGTCGATACATGAAGGAGTTATCAGTGTATAGAACACCTGTCAATTCTTGAAGGAGTTACCAGTGTATATAACACCTGTCAATTCATGAAGGAGTTACCACTGTATAGAACACCTGTCAATTCATGAAGGAGTTATCAACAATTGAACTTCTGTCGTTACATGAATGAGTTAAAAGTAGGGATGGCAACGAATGTTCCGACAGCCAGGATGACTGTAGAAGTTCAAACCCTATTGCTGCCCATATATAATTTCATTGTGCTGAACACTTGCTCATAGTTTCGAGAAATTCTTCCAGTGCTGGGCAAGTTTCTGTTAAACAGTATTAGACATCTGACCCCTACATGCATCATTGATCTTTGAGCCGGACTGATACACACACATCATGCGTACGTGTGACAATAAAAATTATCTCGATCATTTACCCTGTGGTAATGTACACAAGATATGACCTTTGATCCCAGTGTGATCTTGTCTCTGGAACTACACTACAATTGTTGCATACAGCCTATCTGTGCTTGATGCGACTTTCATGAAATTCTCATTAGTCATTATTGGGTTACTTTTTAACAACAATTTGACCTGCAGGACATGCCTTTTTTAATTTGACCTGCAGAAGGATCTACCTTGTAATTTGACCTACAGAAGGACCTACCTTGTAATTTGATCTGCAGGACATGTCTTGTAATTTTACCTGCCTTGTTATTTGACCTACAGAAGGACTTGCCTTGTAATTTGACCAGCCTTGTAATTTGACCTGCAGACAGACCTGCCCTTGTAATTTGACCTGCAGATGGACATGCCTTGTAATTTGACCTGCAGATGGACATGCCCTTGTAATTTGACCGGCAGACAGACTTGCCCTTGTAATTTGACCGGCAGACAGACCTGCCCTTGTAATTTGACCTGCAGACAGACCTGCCCTTGTAATTTGACCTGCAGATGGACATGCCTTGTAATTTGACCTGCAGATGGACATGCCCTTGTAATTTGACCGGCAGACAGACTTGCCCTTGTAATTTGACCGGCAGACAGACCTGCCCTTGTAATGACCTGCAGATGGACATGCCTTGTAATTTGACCTGCAGACACTTGCCTTGTAATTTGACCTGCAGATGGACCTGCCCTTGTAATATGACCGGCAGACAGAACTGCCCTTGTAATTTGACCTGCAGATGGACATGCCTTGTAATTTGACCTGCAGACAGACCTGCCCTTGTAATATGACCGGCAGACAGACCTGCCCTGTAATATGACCTGCAGATGGACATGCCTTGTAATTTGACCTGCAGACAGACTTGCCTTGTAATTTGACCTGCAGATGGACATGCCTTGTAATATGACCTGCAGACAGACCTGCCCTTGTAACATGACCTGCAGACAGACCTGCCCTTGTAATATGACCTGCAGACAGACCTGCCCTTGTAATATGACCTGCAGACAGACCTGCCCTTGTAATATGACCTGCAGACAGACCTGCCCTTGTAATATGACCTGCAGACAGACCTGCCTTGTAATATGACCTGCAGACGGACCTGCCCTTGTAATATGACCTGCAGACGGATCTGTGTGTCTTGCAATATGACCGGCAGACAGACCTGCCTTGTAATATGACCTGCAGACGGACCTGTGTGTCTTGCAATACAGAAAGAAAATGAAATGGAAAAGATCACAAAATATTTATCATGTACTAACTTTTCACCACACACTTACTGGGAAATGATCAGGATCATCGTTGCTCATCTGTAAGAAACGTTCCAATTTGGCACTGGAGTGCTCCGGACCCTGCAAGGAAACAAGTGCCCATCATCAACGTATCACTACATGTTCACAGGGTCAGTACATTCAACATTACACAGTATAAAAAATACATATAGTACAAAAGCTGCAAAAATCTTTCACCGTTATTTTCTAAAAAGGTGTCAGACTGAGAGACAGCTGTATCCCCGCCCCTTTATTAAAATGGATCAAGAGTACAACCGGACATATTAATACTGTACATAGTTATATGGAGATAATTATGTAATGTCATTCACTGTTGCTAATATCTCTCTCAATGTTTCAACTTCATTCGCTTCTAAGCAATGATTTGAAAATATGTACACAATGCATGCATCCTACATTACAGTACAATACAGTTTGTAGACACAGCTTCAAAGTCAACAGGCTAGTTTGTAGACACAGCTTGTGGCCAATGACAATAGCTCCTACAACATGCACATAAACTATACAAATGAAAGTGAAACGGTGACACATCAAACCTCTAAAAATGTAACGGTTAACCCGAAACATGTGCAATGAAAATTGTCTCAATATGGGTAACATTTGTGCCAACTCAATTTTAAAATTCCTTCGACAGTTGAAGAGCTATGAAGCGGACACGAAAAATAGGAATTTTAACTCAAATTGTAAAATTCACTTTGAACTGTCGTGTCGCTGAAACCTGCATTCTGCACATCAGTTTGATAGCCAAGTCATTTTTAACTTCCTCCTGCGGTTCAAGACTTTCGGAATGGACACGAATTTTGAACTCGTTTGAGTTGAAAGTGTGAGCTTAACTTACCTATTGTCTCGATATGGTGAACATAGGATGCATGCATTGTGTACATATTTTCAAATCATTGCTTAGAAGCGAATGAAGTTGAAACATTGAGAGAGATATTATCAACAGTGAATGACATTACATAATTATCTCCATATTGCATAAGCCAAGTCATTTTAAATTTCCCCACATAACTTGGTTTTGGATGGAAGGACGGACGGACATAGACCATTCCTATATCCCGTTCTCACAATGTGACTAGGATAACATGATTTGTAACCATGATCAATTTGATTGACAAGATACGAGAACACTCAACAACTTAGCATTATACCACACATCCTCAAATCATTGTGCAACATAAGTATATTTAACAAGAGGTGTCCCTAAATACTTCCAAATCTGTCCTCTTTTAAAGATATATCATTTAACCCTTTCCTTCATAGAAGCACCTCTTGACGCCATTACCAATACAATATACATTGACAATGTAGTATAGCCAAACCAATGTTCATAAAAAAGGCCAGAATCTCATGTAGTCCCAGTAATATATATCTATGGAGGTGGGGTAGATATGGCGACTACATATCCACTGCATGATAGCTAAATGGCTGTCGTTTGTATGGAGATATAATAGTATATTAACCTAAATCTCTATGTACCGGTAGTCCCAGTAATATCTATGGAGGTGGGATAGATATGGCGACTACATATCCACTGCCTGATAGCTAAATGGCTGTCGTTTGTATGGAGATATAATAGTATATTAACCTAAATCTCTATGTAGTCCCAGTAATATCTATGGAGGTGGGATAGATATGGCGACTACATATCCACTGCATGATAGCTAAATGGCTGTCATTTGTATGGAGATATAATAGTATATTAACCTAAATCTCTATGTAGTCCCAGTAATATCTATGGCGGTGGGATAGATATGGCGACTACATATCCACTGCCTGATAGCTAAATGGCTGTCGTTTGTATGTAGATATAATAGTATATTAACCTAAATATCTATGTAGTCCCAGTAATATCTATGGAGGTGGGATAGATATGGCGACTACTTATCCACTGCATGATAGCTAAATGGCTGTCGTTTGTATGGAGATATAATAGTATATTAACCTAAATCTCATGTAGTCTCAGTAATATCTATGGAGGTGGGATAGATGTGGCGACTACTTATCCACTGCATGATTGCTAAATGGCTGTGGTTTGTATGGAGATATAATAGTATATTAACTTAAATCTCTATGAAGGAAAGGGTTAAAGAATAAATATATAACTAGAAAATGCTTGATGCGAATGTAGATAACTCGAGTAGATGCAATAAGAGTATTATACCATGCCCTCATATCCGTGAGGAAGCAGCAACACAATGCCATTCTGTCGCACCCACTTCGCTTGTCCACTACTGATGAACTGGTCAATAATACACTGGGCAGTGTTGGCAAAGTCTCCAAATTGGGCCTCCCACAACACCAGGGAATTGGGATTGGTTAGCGCATAGCCCAACTCAAACCCTGTAAGACAAATATGATAAAAGTAAAGAACTTCATTGTACAATAAATATGTTCGTTTTTAACCCATTCAACACCAAGTAACTGACATGGACTGGTGCATCATATTTTTAGACCAATAAATTAATAAGAAAATTACATTTGGAACAGTTCATTTATCAAAATGGGTAATTTTTCTCTAAAAATAGCAATTTTACTGGCAAAAAGTGCAGATCCTGATGAGACGGCTCGTCACGAGCCGGCTCATCTGGATCTACACTTTTTGTTAGCCTATTTAGAGGTCTGTGGTGTTGAAAGGGTTAATATTTGGGGTTTAAAGTCCCACTCACCAAAAGCTTATGTCATATGGCAACTCCAAATATTATTGGTGGAAAAAGAACCCAGGTGCCCCTCCAAGCAGTCTTTAATGCACGGACAGGTACCCGGATGTAACCACTGACCTTCCACATGCCAGCTGGATAGCTTACTCACTTGAAAGAATTTGACACCACCAGTGGGATTCGAACCTGCAGCGGTGAGGGGCAAAGAATTTGAAGTCAACGACCTTAACCACTCGGCCACGGAAGCCAGTGTACAATAAGCACACTAGCAAGTATAATTAAGAAATAATAAGTATCAATCGTGGTATATCGCAGAATAACCCGAGTTTGAA
Organism: Archivesica marissinica; assembly: GCA_014843695.1. Taxonomy (NCBI): domain Eukaryota; kingdom Metazoa; phylum Mollusca; class Bivalvia; order Venerida; family Vesicomyidae; genus Archivesica; species Archivesica marissinica. The sequence goes on along the minus strand of CM026390.1, from coordinate 98,692,323 downwards.
GTTCTTATGCGTAGAAATATATCACGAAGGCCGAAGGTATACCACAGTTGATACTTATTATTTCGATTCTAAGACGACTTACTTCTAATAATTTTAGAGAATCAAAGGAGTATTTTCTTCAAACGCCGTGCATTTAGCTTTCGAAATTTCCTCCCGCGTTGTAACTGATCAATAATTTTATTTATTTTGTCACTTAAAACTGTACAGAATATTAACTGAAACATTACTTAACAGAAAAACAAGACGGACAAGAGATTATCTGATTCTAAAAATAGCTCACTTCCGCGAATTCCCACGGTATTATTTACAAACATCACGTGACTTTCATTCATAAAACTTTACACGCATTATATAAATGGAATAGCCAAAACACGGTGCGCGCGCAGCATAGTTCAAGGTAGGTATATCGCAGAATAACCCTGAGGTAGATTTTACTCTACAAGTATGTATGTTATTAGCTGGGTCGTGTTAGAATATGATGTAAATGTTGTGATATTTCTATTTGATATTGATATTTTGCATCTACATATAGATAGAACAAAGTGTAAGTTAACTAGGATGCCACACTTGTAGAGAACTGCATGCAATGGCATGTAGGGAGCACCGCATATTGTTTGTTTTTCTACTTCCCACACTAGTATGATTACGCAGCCTAAGAGATATAATTAAGTGCAGTACACAACACAAGGTATATACACAGTCAAATCTGCCTAGAGCAGTCAATCGAGTCAAGCACGGAAAATGGCTGTTTAGTACATAAGGTTGTTTATTAGATGTCAAACATGTAGTTAAAATGTCAGTTAATAATCTTGAAGATAGATACTTGATACAGGTCAGCTGATTAAATACTTTAATCACATAACTTTGTTTGTATCCAGTGTAATACAGTTGTATCATAATTTCTTATATGTACACACGTGTAATGACACCTGGAAGGATTCTGATTGGTTGAGAGAATAATCCTTATAATTTGCAAATTAAACTTTAAAGTATGCATATTTCTATTTGAATTGGTACATAACGTTAATGGTAGGACAAACTACGATTAAAAAGAAGTCTCGATACAATTATAACGCTGTTTAAAAGATAAAAATGGTGCTTGACCTTTGTAGAGATGGTATGAAACATATACCTACCCAAGACACCATACTCGGAGAGAGAACTGTTCACCACAGTGTATGGTGCTTGACCTTTGTACAGATGGTTCAGACACAAATGTGTATCCTTGTCAACAAGTTGATTGTGCAGTACATGGTGCCGATGACTGTAACATAACAACATTATATATTTATACTTATTGTACATTCTATGCATCTTGTACATTCCATACTTCTGGTGCATTCCATACTTCTGGTACATTCTATCCTTATATGTACATTTAATACTTCTGGTACAATCTATACTTATATTGACATTCCATACTTCTGGTACATTCCATACTTCTTGTACATTCCATACTTCTATACATTCCATACTTCTTGTACATTCTATACTTTATGTACATTCCATACTTCTGGTACATTCCATACTTCTGGTACATTCCATACTTCTGGTACATTCCATACTTCTTGTACATTCCATACTTCTGGTACATTCCATACTTCTGGTACATTCCATACTTCTTGTACATTCTATACTTTATGTACATTCCATACTTCTGGTACATTCCATACTTCTGGTACATTCCATACTTCTTGTACATTCTATACTTTATGTACATTCCATACCTCTTGTACATTCTATACTTTATGTACATTCCATACCTCTTGTACATTCTATACTTTATGTACATTCCATACTTCTTGTACATTCTATACTTTATGTACATTCCATACTTCTGGTACATTCCATACTTCTTGTACATTCTATACTTTATGTACATTCCATACTTCTGGTACATTCCATACTTCTTGTACATTCTATACTTTATGTACATTCTATACTTCTGGTACATTCCATACTTCTTGTACATTCCATACTTCTGGTACATTCCATACTTGTACATTCTATACTTTATGTACATTCCATACTTCTGGTACATTCTATACTTCTGGTACATTCCATACTTCTTGTACATTCTATACTTTATGTACATTCCATACTTCTGGTACATTCCATACTTCTTGTACATTCCATACTTCTGGTACATTCCATACTTCTTGTACATTCTATACTTTATGTACATTCCATACTTCTTGTACATTCTATACTTTATGTACATTCCATACTTCTTGTACATTCCATACTTCTGGTACATTCCATACTTCTTGTACATTCTATACTTTATGTACATTCCATACTTCTGGTACATTCCATACTTCTTGTACATTCTATACTTCTGGTACATTCCATACTTCTTGTACATTCTATACTTTATGTACATTCCATACCTCTGGTACATTCCATACTTCTTGTACATTCTATACTTTATGTACATTCTATACTTCTGGTACATTCCATACTTCTTGTACATTCCATACTTCTTGTACATTCTATACTTTATGTACATTCTATACTTCTGGTACATTCCATACTTCTGGTACATTCCATACTTCTTGTACATTCTATACTTTATGTACATTCCATACTTCTTGTACATTCCATACTTCTGGTACATTCCATACTTCTTGTACATTCCATACTTCTTGTACATTCCATACTTCTTGTACATTCTATACTTTATGTACATTCCATACTTCTTGTACATTCCATACTTCTGGTACATTCCATACTTCTTGTACATTCCATACTTCTAGTACATTCCATACTTCTTGTACATTCTATACTTTATGTACATTCCATACTTCTGGTAGTATGGTCATATGGTAGTCTGGTCACTATGGTTGTACATTCACTTATGGCACATCAGGTAGTAGGTACAGTATTTTAGTACATTCAGTATGGGTAGTATGGTAGTATGGTAGTATGGTTTCTGTATGGTATTCCATGGTCAGTTATACTTAGTATCCATCTTATGGTAGTATGGTCAGTATGGTAGTCATGGTCAGTATAGTATGCTTCCTTCTCCTCTATACTCAGCATGGTACATCTTCATTATCCTAGTATGCAATTCAGTATGGTAGTATGGTCAGTATTGTAGTATGTTCAGTATTAGTATGGTCACCAA
>CM026390.1:98652271-98688196 GCA_014843695.1 Archivesica marissinica | reverse complement strand
TGTACATTCCATACTTCTTGTACATTCCATACTTCTTGTACATTCTATACTTTATGTACATTGCATACTTCTTGTACATTCTATACTTTATGTACATTCCATACTTCTTGTACATTCTATACTTTATGTACATTCCATACTTCTTGTACATTCCATACTTCTTGTACATTCTATACTTTATGTACATTCCATACTTCTTGTACATTCTATACTTTATGTACATTCCATACTTCTTGTACATTCTATACTTTATGTACATTCCATACTTCTTGTACATTCCATACTTCTTGTACATTCTATACTTTATGTACATTCCATACTTCTTGTACATTCTATACTTTATGTACATTCCATACTTCTTGTACATTCTATACTTTATGTACATTCCATACTTCTTGTACATTCCATACTTCTTGTACATTCTATACTTTATGTACATTCCATACTTCTTGTACATTCTATACTTTATGTACATTCCATACTTCTTGTACATTCTATACTTTATGTACATTCCATACTTCTTGTACATTCCATACTTCTTGTACATTCCATACTTCTTGTACATTCCATACTTCTGGTACATTCCATACTTTATGTACATTCCATACTTTATGTACATTCCATACTTCTTGTACATTCTATACTTCTGGTACATTCCATACTTCTTGTACATTCTATACTTTATGTACATTCCATACTTCTTGTACATTCTATACTTTATGTACATTCCATACTTCTGGTACATTCCATACTTCTTGTACATTCCATACTTCTGGTACATTCCATACTTCTTGTACATTCTATACTTCTTGTACATTCTATACTTCTGGTACATTCCATACTTCTTGTACATTCTATACTTCTGGTACATTCTATACTTCTGGTACATTCCATACTTCTTGTACATTCCATACTTCTTGTACATTCCATACTTCTGGTACATTCCATACTTCTGGTACATTCTATACTTCTGGTACATTCCATACTTCTTGTACATTCCATACTTCTGGTACATTCCATACTTCTTGTACATTCCATACTTCTTGTACATTCCATACTTCTTGTACATTCTATACTTTATGTACATTCCATACTTCTTGTACATTCCATACTTCTTGTACATTCTATACTTTATGTACATTCCATACTTCTGGTACATTCTATACTTCTGGTACATTCCATACTTCTTGTACATTCTATACTTTATGTACATTCCATACTTCTTGTACATTCCATACTTCTTGTACATTCTATACTTCTGGTACATTCCATACTTCTTGTACATTCCATACTTCTGGTACATTCTATACTTCTGGTACATTCCATACTTCTTGTACATTCCATACTTCTTGTACATTCCATACTTCTTGTACATTCCATACTTCTTGTACATTCTATACTTCTTGTACATTCCATACTTCTTGTACATTCCATACTTCTTGTACATTCCATACTTCTTGTACATTCTATACTTTATGTACATTCCATACTTCTTGTACATTCTATACTTTATGTACATTCCATACTTCTGGTACATTCCATACTTCTGGTACATTCCATACTTCTTGTACATTCTATACTTTATGTACATTCTATACTTCTGGTACATTCCATACTTCTTGTACATTCCATACTTCTGGTACATTCTATACTTCTTGTACATTCCATACTTCTTGTACATTCCATACTTCTTGTACATTCTATACTTTATGTACATTCCATACTTCTTGTACATTCTATACTTTATGTACATTCCATACTTCTTGTACATTCTATACTTCTGGTACATTCCATACTTCTTGTACATTCTATACTTTATGTACATTCCATACTTCTTGTACATTCCATACTTCTTGTACATTCCATACTTCTGGTACATTCTATACTTCTTGTACATTCCATACTTCTTGTACATTCCATACTTCTTGTACATTCTATACTTTATGTACATTCCATACTTCTTGTACATTCTATACTTTATGTACATTCCATACTTCTGGTACATTCCATACTTCTGGTACATTCCATACTTCTTGTACATTCTATACTTTATGTACATTCCATACTTCTGGTACATTCCATACTTCTTGTACATTCTATACTTTATGTACATTCCATACTTCTTGTACATTCTATACTTTATGTACATTCCATACTTCTTGTACATTCCATACTTCTGGTACATTCCATACTTCTTGTACATTCTATACTTTATGTACATTCCATACTTCTGGTACATTCCATACTTCTTGTACATTCTATACTTCTGGTACATTCCATACTTCTTGTACATTCTATACTTTATGTACATTCCATACCTCTGGTACATTCCATACTTCTTGTACATTCTATACTTTATGTACATTCTATACTTCTGGTACATTCCATACTTCTTGTACATTCCATACTTCTTGTACATTCTATACTTTATGTACATTCTATACTTCTGGTACATTCCATACTTCTGGTACATTCCATACTTCTTGTACATTCTATACTTTATGTACATTCCATACTTCTTGTACATTCCATACTTCTTGTACATTCCATACTTCTGGTACATTCCATACTTCTTGTACATTCCATACTTCTTGTACATTCCATACTTCTTGTACATTCTATACTTTATGTACATTCCATACTTCTGGTACATTCCATACTTCTTGTACATTCCATACTTTATGTACATTCCATACTTCTTGTACATTCCATACTTCTTGTACATTCCATACTTCTTGTACATTCCATACTTCTTGTACATTCTATACTTTATGTACATTCCATACTTCTTGTACATTCTATACTTTATGTACATTCCATACTTCTGGTACATTCTATACTTCTGGTACATTCCATACTTCTTGTACATTCTATACTTTATGTACATTCCATACTTCTTGTACATTCTATACCTTATGTACATTCCATACTTCTTGTACATTCTATACTTTATGTACATTCCATACTTCTTGTACATTCTATACTTTATGTACATTCCATACTTCTTGTACATTCTATACTTTATGTACATTCCATACTTCTGGTACATTCCATACTTCTTGTACATTCTATACTTTATGTACATTCCATACTTCTGGTACATTCCATACTTCTTGTACATTCTATACTTTATGTACATTCCATACTTCTTGTACATTCTATACTTTATGTACATTCCATACTTCTGGTACATTCTATACTTCTGGTACATTCCATACTTCTTGTACATTCTATACTTTATGTACATTCCATACTTCTTGTACATTCTATACTTTATGTACATTCCATACTTCTTGTACATTCTATACTTTATGTACATTCCATACTTCTTGTACATTCTATACTTTATGTACATTCCATACTTCTTGTACATTCTATACTTTATGTACATTCCATACTTCTGGTACATTCCATACTTCTTGTACATTCTATACTTTATGTACATTCCATACTTCTTGTACATTCTATACTTCTGGTACATTCCATACTTCTTGTACATTCTATACTTTATGTACATTCCATACTTCTGGTACATTCCATACTTCTTGTACATTCTATACTTTATGTACATTCTATACTTCTGGTACATTCCATACTTCTTGTACATTCCATACTTCTTGTACATTCTATACTTTATGTACATTCTATACTTCTGGTACATTCCATACTTCTGGTACATTCCATACTTCTTGTACATTCTATACTTTATGTACATTCCATACTTCTTGTACATTCCATACTTCTGGTACATTCCATACTTCTTGTACATTCCATACTTCTTGTACATTCCATACTTCTTGTACATTCTATACTTTATGTACATTCCATACTTCTTGTACATTCCATACTTCTGGTACATTCCATACTTCTTGTACATTCCATACTTCTAGTACATTCCATACTTCTTGTACATTCTATACTTTATGTACATTCCATACTTCTGGTACATTCCATACTTCTTGTACATTCTATACTTCTGGTACATTCCATACTTCTTGTACATTCTATACTTTATGTACATTCCATACTTCTGGTACATTCCATACTTCTTGTACATTCTATACTTTATGTACATTCCATACTTCTGGTACATTCCATACTTCTTGTACATTCTATACTTTATGTACATTCTATACTTCTGGTACATTCCATACTTCTTGTACATTCCATACTTCTTGTACATTCTATACTTTATGTACATTCCATACTTCTGGTACATTCCATACTTCTGGTACATTCCATACTTCTTGTACATTATACTTTATGTACATTCCATACTTCTTGTACATTCCATACTTCTGTACATTCCATACTTCTTGTACATTCTATTCTTGTACATTCCATACTTCTTGTACATTCTATACTTTATGTACATTCCATACTTCTTGTACATTCCATACTTCTGGTACATTCCATACTTCTTGTACATTCCATACTTCTTGTACATTCCATACTTCTTGTACATTCTATACTTTATGTACATTCCATACTTCTGGTACATTCCATACTTCTTGTACATTCTATACTTTATGTACATTCCATACTTCTGGTACATTCCATACTTCTTGTACATTCCATACTTCTTGTACATTCTATACTTTATGTACATTCCATACTTCTTGTACATTCCATACTTCTGGTACATTCCATACTTCTTGTACATTCCATACTTCTTGTACATTCCATACTTCTTGTACATTCTATACTTTATGTACATTCCATACTTCTTGTACATTCCATACTTCTGGTACATTCCATACTTCTTGTACATTCCATACTTCTTGTACATTCCATACTTCTTGTACATTCTATACTTCTTGTACATTCCATACTTCTTGTACATTCTATACTTTATGTACATTCCATACTTCTGGTACATTCTATACTTCTGGTACATTCCATACTTCTTGTACATTCTATACTTTATGTACATTCCATACTTCTTGTACATTCTATACTTTATGTACATTCCATACTTCTTGTACATTCTATACTTTATGTACATTCCATACTTCTTGTACATTCTATACTTTATGTACATTCCATACTTCTTGTACATTCTATACTTTATGTACATTCCATACTTCTGGTACATTCCATACTTCTTGTACATTCTATACTTTATGTACATTCCATACTTCTTGTACATTCTATACTTTATGTACATTCCATACTTCTGGTACATTCTATACTTCTGGTACATTCCATACTTCTTGTACATTCTATACTTTATGTACATTCCATACTTCTTGTACATTCTATACTTTATGTACATTCCATACTTCTTGTACATTCTATACTTTATGTACATTCCATACTTCTTGTACATTCTATACTTTATGTACATTCCATACTTCTTGTACATTCTATACTTTATGTACATTCCATACTTCTGGTACATTCCATACTTCTTGTACATTCTATACTTTATGTACATTCTATACTTCTGGTACATTCCATACTTCTTGTACATTCCATACCTCTGGTACATTCTATACTTCTGGTACATTCCATACTTCTTGTACATTCCATACTTCTTGTACATTCTATACTTTATGTACATTCCATACTTCTTGTACATTCCATACTTCTGGTACATTCCATACTTCTGGTACATTCCATACTTTATGTACATTCCATACTTCTGGTACATTCCATACTTCTTGTACATTCTATACTTCTGGTACATTCCATACTTCTTGTACATTCTATACTTTATGTACATTCCATACTTCTGGTACATTCCATACTTCTTGTACATTCTATACTTTATGTACATTCCATACTTCTTGTACATTCCATACTTCTGGTACATTCCATACTTCTTGTACATTCCATACTTCTTGTACATTCCATACTTCTGGTACATTCCATACTTTATGTACATTCCATACTTCTGGTACATTCCATACTTCTTGTACATTCTATACTTCTGGTACATTCCATACTTCTTGTACATTCTATACTTTATGTACATTCCATACTTCTGGTACATTCCATACTTCTTGTACATTCCATACTTCTTGTACATTCCATACTTCTGGTACATTCTATACTTCTGGTACATTCCATACTTCTAGTACATTCCATACTTCTTGTACATTCTATACTTTATGTACATTCCATATGTCTTGTACATTCTATACTTTATGTACATTCCATACTTCTTGTACATTCTATACTTCTGGTACATTCCATACTTCTTGTACATTCTATACTTTATGTACATTCCATACTTCTTGTACATTCTATACTTTATGTACATTCCATACTTCTGGTACATTCCATACTTCTTGTACATTCCATACTTCTGGTACATTCCATACTTCTTGTACATTCTATACTTTATGTACATTCTATACTTCATTCTATACTTCTGGTACATTCCATACTTCTTGTACATTCCATACTTCTGGTACATTCCATACTTTATGTACATTCCATACTTCTTGTACATTCCATACTTCTGGTACATTCCATACTTTATGTACATTCCATACTTCTTGTACATTCCATACTTCTGGTACATTCCATACTTCTTGTACATTCCATACTTCTTGTACATTCCATACTTCTTGTACATTCCATACTTCTTGTACATTCTATACTTTATGTACATTCCATACTTCTTGTACATTCCATACTTCTTGTACATTCTATACTTTATGTACATTCCATACTTCTGGTACATTCTATACTTCTGGTACATTCCATACTTCTTGTACATTCTATACTTTATGTACATTCCATACTTCTTGTACATTCTATACTTTATGTACATTCCATACTTCTTGTACATTCTATACTTTATGTACATTCCATACTTCTTGTACATTCTATACTTCTGGTACATTCCATACTTCTTGTACATTCTATACTTTATGTACATTCCATACTTCTTGTACATTCCATACTTCTGGTACATTCCATACTTCTTGTACATTCTATACTTTATGTACATTCCATACTTCTGGTACATTCCATACTTCTTGTACATTCTATACTTCTGGTACATTCCATACTTCTTGTACATTCTATACTTTATGTACATTCCATACCTCTGGTACATTCCATACTTCTTGTACATTCTATACTTTATGTACATTCTATACTTCTGGTACATTCCATACTTCTTGTACATTCCATACTTCTTGTACATTCTATACTTTATGTACATTCTATACTTCTGGTACATTCCATACTTCTGGTACATTCCATACTTCTTGTACATTCTATACTTTATGTACATTCCATACTTCTTGTACATTCCATACTTCTGTACATTCCATACTTCTTGTACATTCCATACTTCTTGTACATTCCATACTTCTTGTACATTCTATACTTTATGTACATTCCATACTTCTTGTACATTCCATACTTCTTGTACATTCCATACTTCTTGTACATTCCATACTTCTTGTACATTCTATACTTTATGTACATTCCATACTTCTTGTACATTCCATACTTCTGGTACATTCCATACTTCTTGTACATTCCATACTTCTGGTACATTCCATACTTTATGTACATTCCATACTTCTGGTACATTCCATACTTCTGGTACATTCCATACTTCTTGTACATTCCATACTTCTTGTACATTCTATACTTCTTGTACATTCTATCCTTTTTGGTACATTCTATACTTCTGGTACATTCCATACTTCTAGTACATTCCATACTTCTTGTACATTCTATACTTTATGTACATTCCATACTTCTTGTACATTCTATACTTTATGTACATTCCATACTTCTGGTACATTCCATACTTCTTGTACATTCTATACTTCTGGTACATTCCATACTTCTTGTACATCTATACTTTATGTACATTCCATACTTCTTGTACATTCCATACTTCTGGTACATTCCATACTTCTTGTACATTCTATACTTTATGTACATTCCATACTTCTGGTACATTCTATACTTCTGGTACATTCCATACTTCTTGTACATTCTATACTTTATGTACATTCCATACTTCTTGTACATTCCATACTTCTTGTACATTCCATACTTCTTGTACATTCCATACTTCTGGTACATTCCATACTTCTTGTACATTCTATACTTCTTGTACATTCCATACTTCTGGTACATTCCATACTTCTTGTACATTCTATACTTTATGTACATTCCATACTTCTGGTACATTCCATACTTCTTGTACATTCTATACTTTATGTACATTCCATACTTCTTGTACATTCCATACTTCTTGTACATTCTATACTTCTTGTACATTCCATACTTCTTGTACATTCCATACTTCTTGTACATTCTATACCTCTGGTACATTCCATACTTCTTGTACATTCTATACTTTATGTACATTCTATACTTCTGGTACATTCCATACTTCTTGTACATTCCATACTTCTTGTACATTCTATACTTTATGTACATTCTATACTTCTGGTACATTCCATACTTTTGGTACATTCCATACTTCTTGTACATTCTATACTTTATGTACATTCCATACTTCTTGTACATTCCATACTTCTGGTACATTCCATACTTCTTGTACATTCCATACTTCTTGTACATTCCATACTTCTTGTACATTCTATACTTTATGTACATTCCATACTTCTTGTACATTCCATACTTCTGGTACATTCCATACTTCTTGTACATTCCATACTTCTAGTACATTCCATACTTCTTGTACATTCTATACTTTATGTACATTCCATACTTCTGGTACATTCCATACTTCTTGTACATTCTATACTTCTGGTACATTCCATACTTCTTGTACATTCTATACTTTATGTACATTCCATACTTCTGGTACATTCCATACTTCTTGTACATTCTATACTTATGTACATTCCATACTTCTGGTACATTCCATACTTCTTGTACATTCTATACTTTATGTACATTCTATACTTCTGGTACATTCCATACTTCTTGTACATTCCATACTTCTTGTACATTCTATACTTTATGTACATTCCATACTTCTGGTACATTCCATACTTCTGGTACATTCCATACTTCTTGTACATTCTATACTTTATGTACATTCCATACTTCTTGTACATTCCATACTTCTGGTACATTCCATACTTCTTGTACATTCCATACTTCTTGTACATTCCATACTTCTTGTACATTCTATACTTTATGTACATTCCATACTTCTTGTACATTCTATACTTTATGTACATTCCATACTTCTTGTACATTCCATACTTCTTGTACATTCCATACTTCTTGTACATTCCATACTTCTTGTACATTCTATACTTTATGTACATTCCATACTTCTTGTACATTCTATACTTTATGTACATTCCATACTTCTGGTACATTCCATACTTCTTGTACATTCCATACTTCTTGTACATTCCATACTTCTGGTACATTCTATACTTCTGGTACATTCCATACTTCTAGTACATTCCATACTTCTTGTACATTCTATACTTTATGTACATTCCATATGTCTTGTACATTCTATACTTTATGTACATTCCATACTTCTTGTACATTCTATACTTCTGGTACATTCCATACTTCTTGTACATTCTATACTTTATGTACATTCCATACTTCTTGTACATTCTATACTTTATGTACATTCCATACTTCTGGTACATTCCATACTTCTTGTACATTCCATACTTCTGGTACATTCCATACTTCTTGTACATTCTATACTTTATGTACATTCTATACTTCTGGTACATTCCATACTTCTTGTACATTCTATACTTCTGGTACATTCTATACTTCTGGTACATTCCATACTTCTTGTACATTCCATACTTCTTGTACATTCCATACTTCTGGTACATTCCATACTTCTGGTACATTCTATACTTCTGGTACATTCCATACTTCTTGTACATTCCATACTTCTGGTACATTCCATACTTTATGTACATTCCATACTTCTGGTACATTCCATACTTTATGTACATTCCATACTTCTTGTACATTCCATACTTCTGGTACATTCCATACTTCTTGTACATTCCATACTTCTTGTACATTCCATACTTCTTGTACATTCCATACTTCTTGTACATTCTATACTTTATGTACATTCCATACTTCTTGTACATTCCATACTTCTTGTACATTCTATACTTTATGTACATTCCATACTTCTGGTACATTCTATACTTCTGGTACATTCCATACTTCTTGTACATTCTATACTTTATGTACATTCCATACTTCTTGTACATTCTATACTTTATGTACATTCCATACTTCTTGTACATTCTATACTTTATGTACATTCCATACTTCTTGTACATTCTATACTTCTGGTACATTCCATACTTCTTGTACATTCTATACTTTATGTACATTCCATACTTCTTGTACATTCTATACTTTATGTACATTCCATACTTCTGGTACATTCCATACTTCTTGTACATTCTATACTTCTGGTACATTCCATACTTCTTGTACATTCCATACTTCTGGTACATTCTATACTTCTGGTACATTCCATACTTCTTGTACATTCCATACTTCTTGTACATTCCATACTTCTTGTACATTCCATACTTCTTGTACATTCTATACTTCTTGTACATTCCATACTTCTTGTACATTCCATACTTCTTGTACATTCCATACTTCTTGTACATTCTATACTTTATGTACATTCCATACTTCTTGTACATTCTATACTTTATGTACATTCCATACTTCTGGTACATTCCATACTTCTGGTACATTCCATACTTCTTGTACATTCTATACTTTATGTACATTCCATACTTCTGGTACATTCCATACTTCTTGTACATTCCATACTTCTGGTACATTCTATACTTCTGGTACATTCCATACTTCTTGTACATTCCATACTTCTTGTACATTCTATACTTTATGTACATTCCATACTTCTTGTACATTCTATACTTTATGTACATTCCATACTTCTGGTACATTCCATACTTCTGGTACATTCCATACTTCTTGTACATTCTATACTTTATGTACATTCCATACTTCTGGTACATTCCATACTTCTTGTACATTCCATACTTCTGGTACATTCTATACTTCTGGTACATTCCATACTTCTTGTACATTCCATACTTCTTGTACATTCTATACTTTATGTACATTCCATACTTCTTGTACATTCTATACTTTATGTACATTCCATACTTCTGGTACATTCCATACTTCTGGTACATTCCATACTTCTTGTACATTCTATACTTTATGTACATTCCATACTTCTTGTACATTCCATACTTCTTGTACATTCCATACTTCTTGTACATTCCATACTTCTTGTACATTCCATACTTCTTGTACATTCTATACTTTATGTACATTCCATACTTCTGGTACATTCCATACTTCTTGTACATTCCATACTTCTTGTACATTCCATACTTCTGGTACATTCCATACTTCTTGTACATTCTATACTTCTTGTACATTCCATACTTCTGTACATTCCATACTTCTTGTACATTCTATACTTTATGTACATTCCATACTTCTGTACATTCCATACTTCTTGTACATTCTATACTTTATGTACATTCCATACTTCTTGTACATTCCATACTTCTTTACATTCTTTTGTACATTCCATACTTCTTGTACATTCCATACTTCTTGTACATTCTATACTTCTGGTACATTCCATACTTCTTGTACATTCCATACTTCTGGTACATTCTATACTTCTGTACATTCCATACTTCTTGTACATTCCATACTTCTTGTACATTCCATACTTCTTGTACATTCCATACTTCTTGTACATTCTATACTTCTTGTACATTCCATACTTCTTGTACATTCCATACTTCTTGACATTCCATACTTCTTGTACATTCTATACTTTATGTACATTCCATACTTCTTGTACATTCTATACTTTATGTACATTCCATACTTCTGGTACATTCCATACTTCTGGTACATTCCATACTTCTTGTACATTCTATATTTGTACATTCCATACTTCTTGTACATTCATACTTGTACATTCCATACTTCTTGTACATTCATACTTCTGTACATTCATACTTTGTACATTATACTTCTTGTACATTCATACTTGTACATTCTATCCTTATATGTATATTTAATACTTCTGGTACATTCTATACTTATATGTACATTTAATACTTCTTGTACATTCTACACTTCTAACACTAGTAATATTAAACAAGGCCACCGCTGCGAGCGATCAACTGCATAAGTGCTGTTGATGGCAAAATAAAAAATGTCTTATGTTTTTCAACAAACAGCCAAAATTCAAGTTTGAGGTCAGTGGTAGGGAGGGACTTACGGTTGGTGTAGAGAAATAGTACTCAGGTGTGTATGTAAAGCTTCAAAGCCACAACTATTGACTGTTTTTGAAAAATGACTATTTATGGCCAAAATTCAAGTTAAGGTCACTATTGGGGGTGGGGACTTACTGTGGGTGTAGAGAATTATTCCTCGTAGAGAATTATTCCTCATATGTGTATGCGAAGAAGTTTCAACGCAATAACATGGACATTTGTTGAGAAATTATGTTTGAGGTTTTGTTGAAGCATAAAATAATGTTTCTGAAATCCGACTATTTTTGGACAAAATCCAAGTTCAATGTCACTATTGGGGGTGGGGACTTACTGTTGGTGAAGAGAATTAGTACTCGGATGTGTCTGCTAAGTTTCAAAGCAATAATTTTGACATTTTTTTATGAGAAATAATAATGTTTGAGCTTTTGAGCATTTTGAGCGTTTGAGCAGTTTGAGCAGTTTGAGCAGTTTGAGTATGCATAAAAAAATTCTAAAATCAGACTCTTTTTTGACCAAAGATCAAGTTTGGTGGTCAATCTTGGTGGTGGGGACTTGTTAGAGGGGCTGGGATCAACACCTAGAAACAGTATGCATGCTATCAAAGCATTATATTTGAGGTTTTTTTAGTTAATGCAAATATGTAATTGTTGACAGCACCTTCGCTGCCGCCGAAAGGTGACTGTTTACTCTCGCTTTGCACTAAGGTGCCCATTTAGTCATGTCCTTTCATTACATACACATGAACGTAAATTAATTAGTAAACCCCATACAGATTGCACCATGGTTCAAGTTTAATCCTAATACAATAAATGAACTTCAAACAGGATTTACTAGATTATGTGTGTCCAGTAATTTAGTTGGTAAATGGGAAACTGATCGACTCAAGAACATGCACACAACAAAACTGGTGATTGGTGTGTCTGTGACTGGTGTATCTGTGACTGTGTGACTGGTGTATCTGTGACGGTGTATCTGTGACTGTGTATCTGTGACTGGTGTATCTGTGACTGGTGTATCTGTGACTGGTGTATCTGTGACTGGTGTATCTGTGACTGGTGTATCTGTGACTGTGTATTTGTGACTGGTGTATCTGTGACTGGTGTATCTGTGACTGTGTATCTGTGACTGTGTATCTGTGACTGGTGTATCTGTGACTGGTGTATCTGTGACTGGTGTATCTGTGACTGGTGTATCTGTGACTGGTGTATCTGTGACTGTGTATTTGTGACTGGTGTATCTGTGACTGGTGTATCTGTGACTGTGTATCTGTGACTGTGTATCTGTGACTGGTGTATCTGTGACTGGTGTATCTGTGACTGGTGTATCTGTGACTGGTGTATCTGTGACTGGTGTATCTGTGACTGTGTATTTGTGACTGGTGTATCTGTGACTGGTGTATCTGTGACTGTGTATCTGTGACTGTGTATCTGTGACTGGTGTATCTGTGACTGGTGTATCTGTGACTGGTGTATCTGTGACTGGTGTGTATCTGTGACTGGTGTACCCCTAACATAGTGTAATTATGCATCACTTCACGGCCGGGGGATTACAACCAAATAAAGTGAGGTATCCAGCTGTCTTCGGGACGGTCGATGGTTAAACTGTATTCGGAGGTACAACTGGGGTCTTATTCTACCATGAAGTCCAAGAAAATAAAACCAAATACCTGAATGTGCCTCTTTCAACATCCTGCCCACTGAGACGCACGTGGATTCCCTCCTTCAACAAGGACCCGAACGCCATGGCCTCACCTAGGGCCCAGTCTACTGTTCTCTCGTTCACCATCTGCATGTGACTCTTCAAAATCCTCTTTAAACCTACAGAAACAATGACATACTTCACTCAGACGTTTCATCTTGCTGTAACATTCACTCTGGAAATCGTCTCAATATAGTTAACAATTATGCCATGTTATTATAAAAATTCTTCAAGTGGTTAGTTTATACAAATTTATTTTAGCTCGATTGCGAAACAAGTTCTTTCAACTTATATTAATCACTCTCGAGACCTCATTCCTGGTGGAATCCATCGCCATGAAGGAGAAAGAAGAGGCAATGTGGAATTTAAATGCCTTGCCTAAGGGCACAATCGTAACGGCTCCAGCGGGGCTCGAACTCCGGACCTTTCGCACCTGAAGCGAACGCGCATCCACTGCGCTATCACGACTTCCACCAAGCGGTTATGGAAAAGACACTTCGACCTCCAATTGTGTGGTGACTTTGAATAAACATGGTTGAAGCAATGGGTTCGCACGACAAGCAATGCAGAACAAATCTTATTGTCCCGACGCTTGGGACTTATTGTCCCTACGCTTGGGACTTATGGTCCCGACGCTTGGGACTTATTGTCCCTATGCTTGGGACTTATTGTCCCGACGCTTGGGACTTATTGTCCCTACGCTTGGGACTTATTGTCCCTACGCTTGGGACTTATTGTCCCGACGCTTGGGACTTATTGTCCCTACGCTTGGGACTTATTGTCCCTACACTTGGGACTTATTGTCCCTACGCTTGGGACTTATTGTCCCTACGCTTGGGACTTATTGTCCCTATGCTTGGGACTTATTGTCCCTACGCTTGGGACTTATTGTCCCGATGCTTGGGACTTATTGTCCCGACGCTTGGGACTTATTGTCCCGACGCTTGGGACAGGTATGAAATTGTGTAGGGTATGTCTAGGGCAGTACAAATATTGGGATTAGTGACCTATTTACTGGTTAAATAAATTAATAATTTAATCTTACTTGAAAGTAGGACAGATGAGATGTAGGTCAGGGCAAGTCACTTTCTAAATGTCAACTGTCCTGAACAGGTCACTTATATATACAGCACTGTACACGTTTATAAGATATGGACGGACAGACGAACATGCTTGCCTCCTATATAGCTCGCATATACTTTGCATCTGGGGGCATAAATTATAAAATTGGCTGTGAAAAGACTATATAACACTGAACAACAGTGTCACTATACTGACCTCCGTGTATAACAAAGTCACCAGGCGGTGGGGAGCTGAACACTTCCCCAACATGTTGAAGCACATCCTCACTGACCCCAGTCTTGGGGAGCACCATGGCTTCACGATTGTCAAAGAATCCCTCCCAAGGTGAATCAAGCCAGTCCTTGTTTGAGACAGATATCTCCTTCTTGGCTAACATGTATGCCTCCTCACAAATCTTGTCATACTTCTTGACCTCATCCTAGAGACATATGTACTCATCAATCACTGCTCAATGTTGCGATTCAGAACAATCAATTAAATGAATTAACTCTCTGGTGCCGTATATCCGTCAATGCCCAATACAAAATCCACACCTACACTACTGTTTTGTACTAATTAGATGGATCTAAACCGCTGAAAATGTTATAATTTGATGCATAAAATGGCCAAAACAAGACAACAGCTGTATCACTGCCTAGACATAACGAGACATAACTGCTGTATCACTGACTAGACATAATGAGACATAACTGCTGTATCACTGACTAGACATAACGAGACATAACTGTTGTATCACTGCCTAGACATAACGAGACATAACTGTTGTATCACTGACTAGACATAAGACACAACTACTGTATCACTGACTAGACATAAGACACAACTACTGTATCACTGACTAGACATAATGAGACAGAACTGCTGTATCACTGACTAGACATAACGAGACATAACTGTTGTATCACTGACTAGACATAATGAGACACAACAGCTGTATCACTGCCTAGACATAACGAGACATAACTGTTGTATCACTGACTAGACATAACGAGATAGGAATGCTGTATCAATGCCTAGACATAACGAGACATAACTGTTGTATCACTGACTAGACATAATGAGACACAACTGCTGTATCACTGACTAGACATAACGAGACATAACTGTTGTATCACTGACTAGACATAACGAGACATAACTGTTGTATCACTGACTAAACATAAGACACAACTGCTGTATCACTGACTAGACATAACAATACATAACTGTTGTATCACTGACTAGACATAAGACACAACTACTGTATCACTGACTAGACATAACTGCTGTATCACTGACTAGACATAAGACACAACTGCTGTATCACTGACTAGACATAACAAGATTCAACTGCTGTATCACTGACTAGACATAACAAGACACAACTGCTGTATCACTGACTAGACATAATGAGACACAACTGCTGTATCATTGACTAGACATAACAAGACACAACTGCTGCATCACTGACTAGACATAACAAGATTCAACTGCTGTATCACTGACTAGACATAATGAGACATAACTGCTGTATCACTGACTAGACACAACTGCTGTATCACTGACTAGACAAAAATGCTGTATCACTGACTAGACATAATGAGACATAACTGCTGTATCACTGACTAGACATAACAAGACACAACTGCTGTATCATTGACTAGACATAATGAGACATAACTGCTGTATCACTGACTAGACATAACAAGACACAACTGCTGTATCACTTACTAGACATAACAAGACACAACTGCGGTATCACTGACTAGACATAACAAGACACAACTGCTGTATCACTGACTAGACATAACAAGACACAACTGCTGTATCACTGACTAGACATAACAAGACACAACTGCTGCATCACTGACTAGACATAACAAGACACAACTGCTGTATCATTGACTAGACATAATGAGACATAACTGCTGTATCACTGACTAGACACAACTGCGGTATCACTGACTAGACATAACTGCTGTATCACTGACTAGACATAACTGCTGTATCATTGACTAGACATAATGAGACATAACTGCTGTATCATTGACTAGACATAATGAGACATAACTGCTGTATCACTGACTAGACACAACTGCTGTATCACTGACTAGACATAATGAGACATAACTGCTGTATCACTGACTATACATAACTGCTGTATCACTGACTAGACATAACTGCTGTATCACTGACTAGACATAACTGCTGTATCACTGACTAGACATAACTGCTGTATCACTGACTAGACATAACTGCTGTATCACTGACTAGACATAACTACTGTATCACTGACTAGACACAACTGCTGCATGACTGACTAGACATAAGACACACCTGCTGCATGACTGACTATCAATATTTCAACAATTAGCTAATTGAGTAGCGGGCTTACCTCGTATACTTGTTGGGTAACTACGCCACTAGCCATTAATTTTTCAGCAAACTGAGCTAGTACAGTAGGGGTTTTGGCAATCTGTTTGTACATTAGGGGCTGAGTAAACATGGGCTCATCAATCTCATTGTGTCCATTTCTTCTGTACGACACCTAAAATAACAAGAGGATTTTTAGTCCTTCATATAAAAGTAGTTAGTACATGTGAAGCACATCGTTATGGTTACAATCTATCTATTTCTCATCAACGTTATACAGTTATATGCCATGTCATCAAATTAATATTGTCCAACAGCTAAATGACTATAATTATATACTATCTGTTCTCCCAATTAAATTATACGCTATAATTACAATCCAGCTGATAGTTGTTATTTAAAGCAAAACTGATAAGTTTCCAACATCTGCTCATTGAGTGTCCATCAATTACAGTAATTCTTTATCACTTAGTGCAATTAACGTATACAATTTTACATTCAAAAGCTCAACTGCATTGATTTCATAACATGTGCTTATGTAGTAAGTACACTCTGAGAAACAGTTTCCAATCTTATATATATATAATTATGTTATGTTATGTTATATTTCGGGTTTTACGCCTGCATCAGCACCATTTTGGGCTATATCGCCGACGGGCAGTTTACCTAACAACACCTTTCCTGGGCAGGCTCCAGCGGTTAACCAGTACTTGGGTGCACCAACCTCCGTAAGAAACTGCCAACTTTTTCATATAAATGAGACACTGTCTGAGCGGGGCTCGAACCTGTGACCATCAGTGATGATAGGTTACAGTGGTATACAAGTCAGCGACCTTAACCACTCGACCACGGAGGCGGACAATATATATATAATTAATTATCCGACTAAACACAATAAATTATCATTCAAAATCGCTAATATACATGTACGAGGGGTATTCAATTAATTTCAATAAATTTTGTCACTAAGGCCCTTCCGTAGCAACAATGTTTCGTAAGAACATGAAAAACTCGTGCAATTGTTTGGGTGTGCATTTTCAATACTCTTACGAATTCTCAAATTAATCGGATTCTAATTCACCAAGATTTTCATTGTTGAATTACACACACTCATGCACAGTGGTTATATATCAATATCATATTGAAACCTGAAGAAGTTAGAACTAAAGACTTAAATTAAAATCAGAATTAATTTGAAATTATCTCCAAAAGAGATTTATTCCGACTTGTATTGTATACAGGATAGTTCTACAGTGCAAAAATAACAATTTTCATTGGGTAAAGAAATTTAATTGGGGTAAGTATAGCTTTCAAGAAGATAGCAGCTGTAGGCCTGTTGTTTCAGCAACAAAGGAAAACATTGGTGTGTTGTTAGAGGTATGGTAGAAGAGGACAGGGATCAGTTTAGAGGGCGATGTGGGCGAAATTGTCGCCCTAGGGACTCTTGACTTCGCCCTCTGGGGGCCCCACTTCTCCCTAAAAAAAATATTTTTTGGTTTTTACGATTTTCAAACAAAATTTTGTCTAGTAAGATACACTGGCCCATTATAAAGCACTCCTTCTATTCAAATGTTGTATTTAATGGTTGTACTGTGCATTTTAACCCTATTTTGCAGAAGTATATTAAAGAACACCGCTTGAGGAAAAGATCACGCGCTTTCTCACTTCTCCCAAAAATTCTGACCTAAAATGATCCCTGGAGGATGGACGGTATACTGTTTCCCAGATAGCTGATAGTCTAGGTGTTTCCCAGATAGCTGATAGTCTAGGTGTTTCCCAGATAGCTGATAGTCTAGGTGTTTCCCAGATAGCTGATAGTCTAGGTGTTTCCCAGATAGCTGATAGTCTAGGTGTTTCCCAGATAGCTGATAGTCGAGGTGTTTCCCAGATAGCTGATAGTCGAGGTGTTTCCCAGATAGCTGATAGTCTAGGTGTTTCCCAGATAGCTGATAGTCGAGGTGTTTCCCAGATAGCTGATAGTCGAGGTGTATCCCAGATAGCTGATAGTCTAGGTGTTTCCCAGATAGCTGATAGTCTAGGTGTTTCCCAGATAGCTGATAGTCTAGGTGTTTCCCAGATAGCTGATAGTCGAGGTGTTTCCCAGATAGCTGATAGTCGAGGTGTTTCCCAGATAGCTGATAGTCGAGGTGTTTCCCAGATAGCTGATAGTCTAGGTGTTTCCCAGATAGCTGATAGTCGAGGTGTTTCCCAGATAGCTGATAGTCGAGGTGTTTCCCAGATAGCTGATAGTCTAGGTGTTTCCCAGATAGCTGATAGTCTAGGTGTTTCCCAGATAGCTGATAGTCTAGGTGTTTCCCAGATAGCTGAGTCTAGGTGTTTCCCAGATAGCTGATAGTCTAGGTGTTTCCCAGATAGCTGATAGTCTAGGTGTTTCCCAGATAGCTGATAGTCTAGGTGTTTCAGAAGGTACAGTACATCATTATAATGTCTGACTGCTTGAATTAAAGAAGCTTTATGCTACATGGATCTTACTCTCACTTACAGACACCCGACCAAAAGGCCAAGCATTTAGATTGTGCACTGCGACCTTTTCTAAACTTTATTTATTTTACAACGATTGCGAAGCAAGTTTTAACAACTTATATCAATGACTATCGTTGGCGCGGATGAAAGCGTATATGTGGTCATTCGTGTGGGAGGAAACCGGAGTACCCGGAAAAAACCCACATGTCCGATCTGGCGACCAACGTACAATCTCACAGACTTTTTCTAGTTCCCTTGATAAAACAAATGCCTGCATATAAACGCCATGTTACTGGAAGCGCAATGTATCAATGTCGCACAGTATACCAAAAGGAGACTACATTACGGTATTTATGTCGTGGACTTCAAAATTGTATATCTTTGCGGACTACATTACAGTATTTATGTCGTGGACTTCAAAATTGTATATCTTTGCAGAGAGAATACTTGATACAGCGAGTCCTGTTTGAAGGGTTGGCTTGAAACTAATTTATGTGAACATCCCAAGGCGAGTGACAGAATATATTGAATGCCCCTCGTATGCTGTTGCAGAAACATGTCGATATGCTATAGTCATACAATTATCATATCTGTATCCATGTTAGTATACAGAAAGTTTCATAGTGAATGTGTTCTTACCAGATCAATTACACAATCCTTCCCGAAGGTTGCTCTCCATTCCGCTGCGACCTTTGAAACGTAAGTGACAGCCTCGGGATCATCAGCGTTCACATGGAAGATTGGAGCATTAACCACACGAGCTACATCTGTACAGTATGGTGATGAGCGCGATGATCGAGGATCAGTTGTAAAACCAATCTAAAATTAAAAATGCGGAATTTCATATGCATTGTCTGTTAGTGATTTGGCTGATATTGTTGTCTTACCCAATGGAAAATGGAGATTTATGATTTGAGTAAATGTCGCATGTACTGATATTTACCTGATTATTGGCAACAATATGTATGGTTCCGTGTGTAGTGTAGGCGGGTAAGTCACTCAAATGCATTGTCTCATACACAACACCCTGTCCACTGAATGCAGCGTCTCCATGAAGCAAGATGCTCATGACCTGAAAACACAAGGTCAAGGTCACAGACAGACGATATGTGCGATTACTAGTGAAAACACAATGTCAAGGTCACAGACAAAGGATATGTGTGATTATTAGTGAAAACACAATGTCAAGGTCACAGACAGAGGATATGTGCGATTACTAGTGAAAACACAATGTCACGGTCACAGACAGAGGATATGTGCGATTACTAGTGAAAACACAATGTCACGGTTACAGACAGAGGATATGTGCGATTACTAGTGAAAACACAATGTCACAGTCACAGACAAGGGGATATGTGCGATTACTAGTGAAAACACAATGGCAAGGTCACAGACAGAGGATATGTGCGATTACTAGTGAAAACACAATGTCACGGTCACAGACAGAGGATATGTGCGATTACTAGTGAAAACACAATGTCAAGGTCACAGACAGAGGATATGTGCGATTACTAGTGAAAACACAATGTCACGGTCACAGACAGAGGATATGTGCGATTACTAGTGAAAACACAATGTCACGGTTACAGACAGAGGATATGTGCGATTACTAGTGAAAACACAATGTCACAGTCACAGACAAGGGGATATGTGCGATTACTAGTGAAAACACAATGGCAAGGTCACAGACAGAGGATATGTGCGATTACTAGTGAAAACACAATGTCACGGTCACAGACAGAGGATATGTGCGATTACTAGTGAAAACACAATGTCAAGGTCACAGACAGAGGATATGTGCGATTACTAGTGAAAACACAATGTCAAGGTCACAGACAGAGGATATGTGCGATTACTAGTGTAAGATTGGAATTTATTACATAGAGCAATTTTTGAGTGTATTTGAAACTCATTATTTCAGTGATTGCGAGGAATGCAAATCTTACATTAATAAACACAAATCTTCATTTTCTTTTATGGTTTCTAGCTCATATATTTTTATCATCTTTTATTCATTTTTCCTGCCCCTGCTGGGAGCCTCATTTCACTACAAGACAAAACTGCACAACAACTTTTTATGTTAGTGTGAACGTTCGCAAACGATTTATGTCAGTGTGAACGTTAGAAACGATTTATGTCAGTGTGAACGTTAGAAACGATTTATGTCAGTGAGAACGTTGGCAATAGAGTTCCGGTATAATTGTATAATTGATTATTGGTTGGTTTATACTCAATTCAATAAAGTACATATCAATTAAAAACCATTCCATGAATAAATTAAATGACTTACCTTTTTACCCTCAGTATCTCCCCTGTAGAACTGTTCAGCCCGTGTCTTCCCTTGCACAACTGGGTTAACTGCCTCGAGATGGGAGGGGTTAGCAACCACTGCAATCTTAATGTGCTTGTTTGTCACGCGGTTTAGTCTCTCCACAGACATACCAAGATGGTATTTGACATCCCCAGAACCCTCGTCTTCAGCCTTCAACTTGGAGTCAAACTGACAGAAGATCTTTTCCAAAGGCTTTCGGCACACATTGGCTAATACATTCAACCTTCCTCTACAACACAATAGAACATAAAGATGTAGCATTTTAATGTTAACTTAAAGTCATATTCCTGATGAGAAAGATGATACTATATAAATATTTCATCTCGGCGTGTGCGAAAGTGGATATTGTCAGCCCGAAGGAAATACTGTCGGTCACAGTGGGTATTGTCAGCCCGAAGGATATAATGTCGGTCACAGTGGGTATTGTCAGCCCGAAGGATATAATGTCGGTCACAGTGGGTATTGTCAGCCCGAAGGAAATAATGTCTGTGACAGTGGGTATTGTCAGCCCGAGGAAATAATGTCGGTGACAGTGGGTATTGTCAGCCCAAAGGAAATAATGTCGGTGACAGTGGGTATTGTCAGCCAAAAGGAAATAATGTCTGTGACAGTGGATATTGTCAGCCCGAGGAAATAATGTCGGTGACAGTGGGTATTGTCAGCCAAAAGGAAATAATGTCTGTGACAGTGGGTGGGTATTGTCAGCCCGAAGGAAATAATGTCGGACACTGGATATTGTCAGCCCGAACAAAATAATGTCAGACACAGTGGGTAATGTCAGCCAGAAGGAAATAATGTCAGACACAGTGGGTATTGTCAGCCAGAAGGAAATAATGTCAGACACAGTGGGTATTGTCAGCCAGAAGGAAATAATGTCGGTCGACACTGTCACACTCACCGAGATGAAATATTTATTTTGTTATACCGAACAATTGGCTGTTCCTCAGATATATTCGCAAAACTAGCTGACTGCAGTGATTGTTTACTTTCCGCAGAAGAGATTTGACAGCAACCTTGACCGTAATGTGTAATCTTTAACAAAATCTGCTACTGTATCCTACATACTTAAAGAACGATACAGCTAAACTGTTAAATGGTGTACAAACTATGTTCACTGATAAAATAATTATCTATTTACATCTTTCTGTTTAACTGAACAATATTTCAGCAAAACATTCTTTGATACTACATGAAAACAAGATGGCGGCATAACAATTAAAATTGAAATTAAATGGTACAGTCCTGTAATTTTATGCCAGTAATTTTAATAAAACATACAACGGGTAATTTGTGCATATTAATTCCTTTGCCATTATGATTTGTTACAATAGAGCTACAGAGCCGAAAATAAATCGTCTCTGTGGCCTAGTGGTTAAGGTGTCTGCCTATGGAGCGTGAGATCGAAGGTTCGAACCTCATCAGGGGTTTGTTCTGATATAGCCGGTTGGTGAGTTGCCAGCTAGTTAAATAATGGTTACCGCTTGCCTACCAGCCTGGCACCAGGCATACAAGCATAGGATTCGGGAAGTACAGATGTTCATAAAAAAGAGGTGTCACATAAGTGAGAATTGGCTGGCCCTTTAAATAGGGGTGACACTATAATAAACAAACACTTTACTTTTATAAATAAATGACTACCCTAGGCAAATAATATTATATATATCTCAAGTACATTATTAGTGCTAAATTACCGAACCACTTCAGTCATACATGCAATAGTTTGTAATGGGTACAAAATAAGATTATATATATCTCAAGTACATTATTAGTGCTAAATTACCGAACCACTTCAGTCATACATGCAATAGTTTGTAATGGGTACAATTGCATAATAAACAAAATTGAAATTGTGAGTCATTTTGAATAGGAATACGACTTTAAGAATAACAAAAATTTGTTTAATACTTCTATCGGAATACGACTTTAAGAATAACCAAATTATGTTTACCGTATTTACCGATGTATAACGCGCTACCATGTATAACGCGCACCCACTATTTGGCACGAAAATCGGTGAATCTTGGTTCTGGTGTATACCGCGCACCGTAAAATATCATTTTCCCAAGCCAAAATTTCTCAAGATACGATATAATCACCCTCTATGGTTTATACATTTTGATAAAAAAAGAAGAAATCGTGGAGGCCTACGTTGTACATGGTTCTGAAATACAATCATACTCCATCATTTTTTGTATTTCCGTACAAAAACAAAAATCGTGCAGGCTTACGTCCGGAAGTGCATGGTTTTGATAAAAACCCAACGCCGTACTGCGTTCCGACCATGCGATTGCCACAAGCGGGCCTACGTGCAGCGGTATACGGTTCTACGAAAATGTAGCATAAATGACAATATGAGAGATTTCTTACGAAATGTTTGGTTAGTCCTGAAAAGGACTGTTGGAAACCCAGAAAGGGATACTGGCAGCTGACTATCTCATTGACGGATGTCTTCTGGACCAAATCCCTCAAACTCGTTGTCGCTATCTTCGTCGTCGTCGAACAGTCGTTGCACTTCTGCGTCGGTAAGTCCAGTTGGTGTCGCTTCATAATAGCAGTCGTTTACATCCGATTCCTCGTCACTGGCGTCATCAGTCGGTGGGCGTAGCTGTACGTTATCTTCCCATAGGACATCATCTTCGGTTCTGTCAAGAGCATTCGAAATACAGCATTTCTTGAAGGCGTGAATAATGATGTTCGGGTCTATGTCTGTCCATGCATCCAATATCCATTGGCAGATATCCACTAACTCTGGCTTTCGCATATGACCAGCCGGTGTATATGTGTGGAGTCCCTCGCTGTACCACGTGTTCCAACGCCGCTGCAAGAGGACTTTCATGGGTTTATTGATAGAGACATCCAATGGTTGCACACTACTTGTCATGCCGCCGGGGATGATGACTGGTGTTGTCCGCAGTTCAGACTTCATTATGTCCAGGGCCGCCTTCGTTTTGTGGCACCGAAATGCGTCCAGTACCAGTAGGCCCTTCTTCGTTAGTCCCCCTGGTCGTTTACCCCAGACTGTATGAAGCCAATCTTTAGTAATGGCATCATCGAACCAGCCCTTCTGTTGGCAACGTATGTGCATACCTTTTGGTCAGGTAGTTCCCTTCGGCAGTGTCTTCCTCTTGAAAATGACATATGGGGGTAGTTTGTTACCGTCAGCAGTACATGCAAGCATGACGGTGAAACGGTTTTTTCGTTCCCGGTTGTGTTGATGTGTACAGTTTTGGCTCCTTTCATGTTGACTGTTGTTTGATATGGAAGGTCAAATGTTAATGGCGCCTGGTCTGCATTCCCAATTTGCGATAAGTCGTAGAAGGAGTTCTGGCGTTGCTTGATGATGAATCGTTGAAAGTCGAGTAATTTTGCATCAAAGTCTTCTGGAAGTTTCTGGGCTATGTGTGTACGTCGGCGGATGGATAGCTGGTGGCGTTTTAAGAATGCGTAGGCCCATGAAACAGTAGCGATTTTCTGTGCCCGTAGTCGCAGCTCAACGGTAGAGACAGCAATACCCTGCTGTCTCTGATCAGCAACCCAATCATAAATTTGTTGCTCGATTGCTGGATAATGCGTCTTCGAACCTCGGTCTGCCATCTTCGTTCGAGGTAGCTGCAGGATACGTTGTTTCTGTCTTCGCCATTCCCGGATAGACGACTCCCCGACGCCATATTCTCTTCCCGCTTTTCGATTGATGTGGGCTTCTGCATATTTGATGACGGAGAGCTTCTCTCTGGCGGTGTATGAGTTTCTAACTTTACCGATTGTTTGACGACAGTTTAAGTACTATGACAATAACTGAGAAATGACAATTCTGAGTTGTATTCTGAGTGATAGATATCAATCAGTGGAGTTTACTGCTTGTCTAATGACAGCTTCTATGACATTGCATTAAATATGCATCAAGCGATAATTAATTTCTCAAAATTGTCAACACATACCGGTACTCAACTTCTCAACACCTGCTCAAATTTCTTAACACCTTCTCAAATATGTCCATGCAAACTTCAAAACGCGTCCAACTAATTAACAGGGGTCCATAGTATTGGGTTCATAAGCAGTGTTACAAACAATTTGTTAAAAGCTAACTATATTTAAAACATATGATATATGATCTCAATATCTCAGATAAACTATAAATTCCAATGTTCTGTTGTATTACCTACCTGGACCTAGAGCTCAATACCACCGAAGAATCGCCTTATACGATATAGTACGAAAATGTACGGGAAATAGACAATCAATAAAATCATTCAACATCCGCCATTGTTGTTTGGCATTTACGTTTTCGATGAAATTTCCCAAATTCAAAGCAAATAAATGCTATCTAAGTTCATAGTTGGTCTAAATCAATGTCATTATATATATTATATCATCGGTACATTGTTAGAACAGTTATTTTAGAACGTTTGCCAAACGTAGTTACCTACTTATTGAAAAGTGGTGGGGGGGGGGGGGCGATGTGGGTCGAAATTTCGCCTGGAAAACAATGTTGTGAAGGCTGTAACCGTGTATAATGCGCACTAGACAAATTCCTCAAGGATTTCAGTAATAAAAGTGCGCGTTATACATCAGTAAATACGGTAATATTTTCTATCGGAATACGACTTTAAGAATAACCAAAATATGTTTAATATTTCTATCGGAATACGACTTTAAGAATAACCAAAATATGTTTAATATTTTCTATCATTTTTATGTTTAAATCTAAGGTAATGATATTTTATTGCTATCTACATAAATTACAATATTGGGGTGGTTGGTCCGCAGGTTTGAACACCATTAATTACGGACCTCCATTGTTGTTTGCAAAGCGTTTTACATTGTTTACCAATCTAGATACAAGTGTCTAACTAGTTTGCTGATGGCAGACTACAGATGATTGTTGTTTGCAAAGCGTTTTACATTGTTTACCAGTCTAGATACAAGTGTCCAGTTAGATTGTTGATGGCAGACTACAGATGATTGTTGTTTGCAAAGCGTTTTACATTGTTTACCAGTCTAGATACAAGTGTCCAGTTAGATTGCTGATGGCAGACTACAGATGATTGTTGTTTGCAAAGCATTTTACATTGTTTACCAGTCTAGATACAAGTGTCCAGTTAGATTGCTGATGGAGACTACAGATGATTGTTGTTTGCAAAGCGTTTTACATTGTTTACCAGTCTAGATACAAGTGTCCAGTTAGATTGCTGATGGCAGACTACAGATGTCTCGCTGTAAGAACCAACTTTTACATACAACCACTACCTTCTTATTGACAAACTTTCTCACTTAAGAAAAACATTTATACACCCATGTAAGACAAGATATAGTTACCTATGTGGCATGCCTATTATAAAGCTTTCCACCCCTAGAGCGCTGGAGCTGTCTATAACAGTCTTCATCGATGGAATCAGGAGCTCGCAGCCTTCCAGACCAAACCTCTTTTCTGATGACCATTTCCTTGCTAGGAACTCCTCAAACCTAACATAAAGGATGGTACAGTTGTAAGGATGGTACACAGTTGTAAGGATGGTACACAGTTGTGAGGATGGTACACATTTGTGAGAATGGTACACAGTTGTAAGGATGGTACACAGTTGAAAGGATGGTACACAGTTGTAAGGATGGTACACAGTTGTAAGGATGGTACACATATGTGAGGATGGTACACAGTTGTAAGGGTGGTACACAGTTGTAAGGATGGTACACAGTTGTGAGGATGGTACACATATGTGAGGATGGTACACAGTTGTAAGGGTGGTACACAGTTGTAAGGATGGTACACAGTTGAAAGGATGGTACACAGTTGTAAGGATGGTACACAGTTGTAAGGATGGTACACATATGTGAGGATGGTACACAGTTGTAAGGATGGTACACAGTTGTAAGGATGGTACACATTTGTGAGAATGGTACACAGTTGTAAGGATGGTACACAGTTGTGAGGATGGTACACAGTTGTGAGGATGGTACAGTTGTGAGGATGGTACACAGGTGTGAGGATGGTACAGTTGTAAGGATGGTACACAGTTGTAAGGATGGTACACAGTTGTAAGGGTACACATTTGTGAGGATGGTACACAGTTGTGAGGATGGTACACAGGTGTAAGGATGGTACACAGTTGTAAGGATGGTACACAGTTGTAAGGATGGTACACAGTTGTGAGGATTGTTATGAGGATGGTACACAGTTGTAAGGATGGTACACAGTTGTGAGGATGGTACACAGTTGTGAGGATGGTACAGTTGTAAGGATGGTACACAGTTGTAAGGATGGTACACAGTTGTAAGGGTACACATTTGTGAGGATGGTACACAGTTGTAAGGGTACACATTTGTGAGGATGGTACACAGTTGTGAGGATGGTACACAGTTGTAAGAGTACACAGTTGTGAGGATGGTACAGTTGTAAGGATGGTACACAGTTGTGAGGATGGTACAGTTGTGAGGATGGTACACAGTTGTAAGGGTACACATTTGTGAGGATGGTACAGTTGTAAGGATGGTACACAGTTGTGAGGATGGTACAGTTGTGAGGATAGTACACAGTTGTAAGGGTACACATTTGTGAGGATGGTACACAGTTGTGAGGATGGTACACAGTTGTGAGGATGGTACAGTTGTGAGGATGGTACAGTTGTGAGGATGGTACACAGTTGTAAGGGTACACATTTGTGAGGATGGTACAGTTGTAAGGATGGTACACAGTTGTGAGGATGGTACAGTTGTGAGGATGGTACACAGTTGTAAGGGTACACATTTGTGAGGATGGTACACATGTGTGAGGATGGTACACAGTTGTGAGGATGGTACACAGTTGTGAGGATGGTACAGTTGTGAGGATGGTACACAGTTGTGAGGATGGTACACAGTTGTAAGGATGGTACACAGTTGTAAGGATGGTACACATTTGTAAGGGTACACCGTTGTAAGGATGGTACACAGTTGTAAGGATGGTACACAGTTGTGAGGATGGTACACAGTTGTGAGGATGGTACACAGTTGTGAGGATGGTACACAGTTGTGAGGATGGTACACAGTTGTGAGGATGGTACACAGTTGTGAGGATGGTACACAGTTGTAAGGGTACACATTTGTGAGAATGGTACACAGTTATAAGGATGGTACACAGTTGTAAGGATGGTACAGTTGTAAGGATGGTACACAGTTGTGAGGATGGTACAGTTGTAAGGATGGTACACAGTTGTAAGGATGGTACACAGTTGTGAGGATGGTACACAGTTGTAAGGATGGTACACAGTTGTAGGGGTACAGTTGTAGGATGGTACACAGTTGTGAGGATGGTACACAGTGTGAGGATGGTACAGTTGTAGGTTGGGATGGTACAGTTGTAAGGATGGTACACAGTTGTGAGGATGGTACAGTTGTGAGGATGGTACACAGTTGTAAGGGTACACATTTGTGAGGATGGTACACATGTGTGAGGATGGTACACAGTTGTGAGGATGGTACACAGTTGTGAGGATGGTACAGTTGTGAGGATGGTACAGTTGTGAGGATGGTACACAGTTGTAAGGGTACACATTTGTGAGGATGGTACAGTTGTAAGGATGGTACACAGTTGTGAGGATGGTACAGTTGTGAGGATGGTACACAGTTGTAAGGGTACACATTTGTGAGGATGGTACACATGTGTGAGGATGGTACACAGTTGTGAGGATGGTACACAGTTGTGAGGATGGTACAGTTGTGAGGATGGTACAGTTGTGAGGATGGTACACAGTTGTAAGGGTACACATTTGTGAGGATGGTACAGTTGTAAGGATGGTACACAGTTGTGAGGATGGTACAGTTGTGAGGATGGTACACAGTTGTAAGGGTACACATTTGTGAGGATGGTACACATGTGTGAGGATGGTACACAGTTATGAGGATGGTACACAGTTGTGAGGATGGTACAGTTGTGAGGATGGTACACAGTTGTGAGGATGGTACACAGTTGTAAGGATGGTACACAGTTGTAAGGATGGTACACATTTGTAAGGGTACACCGTTGTAAGGATGGTACACAGTTGTAAGGATGGTACACAGTTGTGAGGATGGTACACAGTTGTGAGGATGGTACACAGTTGTGAGGATGGTACACAGTTGTGAGGATGGTACACAGTTGTGAGGATGGTACACAGTTGTGAGGATGGTACACAGTTGTAAGGGTACACATTTGTGAGAATGGTACACAGTTATAAGGATGGTACACAGTTGTAAGGATGGTACAGTTGTAAGGATGGTACACAGTTGTGAGGATGGTACAGTTGTAAGGATGGTACACAGTTGTAAGGATGGTACACAGTTGTGAGGATGGTACACAGTTGTAAGGATGGTACACAGTTGTAAGGATGGTACACAGTTGTGAGAATGGTACACAGTTGTGAGGATGGTACAGTTGTAAGGATGGTACACAGTTGTAAGGATGGTACACAGTTGTAAGGGTACACATTTGTGAGGATGGTACACAGTTGTAAGGGTACACATTTGTGAGGATGGTACACAGTTGTGAGGATGGTACACAGTTGTAAGGGTACACAGTTGTGAGGATGGTACAGTTGTGAGGATGGTACACAGTTGTGAGGATGGTACAGTTGTGAGGATGGTACACAGTTGTAAGGGTACACATTTGTGAGGATGGTACAGTTGTAAGGATGGTACACAGTTGTGAGGATGGTACAGTTGTGAGGATGGTACACAGTTGTAAGGGTGGTACACGGTGTGAGGATGGTACACAGTTGTGAGGATGGTACACAGTTGTGAGGATGGTACAGTTGTGAGGATGGTACAGTTGTGAGGATGGTACACAGTTGTAAGGGTACACATTTGTGAGGATGGTACAGTTGTAAGGATGGTACACATTTGTGAGGATGGTACAGTTGTGAGGATGGTACACAGTTGTAAGGGTACACATTTGTGAGGATGGTACATATGTGTGAGGATGGTACACAGTTGTGAGGATGGTACACAGTTGTGAGGATGGTACAGTTGTGAGGATGGTACACAGTTGTAAGGATGGTACACAGTTGTGAGGATGGTACAGTTGTAAGGATGGTACACAGTTGTAATGATGGTACACAGTTGTAAGGATGGTACACAGTTGTAAGGATGGTACACAGTTGTGAGGATGGTACACAGTTGTAAGGATGGTACACAGTTGTAAGGATGGAACACATTTGTAAGGGTACACCGTTGTAAGGATGGTACACAGTTGTAAGGATGGTACACAGTTGTGAGGATGGTACACAGTTGTGAGGATGGTACACAGTTGTGAGGATGGTACACAGTTGTAAGGGTACACATTTGTGAGAATGGTACACAGTTATAAGGATGGTACACAGTTGTAAGGATGGTACAGTTGTAAGGATGGTACACAGTTGTGAGGATGGTACAGTTGTAAGGATGGTACACAGTTGTAAGGATGGTACACAGTTGTGAGGATGGTACACAGTTGTAAGGATGGTACACAGTTGTAAGGATGGTACACAGTTGTGAGAATGGTACACAGTTGTAAGGATAGTACACAGTTGTAAGGGTACACATTTGTGAGAATAGTACACAGTTGTAAGGATGGTACACAGTTGTAAGGATGGTACAGTTGTAAGGGATGGTACACAGTTGTAAGGATGGTACACAGTTGTGAGGATGGTACAGTTGTAAGGATGGTACACAGTTGTAAGGATGGTACACAGTTGTAAGGATGGTACACAGTTGTGAGGATGGTACACAGTTGTGAGGATGGTACACAGTTGTGAGGATGGTACACAGTTGTGAGGATGGTACAGTTGTAAGGATGGTACACAGTTGTAAGGATGGTATACAGTTCAGTTGTAAGGATGGTACACAGTTATGAGGATGGTACACAGTTGTAAGGATGGTACACAGTTGTAAGGATGGTACACAGTTGTAAGGATGGTACACAGTTGTAAGGATGGTACACAGTTGTAAGGATGGTACACAGTTGTAAGGATGGTACACAGTTGTGAGGCTGGTACACAGTTGTGAGGCTGGTACACAGTTATAAGGATGGTACAGTTGTGAGGATGGTACAGATGTAAGGATGGTACACAGTTGTGAGGATGGTACACAGTTGTAAGGGTACACATTTGTGAGAATGGTACACAGTTGTAAGGATGGTACACAGTTGTAAGGATGGTACAGTTGTAAGGATGGTACACAGTTGTAAGGATGGTACACAGTTGTGAGGATGGTACAGTTGTAAGGATGGTACACAGTTGTGAGGATGGTACACAGTTGTAAGGATGGTACACAGTTGTAAGGATGGTACACAGTTGTGAGAATGGTACACAGTTGTGAGGATGGTACACAGTTGTAAGGGTACACATTTGTGAGAATGGTACACAGTTGTAAGGATGGTACACAGTTGTAAGGATGGTACAGTTGTAAGGATGGTACACAGTTGTAAGGATGGTACACAGTTGTGAGGATGGTACAGTTGTAAGGATGGTACACAGTTGTAAGGATGGTACACAGTTGTGAGGATGGTACACAGTTGCGAGGATGGTACACAGTTGTAAGACAGTTGTAAGGATGGTACACAGTTGTAAGGATGGTACAGTTGTAAGGATGGTACACAGTTGTGAGCATGGTACAGTTGTAAGGATGGTACAGTTGTAAGGATGGTACACAGTTGTAAGGATGGTACACAGTTGCGAGGATGGTACACAGTTGTAAGGATGGTACACAGTTGTAAGGATGGTACACAGTTGTGAGGATGGTACACAGTTGTAAGGATGGTACACAGTTGTAAGGATGGTACACATTTGTAAGGATGGTACACAGTTGTAAGGATGGTACACAGTTGTAAGGATGGTACACAGTTGTAAGGATGGTACACAGTTGTGAGGATGGTACACAGTTGTGAGGATGGTACACAGTTGTGAGGATGGTACACAGTTGTGAGGATGGTACAGTTGTAAGGATGGTACACAGTTGTAAGGATGGTACACAGTTGTGAGGATGGTACACAGTTGTAAGGATGGTACACAGTTGTAAGGATGGTACACAGTTGTAAGGATGGTACAGTTTAAGGAGGTACACAGTTGTGAGGATGGTACAGTTGTAAGGATGGTACACAGTTGTAAGGATGGTACACAGTTGTAAGGATGGTACAGTTGTAAGGATGGTACACAGTTGTGAGGATGGTACACAGTTGTGAGGATGGTACACAGTTGTGAGGATGGTACACAGTTGTGAGGATGGTACAGTTGTAAGGATGGTACACAGTTGTAAGGATGGTACACAGTTGTGAGGATGGTACACAGTTGTAAGGATGGTACACAGTTGTAAGGATGGTACACAGTTGTAAGGATGGTACACAGTTGTAAGGATGGTACACAGTTGTAAGGATGGTACACAGTTGTAAGGGTACACAGTGTAGGATGGACCAGTTGTAAGGATGGTACAGTTGTAAGGATGGTACACAGTTGTAAGGATGGTACACAGTTGTAAGGATGGTACAGTTGTAAGGATGGAACAGTTGTGAGGATGGTACAGTTGTAAGGATGGTACACAGTTGTGAGGATGGTACAGTTGTAAGGATGGTACACAGTTGTGAGGATGGTACACAGTTGTAAGGATGGTACAGTTGTAAGGATGGTACACAGTTGTGAGCATGGTACAGTTGTAAGGATGGTACACAGTTGTGAGAATGGTACACAGTTGTGAGGATGGTACACAGTTGTAAGGGTACACATTTGTGAGAATGGTACACAGTTGTAAGGATGGTACACAGTTGTAAGGATGGTACAGTTGTAAGGATGGTACACAGTTGTAAGGATGGTACACAGTTGTGAGGATGGTACAGTTGTAAGGATGGTACACAGTTGTGAGGATGGTACACAGTTGTAAGGATGGTACACAGTTGTAAGATGGTACACAGTTGTGAGAATGGTACACAGTTGTAAGGATAGTACACAGTTGTAAGGGTACACATTTGTGAGAATGGTACACAGTTGTAAGGATGGTACACAGTTGTGAGGATGGTACAGTTGTAAGGATGGTACACAGTTGTAAGGATGGTACACAGTTGTGATGATGGTACACAGTTGTAAGGATGGTACACAGTTGTAAGGATGGTACACAGTTGTGAGGATGGTACACAGTTGCGAGGATGGTACACAGTTGTAAGACAGTTGTAAGGATGGTACACAGTTGTAAGGATGGTACACAGTTGTAAGGATGGTACAGTTGTAAGGATGGTACACAGTTGTGAGCATGGTACAGTTGTAAGGATGGTACAGTTGTAAGGATGGTACACAGTTGTAAGGATGGTACACAGTTGCGAGGATGGTACACAGTTGTAAGACAGTTGTAAGGATGGTACACAGTTGTAAGGATGGTACACAGTTGTAAGGATGGTACAGTTGTAAGGATGGTACACAGTTGTGAGGATGGTACAGTTGTAAGGATGGTACACAGTTGTAAGGATGGTACACAGTTGTGAGGATGGTACAGTTGTAAGGATGGTACACAGTTGTGAGGATGGTACACAGTTGTGAGGATGGTACAGTTGTGAGGATGGTACACAGTTGTAAGGATGGTACACAGTTGTGAGGATGGTACAGTTGTAAGGATGGTACACAGTTGTAATGATGGTACACAGTTGTAAGGATGGTACACAGTTGTAAGGATGGTACACAATTGTGAGGATGGTACACAGTTGTAAGGATGGTACACAGTTGTAAGGATGGTACACATTTGTAAGGGTACACCGTTGTAAGGATGGTACACAGTTGTAAGGATGGTACACAGTTGTGAGGATGGTACACAGTTGTGAGGATGGTACACAGTTGTAAGGGTACACATTTGTGAGAATGGTACACAGTTATAAGGATGGTACACAGTTGTAAGGATGGTACAGTTGTAAGGATGGTACACAGTTGTGAGGATGGTACAGTTGTAAGGATGGTACACAGTTGTAAGGATGGTACACAGTTGTGAGGATGGTACACAGTTGTAAGGATGGTACACAGTTGTGAGAATGGTACACAGTTGTAAGGATAGTACACAGTTGTAAGGGTACACAGTTGTAAGGATGGTACACAGTTGTAAGGATGGTACAGTTGTAAGGGATGGTACACAGTTGTAAGGATGGTACACAGTTGTGAGGATGGTACAGTTGTAAGGATGGTACACAGTTGTAAGGATGGTACACAGTTGTAAGGATGGTACACAGTTGCAAGGATGGTACACAGTTGTAATGATGGTACACAGTTGTGAGGATGGTACACAGTTGTAAGGATGGTACACAGTTTTACGACAGTTGTAAGGGTACACAGTTGTAAGGATGGTACACAGTTGTAAGGATGGTACACAGTTGCAAGGATGGTACACAGTTGTGAGGATGGTACACAGTTGTGAGGATGGTACACAGTTGTGAGGATGGTACAGTTGTAAGGATGGTATACAGTTGTAAGGATGGTACACAGTTATGAGGATGGTACACAGTTGTGAGCATGGTACAGTTGTAAGGATGGTACAGTTGTAAGGATGGTACACAGTTGTGAGGATGGTACACAGTTGTAAGAGTACACATTTGTGAGAATGGTACACAGTTGTAAGGATGGTACACAGTTGTAAGGATGGTACAGTTGTAAGGATGGTACACAGTTGTAAGGATGGTACACAGTTGTGAGGATGGTACAGTTGTAAGGATGGTACACAGTT
>CM026390.1:98629822-98651271 GCA_014843695.1 Archivesica marissinica | reverse complement strand
TAGTACAATATCATTGTTCTATATACTACAAATGATAGGTTTGGTAGTACAATATCATTGTTCTATATACTACAAATGATAGGTTTGGTAGTACAATATCATTGTTCTATATACTACAAATGATAGGGTTGGTAGTTGGTAGTACAATATCATTGTTCTATATACTACAAATGATAGGTTTGGTAGTACAATATCATTGTTCTATATACTACAAATGATAGGTTTGGTAGTTGGTAGTACAACATCATTGTTCTATATACTACAAATGATAGGTTTGGTAGTACAACATCATTGTTCTATATACTACAAATGATAGGTTTGGTAGTACAATATCATTGTTCTATATACTACAAATGATAGGTTTGGTAGTACAATATCATTGTTCTATATACTACAAATGATAGGTTTGGTAGTTGGTAGTACAATATCATTGTTCTATATACTACAAATGATAGGTTTGGTAGTACAATATCATTGTTCTATATACTACAAATGATAGGTTTGGTAGTACAATATCATTGTTCTATATACTACAAATGATAGGTTTGGTAGTTGGTAGTACAATATCATTGTTCTATATACTACAAATGATAGGGTTGGTAGTACAATATCATTGTTCTATATACTACAAATGATAGGTTTGGTAGTTGGTAGTACAATATCATTGTTCTATATACTACAAATGATAGGTTTGGTAGTTGGTAGTACAATATCATTGTTCTATATACTACAAATGATAGGTTTGGTAGTACAATATCATTGTTCTATATACTACAAATGATAGGTTTGGTAGTTGGTAGTACAATATCATTGTTCTATATACTACAAATGATAGGTTTGGTAGTTGGTAGTACAATATCATTGTTCTATATACTACAAATGATAGGTTTGGTAGTTGGTAGTACAATATCATTGTTCTATATACTACAAATGATAGGTTTGGTAGTTGGTAGTACAATATCATTGTTCTATATACTACAAATGATAGGTTGGAGTTGGTAGTACAATATCATTGTTCTATATACTACAAATGATAGGTTTGGTAGTTGGTAGTACAATATCATT
This sequence comes from Archivesica marissinica, assembly GCA_014843695.1. Taxonomy (NCBI): domain Eukaryota; kingdom Metazoa; phylum Mollusca; class Bivalvia; order Venerida; family Vesicomyidae; genus Archivesica; species Archivesica marissinica. The sequence continues at coordinate 98,650,206 of CM026390.1, read as the reverse complement.
GTTCTATATACTACAAATGATAGGTTTGTAGTTGGTAGTACAATATCATTGTTCTATATACTACAAATGATAGGTTTGTAGTTGGTAGTACAACATCATTGTTCTATATACTACAAATGATAGGTTTGGTAGTTGGTAGTACAACATCATTGTTCTATATACTACAAATGATAGGTTTGGTAGTTGGTAGTACAATATCATTGTTCTATATACTACAAATGATAGGTTGGTAGTTGGTAGTACAATATCATTGTTCTATATACTACAAATGATAGGTTTGGTAGTTGGTAGTACAATATCATTGTTCTATATACTACAAATGATAGGTTTGGTAGTTGGTAGTACAACATCATTGTTCTATATACTACAAATGATAGGTTTGGTAGTACAATATCATTGTTCTATATACTACAAATGATAGGTTTGGTAGTTGGTAGTACAATATCATTGTTCTATATACTACAAATGATAGGTTTGGTAGTTGGTAGTACAACATCATTGTTCTATATACTACAAATGATAGGTTTGGTAGTACAATATCATTGTTCTATATACTACAAATGATAGGTTTGGTAGTTGGTAGTACAATATCATTGTTCTATATACTACAAATGATAGGTTTGGTAGTTGGTAGTACAACATCATTGTTCTATATACTACAAATGATAGGTTTGGTAGTACAATATCATTGTTCTATATACTACAAATGATAGGTTTGGTAGTACAATATCATTGTCTATATACTACAAATGATAGGTTTGGTAGTTGGTAGTACAATATCATTGTTCTATATACTACAAATGATAGGTTTGGTAGTACAATATCATTGTTCTATATACTACAAATGATAGGTTTGGTAGTACAATATCATTGTTCTATATACTACAAATGATAGGGTTGGTAGTTGGTAGTACAACATCATTGTTCTATATACTACAAATGATAGGTTTGGTAGTACAATATCATTGTTCTATATACTACAAATGATAGGTTTGGTAGTTGGTAGTACAACATCATTGTTCTATATACTACAAATGATAGGTTTGGTAGTACAATATCATTGTTCTATATACTACAAATGATAGGTTTGGTAGTACAATATCATTGTTCTATATACTACAAATGATAGGTTTGGTAGTACAATATCATTGTTCTATATACTACAAATGATAGGTTTGGTAGTTGGTAGTACAATATCATTGTTCTATATACTACAAATGATAGGTTTGGTAGTACAATATCATTGTTCTATATACTACAAATGATAGGTTTGGTAGTACAATATCATTGTTCTATATACTACAAATGATAGGTTTGGTAGTTGGTAGTACAATATCATTGTTCTATATACTACAAATGATAGGGTTGGTAGTACAATATCATTGTTCTATATACTACAAATGATAGGTTTGGTAGATGGTAGTACAATATCATTGTTCTATATACTAAGTAGGATACAAATGATAGGTTTGGTAGTTGGTAGTACAATATCATTGTTCTATATACTACAAATGATAGGTTTGGTAGTTGGTAGTACAATATCATTGTTCTATATACTACAAATGATAGGTTTGGTAGTTGGTAGTACAACATCATTGTTCTATATACTACAAATGATAGGTTTGGCAGTTGGTAGTACAATATCATTGTTCTATATACTACAAATGATAGGTTTGGTAGTTGGTAGTACAACATCATTGTTCTATATACTACAAATGATAGGTTTGGTAGTTGGTAGTACAACATCATTGTTCTATATACTACAAATGATAGGGTTGGTAGTTGGTAGTACAACATCATTGTTCTATATACTACAAATGATAGGTTTGGTAGTTGGTAGTACAATATCATTGTTCTATATACTACAAATGATAGGTTTTGTAGTTGGTAGTACAACATCATTGTTCTATATACTACAAATGATAGGTTTTGTAGTTGGTAGTACAACATCATTGTTCTATATACTACAAATGATAGGTTTGGTAGTTGGTAGTACAACATCATTGTTCTATATACTACAAATGATAGGTTTGGTAGTTGGTAGTACAATATCATTGTTCTATATACTACAAATGATAGGGTTGGTAGTTGGTAGTACAATATCATTGTTCTATATACTACAAATGATAGGTTTGGTAGTACAACATCATTGTTCTATATACTACAAATGATAGGTTTGGTAGTACAATATCATTGTTCTATATACTACAAATGATAGGTTTGGTAGTACAATATCATTGTTCTATATACTACAAATGATAGGTTTGGTAGTTGGTAGTACAACATCATTGTTCTATATACTACAAATGATAGGTTTGGTAGTTGGTAGTACAACATCATTGTTCTATATACTACAAATGATAGGTTTGGTAGTACAACATCATTGTTCTATATACTACAAATGATAGGTTTGGCAGTTGGTAGTACAACATCATTGTTCTATATACTACAAATGATAGGTTTGGTAGTTGGTAGTACAATATCATTGGTCTATATACTACAAATGATAGGTTTGGTTGTACAATATCATTGTTCTATATACTACAAATGATAAGTTTGGTAGTACAACATCATTGTTCTATATACTACAAATGATAGGGTTGGTAGTTGGTAGTACAATATCATTGTTCTATATACTACAAATGATAGGTTTGGTAGTACAATATCATTGTTCTATATACTACAAATGATAGGTTTGGTAGTTGGTAGTACAACATCATTGTTCTATATACTACAAATGATAGGGTTGGTAGTTGGTAATACAACATCATTGTTCTATATACTACAAATGATAGGGTGGTAGTTGGTAGTACAATATCATTGTTCTATATACTACAAATGATAGGTTTGGTAGTTGGTAGTACAATATCATTGTTCTATATACTACAAATGATAGGTTTGGTAGTACAATATCATTGGTCTATATACTACAAATGATAGGTTTGGTAGTACAATATCATTGGTCTATATACTACAAATGATAGGTTTGGTAGTACAACATCATTGGTCTATATACTACAAATGATAGGTTTGGTAGTACAATATCATTGGTCTATATACTACAAATGATAGGGTTGGTAGTTGGTAGTACAACATCATTGTTCTATATACTACAAATGATAGGGTTGGTAGTTGGTAGTACAATATCATTGTTCTATATACTACAAATGATAGGGTTGGTAGTTGGTAGTACAATATCATTGTTCTATATACTACAAATGATAGGGTTGGTAGTTGGTAGTACAATATCATTGTTCTATATACTACAAATGATAGGTTTTGTAGTTGGTAGTACAACATCATTGTTCTATATACTACAAATGATAGGTTTGGCAGTTGGTAGTACAACATCATTGTTCTATATACTACAAATGATAGGTTTGGTAGTTGGTAGTACAACATCATTGTTCTATATACTACAAATGATAGGTTTGGTAGTTGGTAGTACAATATCATTGTTCTATATACTACAAATGATAGGTTTGGTAGTTGGTAGTACAACATCATTGTTCTATATACTACAAATGATAGGTTTAGTAGTACAATATCATTGTTCTATATACTACAAATGATAGGTTTGGTAGTTGGTAGTACAATATCATTGTTCTATATACTACAAATGATAGGTTTGGTAGTTGGTAGTACAACATCATTGTTCTATATACTACAAATGATAGGGTTGGTAGTTGGTAGTACAATATCATTGTTCTATATACTACAAATGATAGGTTGGTAGTTGGTAGTACAATATCATTGTTCTATATACTACAAATGATAGGTTTGGTAGTTGGTAGTACAATATCATTGTTCTATATACTACAAATGATAGGTTTGGTAGTTGGTAGTACAACATCATTGTTCTATATACTACAAATGATAGGTTTAGTAGTACAATATCATTGTTCTATATACTACAAATGATAGGTTTGGTAGTTGGTAGTACAATATCATTGTTCTATATACTACAAATGATAGGTTTGGTAGTTGGTAGTACAACATCATTGTTCTATATACTACAAATGATAGGTTTAGTAGTACAATATCATTGTTCTATATACTACAAATGATAGGTTTGGTAGTTGGTAGTACAATATCATTGTTCTATATACTACAAATGATAGGTTTGGTAGTTGGTAGTACAACATCATTGTTCTATATACTACAAATGATAGGTTTAGTAGTACAATATCATTGTTCTATATACTACAAATGATAGGTTTGGTAGTTGGTAGTACAATATCATTGTTCTATATACTACAAATGATAGGTTTGGTTGTACAATATCATTGTTCTATATACTACAAATGATAGGTTTGGTAGTACAACATCATTGTTCTATATACTACAAATGATAGGTTTGGTAGTACAACATCATTGTTCTATATAATACAAATGATAGGCTTGGTAGTTGGTAGTACAATATCATTGTTCTATATACTACAAATGATAGGTTTGGTAGTACAATATCATTGTTCTATATACTACAAATGATAGGTTTGGTAGTACAATATCATTGTTCTATATACTACAAATGATAGGGTTGGTAGTTGGTAGTACAACATCATTGTTCTATATACTACAAATGATAGGCTTGGTAGTACAATATCATTGTTCTATATACTACAAATGATAGGTTTGGTAGTTGGTAGTACAACATCATTGTTCTATATACTACAAATGATAGGTTTGGTAGTACAACATCATTGTTCTATATAATATACAAATGATAGGTTTGGTAGTACAATATCATTGTTCTATATACTACAAATGATAGGTTTGGTAGTACAATATCATTGTTCTATATACTACAAATGATAGGTTTGGTAGTTGGTAGTACAATATCATTGTTCTATATACTACAAATGATAGGTTTGGTAGTACAATATCATTGTTCTATATACTACAAATGATAGGTTTGGTAGTACAATATCATTGTTCTATATACTACAAATGATAGGTTTAGTAGTACAATATCATTGTTCTATATACTACAAATGATAGGTTTGGTAGTACAACATCATTGTTCTATATACTACAAATGATAGGTTTGGTAGTTGGTAGTACAACATCATTGTTCTATATACTACAAATGATAGGTTTGGTAGTTGGTAGTACAATATCATTGTTCTATATACTACAAATGATAGGTTTGGTAGTTGGTAGTACAATATCATTGTTCTATATACTACAAATGATAGGTTTGGTAGTTGGTAGTACAATATCATTGTTCTATATACTACAAATGATAGGTTTGGTAGTTGGTAGTACAACATCATTGTTCTATATACTACAAATGATAGGTTTGGTAGTACAATATCATTGTTCTATATACTACAAATGATAGGTTTAGTAGTACAATATCATTGTTCTATATACTACAAATGATAGGTTTGGTAGTTGGTAGTACAATATCATTGTTCTATATACTACAAATGATAGGTTTGGTAGTACAACATCATTGTTCTATATACTACAAATGATAGGTTTGGTAGTACAATATCATTGTTCTATATACTACAAATGATAGGGTTGGTAGTACAACATCATTGTTCTATATACTACAAATGATAGGTTTGGTAGTTGGTAGTACAATATCATTGTTCTATATACTACAAATGATAGGGTTGGTAGTACAACATCATTGTTCTATATACTACAAATGATAGGTTTGGTAGTTGGTATACAATATCATTGGTCTATATACTACAAATGATAGGGTTGGTAGTTGGTAGTACAATATCATTGTTCTATATACTACAAATGATAGGGTTGGTAGTTGGTAGTACAACATCATTGTTCTATATACTACAAATGATAGGGTTGGTAGTACAACATCATTGTTCTATATACTACAAATGATAGGTTTGTAGTTGGTAGTACAATATCATTGTTCTATATACTACAAATGATAGGTTTGGTAGTACAATATCATTGTTCTATATACTACAAATGATAGGTTTGGTAGTTGGTAGTACAACATCATTGTTCTATATACTACAAATGATAGGTTTGGCAGTTGGTAGTACAATATCATTGTTCTATATACTACAAATGATAGGGTTGGTAGTTGGTAGTACAACATCATTGTTCTATATACTACAAATGATAGGTTTGGTAGTTGGCAATACAATATCATTGTTCTCTATTGATCAGGATTGTTTAGTTAAATGTTATCTATATATGCCTCTATCATTCCTCTACACCCATGTACACAATTACAACAGTTAATGTTATCTCTATATGTATCTATCATTCCTCTACATCCATGTACACAATTACAACAGTTAATGTTATCTCTATGTGTATCTATCATTCCACTACACCCATGTACACAAATACAACAGTTAATGTTATCTCTATATGTATCTATCATTCCACTACATCCATGTACACACTTACAACAGTTAATGTTATCTCTATCTATATATATCTATCATTCCACTACATCCATGTACACAATTACAACAGTTAATGTTATCTCTATATGTATCTATCATTCCTCTACACCCATGTACACAATTACAACAGTTAATGTTACCTCTATATGTATCTATCATTCCTCTACACCCATGTACACAATTACAACAGTTAATGTTATCTCTATATGTATCTATCATTCCTCTACATCTATGTACACAATTACAACAGTTAATGTTATCTCTATGTGTATCTATCATTCCACTACACCCATGTACACAAATACAACAGTTAATGTTATCTCTATATGTATCTATCATTCCACTACACCCATGTAAACAATTACAACAGTTAATGTTATCTCTATATGTATCTATCATTCCACTACACCCATGTACACAATTACAACAGTTAATGTTATCTCTATATGTATCTATCATTCCTCTACACACATGTACACAATTATAACAGTTAATGTTATCTCTATATGTATCTATCATTCCACTACACCCATGTACACAATTACAACAGTTAATGTTATCTCTATATGTATCTATCATTCCTCTACACCCATGTACACAATTACAACAGTTAATGTTACCTCTATATGTATCTATCATTCCTCTACACCCATGTACACAATTACAACAGTTAATGTTATCTCTATATGTATCTATCATTCCTCTACATCTATGTACACAATTACAACAGTTAATGTTATCTCTATGTGTATCTATCATTCCACTACACCCATGTACACAAATACAACAGTTAATGTTATCTCTATATGTATCTATCTTTCCACTACACCCATGTAAACAATTACAACAGTTAATGTTATCTCTATATGTATCTATCATTCCACTACACCCATGTACACAATTACAACAGTTAATGTTATCTCTATATGTATCTATCATTCCTCTACACACATGTACACAATTATAACAGTTAATGTTATCTCTATATGTATCTATCATTCCACTACATCCATGTACACAATTACAACAGTTAATGTTCGAATAGTTCACATAACGATGCAATTCTAATGAAAGTCCATGAGTTTTCGGTTAGAAATAAGAAAAAACACATTAATGAACTATTTATTTTACCCAGTATGCAAAGAGATAAAATGCAGAAACTGAAAGAATGAAAATATCAATAAAAATGAATGTAAACGTGTACTGGGGGTACCTTACGATCTTATATTAACACATTTGATTCTGGATACCGTTCAAACAGTATTTGCAAAGAGCATATATCCAGATCAACCACCACGGAACATGCCGTCTGATCAGGTTCTATGCTGTTTGCTATTCAGAAGACACTTGGCTATGTAGCAAACAACATAGATCCTGATTAGCACACAGCGTCACGCTGCGGCTGTTCTGGATCTATGTCGTTTGTAAATGCCTTAAAATGAATCCAGCATGAAATGGGTTAAAGAACTTATGCCCTAATACCTTAATACGGTACAGATCTATTTCTGGCCATTATTGGCCATGTTACGGGCATCTACTAGGAGCACATTGATTTATTCGGTTACTCCCAATGGAATGATAAATGCATCTGTAAATAAACATATACAAGTCAATGGTCCCAAAACATGCAAACTGACTGAAAACAGGGTTGTTGGTGATGAAACATTGATTAACTTTATACTGGCATATTGGTCTCCTTAATTCTCAATTATTAATGGTACACGGAAGCTTGTTGAGGTCAGTCAGTTAATGTATTTATGTGTGGGCACAGAAAGAATCAAGTACACACTATATGATCATTGCTATGATTATTGTCTATACAAAGGTAATAACACTTATATGAAATATGTACTATATATATAGAAACATTGCAATAACACCAGTGTATTAATTGCAATAATTATGAAATATCGGGTCCAGCAATATCATTAAATTTTAATCTTTCACAATGAAGGCAAGTGACCCCGGATAAATCACCTCATAAGATTATCACAAGCACAAGCTATTTAAAACTTTTAATATTGCCTTGTCAGCAATATATAACTCACCTCATAAGGTTATCAGAAAACTAAGTTATTTAAAGCTTTTAATGTTACTTTGTCAGCGAGTATATATATACGAGTTGTGCCACGGCAAAATGGACATTACAACATATGATGGTCGTTATCGGGAAATGACATCATAAGCAGGTGACATGTCACGTTATGGTGATCACTCGTACCAAGTTAGTTCAAGATTGGAGAAAAAATTAACCCTTTCTCTCCTACAAGCACAGACACTTGGTGAGTGGTCCATTAACACCTTTTACCATGTGGGAGTGCTTAATTTTTTTTTAATGTTCGACCATTAATACTACTTGTATTATGGCCTGGATAGTAGTGTTGGTTTGTTTTTAAGCTTGCAATATATAGTGCTGCACTGAGCATAAGATTGCAATATATAGTGCTGCACTGAGTTTAAGTTTGCATATATAGTGCTGCACTGAGCTTAAGATTGCAATATATAGTGCTGCACTGAGTTTAAGTTTGCATATATAGTGCTGCACTGAGTTTAAGCTTGCAATATATAATGCTGCACTGAGTTTAAGCTTGCAATATATAGTGCTGCACTGAGTATAAGCTTGTAATATATAGTGCTGCACTGAGTATAAGCTTGCAATATATAGTGCTGCACTGAGTTTAAGCTTGCAATATATAGTGCTGCACTGAGCATAAGATTGCAATATATAGTGCTGCACTGAGCATAAGCTTGTAATATATAGTGCTACACTGAGTATAAGCTTGCAATATATAATGCTGCACTGAGTATAAGTTTGCAATATATAGTGCTGCACTGAGTTTAATCTTGCATATATAATGCTGCACTGAGTATAATCTTGCAATATATAGTGCTGCACTGAGCATAATATTGCAATATATAATGCTGCACTGAGTATAAGCTTGCAATATATAGTGCTGCACTGAGTTTAATCTTGCATATATAATGCTGCACTGAGTATAATCTTGCAATATATAGTGCTGCACTGAGCATAAGCTTGTAATATATAGTGCTGCACTGAGCATAAACTTGTAATATATAGTGCTGCACTGAGTTTAAGCTTGCAATATATAGTGCTGCACTGAGTATAAGCTTGCAATATATAGTGCTGCACTGAGCATAAGCTTGTAATATATAGTGCTGCACTGAGCATAAACTTGTAATATATAGTGCTGCACTGAGTTTAAGCGTGTACTATATAGTGCTGCACTGAGTTTAAGCTTGCAATATATAGTGCTGCACTGAGCATAAGCTTGTAATATATAGTGCTGCACTGAGCATAAACTTGTAATATATAGTGCTGCACTGAGTTTAAGCTTGCAATATATAGTGCTGCACTGAGTATAAGCTTGTAATATATAGTGCTACACTGAGTATAAGCTTGCAATATATAATGCTGCATTGAGTATAAGCTTGCAATATATAGTGCTGCACTGAGTTTAATCTTGCATATATAATGCTGCACTGAGTTTAAGCTTGTAATATATAGTGCTGCACTGAGCATAAGCTTGTAATATATAGTGCTGCACTGAGTTTAAGCTTGCAATATATAGTGCTGCACTGAGTTTAAGCTTGTAATATATAGTGCTACACTGAGTATAAGCTTGCAATATATAATGCTGCATTGAGTATAAGCTTGCAATATATAGTGCTGCACTGAGTTTAATCTTGCATATATAATGCTGCACTGAGTATAATCTTGCAATATATAGTGCTGCACTGAGCTTAAGCGTGTAATATATAGTGCTGCACTGAGTATAAGCTTGCAATATATAATGCTGCACTGAGTTTAAGCGTGTAATATATAGTGCTGCACTGAGTTTAATCTTGCATATATAATGCTGCACTGAGCTTAAGTTTGCAATATATAGTGCTGCACTGAGTTTAAGCATGTAATATATAGTGCTGCACTGAGTTTAATCTTGCATATATAATGCTGCACTGAGTTTAAGCGTGTAATATATAGTGCTGCACTGAGTTTAATCTTGCATATATAGTGCTGCACTGAGCTTAAGTTTGCAATATATAGTGCTGCACTGAGCTTAAGTTTGCAATATATAGTGCTGCACTGAGCTTAAGTTTGCAATATATAATGCTGCACTGAGCTTAAGTTTGCAATATATAGTGCTGCACTGAGTTTAAGTTTGCAATATATAGTGCTGCACTGAGTATAAGCTTGCAATATATAGTGCTGCACTGAGCATAAGATTGCAATATATAATGCTGCACTGAGTTTAAGCTTGCAATATATAGTGATGCACTGAGCATAAGCTTGTAATATATAGTGCTGCACTGAGTATAAGCTTGCAATATATAATGCTGCACTGAGTATAAGCTTGCAATATATAGTGCTGCACTGAGTTTAATATTGCATATATAATGCTGCACTGAGTATAATCTTGCAATATATAGTGCTGCACTGAGTATAAGCTTGCAATATATAATGCTGCACTGAGTTTAAGCGTGTAATATATAGTGCTGCACTGAGTTTAATCTTGCATATATAATGCTGCACTGAGCTTAAGTTTGCAATATATAGTGCTGCACTGAGTTTAAGCTTGTAATATATAGTGCTGCACTGAGTTTAATCTTGCATATATAATGCTGCATTGAGTTTAAGCGTGTAATATATAGTGCTGCACTGAGTTTAATCTTGCATATATAGTGCTGCACTGAGCTTAAGTTTGCAATATATAGTGCCGCACTGAGTTTAAGCTTGCAATATATAATGATGCACTGAGCTTAAGTTTGCAATATATAGTGCTGCACTGAGCTTAAGTTTGCAATATATAATGCTGCACTGAGCTTAAGTTTGCAATATATAGTGCTGCACTGAGTTTAAGTTTGCAATATATAGTGCTGCACTGAGCTTAAGTTTGCAATATATAGTGCTGCACTGAGCATAAGCTTGTAATATATAGTGCTGCACTGAGTATAAGCTTGCAATATATAATGCTGCACTGAGTATAAGCTTGCAATATATAGTGCTGCACTGAGTTTAATCTTGCATATATAATGCTGCACTGAGTATAAGCTTGCAATATATAGTGCTGCACTGAGTTTAAGCGTGTAATATATAGTGCTGCACTGAGTATAAGCTTGCAATATATAATGCTGCACTGAGTTTAAGCTTGCAATATATAGTGCTGCACTGAGTATAAGCTTGTAATATATAGTGCTGCACTGAGTATAAGCTTGCAATATATAATGCTGCACTGAGTTTAAGCTTGCAATATATAGTGCTGCACTGAGTATAAGCTTGTAATATATAGTGCTGCACTGAGTATAAGCTTGCAATATATAATGCTGCACTGAGTTTAAGCGTGTAATATATAGTGCTGCACTGAGTTTAATCTTGCATATATAGTGCTGCACTGAGCTTAAGTTTGCAATATATAGTGCTGCACTGAGTTTAAGCTTGTAATATATAGTGCTGCACTGAGTTTAATCTTGCATATATAATGCTGCACTGAGTTTAAGCGTGTAATATATAGTGCTGCACTGAGTTTAATCTTGCATATATAGTGCTGCACTGAGCTTAAGTTTGCAATATATAGTGCTGCACTGAGTTTAAGCTTGTAATATATAGTGCTGCACTGAGTTTAATCTTGCATATATAATGCTGCACTGAGTTTAAGCGTGTAATATATAGTGCTGCACTGAGTTTAATCTTGCATATATAGTGCTGCACTGAGCTTAAGTTTGCAATATATAGTGCTGCACTGAGTTTAAGCTTGTAATATATAGTGCTGCACTGAGTTTAATCTTGCATATATAATGCTGCACTGAGTTTAAGCGTGTAATATATAGTGCTGCACTGAGTTTAATCTTGCATATATAGTGCTGCACTGAGCTTAAGTTTGCAATATATAGTGCCGCACTGAGTTTAAGCTTGCAATATATAATGATGCACTGAGCTTAAGTTTGCAATATATAGTGCTGCACTGAGCTTAAGTTTGCAATATATAGTGCTGCACTGAGCTTAAGTTTGCAATATATAATGCTGCACTGAGCTTAAGTTTACTATATATTGCAAGCTTAAACTCAGTGCAGCACTACACTTACAGCCACTTGTAACCAGACACTTATATAATTCGGTATATTTGGATTATTTGTAAACGGATTTCATTAAAATTTGGACTAGGAATAATTCAACACGGTATACGTTCTTCCTAGAAATTTCGTTTCAATTGATCAACAAAAAGATATAAAACTTAACAAATAAAAAACATCACTGTAAAATCCGAATTCACAAAAATGATACAACGCAAAATCCGAACAATGTGAAAAGTCACTGAATCACAATAAAATTCGTACGTCCAAGTAACTAATACTGCGTGTGTCCTCCCATGGCTCTTACGACGTGCACATACCTTTGTCTCATCGACATCACGTAGTTTCGGATGAAACCTTGGGGAATATTCCTCCATTCCTGCACAAGGGCCTGTTCCAGTTCACGTAGGTTGCGAGCGGCTGCTGGTCGCATCCGTATTCGCCTGTTCAGCTCATCCCACAGATGCTCGATAACATTAAGATCCGGTGACTTTGAAGGCCAAGGCAGCTGCCGGACGTTCTGTTGCTGAAGTAATGTCTGTGTCGTACGCGCTGTGTGGGCTGGTGCCCCGTCCTGCATAAATACCATGCCACGTCCAACGGCTCGCAGGTGCGGAATTGCAACTGGGATCAAAATCTCCTGCTGATACCTAGCAGCGTTAAGGTTCCCTTGAACAATTACCAAGTCGGTCTTGGTGTGTAGCGACACTCCGGCCCACACCACCACGGAGCCGCCGCCATACTGGTCTCGCTGAAACACACACACTCGTCGTTCAATCTTTCACCTCGACGCATGTACACGCGCATCCTTCCATCGTTGTGGTACAAGTTAAACCGGCTCTCGTCATTGAACAGGACGTTTGCCCACTCCGCCCGAGTCATACGCTGGTGCCGACGGGCCCATCGCTCCCGCTGCAGCCGGTGGCGTGGTGTCAGAATAAGGCCTCGGAATGGCCGCCTAGCTCTTATTCCCTGACCGTGGAGCCGCCTGAGGACTGTTTGTCTACTAACTGTCCTACCGTGCGTTCCATTGGTCGTCCTCGCAGTACATGTTGCGGTCTTGAAACGATTCAGAAGATGATCCGCAACAATCTGCGCATCCTGTACCGGCGTAGTCACCCTTCCGCGAGGCTGCCTGGGCTCGTCATCAACTCGGCCAGTGCGTTGGAACTTCTGCAGTAGGCTGACTATGGTGGACACATGCCTGCCAAAGACTCGAGCTACCTGTAAAGAAACAAAATACAATATAAACTAGTTTTCAGAGATAAAATTTCACTTTTTGTTATGATTTATACTGAATAAGTTCATATTGCATATTTTTGCAATTAAAATTATTGTTATATAAATAAAATACATTTACATACGTGTCTGAGTGAAAGGCCTGCGTGCAACATGCCAATAGTGCGACCGCGCTCTTGGTTATTCATTCGAACCATAACAATTTTAAACTCAGTTTTGTTTTTCCGTGTGAATTCCCTTCTAGAATCATAAATATAAAAATCGATATTTTCTCTCAGCTAAATTTCCTCGTGCACATTGTAAAATCGTGCCTGTCCCACGTGCAAACGTGACCGTCGGGTTTTGAGTTGTGTCATTTTGTGAATTCGGATTTTACAGTGATGTTTTTTATTTGTTAAGTTTTATATCTTTTTGTTGATCAATTGAAAAGAAATTTCTAGGAAGAACGTATAATACTTTTATTACCTCCATATACATGAAGAGCACAAGTGAACATACATAATATACAATTACACGTTTTACATGGACACATATAAACATATATATATACAAAGTAGTACAAGTGTACAATAATGGTCATAAGAACTGACATAACCATGCAGCTATTAATTAGTGTATACCGATCATCATTACTTGCCGAAACGAAATGCAAGGGAAAGAGATGATGGTAGCCCACACAAAAGATGTTACAGTGTTTATAACCGGAACACCATTCTTCAGTAAAGAAAACGGTTCAGGTACCTAAAAGCAATACAATGGTATTTAAATAGAAGCAAACATGTTTAGATTACTGATTTACCACAACCTTAAGTTTGGAGCATTTGCCAGAATGCCCTAAAACATATTATCATAAGTGTTTCGGGTTACAAGTGGCTGTAAGTGTAGTGCTGCACTGAGTTTAAGCTTGCAATATATAGTGCTGCACTGAGTTTAAGCTTGCAATATATAGTGCTGCACTGAGTTTAAGATTGCAATATATAATGCTGCACTGAGTTTAAGCTTGCAATATATAGTGCTGCACTGAGTTTAAGATTGCAATATATAGTGCTGCACTGAGTTTAAGTTTGCAATATATAATGCTGCACTGAGTTTAAGCTTGCAATATATAGTGATGCACTGAGTTTAAGATTGCAATATATAGTGCTGCACTGAGTTTAAGCTTGCAATATATAGTGCTGCACTGAGTTTAAGTTTGCATATATAGTGCTGCACTGAGTTTAAGCTTGTAATATAGCGTGCTGCACTGAGTTTAAGATTGCAATATATAGTGCTGTACTGAGTTTAAGTTTGCATATATAGTGCTGTACTGAGTTTAAGCTTGTAATATATAATGCTGCACTGAGTTTAAGCTTGCAATATATAGTGATGCACTGAGTTTAATCTTGCATATATAGTGCTGCACTGAGTTTAATCTTGCATATATAGTGCTACACTGAGTTTAAGCTTGCACATATAATGCTGCACTGAGCTTACAACTATAATGGGGATACCGCAAGTAAATAAATCTGATTGGATGCCTGCCGAACATTTGACAAAATTAAAGAATTTGAAAACGGTAAATGGCAAAGATGCTAATGGACCATTCACCAATTGCCCGTGCATTGAAGTGCCTCTTGACTCCATTACCAATTCCACACATATTCACAAACAAAGAAAACCCATAATTAAATTCAAAATAATATATCTGATACAGCCGATAAGCATTCGCTGGAATCTCTTGGGAGGTGGGGTAAATATGATGACTACTTATCCCCAATTATCCTCGGTAAATGACAGAGATATCTATGGAGAGCATGCACTTGCATATTAGCCTACATCAATATGTGTGAAATGGTCGTATCTGTGTCCAGTTAATGGTTCTATATTGCCAGTCATTATATGCCATACCACACTAGTCTAGCATCATACTGATGAAGTAGGATTGTTTTGTGACGTGATACGGTCGTGTTACACAATGACACTGTATGTCTTGTATGGTTGATGTGTTCTCATCTGGATGTTTTCATACATGTCTTTATTTCACAGACTGCGCGGTGCTGGAAACGATTATATTCATGTTTGCAAACAGATGGCTATATGCTGTTTACTATTCAAATAGTGGAGCCAAAGCACACTTTTGATACGCTACACAATTTTATATATCAATTTTGAAATGTTACACACTTTTATATATCAATTTTAAAATGCTACACACTTTTTTATATATCAATTTTGAAATGTTACACACTTTTATATATCATAAAATGCCACACTTTTTTATATATCAATTTTGAAATGTTACACACTTTTTTATATCAATTTTGAAATGTTACACCCTTTTATATATCAATTTTAAAATGCTACACACTTTTTTATATATCAATTTTGAAATGTTAACACACTTTTTATATCAATTTTGAAATGTTACACACTTTTATATATCAATTTTAAAATGCTACACACTTTTTTATATATCAATTTTGATATGCTACACATTTTTATATATCAATCAAGATATGCACATATTCATACTTTAAACACATTTATTTTTGCATGAAAACGGACCAAATCAACCACAACCTTTTGGAAACATTAGTTTGATACGGCGTTTTATGTAAGCATATGCAACTCATTGGAAACGTGTATTGATACAGTATTTTATGTAAAGGTGTGCAACCAAGCACATTTATGTGATAAATAAAGGATGTTGACCTCATTTTTCGATGTTTCTGAAAAAGAAAGACCTATGCACGTGCTACACGTAACACCGAGAGAGAAGCTCGAGATATACAACAATTTACAAAATCGATGATAGATAGATGTGACAACAAACGTTTACTATGCCTACGAAGATGCTCAAGTATTCAAAAACGAAACTTGTTTAAATTTGCATTTGTCTTCCAGAATAAATCTTTTGACATTCTCAATTTCAGTAAAAACAATAATTTGAATATCGTCACGACAAAATGGACCTTATAGTGTATGATGTCACTTTCGAGAAACTTTGAGGACATTTATCTGTTATCACCATAAATAACTATATGTGACTGTGGTGTTTATTATTGTTCCCAGCTAGAATGCATTGAGTGTTAGCTTTGTTTATACACATTTATTTGAGCTCGATTGCGCAACAATCTTTTATAACGTTAGATTAATCGCTCTCGACGCATCGTTCCTCAAGGAATCCATCGCCATGAGGGCGAGAGACGAGGTAATGTGGAAAGCTTCGTTCCTCAAGGAATCCATCGCCATGAGGGCGAGAGACGAGGTAATGTGGAAAGCTTCATTCCTCAAGGAATCCATCGCCATGAGGGAGAGAGACGAGGTAATGTGGAAAGCTTCATTCCTCAAGGAATCCATCGCCATGAGGGAGAGAGACGAGGTAATGTGGAAAGCTTCGTTCCTCAAGGAATCCATCGCCATGAGGGAGAGAGACGAGGTAATGTGGAAAGCTTCATTCCTCAAGGAATCCATCGCCATGAGGGAGAGAGACGAGGTAATGTGGAAAGCTTCGTTCCTCAAGGAATCCATCGCCATGAGGGCGAGAGACGAGGTAATGTGGAAAGCTTCGTTCCTCAAGGAATCCATCGCCATGAGGGCGAGAGACGAGGTAATGTGGAAAGCTTCGTTCCTCAAGGAATCCATCGCCATGAGGGCGAGAGACGAGGTAATGTGGAAAGCTTCGTTCCTCAAGGAATCCATCGCCATGAGGGCGAGAGACGAGGTAATGTGGAAAGCTTCGTTCCTCAAGGAATCCATCGCCATGAGGGCGAGAGACGAGGTAATGTGGAAAGCTTCGTTCCTCAAGGAATCCATCGCCATGAGGGCGAGAGACGAGGTAATGTGGAAAGCTTCGTTCCTCAAGGAATCCATCGCCATGAGGGCGAGAGACGAGGTAATGTGGAAAGCTTCGTTCCTCAAGGAATCCATCGCCATGAGGGCGAGAGACGAGGTAATGTGGAAAGCTTCGTTCCTCAAGGAATCCATCGCCATGAGGGCGAGAGACGAGGTAATGTGGAAAGCTTCGTTCCTCAAGGAATCCATCGCCATGAGGGCGAGAGACGAGGTAATGTGGAAAGCTTCGTTCCTCAAAGAATCCATCGCCACGAGGGAGAGAGACGAGGTAATGTGGAAAGCTTCGTTCCTCAAGGAATCCATCGCCACGAGGGAGAGAGACGAGGTAATGTGGAAAGCTTCGTTCCTAAAGGAATCCATCGCCATGAGGGAGAGAGACGAGGTAATGTGGAAAGCTTCGTTCCTCAAGGAATCCATCGCCATGAGGGAGAGAGACGAGGTAATGTGGAAAGCTTCGTTCCTCAAGGAATCCATCGCCATGAGGGAGAGAGACGAGGTAATGTGGAAAGCTTCGTTCCTCAAGGAATCCATCGCCATGAGGGAGAGAGACGAGGTAATGTGGAAAGCTTCGTTCCTCAAGGAATCCATCGCCATGAGGGAGAGAGACGAGGTAATGTGGAAAGCTTCGTTCCTCAAGGAATCCATCGCCATGAGGGAGAGAGACGAGGTAATGTGGAAAGCTTCGTTCCTCAAGGAATCCATCGCCATGAGGGAGAGAGACGAGGTAATGTGGAAAGCTTCGTTCCTCAAGGAATCCATCGCCATGAGGGAGAGAGACGAGGTAATGTGGAAAGCTTCGTTCCTCAAGGAATCCATCGCCATGAGGGAGAGAGACGAGGTAATGTGAACTCTAAGTGCATTGCCAAACTCCATACTCGTAATGGCTACAGCTGGGCGAGAACTTTGCCTTTCACACCTAAAGCGAACACGCTATCACAGCCTCTACTGCCTTGCGTGTTGCCCAATAAGGAACAAGAACAGCAGAAACAATTTATTACCTCCTTTCACTGTTGGTTTTTGTTCAAAACTTCCTATTTAATAAAATAAAAACAACAGGTTAACATTTCATGCTTTTTGAGTGTAAAATGTCGCTCTTTCTTTAATGTAATCCATCTATACAGTACAGATGAACTGTTCACGTTATGCAAAACATCACACAATATATGCACCGAATTTCCCTTTATCATCCATGTCATGCTTGGTATACAATTTCCTACATCATTGTCTTGGGAGTAGTTTTGATGTCTCGTGAGACATGTATATAATAACCCTACATCACACGCTTGTGACGAGGAACATGTATTTAGTACATGCTTATATAATTTTATTCTACCTCTCGATGCAATGCACTGACACCAAATATGTGAATTTTTAAACATAATTCCCATGAAATGTTACCCGTCAGAGTGAGTGCAGCTGACCCATTTATAATATAGCTATGCACCGACCGATGAATGATAGACGTACTGCCTTGCAACGAAAATGATACAACGCACTGCCTTACAGCAAAATGATACAACGCACTGCCTTACAGCAAAATGATACAACGCACTGCCTTACAGCAAAATGATACAACGCACTGCCTTACAGCAAAATGATACAACGCACTGCCTTGCAACAAAAATGATACAACGCACTGCCTTACAGCAAAATGATACAACGCACTGCCTTGCAACGAAAATGATACAACGCACTGCCTTACAGCAAAATGATACAACGCACTGCCTTGCAACGAAAATGATACAACGCACTGCCTTACAGCAACATGATACAACGCACTGCCTTACAGCAAAATGATACAACATAATGACACACGACAGTGTATTATTTTACTAAAACAGCAACAAAACAACATGATATTCGTATAGACTGAAGGTATAACATATCCAGTATGATGCTTGCATAGACTGAAGGTATAACATATCCAGTATGATGCTTGTATAGACTGAAGGTATAACATATCCAGTATGATGCTTGTATAGACTGAATGTATAACATATCCAGTATGATGCTTGTATAGACTGAAGGTATAACATATCCAGTATGATGCTTGTATAGACTGAAGGTATAGCATATCCAGTATGATGCTTGTATAGATTGAAGGTATAACATATCCAGTATGATGCTTGTATAGACTGAAGGTATAACATATCCAGTATGATGCTTGTATAGATTGAAGGTTATAACATATCCAGTATGATGCTTGTATAGACTGAAGGTATAACATATCCAGTATGATGCTTGTATAGGCTGAAGGTATAACATATCCAGTATGATGCTTGTATAGGCTGAAGGTATAACATATCCAGTATGATGCTTGTATAGACTGAAGGTTATAACATATCCAGTATGATGCTTGCATAGACTGAATGTATAACATATCCAGTATGATGCTTGTATAGACTGAAGGTATAACATATCCAGTATGATGCTTGCATAGACTGAATGTATAACATATCCAGTATGATGCTTGTATAGACTAAATGTATAAAATATAAATACATAGCCATCATGTTTGGCTTAATCAAGGGTATAAAATGAAATATAATTTACTGCATTATTGAAACAAAGACTTAATGATACATATATACAGTACTGGAACACCCCAATTAATGAATCATCCAGAGAAACAACATATAAACATTCCTCCGAGTTTGGATTCAAGGACTACTTAGAATAAATTTAAAAAAAAGAACATTCAGATTGCATTAACCAGATTAAGACTGTCAGCACATAGATTATCAATTGAAACAGGAAGATGGCATACACCAAATAAGATACCTAGAAATGAAAGAAAGTGCCTAATATGTAATTCAATCGAAG
>CM026390.1:98609362-98627808 GCA_014843695.1 Archivesica marissinica | reverse complement strand
TATAGTTGTGTCTATTGTTGTGTCAATAGTTGTTTCTAGAGTTGTGTTTATAGTTTTGTTTATAGTTGTGTCTATAGTTGTGTTTATAGTTGTGTTTATAGTTGTGTTTATAGTTGTGTCTATAGCTGTCTCTATAGTTGTGTTTATAGTTGTGTCTATAGCTGTCTCTATAGTTGTGGTTATAGTTGTCTCTATAGTTGTCTCTATAGTTGTCTCTATAGTTGTGTTTATAGTTGTCTCTATAGTTGTCTCTATAGTTGTGTTTATAATTGTGTTAATATTTGTCTCTATAGTTGTGTCTATATTTGTGTTTATAGTTGTGTCTATAGTTGTGTCAATTGTTGTCTCTATAGCTGTCTCTATAGTTGTGGTTATAGTTGTCTCTATAGTTGTCTCTATAGTTGTCTCTATAGGTGTCTCTATATGTGTGTTTATTGTTGTGTCTATAGTTGTGTCTATAGTTGTCTCTATAGTTGTCTCTATAGTTGTGTTTATAGATGTGTTCATAGTTGTCTCCATAGTTGTGTTTATAGTTGTCTCTATAGTTGTCTCTATAGTTGTTTTTATAGTTGTGTTTATAGTTGTCTCTATAGTTGTGTCTATAGTTGTGTCTATATATGTGTCTATAGTTGTGTCTATAGTTGTGTCTACAGCTGTGTCTATGGTTGTGCAAATAGTTGTGTCCATAGTTGTGTCTATAGTTGTATCTATAGTTGTGTCTATAGT
Organism: Archivesica marissinica; assembly: GCA_014843695.1. Lineage (NCBI taxonomy): Eukaryota > Metazoa > Mollusca > Bivalvia > Venerida > Vesicomyidae > Archivesica > Archivesica marissinica. The sequence continues at coordinate 98,627,082 of CM026390.1, read as the reverse complement.
TGTGTCTATAGTTGTGTCTATAGTTTTGTCTATAGTTGTGTCTATAGTTGTGTCTATAGTTGTGTCTATAGTTGTGTCCATAGTAGTGTCTATTGATTTGTTTATAGTTGTGTTTATAGTTGTGTCTATAGTTGTGTTTATAGTTATGTCAATAGTAGTGTCTATAGTCGTGTCTATAGTTGGGTATATAGTTGTGTCTATAGCTGTGTCTATGTTTGTTTCTATAGTTGTATCTATAGTTATGTCTATGGCTGTGTCTATAGTTGTGTCTATAGTTGTGTCTATAGTTGTGACAATAGTTGTGTCTATAGTTGTGTCTATTGTTGTGTCAATAGTTGTTTCTAGAGTTGTGTTTATAGTTTTGTTTATAGTTGTGTTTATAGTTGTGTCTATAGTTGTGTTTATAGTTGTGTCTATAGTTTTGTTTATAGTTGTGTTTATAGTTGTGTTTATAGTTGTGTTTATAGTTGTGTTTATAGTTGTGTTTATAGTTGTGTTTATAGTTTTGTTTATATTTGTGTTTATAGTTGTCTCTATAGTTGTGTCTATAGTTGTGTCTATAGTTGTCTCTATAGTTGTGTTTATAGTTGTCTCTATAGTTTTGTTTATAGTTGTGTTTATAGTTGTCTCTATAGTTGTCTCTATAGTTGTGTTTATAGTTGTGTCTATAGTTGTGTTTATAGTTGTGTTTATAGTTGTCTCTATAGTTGTGTTTATAGTTGTGTTTATAGTTGTCTCTATAGTTGTGTTTATAGTTGTGTTTATAGTTGTCTCTATAGTTGTCTCTATAGTTGTGTTTATAGTTGTGTTTATAGTTGTGTTTATAGTTGTCTCTATAGTTGTGTTTATAGTTGTCTATATAGTTGTGTCTATAGTTGTGTCTATATTTGTGTTTATACCTGTCTCTATAGTTGTGGTTATAGTTGTGTTTATAGTTGTCTCTATAGTTGTGTCTATAGTTGTGTCTATAGTTGTCTCTATAGTTGTGTTTATAGTTGTGTTTATAGTTGTCTCTATAGTTGTCTCTATAGTTGTCTCTATAGTTGTGTTTAAAGTTGTATTTATAGTTGTCTCTATAGTTGTGTTTATAGTTGTCTCTATAGTTGTGTTTATAGTTGTGTTTATAGTTGTCTCAATAGTTGTGTCTATAGTTGTCTCTATAGTTGTGTTTATAGTTGTCTCTATAGTTGTGTTTATAGTTGTGTTTATTGTTGTCTCTATAGTTGTGTCTATAATTGTGTCTATAGTTGTCTCTATTGTTGTGTTTATAGTTGTCTCTATAGTTTTGTTTATAGTTGTGTTTATAGTTGTCTGTATTGTTGTCTCTATAGTTGTGTTTATAGTTGTGTTTATAGTTGTCTCTATAGTTGTGTTTATAGTTGTCTCTATTGTTGTTTCTATAGTTGTCGCTATAGTTGTCTCTATAGTTGTGTTTATAGTTGTGTTTATAGTTGTGTCTATAGTTGTCTCTATAGTTGTGTTTATAGTTGTGTTTATAATTGTCTCTATAGTTGTGTCTATAGTTGTGTCTATTGTTGTGTTTATAGTTGTGTCTATAGTTGTGTCTATAGTTGTGTTTATAGTTGTCTCTTTAGTTGTGTTTATAGTTGTCTCTATATTTGTGTCTATAGTTGTGTTTATGGTTGTGTTTATAGTTGTCTCTATAGTTGTGTCTATAATTGTGTCTATAGTTGTGTTTATAGTTGTCTCTATAGTTGTGTTTATAGTTGTGTCTATAGTTGTGTTTATAGTTGTCTCTATAGTTGTGTTTATAGTTGTGTCTATAATTGTGTCTATAGTTGTGTCTATAGTTGTGTTTATAGTTGTGTCTATAGTTATGTCTATAGTTGTGTTTATAGTTATGTCTATAGTTGTGTTTATAGTTGTCTCTATAGTTGTGTTTATAGTTGTGTCTATAGTTGTGTTTATAGTTGTCTCTATATTTGTCTCTATAGTTGTGTCTATAGTTGTGTTTATAGTTGTCTCTATATTTGTCTCTATAGTTGTCTCTATAGTTGTGTCTATAGTTGTGTCTATAGTTGTGTTTATAGTTATGTCTATAGTTGTGTTTATAGTTGTCTCTATAGTTGTGTCTATAGTTGTGTCTATAGTTGTTTCTATAGTTGTGTTTATAGTTGTGTCTATAATTGTGTCTATAGTTGTGTTTATAGTTGTGTTTATAGTTGTGTCTATAGTTGTGTTTATAGTTGTGTTCATAGTTGTCTCTATAGTTGTGTTTATTGTTGTGTTTATAGTTGTCTACATAGTTGTGTCTATAGTTGTGTTTAAAGTTGTGCTTATAGTTGTGTCTATAGTTGTGTTTATAGTTGTGTTTATAATTGTCTCTATAGTTGTGTCTATAGTTGTGTCTATAGTTGTGTTTATAGATGTCTCTATAGTTGTGTCTATAGTTGTGTCTATAGTTGTGTTTATAGTTGTGTCTATAGTTGTCTCTATAGTTTTGTTTATAGTTGTGTATATCGTTGTGTCTATAGTTGTGTTTATAGTTGTGTCTATAGTTGTCTCTATAGCTGTGTCTATAGTTGTGTCTATAGTTGTGTTTATAGTTGTCTCTATAGTTGTCTCTATAGTTGTGTGTATAGTTGTCTATATAGTTGTGTCCATAGTTGTGTCTATAGTTGTGTTTATAGTTGTGTTTATAGTTGTCTCTATAGTTGTGTCTATAGTTGTGTCTATAGTTGTGTCTATAGCTGTGTATATAGCTGTGTATATAGTTGTGTTTATAGTTGTGTCTATAGTTGTGTCTATAGTTGTGTTTATAGTTGTCTCTATAGTTGTGTTTATAGTTGTGTCTATAGCTGTGTTTATAGTTGTCTCTATAGTTGTGTTTATAGTTGTCTCTATAGTTGTGTTTATAGTTGTGTTTATAGTTGTCTCTATAGTTGTGTCTATAGTTTTGTTTATAGTTGTCTCTATAGTTGTGTCTATAGCTGTGTCTATAGTTGTGTATATAGTTGTGTCTATAGTTGTGTCTATAGTTGTGTCTATTGTTGTGTTTATAGTTGTGTCTATAGTTGTGTCTATAGTTGTGTCTATAGTTGTGTCTATAGTTGTGTTTATAGTTGTGTTTATAGTTGTGTCTATAGTTGTGTTTATAGTTGTGTTTATAGTTGTCTCTATAGTTGTGTCTATAGTTGTGTCTATAGTTGTGTTTATAGTTGTCTCTATATTTGTGTTTATAGTTGTGTCTATAGCTGTGTTTATAGTTGTCTCTATAGTTGTGTTTATAGTTGTCTCTATATTTGTGTTTATAGTTGTCTCTATATTTGTGTTTATAGTTGTGTCTATAGCTGTGTTTATAGTTGTCTCTATAGTTGTGTTTATAGTTGTCTCTATATTTGTGTTTATAGTTGTGTTTATAGTTGTCCCTATAGTTGTGTTTATAGTTGTGTTTATAGTTATGTCAATAGTAGTGTAAATAGTTGTGCCTAAAGTTGTGTCTATAGTTGTGTCAATAGTTGTGTTTATAGTTGTGTCTATATTTGTGTTTATAGTTGTGTCTATAGATTTGTTTATATATGTGACTATATCTGTTGTCTTTGTGTTTGTAGTTTGGTTTATAGTTGTGTGTATTGTTGTGTCAATAGTTGTGTTTATAGTTTATTGTTGTGTCTATAGCTGTGTCTATTGTTGTGCCTATGGTATAGTTTATATTTGTGTAATCCCAAATAAGTGCCACAACATACACAATGGTGGATTTTTGTAAAACAAAATGGCCGCTGTGAAGCAAGATTGTCCTTAACACAACATGATTTTACGTGAGATTATGCTTTTTATTCATTTGTTTCCAAAGTGATATAGAAGATATGATACACTTATTAACATATATCTTATTACAAATACAAAATATTTCTGAAACTAATTATAAATAAGTGAACATGTCTGTGAAACATACTCAGATCTTGTATTTGAAATGTTATACCTGGATCCTGATCCAAATATATGCTGAGTTATTTCGAACTTAAGATCAAACCTGTACAAAATCACACAAAATAGTCAACCCGGGGCACCACAGCCAGAGCTATGCATTTTACTCATAAGAGTTTCTTATTTTGACGATTGTACTAACACACTGAACATTGAAATGATAGTCTGGGTATAATGTCTGAGCCAGTGCAGAGTAAGATTGATTAGTATTTATGTGTGATATGTTAAGAACAAACTAAATATGTATTACAAAACCCCAGATCACGGACGACTTATGAAAGTAGTTATAAACAGTTTGAATCAGATAACAGAAGCTATTATGAACTCCATGATATTTCTTTGCCTAAGCATATTGAGACTTTAGAACATGAACAAGAATCTATAGCAAGATTGTGTGCAATTAATGGTGCAAAATGGCATAAGGTGTGTAGAACCAAATACGATAAATACCACAGATCACCTATGTTATGGAAAAGATCTTCAGAATCAGCTAATTTGGATGAACCATCAACATCTACTCATAAAGTAACAAGATATAGTTCACAGCATGTAGCCAGGTCTGAGTTTGGAATGTGCTTCTTCTGTGGGGAAGGCGAACATGATGAAAAGGGTAAGCTTCAAGAATGCGGCACGTTTGACATGGAAAGTACAGAGAAAGGATATGCTGCTGAAGTTCAGGACCCTGTATTAGAAGCTACAAGTGACACTGACCAGAGCTTTGAAGAATGGAGAAATCGGAGGGAATCAGATTCTCCTCAATCTCAGTACTGGTCGATTACGCTGACATTTGAACTATGCTGACATATATAAGGACTTTGAGGGAGGGAGACTTTAAGGGTTACCAAGAGTCCCTTGTGTGCCTCATGGGGTGGTTATTCACAGTGGACCTCCCAGACTATGCCGGATGGGCATCTGTCCACACAAGGGACATGAAATTGATAGAAAGTAGGAATACAGATGTCGCAAAAGAGTTTGCCAATGGAAAGTTTGTTGTAAATAAGTCATTACACGCAGTTTCTTCAATCCCTATTGATCAAGCACACGAGCAGAACAACAAGTTTGTTAAAGGTGATCGTGGAACTGTTGGTCTGCTAGAAAACCCATCACAACTGTTACGATGGATGGTAAGCGGTCCAGAAATAGCACGAGTGGTCCAGGCGGTCGAGGCTGAGGTTGATAACATCACGACTAAGCAGAGAAAGGGTCCATATCGTAAGCACAATGAGCAAAGTGAAAGTATCCAGAAGCAATTCAAATAGCAAGTAACTGACTTACAGGACACAATTTAAAAGTTAGGTAATCCATTTCTTGAAACATCTGAAGATTTTATCAGGTTTGGTTCGCGAGATATATCTGATGAAAACGTTATTGAAACTGTCCGTAATATAGAGCGAGTAGGTCAAGAGCAGCATATGACATTTGTCCAACAGAGGATGGGAGCAAACATATTGTCATTGAGTGACCCAATCAAATGAAACAAATTCCCATTATTTAGTAGACAATTTCCAAAGACAAATTTCAAAAGAAAAGAAGGAGTTGCCATCAATGAAACAGAATGTATCACTGTTTGGGCAGCTATATATTTCATGCCAGGTCAGAGATGGCAATTTGGAGATGGAGATTTTCGCCCATGATATTCCACCATCACTATCACTGTTTGGAAAAATGAAGGGTGGTTCAAGTAAATCCAAGTTGCTGAGTTGTTTACCAGACGTGACGAAAACAGAGAAACCTGAGGTAGATGCACTGGTTCTGGATGGAGCAGTGACAGTTAATATGTTAAAGACAACAGGGTGTGTGACGTTTAAAGACTACGCTGAAAGTATCTATAAACCGTACATTGAATATCAGCTTGAACATGTGGAAAGGATAGATATCAATCAATAGTTTGGGACGAATACATTAAGGAAAGTTTGAAGCAAGCAGTAAGAGAAGATCGAGATACAGGAATAAGAAGAAAGGTGCTTCTAGATACAAGAATACTTGGACAATGGCAATAGTTCTTGAAATATGTTCAAAATAAGGAAGACCTCTTCAGTTATCTTGCAGAAAAGGTTCAGAAATTGAACATAAGCAGATAGTGTCTACAAAAAGACGCAAAGTGATTTCGAATAAGATTTGCCTGAAATTGATTTCATGAACTATGAAGAGGCCGACACCCGTATGATGTTGCATGTTGACAATGTAGCAAAGCAGGGACATAAACGTGTACTGATAAGATCTGTCGACTCCGATGTTTTAGTAATTGCTGTCGGCATGTATAACAAATTCCCAAATACCTTAGATCAAGTATGGGTTTGGTTGGTACTGGGAAGGATACACGGTTTTATCTGCTACACGCAATTGTGCAACACCCGGGTAATAGAAAATCGAGGGCATTGCCCTTTGTTTCATGCCATGACAGGATGTGACCAAACCTCCAAATTTATTATTAAAGGCAAGAAACTGCATTTGATACTTGGATGGTTTATGATGATGTGACTCACTCATTTATTGCGATGATTGAAAATCCTAATGTCGATACATTGAATGAAGTTATGCCTGTGATTGAAAGGTTTGTATGTCTCTTGTATGACAGGACAACTTCATCAAAGAGTGTAAACAACACAAGGAAGGAACTGTTTACGAGATAAGGAAGATCAATAGACTTCATTCCCCCAATATCTGCAGCACTGAGAGAACATGTTAATCATGTGATGTATCAGGCCGGGTTCTGTTGGGGGACAGTCACTTGAGGAAATGCAAGAACTACCGTCACCAGCAAACTGGAGATGGAGAAAAAAGTTGGAAATAAGTGGCAGCCCTTCTGGACAAGTTTGCAAAGAGCCGTAGCTATATGCAAGGAGCTCATAAAATGTTCCTGCAAACTAGATTTAGGCTACCGGGGTAGATGCAAATGAAGAAAGGCAGACCTCACATGCACTGACTTATATCAATGTGGTGGCGATTGTGATCGTGGATGAATTCTGAGTGTGGACTTTGCAATGGAAGAAGATAATTAGCGATTGAAGGTGTTCTCTGATTTTCAATTCTATAATAACAGTCACTAGAAGTAGACCATAACAGATTTCTATGTAGAAAGAAGGAACAGTACAGTTTTATCAATTAATTGGTGTACATTTAACCAGATGACTTGTAATCCATATACAGTTAGAAAGTTATATCATTACATAATTTGATAACATATATCTGGATAATATATACAATAACATGGTTAAATTATACATTCATGTACAAATAAGTTTTTCATTACTGTAAGCAAATACTCATTTGTGTGTTATAGAAAATGTTCATGAAGCAATAACCATCGTGAGTTTCAATGTGCATAATTTTTATTCATGAATAACCATACAGTGTATAATATTGTTCTTTGTCACGTAAATTACATTTGTTGTTGAAGTTACTTATATGTGTGGCGGTCCTGTCATGTAAATTAGATAAATACATTAGTATAACATGGTTTTAATTGTTATCATTAAACAATGTTGGTCGCTAAGATCAGAATTTATGCTGATTAGGATATTTACTACTTTTGTATGCTACCTCAGAGCTATAGTAACGTAAATTACACATTTTTGGCAAATAAAGCTGCTTTATTCACTAGATATGTCCATCCTGACTTTGCTATGACACATTAAGACTATAAGAAGCAGAATGAAATCAACAAATTCTCATAAAAGAAAATATAATGTAACAAATATGATATAAAATATTAATATGGTGGCCATTTTTAAAATGGCCGACACTGCGGCCATATTGTAAGATATTGAGTAGTGCTACTGGAATCGATAATATTGGACCAAAGCTGTTAAAACTTTCAGCTGATATCATTGTACAACATTTAGCTGTTATAATAAATAAGAGTCTGCAAACATCAACTCTCCCTGAAGCTTGGAAATTTGCAAAAGTCAAACCATTATTCAAAAGTGGAAAAACTAATGACGTCAATAACTATAGACCTATTTCAATTTTACCATCTTTGTCGAAACTTTTTGAAAGACACGTGCATAAATCGCTGCAGACTTTTTTGGATCACTTCAATTTACTTCACAAAACACAAAGTGGTTTCAGAACTGGCCACTCAACTGAATCAGCTTTACTTTATATGATAGATAAATGGATTCGAGCACTGAATGAGGGAAAGTTGATTGGAATTGTAATGGTAGATTTTCGAAAAGCTTTTGATCTTGTCGATCATACTGTTTTGTTAAAGAAATTATCATTATACACATGTAGCAACAATACTTTGAAGCTTTTTCAATCATATCTTTGTGATAGAAAGCCAACTGTTTCTATAAATGACGTTTTATCTGAAAATAGAACTGTTCATTGTGGAGTCCCGCAGGGCTCAATATTAGGACCTCTTTTATTCTTACTTTTTATCAATGACTTACCACTAATGTTTTCAAATAAAATCACCGGTAGCGATTTATATGCAGATGATACTACATTATATGATATCCATAATAAGAAAGAAGTGTTAGAAACAAGATTACAACAAGCTTTGGAAGACTTGAAATACTGGTGTTTCCAAAATGGAATGAAGATTAATACAGACAAAACGAAAGTTCTATTTATGATGACAGCCCAGCGAAAATGTGCTTTCCCTAATCCTACACTCTCTCTTAAATATGAAAATATATTATTGAAAACCAGCAAATCAGAGAAGTTGCTTGGAGTACACATTCAGGATTCATTAAAATGGGACTCACATATCAAATATATTGTGAAAAAGATTTCAACTAACATTTGGCTATTAGGTAAAATACGGTATATTGTGAATCTGAACTACAGAATACTTTATTACAAGGCATATATCCAACCACATTTTGATTATTGTTGTATCATATGGGGAACACCACCCAACAAAATATTAACACACTATTAAGATTGCAGAGACGAGCTTGTAAATTCATTCTGGGCCAAGATTATATTTCGTTGCGTGAATCAATTTCTGAAATTAATGTAATGACTTTTGACCAACGGATTATTTTTCAAAAAGCAGTAACAATGTACAAAATTATGAACAATCTTGTACCGAATTATTTGAATGAACATTTTCAATTAAGACATTGCAATTCAGTTACTTCAGATATGACATTGAGAAATATTTCAAATATGGATCTCTATATTCCAAGACTACCATTTGAAATTAAGACGTCCAGATCTTTAAATATATTCAAGACAAAATGTAAAGTATGGATACAACGTTTTAATCGGTAGACACTAGACAGTTATATATATATAATGATTGTAAATCAATATGCTTATGTCGTTTTGTATTTCTATCAAAGTACCTGATTTATTTAGGCTGTTGTTTAAAGGCCTGCAGGTTGACCAATATTTGACCTTAAACACACGAGGAATAGCGGTACAAATTTGACGGTCGACGCACTAAACACACGAGGAATAGCGGTACAAATCTGACGGTCGACGCACATCGTATTTGCCACATGCGAGGCCCTGCATGGTATACATCTAATACATGAGCACCACTTATATCTATTATGACCCACGTACATATCAGAGGTTATAAATTACTGAAATTGAAGTTCTGTATTTTTATAGTACTTACAACTGGTATAAACAATTCAACTCCACCTATGGCCCATCTAAGGCTGGTTGCGCGGGTTAGGCAGCCAGTTCCTGCATTGCTGTACCACACATGCAGGCATCAGTTCCCTCTTATGCCAAGTACAGTCTCCTCTTCTAGCCGCTACTTTTCTCTCTATATATCTGACATCTTTCCATGCGCCACAATTATATAGCATTGCCCAAAACCTCCTGTATAGAAGCTTTCTCTCATGTGAATTTAGATTATGCGGTGGACGATTATTAGCAAGCCACCAAAGTTGTTTGTTCTGTTCATTTATTATGCAAGGGGAACACAAGCACAGTGGACACTCAGCAACACCTTCAGCATGCTGTGGCATAGGGGGAGGTACGTAAGCAGCCTCTGCAACGGGCATGGCGGTGGCTGTTTCTTCTATTTCCATCTCTACGTCCCAGTTCTTATTTTGCAAGAAAGTCAGCAATTCTTTTCTCTGCTCATCAGTTACATACATTGTTATTTTACTCAATGGCATCTTGTAGAAATCGGCAGAATATGTGTAATACTCGTATGTTCCAGAGATTATAATTATAATATTATACATGTACTCATAGCATTCACTGTGATTATTATGTAGCATCAATATCGGTAAACACACACTGACACAGAGAAATATTTAAAATATAACAGAAAACTTGCGAATAATACTGTAGATATATAATTAAATGAAGTATGAAGGTTACCATATAACGAACACATATAGTTTATTCATATAAATACATACATATTATATACATGCATACAAATTATCAGTCTCAGTGATTACGCTACGGCTGATGAGGCACCTACATAACATGTAATCTATGTCCCTGGGCTGATCTGGATTATGTAGTTTGAATACTCATAACTATCAATTTTCTTTACAATCAATAATATACGTTTACTTAAATTGTCAGGGCCTCATTTTGACTAATTCTCAGCTCACAGAGTGATCGTGCATATTAACCGTTAGAAAATGCCTACATACGCCAAATTATACTGAATGTACTGCTACATTGTTGATACAAGCCACTAATCACATGGAACAGGTAGTAAAGTATAAATCTTTACAATTGGACGGAGTCAAACTGCAGGCCTTTAAGTTACATTGTACAACATTATGCATGTATATTGTACGATACATAAACGTAATACACACAACACACACGCATATATGCATATCCATTGTATTATACATGCCATTCTTGCAAGACAAAATTATTAAAGTAAAACGAAAAGTAATATTTCCGGTGTCTTAACAGAATTGACATCCCCGTAAGAACTGAAAGTTGCGCATGCGCATAATGGTCTATAATACACTTACAGCCACTTGTAACCCGACACTTATATAATTCGGTATATTTGGATTATTTGTAAACGGATTTCATTAAAATTTGGACTAGGATTAATTCAACACGGTATACGTTCTTCCTAGAAATTTCTTTTCAATTGATCAACAAAAAGATATAAAACGTAACAAATAAAACACATCACTGTAAAATCCGAATTCACAAAATGACACAACTCAACACCCGACGGTCACGTTTGCACGTGGTACAGGCACGATTTTACAATTTTGCACGAGGAAATTTAGCTGAGAGAAAATATCGATTTTTACATTTTATTATTCTAGAAGGGAATTCACACGGAAAAACAAAACTTTGAGTTTAAAATTGTTATGGTTCGAATGAATAACCAAGAGCGCGGTCGCACTATTGGCATGTTGCACGAAGGCCTTTCACTCAGACACGTATGTAAATGTATTTTATTTATATAACAATAATTTTAATTGCAAAAATATGCAATATGAACTTATTCAGTATAAATAATAACAAAAAGTGAATTTCACCGGATCTTAATGTTATCGAGCATCTGTGGGACGAGCTGAAAAGGCGAATACGGATGCGACCAGCAGCCGCTCGCAACCTACGTGAACTGGAACAGGCCCTTGTGCAGGAATGGAGGAATATTCCCCAAGGTTTCATCCGAAACTACGTGATGTCGATGAGACAAAGGTATGTGCACGTCGTAAGAGCCATGGGAGGACACACGCGGTATTAGTTACTTGGACGTACGGATTTTATTGTGATTCAGTGACATTGTTCGGATTTTGCGTTGTATCATTTTGTGAAATCGGATTTTACAGTGATGTTTTTTATTTGTTAAGTTTTACATCTTTCTGTTGATCAATTGAAAAGAAATTTCTAGGAAGAACGTATACTGTGTTGAATTATTCCTAGTCCAAATTTTAATGAAATCCGTTTACAAATAATCCAAATATACCGAATTATATAAGTGTCGGGTTACAAGTGGCTGTAAGTGTAGTACATCTTAGCGGCCGTGAGGAATGAGAGACATTCGCTTTCTATGGCAGCTAAATGAGGTAAATAATTATATTAGAAATCTACTGTTTGGTTTTATTATTTTTATTAATTGAAGCAGTTATCACATTCCATTATTCAGTAATGATGTTAGTGACTTGTTTGTAACGGTTGTCACTGTGTTATCAGTTGTAATTTGACTGTAAATGTTTCGAAACTCCGAAACCACACACTGGCTCATTTTTCAACCCAATTTAACCCACAGGCACCAGACACAATTTTTTTTTTGGCCTATGGTCATATAGTAAGTAATATATCAAATCAAAAACCGAACACCCAGCCAAAACGACAACTTTTCATTTCCTGCTGTTCACGATGAAACAATGTGCCATTCTGGTGTTATTTGAGCGATCTCGATGAAATAAAAAGTATTTGTTGATAGAATAAGGTCTTCCGGTCGGGACCACGAGGGCATATCAGTGATCTGGTCGTTTTTACCTAGTTTCTCGTCGATGTTTCTGCATGCATGTTTCAATTTCGTTGGTTGCCTTTATTATATATTACTTACTATATGACCATAGGCCATGTGTCTGGTGCCTGTGATTTAACCCAAATATACATGAGCTTTGTACAGGTAAAGTTTTATCCCAAATTAATGTGACAATTAACACACATTATGTCATTTTCAGTTTTGTTTTGTACAAATAACTGAATAATGCACAGTATTTTAATTTTGTTTACAAAGATGATCAAATGACACGGTCCCTAGAACAGGTTGGAGAACAGTCCAGAACAAGCTATAATAGCTCGATCAAGATATAATAGCTCGATCGAGCAATAATCTAATGAATAGAAACGTTAAAAATCATATATATTTTCACATTTATCCGAAATATCGAACGAGGACGGAAAGTATGCCACTTACATTTTTTGTAGAAATAGACTGTTCTCCAACATATAGAAATACCGGAAAAAAGTATATAACAACAATATAAGAACGAGGCAGCTTGTGTTTAACTATTTATTAAGCTAAATACACCTTATTGACTTAATATCTGCCAATAATGTCAAACCCCTTGCGAGGAACTACGCTTGTTTTCCTGGACACGCTTAGTCGACCTGACTAGGCAGGCTTAGCCGACCTGAATGGGCAGTCTTAGCCGACCTAAGCGGGTAACAGTACTAAGCAATGTGTGTGAGACGCCTACCTCGATGACACTACATATGTGGCCTGACCGAGTATTGAACCTGGTGTATAGAATATTGACCACCCTCAAAATAATGTCTAGAGCTCGGGTTATTAGTCGGTCATGGAATATTGACCCCCGTGCGGAACAATTACTCCCCTTGCGAATGGCAATATATAGTGGGAAAATATTAAATTTATTATAATTAAATGTTAATTAACACTGTTTAAGGACTACCAACATTTATTTTGAATCAATGATGTACAGAATAACATAAATATATTGAATATGAAAATATAAGTACACAGATAATTTGTCTCTATCAATTTCTAACGATGATATGGTGGGTGCTGTATAACTAGGAGGTTCACATAATGTCTATGCATAATATTTACACAGACAAGCATACAACAAATAATAACAATGACCCCCACCCCCTATGTATACACTGAACAAGTGAGGGCAGGTCACTTTTCGATGCCATAGAATAATGACCCCTCTATGTGTAGACTATACATGTATGAGAGAGAGGGTCACTTTTCGATGCCATGGATTAATGACTACCCTATGATTTAGGGTGACAGGTGGACTGTAGTCCAGCGGTTAACTATTGGACTGGTAATCCAGGGATTGCAGGTTCGATCCCCCATCTGACATAATAAAATAACAGTCTTTCATATGGGACTTTAAACCGAGGTCTCGTGTCGGTGCTTTACACCGTGCATGTAAAAGAACCAGAGGAGATTCTGGAATGGGTCTCTGTCGGTATCATTGCACTATCCAAAAATGACTAATCTCTTCAGGTGGCGTCGCTCATATGGGCAACTTGTAGCGACAATAAATAAACGTAAAACCCACACACACATCAAGTTAAAATGCTAGTTGGATGCTTATTCAGCAGAAATTGATGTATATTTCTTTAATAAATTTAATTAATATGTCTGACTAATATAAGTTTATTTAAAGTCACCACCGCATAAATGCATTTGGGCGAGTTTTCTAAGATAATTAAAATGCCCATCATCTAAGTGATGGTTTTGCCTATCGCAATTATTATAACTAGATGTTTAGTGGGCTATGAGGGCTGCTGTAATCTCAGTGTGTGTTTGGTTTTCATATCGCCAACTGTCACTCACACAGGAATTTGTGTCAGCGACAGTCAGGGGTAGACCGGGTGAATACAATACCCGGTGCACATATACTTCTAAGATGTCTAAGATTGCATATATATATATATAACAATATGTTTACCATTTCTAATACGACGAGAATACCTTGTTACATGTGCAATATCGCGTTATACTGTAATACTGTGATCTACATGTCACAAGACAATAAAGTCTTGCACCCATATCCATGGATCCAGCATCCAACATTATGCATTAAAATTACAGAGTTATGGACTAACATACTTTTAGTTAAGACTACGAAGTTTAAAATATGTGTACTAAGAAGATTAAGAGCAAGTGGACTGTCTTAATATGTATCTGTACTATGATAGTTCATAACTTATCCCCCGAGTACATATAATTATAACCAGTCATACAGATATATAGCCGGTGTCATATAGAATATTGACCCGCCAAAATAATGACCCGCGGGTCATTATTCTATAGGAAAAAGTGACCCGCGGGTCCATATTCTATTATAGAATAATGACCCCCCTTATAGAATAATGACCCCCCATCCCCAAAGCCTACAAAAACAATGTTATCAATATATTTTATTAATAATTGCATAAGCTATAAAATTAACAATTATCAATACAAATATATTGAATTTATGTATGAAAAAAGACATACACTCAACTTAATTGGTATTTGAAACCATGCAGCTCAAAATAAATACCACAAAATAGCACAGTACTAACCATTCTTATCATATTCATGCATGTTCTCTTAAACTTTCCAGAAAATATGTACAACTATATAATATGCTGTTATAAACCATTATAATTCTGACTGGTGTGGCTAACTAATTTTGCCACAGGTGTGAATATCCCCATAATAAAGCAATACAACCTTATTGTTGGAGCACTGCAATCAACTGTGACACTTCCTATGTTACATGTTTTATATCATTCATAATACATAATATTTTATTATTGTATGAGCAAGGACATATAACATTATGTTTTATAATGTGTGCCTCCCAGTGCAAGAAACTTTTCCATGCCATAGAATAATGACTCCCCAGTATATTAACTATATGAGTGAAGGGGGTCACTTTTCCATGCCATAGAATAATGATCCCCCTGTATATTAACTATATGAGTGAGGGGGGTCGCTTTTCCATGCCAAAGAATAATGACCCCCCTGTATATTAACTATATGAGTGAGGGGGGTCGCTTTTCCATGCCATAGAATAATGACCCCCCTGTATATTAACTATATGAGTGAAGAGGGTCGCTTTTCCATGCCATAGAATAATGACCCCCCTGTATATTAACTATATGAGTGAAGGGGGTCACTTTTCCATGCCATAGAATAATGACACCCCAGTATATTAACTATATGAGTGAGGGGGGTCGCTTTTCCATGCCATATAATAATGACCCCCCTGTATATTAACTATTTGAGTGAGGGGGGTCGCTTTTCCATGCCATAGAATAATGACCCCCCTGTATATTAACTATATGAGTGAAGAGGGTCACTTTTCCATGCCATAGAATAATGACCCCCCCTGTATATTAACTATATGAGTGAAGGGGGTCACTTTTCCATGCCATAGAATAATGACACCCCAGTATATTAACTATATGAGTGAGGGGGGTCGCTTTTCCATGCCATATAATAATGACACCCCAGTATATTAACTATATGAGTGAAGGGGGTCACTTTTCCATGCCATAGATTTAATGACCCCCCAGTATATTAACTATATGAGTGAAGGGGGTCGCTTTTCCATGCCATAGAATAATGACCCCCCTGTATATTAACTATATGAGTGAGGGGGGTCGCTTTTCCATGCCATAGAATAATGACCCCCCTGTATATTACCTATATGAGTGAAGGGGGTCACTTTTCCATGACATAGAATAATGACCCCCCAGTATATTAACTATGAGTGAGGGGGGGTCGCTTTTCCATGCCATAGAATAATGACCCCCCTGTATATTAACTATATGAGTGAAGGGGGTCACTTTTCCATGCCATAGAATAATGACCCCCCAGTATATTAACTATATGAGTGAGGGGGGTCGCTTTTCCATGCCATAGAATAATGACCCCCCAGTATATTAACTATATGAGTGAGGGGGGTCACTTTTCCAGTATCCTATGATATGGATAGTGACTCCCTCCAACTCATATAATATACACATATGAGGGTGATTATCCTATGATATGGATAGTGACTCCCTCCCACTCATATAATCTGCACATATGGGGGTGATTATCCTATGATATGGACAGTGACTCCCTCCCACTCATATAATCTACACATAGGGGGGCGATTATCCTATGATATGGATAGTGACTCCCTCCCACTCATATAATCTGCACATATAGGGGTGATTATTCTATGATATGGATAGTGACTCCCTCATACTCATATAATATACACATGTGAGGGTGATTATCCTATGATATGGCTAGTGACCCCCTCCCACTCATATAATATACACATATGGGGGTGATTATCCAATGATATGGATAGTGACACACTCCCACTCATATAATATACACAAATGGGGGTGATTATCCAATGATATGGATAGTGACTCCCTCCCACTCATATAATCTGCACATATGGGGGTGATTATCCTATGATATGGACAGTGATTCCCTCCCACTCATATAATCTACACATAGGGGGGCGATTATCCTATGATATGGATAGTGACTCCCTCCCACTCATATAATCTGCACATATAGGGGTGATTATTCTATGATATGGATAGTGACTCCCTCATACTCATATAATATACACATGTGAGGGTGATTATCCTATGATATGGCTAGTGACCCCCTCCCACTCATATAATATACACATATGGGGGTGATTATCCAATGATATGGCTAGTGACCCCCTCCTACTCATATAATCTACACATATGGGGGTGATTATCCTATGATATGGATAGTGACACACTCCCACTCATATAATATACACAAATGGGGGTGATTATCCTATGATATAGATAGTGACACACTCCCACTCATATAATCTACACATATGGGGGTGATTATCCTATGATATAGATAGTGACACACTCCCACTCATATAATATACACAAATGGGGGTGATTATCCAATGATATGGCTAGTGACACACTCCCACTAATATAATATACATATATGGGGTTGATTATCATATGATATGGCTAGTGACACCCTCCCACTCATATAATCTGCACATATTGGGGTGATTATCCTATATATGGATAGTGACTCCCTCCCACTCATATAATATACACATATGGGGGTGATTATTCTATGATATAGATAGTGACCCCCTCCCACTCATATAATCTGCACATATGGGGGTGATTATCCTATGATATGGATAGTGACACACTCCCACTCATATAATATACACATATGGGGGTGATTATCCTATATATGGATAGTGACACCCTCCCACTCATATAATATACACATATGGGGGTGGTTATCCTATGATATGGCTAGTGACCCCCTCTCACTCATATAATATACACATATGGGGGTGATT
>CM026390.1:98586076-98604185 GCA_014843695.1 Archivesica marissinica | reverse complement strand
TTTCTGGATATGTGGCTTCCATGTCTGCCGTCTGTCAAATGTCACCTGTCAAATGTCACCCCAAAGTATGTTGGCTCGTTGTCCGTCTTCAAGGCAGTTCCACCGACTTTGATGGTTCCAGCTTTCTGTTTGGTGGAAAGTGTGAAGAGTGTGGTTGACGACTTCTCCTTATTAATAGAGATGCACCAGTCTTCTGCCCATACTGTGAGCTTGTCTGCGGCCATCTGCATTCTGTATGTGGCAGTCGTTGCATGTTCTTCAACACACCACATGACCAAGTCGTCGGCATAGAGTGCTGCTTTGATACCTTTTGGGAGCTCTGCAAGCAAGTCATCGATGAAGATGAGGAACAGCGTAGGCGAGATCACTCCTCCTTGAGGAACACCGTGTCGGATGAGGAATTTCTTGCTCTTCTGGTTGTCAACTAGTACTCTGGTTCTGCGATTGTGTAGGAAGGATTTGGTCCATCGGAGCATCTTGTCGGCAATTCCGCATCGTTGCATCTTGACCAGCAGCCCATCAGTCCAGACTTTGTCAAAAGCCTTCTGGAGGTCTATCCAGGTTGCAAAAACTACCTTCTGGCCTTGGAATGCATCCTCAACTTCCTGAGTGAGGTATGTTGCCTGGTCCTCTGTGCATCTGAACTGTCGGAATCCTGCTTGTTCCTTGGATAGGAGGTTTTCTGTCTCAAGGTACCACATGAGTCTCTTGTTAACTATCGTCTCCATTGTCTTGACCACACAGCTAGTGAGACTAATAGGGCGATAGCTGGAAGCTTTCTTTCTATCCTTGCCGTTCTTGTAGATTGGGATAACGTTGGCTTCCTTCCAGATCTGCGGAACTATGCCTTCTTCCCAGCTAAGATTGAAGATGTCAAGAAGTTTCAGCATGGCTGAGCATCCAAGATGAGTTAGCATCTCATTGGAGATTCCATCTGGTCCAGGTGACTTCCTCTTTTTCAGTTGTCTGAGCGCTGTGTACAGTTCCTGGTATGTAAGTGGAAGTTTCATGGAGTCTTGTTCCGTATGCCTTTTACTTCTATCCTTCTGTTCTTTCCGTGCCTCTCTTTGCTGTTGGCGTGTGACTTTGATGTTGCCCTCTTTCTGGTAGGCTTTGGCGAGACAGTCTGCAGTCTCTTTGCCGGTCAACAGTTTCCCATCCTCATCCAACGTGATTTTCTGTCTGCTATTTTCTTCATCATTTAGCTGTTTCGTGAGCCTCCACAACTTCCTCCCGTCCTTCTCAAGGTTCAGGGCAGCAGTTTTCTCCCTCCAACTTCGTCGTGTAGCTTCCAGTTTAGATTTTTGAAACTGTGCCTTTGCTTTCTGAAGTTGTTCATGGTTTTCTTGTGATGGCTGTTCTTCTGCCCGTCAGCGGCTTCATTGCCAGGAATGCCTATGTGTGCAGGTACCCACTGGAGGATAGTTCTTTTAGTTACGCTGACTGTTCGAAGGGCTTCCATCAGGTGGGGTTCTTTGTTGTTAGACAGGGCATCCAGAACTGAGAGCGCATCAGTCAGGAAGACAACCTGGGCACACTCCACAGTGTTGTGTACTAGAGATGCTGCTGTTTCAAGGGCCTGTACTTCTGCCCCATAGTTGCTTCAGTGTACTCCAGTAGGTAGAGCAACTGACTGTGTGTGTCCATCTGGGTGTCGGACATACACGCCTGCTCCTCCGTTTGCTACTGCTCTTGTGGCTGAACCATCTGTGTAGACTTGTAGCCATGCTTCTCCAGGATAACTCTGGTCGATGTGTGCTAGTGTGAGGGCACGTTTGACGTCATCATGTTGTCTATCTCTGGATGTCATGTATGGGATTGTACTGCAGATGGTAACCTTGGATTCATCGCTAGTCAACCATGGCTTGGATAGAAATGGCGTTGGGGGCAATGTCTTGGCTGGGAGATGGCTGGTGTGCTTTCGAGCAAGCTTCTTGGACTGGTGGATGAAACTGCTTCGCTTTAGACGATTCTTCGTTAGTGCCTCAACTCTCTGCTTCATCGGTTGTTCTTCCTGACATCGAAACGTCTCTGTCTGTAGAAGAATTCTTGTGTTGCGACGTTCTTGCAGTGGCTGGATGGAAGTAATTTTCTCCATGGCCTTGATTGGAGTGCTCTTCATTGCACCTGTGATCAGCCTGAGAGCCTTGTTCTGAACCTTGTCGAGTGTCTGTTGGTTGGTCTTGGCTGATGAGGTCCAGGCGGTGGATCCATATTCCAGGTGAGGCCTGACCACACCTTGGTATATAGTCTTCAGGATGTGATCATTGGCACCCCATGTGGTGCCAGCAAGCTTCCGAAGGATTGCACGCTTGCGCTTGGCTTTGGCCTCTGCTTTCTGGATATGTGGCTTCCATGTCTGCCGTCTGTCAAATGTCACCCCCAAGTATGTTGGCTCGTTGTCCGTCTTCAAGGCAGTTCCACCGACGTTGATGGTTCCAGCTTTCTGTTTGGTGGAAAGTGTGAAGAGTGTGGTTGACGACATCTCCTTATTAATAGAGATGCACCAGTCTTCTGCCCATGCTGTGAGCTTGTCTGCGGCCATCTGCATTCTGTATGTGGCAGTCGTTGCATATTCTTCAACACACCACATGACCAAGTCGTCAGCATAGAGTGCTGCTTTGATACCATGTGGCAGCTCTGCAAGCAAGTCATCGATGAAGATGAGGAACAGCGTAGGCGAGATCACTCCTCCTTGAGGAACACCATGTCGGATGAGGAATTTCTTGCTCTTATGGTTGTCAACAAGTACTCTGGCTCTGCGATTGTGTAGGAAGGATTTGGTCCATCGGAGCATCTTGTCGGCAATTCCGCATCGTTGCATCTTGACCAGCAGCCCATCAGTCCAGACTTTGTCAAAAACCTTCTGGAGGTCTATCCAGGTTGCAAAAACTACCTTCTGGCCTTGGAATGCATCCTCAACTTCATGAGCGAGGTATGTTGCCTGGTCCTCTGTGCATCTGAACTGTCGGAATCCTGCTTGTTCCTTGGATAGGAGGTTTTCTGTCTCAAGGTACCACATGAGTCTCTTGTTAACTATCCTCTCCAGTGTCTTGACCACACAGCTAGTGAGACTAATAGGGCGATAGCTGGAAGCTTTCTTTCTATCCTTGCCGTTCTTGTAGATTGGGATAACATTGGCTTCCTTCCAGATCTGCGGAACTATGCCTTCTTTCCAGCTCAGATTGAAGATGTCAAGAAGTTTCAGCATGGCTGAGCATCCAAGATGAGTTAGCATCTCATTGGAGATTCCATCTGGTCCTGGTGACTTCCTCTTCTTCAGTTGTCTGAGCGCTGTGTACAGTTCCTGGTATGTAAGTGAAAGTTTCATGGAGTCTTGTTCCGTATGTCTTTTACTTCTATCCTTCTGTTCTTTCCGTGCCTCTCTTTGCTGTTGGCGTGTGACTTTGATGTTGCCCTCTTTCTGGTAGGCTTTGGCGAGACAGTCTGCAGTCTCTTTGCCGGTCAACAGTTTCCCATCCTCATCCAACGTGATTTTCTGTCTGTTATTTTCTATTATCAGTTAGCTGTTTCGTGAGCCTCCACAACTTCCTCCCGTCCTTCTCAAGGTTCAGGGCAGCAGTTTTCTCCCTCCAACTTCGTCGTGTAGCTTCCAGTTTAGATTTTTGAAACTGTGCCTTTGCTTTCTGAAGTTGTTCATGGTTTTCTTGTGATGGCTGTTCTTCTGCCCTGGTCCTTGCTTCAGTGAGTTCATCTTGGAGGGTCTGCAACTGATTGGTCCAGTAGGGCTTGTATTCTCTTCTCGCACCTCTAGGGATGGTTTCATGGGCAGCTTTGAGTATGCAGCTGTTGAACTCTTTCACCACGTTGTTAACATCTCTTCCTTGTACCTGTATGCCTCGAGTAAGAGAATTGGACCGAATAGCAAAGAGACTCCACTTGGCTTTCTTGTAGTTCCATATAGGGTAGGGATGGTCTGTCTGTATCACTTCACTGCTGATTGTGAGGAACACTGGTTTGTGGTCACTTCCACCAAGTTGATCGCCAACTTCTCTAACCGTACCTTTCTGGATGTCCTCTGTGCAGAATGCTAGATCTGGAGAGGTAGTAGTGTGCCATCGCCTAGAGAAGAAGGTTGGTACATCATAGGGCTGGTTGACGAGAATCAAGTTGTGCTCATCCTGCCAGTCCTCCACTTCATCCCCACGCCTATCAGACTGTGCATATCCCCAACTCTGGGAATGACTATTGAAGTCACCAACAACCATGCATCGACTGTTTGAAACTCCAATAGTGTCAAGGGCAAGGGCTTTGTCATTTGGGCAGTAGTAGTTGACGAGGTTCATCTCAGTTGATTTGATCTTGATCTTGAACTCCTGGTATTCTGCTCCTTCAAGGTAGGTTTTCACTTCGCTCACACTGATGTTGTTCCGGATTAGAGTGAGCACACCACCCTTGTGTCTGTCTTGTCGGTCTGCTCGGAGGCACTGGTAGCCTCGTACTTTGAACGTCTTGTCTTTGTTCAGGTGTGTTTCCTGTATGCAGCAAACATTTACCTCTTTGTCCTGTAGTACTTGCTCAAGTTCAGTCTTTTTGTTAAAGACTCCTTCAGCATTCCACTGCATGAGCACAAGAGGTTTCTGCTTCACGTTTCGGCCAGTAGCTGTCCTTCGCCGTCCCCTGGCTCCACAGGGCGGCTTAGGGTGACCTCCAGTAGCTAAGGATAGGTTCCTTCGAGGTATGGAACCCGGCACTGTACCTGCCTGGCGGGTCTTCACAGGTCCAGCACCATCTCGGTTTACTCTTTCTGTCATTGTGATTCATGTTGCGTTATGCGTAGTAGCGTGGTTTATTAGAATGCGCCGTGCGGCCCAGTACTTCCAGCTTCAGCATTCGAGGTTTCTGTTGGGGTTACCTCACCCTTAGGCTAGGACTTTTAAGGCGGTCCATATGTTCGCCTGATGCACCCGTTGTGGGACACGTGGAGTATTTAATAGGAGTAGCTTTGCCATGTGCTATCCTGCCCCGTCCTGGTAGGTACACCGCCATATGGTCCGGGACTGCTTATTTGATTCACAGCTAACCCCCATATCTGAGGGCCGTTTCCCCTACCCACCACCTGAGGACCTGCTGGGTAGGGGATGGTCGCCCCACTACTGAATTGGAAGCAGCATGGACCCAGACCAAGTAACTGACATGGTCCATGATATTTTTGGACCAATAAATTAATAACAAAATTACATTTGGATCAGTTCATTTATCAAAATGGGTAATTTTTTTCTAAAAAATAGTTATATTACTTGAAAAAAGTGCAGATCCTGATGAGACGGCTCGTCACGAGCCGGCTCATCTGGATCTACACTTTTTTGTAAGCCAATTTAGAGGTCTGTGGTGTTAAAAGGGTTAATGGCTTCGATATTATTTAGTTTTGTTTCTTTGTTTGCCTCGTTTCTGTTCTTGCATGCATTTCATTGCTTTATAATTTTAGCAACTACGTGAAAATTATTACAGTTCTAAAGCGAAATTATGTTAATGTGGCATGTGGCCAATATAGACCTGGAAGCCTGTAGGATGGCTGTGAAAGATTTCATGGTCCTTTAATAATTCTTAAGTGAAAACAATCATGCCACAAGTATGTAGAAAGATCAGTTTGAAGTTTCATAGCTAATCAAGACCACCATTATAGTTGGTGCACCAAGTACTGGTTAACCAATGGAACCTGCCCAGGAAAGGTGTTGTTAACTGATGGAACCTGTCCAGGAAAGGTGTTGTTAACCAATGGAACCTGCCCAGGAAAGGTGTTGTTAACCGATGGGGCCTGCCCAGGAAAGGTGTTGTTAACCGATGGGGCCTGCCCAGGAAAGGTGTTGTTAACCGATGGAGCCTGCCCAGGAAAGGTGTTGTTCACTGATGTAGCCTACCCAGGAAAGGTGTTGTTCACTGATGTAGCCTGCCCAGGAAAGGTTTGTTCACTGATGTAGCCTGCCCAGGAAAGGTGTTGTTCACTGATGTAGCCTACCCAGGAAAGGTGTTGTTCACTGATGTAGCCTGCCCAGGAAAGGTGTTGTTCACTGATGTAGCCTGCCCAGGAAAGGTGTTGTTCACTGATGGAACCTGCCCAGGAAAGGTGTTGTTCCCTGATGGAACCTGCCCAGGAAAGGTGTTGTTCCCTGATGGAACCTGCCCAGGAAAGGCAATGTTGGTTGGCAATATAACCCAAAATGGTACTGATGAAAGTGTAAAACCCAAACAAACAAAGAATTATTATGTCATTTTGCATAAACCTATTGTGGTCATATTACTGATGCATAAAACTACTAGTATAACAGCCTAAAGAGCTTCCGTAAATAACGGGCCATATTATTTTATGGTATTTATTTTGCATTATTCGTATACAGACTGGATTGAAATGCTAGATTAGAGGGATTATCCAATTAACAGTGTTTGAACGTATTTATTGATGTTCCAAATGCCTTTAGTCTAAATATTGACCAAAGAATGGTAAATTGTTGGTTGTTAATTGGGCTGTTGTAATTGTATTATACATTGTAAGCTACGGTTAGTCTGTGTTTTTGGACTGTCTGGGTTACTCTTGGACACTTGTGTTTGATATTTGGTTGCTATAATATACAAGCCAGCATAATGTTTAACCCGTACTGTGCTGGAAACGTGTATATTCGTTTTTTGCAAACAGCATACAGCCGGATTAGATGGCACAGAATGTGCACAGAATGTGTCGTCTGATCAGGCTCTATGCTGTTTGCTATTTGGATAGTGGTGTTAAAACACCTGGTTGAATAGCAAACAGCATGGATTCTGATGAGACACGGCGTTAAGTATGACGGCTCAGCCGAGTCTCAATTCCAGGGCCACATGCTGTAGGCACATCTTCACTATATAGTTTATTGGTCTTGGCACTGGTGTATTCCCGGAGTCTATGTGATACATTTATGCAAATAAGGACAGGTTCTGAGTTAAGGAGTATCATTATGTACTCGGCCATAATTTCGGCCTAACACTCAAAGCCAAGGACTGGGGGTAATATGGGGGCATGACTAATTGAAAGAGCCGAGTTCCACTCCTGGAGTCGGAGTGACATTATTACATGAACATGAACTTGACAAGAATCAACTGGTGACTTCCACTTTACTCCCATCACAGTAAACCTCAGATCTCGACATTTCTTAAAAATAATTTGACCCATTATTATCACTTCCCATAATTCCTTAGGCTGTGCTTTTGAAAGAGCACTGGAACACAAGTTTGATGTTATCACATAGAGCTCAATTAACTGGAGTGGCTGATAGGTAAATTGCTGTCTTCTTGTTGACACTAATTGACTAATATTTGTCTAATTAAGGCAAATTGAGCAGGATGAGTTGATTGGTAAACAGGAGCGGCATTTGGTGACCATTGATTTCTGACATAGAAATACACATGATTATACAGGGTGTGTCATCTGAAACTTAGCAGTCACAGTTACTAAGTAATAGGAGTCTCTGGTGATATATCGCTTAACCCGCCGAATAAATTGGATGGAATGTGCAAACAATATAGATCCAGATCAGCTGCGGCGTTAATCAGGATCTATGCAATTTGCTAATCAGATAAATGATTTAGCTCCACTCTTCGAATAGCAAACAGCATACAGTCATCTGATCTGGCTCTATGCTGTTTGCAAAATCGACTTTAGTCGTGATTGGCTGGTTAAGGGTTAATAACCTTATGCTTGGTTTAAACATATTTATTCGATAATAATGTACATTACATATACATTGTATACAAAACGAAAATGGATTAAATCGGAAGCTTGCATATTGTACCAACCTGAAGGGTCTGTATAGAAGAATCTATCGTAAAAAAACATTGCAGAAAATGTGTGTATATTGGAGGGTATGGATCCGTATAGCTAAGCTTGTCTGATTGTACCGTATATGTGAGTGTACAGCGCACTTATATCTGAGCATATGTGATGTTACATACATGGGGTGTACGGAGCCCCGTATATCTGAACATGCTTCAAGTGAGTGTATGGAACTTATATATGCTCGCATATATGATGTGCTGTCTTATATGGACATTTTCATAGCCATTATGGCATCTGTGGTCCAGTGGTGGAGCATCGAATGTGGAATTGAAGGCTCCCGGATTTGATACTCAGTCAAGGTACTTATGTCCTTGGCAAGGCACCTTACACATACTTAGTACTACTGCCTAGGAAACCATGTCTAGATCCCCTCAATGGATTTGACATAAATGGAAATAAATAAACAAAATATTATAATCAATAAATAAATATTATAAAATAAACTGGCCTTTTATTGTATGCTTACCAATTAATTTAGCAGTGGCATAAAAATGTGTTATTCCACAGGTTAAAAGCAGTGGAAAAAAGCATTTTGTTTGTCACTGCTTTGCTCTTATTGTTTCCAGCCATTGTAGTTTGACATAATGTCAACGCAAACTTATTTCGACGCAGGCCATTATAGTGATGTCATTATACCGTCGTCTAAATGTGACGTTCTAGTGCCGTTATGCTAATGCTTGCATCATATTCTGTCCTAGAAACACTTTTCAGCTTAGAATTTGTTTGTTTAAGTGAATATTCAAATTATATCTCACTCATGAACATTATAGAAAGCTATTATTATCACTCATGGTAATGATGCTTTCAATGTTCATTCAATGAAATATCATGCGATCATACACTGAATCAAATATACTACAGTCAAACCTGTCTTAAGCATCCAGCCAAGGGAATCTCAGAAAGTGGCTGATTAGCACAGTGGCTGCTTAATAGAAGTCAAATGTATAATAAAACAGCATATTGGGAATCTGAAAACTGACTGCTTAATACAGGTTGGATGCTTAATGGAGGTCAAATGTATAATAAAACAGCATATTGGGAATCTGGAAACTGACTGCTTAATACAGGTTGGCTGCTTAATGGAGGTGACCACTAACATAGGTTTGACTGTAGAGGTGACCACTAACACAGGTTTGACTGTAGAGGTGACCACTAACACAGGTTTGACTGTAGAGGTGACCACTAACACAGGTTTGACTGTAGAGGTGACCACTAACACAGGTTTGACTGTACATATATTACCGTATGAATATACCCATACATATTATACACTTACTTGCATACGATATTCCAGATGTAACTGTAAAACCTGTTAGACTTGTGTGTTGCTTAGAGGCTGACCTTGTTAATGTCTATAGGGTGTTAATGTGACCTTTCACTTGGGGTACAAGGTAATATAAATAACCTACAGGTTACTTATTAATGACACCAGACATAATAAATATTATTTTTGGGTGTTCGTTGTCATGGTAATAAATATCAGTTATTAATCAAGAGTTACATCAATGCATATCTGTCATGTTAATTTTATTGTTCAAGTAACTCAAAGTAATGTTTATTACAGTTTCCTCCACTTTCTAAACCAATCAAAAGCCAGTATTTCAGTCAGATACGGCACAATTAGGGCCTGTGATCTGTGGCTGAGTGGTTGAGGTCGTCGACTTGCCCTCTATCGATGAACTAAGGTTTGAATCCCACCAGGGGTGTCAACAATCTTTCTGCCATGGAACTCTGGTTTAAATTTAGATTATATAAATCTTTTAAATTTGGTAAAACTTTATACTCATTTATGATTTAGTTTAATCCTAAATAAACCAATGTTCAAAGCAGATCTAGAATTGTAACCTGCTATTTATTTCTGTAAATGATTGACTATCACAGCGGAAAAATATGCTCCAGTACACCTGACAGAGACAACCAGATGATGGTAGCTCCAGTATACCAGACGGAGACAACCAGATGGACGTAGCTCCAGTGAACCAGACGGAGACAACCAGATGAATGTAGCTCCAGTATACCGGACGGAGACAACCAGATGAAGGTAGCTCCAGTATACCGGATGGAGACAACCAGATGAATGTAGCTCCAGTATACCGGACGGAGACAACCAGATGATGGTAGCTCCAGTATACCAGACGGAGACAACCAGATGGACGTAGCTCCAGTGAACCAGATGGAGACAACCAGATGAATGTAGCTCCAGTATACCGGACGGAGACAACCAGATGATGGTAGCTCCAGTACACCTGACAGAGACAACCAGATGATGGTAGCTCCAGTATACCAGATGGAGACAACCAGATGGACGTAGCTCCAGTCAACCAGATGGAGACAACCAGATGGACGTAGCTCCAGTGAACCAGACGGAGACAACCAGATGAAGGTAGATCCAGTATACCGGATGGAGACAGCCAGATGAAGGTAGCTCCAGTATACCGGATGGAGACAGCCAGACAGAGGTAGCTCCAGTATACCGGACAGAGACAACCAGATGATAGTAGCTCCAGTATACCGGACAGAGACAACTAGATGATGGTAGCTCCAGTATACCGGATGGAGACAACCAGATGAAGGTAGCTCCAGTATACCTGGCGGAGACAGCCAGATGAAGGTAGCTCCAGTATACTGGACGGAGACAACCAGATGAAGGTAGCTCCAGTATACCGGACGGAGACAGCCAGATGAAGGTAGCTCCAGTATACCGGACAGAGACAGCCAGATGGAGGTAGCTCCAGTATACCGGACGGAGACAACCAGATGAAGGTAGCTCCAGTATACCGGACGGAGACAACCAGATGAAGGTAGCTCCAGTATACCGGACGGAGACAACCAGATGAAGGTAGCTCCAGTATACCTGATGGAGACAACCAGATGGAGGTAGCTCCAGTATACCGGACAGAGACAACCAGATGAAGGTAGCTCCAGTATACCTGACGGAGACAACCAGATGGAGGTAGCTACAGTGCACCGGATGGGGACATGTGCAGCCAGGCGGAGGTAGATACAGTGCACCGGATGGAGACATGTGCAGCCAGGTAGAGGTAGATACAGTGCACCGGATGGGGACATGTGCAGCCAGGTGGAGGTAGATACAGTGCACCGGATGGGGACATGTACAGCCAGGCAGAGGTAGCTACAGTGCACCGGATGGGGACATGTGCAGCCAGGCGGAGGTAGCTACAGTGCACCGGATGTGGACATGTGCAGCCAGGCGGAGGTAGCTACAGTGCACCGGATGAGGACATGTGCAGCCAGGCGGAGGTAGCTACAGTGCACCGGATGAGGACATGTGCAGCCAGGCGGAGGTAGCTACAGTGCACCGGATGGGGACATGTGCAGCCAGGTGGAGGTAGCTACAGTGCACTGGATGGGGACATGTACAGCCAGGCGGAGGTAGCTACAGTGCACCTGATGGGGACATGTACAGCCAGGCGGAGGTAGCTACAGTGCACCGGATGGGGACATGTACAGCCAGGCGGAGGTAGCTACAGTGCACCGGATAGAGACATGTGCAGCCAGGCGGAGGTAGCTACAGTGCACCGGATGGAGACATGTGCAGCCAGGCGGAGGTAGCTACAGTGCACCGGATGGGGACATGTACAGCCAGGCGGAGGTAGTTACAGTGCACTGGATGGGGACATGTGCAGCCAGGCGGAGGTAGCTACAGTGCACCGGATGGAGAACTGCAGCCAGGCGGAGGTAGCTACAGTGCACCAGATGGGGACATGTGCAGCCAGGCGGAGGTAGCTACAGTGCACCGGATGGAGAACTGTGCAGCCAGGCGGAGGTAGCTACAGTGCACCGAATGGAGAACTGTGCAGCCAGATGGAGGTAGCTACAGTGCACCAGATGGGGACATGTGCAGCCAGATGGAGGTAGCTACAGTGCACCGGATGGAGAACTGTGCAGCCAGGCGGAGGTAGCTACAGTGCACTGGATGGGGACATGTGCAGCCAGGCGGAGGTAGCTACAGTGCACCGAATGGAGAACTGTGCAGCCAGATGGAGGTAGCTACAGTGCACCGGATGGGGGCATGTGCAGCCAGGCAGAGGTAGCTACAGTGCACCGAATGGAGAACTGTGCAGCCAGATGGAGGTAGCTACAGTGCACCGGATGGGGACATGTGCACCAGGCTGTAGCTACAGTGCAATGCTACGAGTAACCCAGAAAAACATTGATATTTATCATAATTACGGTATTAACTAATAATCTTGTACCAATATTATAATAATACATGCAATTATACAACAGTACATCAGCCTATCTTTCTTATTAAAGTTAATTGAAATGGAAAATAAACCCAGCAGCAGTATTAATTTGTGTTACCTAGCAACCAGCTATTCTAGTTGGTGATATTTGTGAGCACTGTAGACTATTGTCACATAATGTTACAGTTTCTAGAACAATTGTACTCTTTCATATGTTAGTAACCCTTTGCCCAGTAGCAGCAGATAAAATCACTTTTGCAAACAGCGTAGAGCCTGATCAGACGGCACAGAGCGTGCGATCTGATCATGCTCTATACTATTTGCTATTCGGACAAGATTATATTATGTTTTTCAGTAATGTTCAAGTACTGTACATACTCGCCTATAAGACAGTCTCACCTATAAGACAACTACTTTGGTGCTACAATCTTTTTTTTTGCACTCGCATATAAGACTTGTTGATAAAATGGACACCAGGCACAAGTGTAAATTGCATGTTTGGATAGTGCACTTTGATCTGTAGTCCAGTGGTAACACACTGGACTTGTAATCCAGGGATCTCAGGTTCAATTCCCCATCTGACCATAATAGAATTAACAGTCTTTCAGGTGGGACTTTAAACCGAGGTCTCGTGTCGGTGCTTTACACCGTGCACGTAAAAGACCAGAGGAGATTTTGGAATCTGTATCATTGCACTATCCTCCAAAAATCTAAAATGACTATACTCTACAGGAGACGTCGCTCATATGGGCAACCCCGGTAGCGACGATAAATAAACTTAAAACACAATGCACTTTGAAGAAATGTTTGGTGTCAGTGTGTGATTTCTTTTCTAAAATATAAATTTGGTTATCATTTAACACATTTTAAAACAATTCTTTTAGCACTCACTTATAAGACGGGAAGCCAATTTGAGGCCATAATTTGGTGGTAAAAACTCGTCTTGTAGGCGAGTGTATATGGTAGATTAAAATGTTTAAAAAGTTAAGAGTATTCTTAACTTTACTGCAAATACTCTGTCTGGTTTTGTAGCGAATACAATTTGTGTGTGTCTGCCTTCATGGTCGAGTGGTTAATTTCGCTGACTTGTAATCTATCATCACTGATGGTCACGGGTTCGAGCCTCACTCAGAACGTGTCTCTTTATATGAAAATGTTGGCAGTTTCTAACGGAAGTGGGTACACCAACTACTGGTTAACCGCTGGAGTCTGTCCAGGAAAGGTGTTATTAGATAAACTGCCTGTCACTCAAATAGGCAACCGATTGCGGCGTTAAATAAACAAAAATTAAAAACTAAATACAATTTGTATGCTAGCAACTATTTTAGAAAATGTGACAATCAATTTGAACAAGAAGATAACTTTAAATGACCTAATGTTGACCTCGTTATGTCAACATTATTAATATGTAATATGCTATGAAACATCTAATATTAATATGTTGTTAAATATATCTGGATTGGTCGTTTTCGTTTGCCCACTTGCAGCGGGTCACTTTAATCCCTTAGTTTGGTATGAAAGGGTTTGAGTGATGAATAGGTCCTTGCATGGTACGCTTGTAGTCAAAAGTATTTACGAAAATACTTCAGTTCAAATAATGAATAAGTTCTCTTTCCAGAATTTCAAAATCAAAGCAACTTTTCAAGTAGAACTAAATTGATTGATGTGTATTATATAATACATTATGTAATGAAGTTGCATGAAGTGGGTCACATGTTCTGTTAATTTTTGGCCAAAAAAATAGGTTTCTGGCGAGAAAAAATCATTTGACTTCAGATGGACAAAAGACAAAAAAAATTCTCCAATCAACCTAAGAAATGACTTTATTGGCTCTGAATTATATATCTGTTTGATTCCTTTAAGCAGAAACTTTCAATAGGTACTTGAAGACACTTTTCAAATGTGACACCATTTAATTCTACAGCTTTTAAAATCATTACGAATTCAACAGATCAAAAGTATACAAAAAAAACAATTTTGTCATAGCTTGCAATTGGGCATTTACGAATTCTCCACATTTAATGAACCATTAGAGTGCAAACTGGAGAGAAGTTTTAATTGTGACATTTGTGGTAATGGATGGACTTTCCTTATTTACCACTATAATGTAAAGATCAAAATTAAAATGTCTTTAAGATATTCAAGATTTAAATTAAAACGTCTTTAAGATATTCAAATTAAAGAAGAATTTCAGAAATTTTCATTTATATAAATTTATCTCTTTTTGGTATGGCCAATTCTTTTCTCCTTTTTTTTTCTTCGATCGTCGTCCTCCGGTTAATTAGCATATTAGTCATATTTCATTTGTTGGTGGATATAGTACAAGATACAGAAGACCCCATCAATTGCAGATGTGAAGATATACGCCCCAATTCCAAAAGTATTCCTCATATGCCTGTTGTACGAGACCTTGGTTTATAATCACATCTGGGTCACTGTTGACGTGGGTATCCAACCTGCTATCACTGGATTTGCAGTCCAACGTGTTAACCACCGGATGACTGCATGATCCGTTTATCAGTATACCATGTGAAACAGGTGTTGCATACACTGACTATTAGTTAACCCATTCAACACCAAGTACTGGTCCATGATATTCATAAACCAATAAATGAATCAGAAAATCACATTTGGACAAGTTCATTTATCAAAATGGGTAATTATGTCTAAAAATAGTCATATCACTGGCAAAAAGTGCAGATCCTGATGAGACGGCTCGTCACGAGCCGGCTCATCTGGATCTACACTTTTGTAAGCCTATTTAGAGGTCTGTGGTGTTGAAATGGTTAACATGTACAAAAATCCTCACAATCTTCAACATGTTAACCCCTGAACCACTGACCCGGCTATAGCATATTTGGAACCAGTCATGCAATAGTAGCACAAATTATAACCACCAACGCCACAGTGTGTCCACATTGAGTCCTGCTAAATGCACGGCCAGATTGCAACAGTCCCCTCCGATGGGATTTTAATTTTGCTGCCTCCGTGCCTCCACCACAGAGTGTGTCCAGATTGTGTCCTGCTAAATGCACGGCCAGATTGCAACAGTCCCCTCCGATGGGATTTTAATTTTGCTGCCTCCGTGCCTCCACCACAGAGTGTGTCCAGATTGTGTCCTGCTAAATGCACGGCCAGATTGCAACAGTCCCCTCCGATGGGATTTTAATTTTTCTGCCTCCGTGCCTCCACCACAGAGTGTGTCCAGATTGTGTCCTGCTAAATGCACGGCCAGATTGCAACAGTCCCCTCCGATGGGATTTTAATTTTGCTGCCTCCGTGCCTCCACCACAGAGTGTGTCCAGATTGTGTCCTGCTAAATGCACGGCCAGATTGCAACAGTCCCCTCCGATGGGATTTTAATTTTCTGCCTCCGTGCCTCCACCACAGAGTGTGTCCAGATTGTGTCCTGCTAAATGCACGGTCAGATTGCAACAGTCCCCTCCGATGGGATTTTAATTTTGCTGCCTCCGTGCCTCCACCACAGAGTGTGTCCAGATTGTGTCCTGCTAAATGCACGGCCAGATTGCAACAGTCCCCTCCGATGGGATTTTAATTTTGCTGCCTCCGTGCCTCCACCACAGAGTGTGTCCAGATTGTGTCCTGCTAAATGCACGGCCAGATTGCAACAGTCCCCTCCGATGGGATTTTAATTTTGCTGCCTCCGTGCCTCCACCACAGAGTGTGTCCAGATTGTGTCCTGCTAAATGCACGGCCAGATTGCAACAGTCCCCTCCGATGGGATTTTAATTTTGCTGCCTCCGTGCCTCCACCACAGAGTGTGTCCAGATTGTGTCCTGCTAAATGCACGGCCAGATTGCAACAGTCCCCTCCGATGGGATTTTAATTTTGCTGCCTCCGTGCCTCCACCACAGAGTGTGTCCAGATTGTGTCCTGCTAAATGCACGGCCAGATTGCAACAGTCCCCTCCGATGGGATTTTAATTTTGCTGCCTCCGTGCCTCCACCACAGAGTGTGTCCAGATTGTGTCCTGCTAAATGCACGGCCAGATTGCAACAGTCCCCTCCGATGGGATTTTAATTTTGCTGCCTCCGTGCCTCCACCACAGAGTGTGTCCAGATTGTGTCCTGCTAAATGCACGGCCAGATTGCAACAGTCCCCTCCGATGGGATTTTAATTTTGCTGCCTCCGTGCCTCCACCACAGAGTGTGTCCAGATTGTGTCCTGCTAAATGCACGGCCAGATTGCAACAGTCCCCTCCGATGGGATTTTAATTTTGCTGCCTCCGTGCCTCCACCACAGAGTGTGTCCAGATTGTGTCCTGCTAAATGCACGGCCAGATTGCAACAGTCCCCTCCGATGGGATTTTAATTTTGCTGCCTCCGTGCCTCCACCACAGAGTGTGTCCAGATTGTGTCCTGCTTAGTACTTGCCGAGATGCCCTTATCCCAAATAGACGACCTTCAAAGATTTCATAGAACATAAAAAAAATTCCGGATTATGTCTCACAAACCCCAGGTTAGATTTCAACAGAACTCAAGAGTTATCACTCTTTGAAGACTACTCTTTATGCATGTTCTGCTCGCAGCACAAGTAAGCTTCCCATAAATGTATATAACTCATTGCTTCTCAATGCATCTATTTACGACTGTAGTATGCAGCCATTTTTCTAGACATTTTCCATTATTCCACATGAGTGACTCCAGCAATGGTTCCATCCAGTCGTATCAGTGTCTCTCTTAATATAATAATGTTTCTTAAACACGGCTATCGGTGCATGTTAATCGTGTAACAGATCGTTGCAAATTGTTCATAATCACAATTATCCTGTCAAAGAAAAGAGCTAAGTTTTCTTTTTTATTTTCCTGGTTGCTATAAGTCTATATGACTTATGACTTTTGTTCCAAAACGGTAATAAAATACCATTACGTAGCAACAAATATTATGGGTAGCGTTATCGATCCGTTTAAAACTTTGATTGTACACTTTATTGGTAATTAATGTAATTATATTCAGTAATCAAGTACTCTGCAGGGAATGTAATTAACTTCTGTAATCAAAACTTTGCAAGGAATGTAATTATCTTCTGTAATCAAAACTCTGAAGGGAATGTAATTAACTTTTGTAATCAAAAATTTGCTTACAAAACAATATCTTGGCTAACAATAGACATGTTTCTTGGCTGGCTATATACCACCATGTTTTGTTGGTTGGATCTGAAATCTTCATTAGCATTGTTAAAGCTACACTATATATCATATTTCCCAGAACATCAGCAATTGCTGCATACACCAGGCTCTTTTGTAATATAGCCATTTAGATGCAGATTTCCCAAATTAACTTAGATATAACGGGAATTTCTTAGAATGTTGTCGCTTTTGTTCCTCAGACAGACAATGGATTGCCAGTAGTTCAAGACATTCTAAGAAAGCTTAATGGTCATATTTACAGAATTGTTTATAAGAGTCATACAGTTATTGTAGAATAATGTTATTAGAATCAAATTACAAGAAGAGAAATCTGAGATTGCAAACCTATGCCACGCTGCATATATAAACATTACAAGTTATTTTTTTAAAACTTTATTTAGATTGCAAAGCATGTTTTAACAACTTATATTAATCACTCTCGTTGGCACTGATGAAAGTGTAAATGTGGTCATTCATTTGTGTGGGAGGAAACCGGAGTACCCGGAGAAAATCCACCTGTCCGATCTGGCGACCACCGTACCATCTCACATACTTCCCGGTCTGAGGATCGAACCCGGGTTGCATTGGTGAGAAGCGAGCACACTAGCCACTGCGTTAATCGGACGGCAAATCACAAGTTATTGGATTAACTTATCAAAGAAATTAGGACTATTCTCTTTAAAACCATGTTTGTATTTGTAAAATATAAGCAAATGATCCATATTATATTAAAATATTGAGTTATTTCAATACAAAAAACACTTTATGTTTTATTTATTATCTCCCTTTTCATGTTCCGCTTTACCCAGTTATTGCATAAAATATACAGAGGGAAACCTTTAAAAAAATCTTGAATCCAGATGCGGATCACTTCCAAAACCTATTGGGTTTGTCCTCGACTTGAGACCCACCCTTCCACCAAA
>CM026390.1:98488965-98585076 GCA_014843695.1 Archivesica marissinica | reverse complement strand
ATGTACACGTTATTATATGTACACGTTATTATATGTACAAGTTATTACATGTACATGTACACGTTATTATATGGTACACGTTATTATATGTACATGTACACGTTATTATATGTACATGTACACGTTATTATATGTACATGTACACGTTATTATATGTACATGTACACGTTATTATATTTACGTGTACACGTTATTTTATGTACGTGTACACGTTATTATATGTACATGTACACGTTATTATATGTACATGTACACGTTATTATATGGTACACGTTATTATATGTACATGTACACGTTATTATATGTACATGTACACGTTATTATATGGTACACGTTATTATATGTACATGTACACGTTATTATATGTACATGTACACGTTATTATATGTACACGTTATTATATGTACAAGTTATTACATGTACATGTACACGTTATTATATGGTACACGTTATTATATGTACATGTACACGTTATTATATGTACATGTACACGTTATTATATGTACATGTACACGTTATTATATGTACATGTACACGTTATTATATTTACGTGTACACGTTATTTTATGTACGTGTACACGTTATTATATGTACATGTACACGTTATTATATGTACATGTACACGTTATTATATGTACGTGTACACGTTATTATATGTACGTGTACACGTTATTATATGTACGTGTACACGTTATTATATATACATGTACACGTTATTATATATACATGTACACGTTATTATATGTACGTGTACACGTTATTATATGGTACACGTTATTATATGTATATGTACACGTTATTATATGTACATGTACACGTTATTATATATACATGTACACGTTATTATATGCACGTGTACACGTTATTATATGTACATATACACGTTATTATATGTACGTGTACACGTTATTATATGTACATGTACACGTTATTATATGTACGTGTACACGTTATTATATGGTACACGTTATTATATGTACATGTACACGTTATTATATGTACGTGTACACGTTATTATATGGTACACGTTATTATATGTACGTGTACACGTTATTATATGTACATGTACACGTTATTATATGTACATATACACGTTATTATATGTACGTGTACACCTTATTATATATACATGTACACGTTATTATATGTACGTGTACACGTTATTATATGGTACACGTTATTATATGTACATGTACACGTTATTATATGTATATATACACGTTATTATATGTACGTGTACACGTTATTATATATACATGTACACGTTATTATATGTACGTGTACACGTTATTTTATGGTACACGTTATTATATGTACGTGTACACGTTATTATATGTACATGTACACGTTATTATATGTATGTGTACACGTTATTATATGGTACATGTTATTATATGTACATGTACACGTTATTATATGTACGTGTACACGTTATTATATGGTACACGTTATTATATGTACATGTACACGTTATTATATGTACGTGTACACGTTATTATATGGTACACGTTATTATATGTACATGTACACGTTAATATATGTACATGTACACGTTATTATATGTACATGTACACGTTATTATATGTACATGTACACGTTGTTATATGTACGTGTACACGTTATTATATATACATGTACACGTTATTATATGTACATGTACAAGTTATTATATGTACATATACACGTTATTATATGTACGTGTACACGTTATTATATGGTACACGTTATTATATGTACATGTACACGTTATTATATGTACATATACACGTTATTATATGTACGTGTACACGTTATTATATGGTACACGTTATTATATGTACATGTACATGTTATTATATGTACATGTACACGTTATTATATGTACATGTACACGTTATTATATGTACATGTACACGTTATTATTTGTGTTCGTATGGCCGCTATATTGATTACAGTGACAATATATAGCTCCCATATGACGTCACCATTCCTACTGTGGCGGCCATCTTATAAAGTAGACAAGATATTATATAAATTGTACACTAGTATAATTTATTTTTCTTCATCAAATATTTATTTTCCAACCATCACCATTAGTCCATTACATGGTCCATACCTTGATGGAAAGCTCTAAATGCACATGTTTTTCGTATCAATTCATCAATTTCGTATCACTTAGTTTATACAAATTTATTTTAGCTGGATTGCGAACAAGTTTTTGCAGCGATAAACGCTCCCTCATTGACTCCCCCCTCACCACCACCTCGATTACCCAGACCATAGTACACGTATTAATGGGTCTGGCTGGTCGGGGGTTGTTTTTAAAGTATGCATATAAGTGCTGTTCTGAGTTCAATGTAACTTGCATGTGGATACCGACAGTGAATACAATGTGATGCAAATAGAACATATTGCACAAATTAAGCATTCCAAGAAGCTAAATAGGCAAAGATACTAATGGACCATTCACCAAGTGGCTGTGTAGTAGTGTAGAACATGTAGATTGGAGACCGGGCTTATACCTAACACTTATTGTGTACAATTTTCCTAACGAAGGGAGTACATTTATTTCTACTCACAATCTCATAGAATACACAGCTCACGGCATTCTTCTTGTCATCTCGAATCAGGAATTGCTTGCAATCCTTACTGTCTCTAGCAATCGCAGAGTCTAACTGACCTGGGGACAAAACATCGTTAGTCTCAATAGAATATCATTAACAGCAGTGAATTACTAGTTCTGCATAGGATATAGGCCGAAAACGATTCAATATGTAAACTATTGGATGTGTGAGGAGTGTAACGCCGAACACAGTGCCACTATTGTACATATTGGCTAGTTTATTCAACAAATGGTTACATACCCATGAGCTTACATGGTATCAACCACATTTTACAAATAATAGCCATATAATAGCACAAATATACATGGTGATATTATTTTGAATATTGATTACTTGAACATGTCAGAAACGGATAAACTTTGTCTACTTATGAACACTTACCCCAGAAAATCAGCAAAATGTATAATGAAATCTTACATGCTAAGAAGAAGTATTATGTATTCATAAATGTTTGTGTACTATAAATGTCTTATAGTTTTATTAATTTAGTTACGTCTCATCAATGTACAACAATAACAGAACAACATTAAAATAATACATGGTATAGTACATTGCCACTCATAAATGAGTTACAAGAGACGGTATTTATCAAAGTATAAAACAAATCACATTATGCAGTTGTAATAATATAGTATGATATAACATATGTATATACATACATGTATTTGTAAACAACACATGATAAATCTGAATAGCCTACGCTAATCTAACCTAAAATAAGCTTACAATCAAAATGATATCATAAAATGCTGATGATTGTATGAGAGCACTATTGCGCATATTAAAAAATGTTTTGAAAAAGCAAATATCAACTCTGATCAGATCAGAATTGAACTGATTAGCATAGACTATTCAGCTGGTATTAAAAATACATTGGATTATTAAGAAAAATTGAAGCATTATGTACAAAGGTAAAAATAACGTCTTTGTAGAATATTAAAACAGGTTTTGGCACTTAATCTCATAATTTCTGCGTTGGAAAATATAAATATTAGCTTATCATTTGGAGAAAGAGCAGCAAAGTAAAAGTTCATCTGTGTTGCTTTCTTAAATACGATTTGTCTTAAATCTTGATACATCATAAATTCCAAAATCACATGGGCCTCAGTTTCAATACAATTGTCACAAAAGGGACATATACGATTTTCTAAT
Organism: Archivesica marissinica; assembly: GCA_014843695.1. NCBI lineage: Eukaryota > Metazoa > Mollusca > Bivalvia > Venerida > Vesicomyidae > Archivesica > Archivesica marissinica. The sequence continues at coordinate 98,581,321 of CM026390.1, read as the reverse complement.
GACAAATTTGAATATCTACCTGTCTCTAGTCTCAATGGTGCTACACCACATCTAAATTTAGCAAATGCTGCTCTATGGCGTAAAGGAAGTATAATTTTGCAATATTCTTCTGTTTTATATTCTGATTTGAATAAGCAATAAGTTCGTAATTTATTTCTGCCTCTGCCGGAAGGGCCGACAGTATTATTAATCTGTGTATACCACATTGCCTTAAATTCATTCATAGCAGCAGCTTTGACTTTACATACAGATGAAGAAGAGATAGGATGCACAATATTTAATGGAAATTCTACTCCCAGTTCTAATATACACTTCCGGAATATGTAAAACCAATTTTTACAACGCAAAGAAGCCATTGAATCTGCCCACAATTCAATTCATTTATTTAACCGTGATGCATTGGTGATTGAAAATAGTTTGTAGTGCCTAACTGTACACTCCAGTTGGCGAATATATGATGGATCCCACCCCATCTCTCCTAACAAAGCAGCATTCGGTGTATATTTACCAACACCTAAGAACAATCTGATAGCTCTATTTTGGACAGCAGTAATACAAGAATATTGTTTATAACCCCAAATGCATGCACTGTAACCAATCACTGGCCATACCATAGAATCATATAATTTTGTAAATACTGCATACGGAAGGCCTCCTGCCAGTTTACATCTTGCAATCAATATATCTATATTTGTACATGTATACTTAAAGCAGCATTACATCGTATGAAATAAAAGATATTTGAAAAATCCAATTTTTACGTATGGGTAGCAATGCTGCTACACATTCTAACATTATACTTTGTATGCTTATGTTCATTTGGTAAACAGTGTTTTTTTGTGATAAAAAAAACTCGAAACCGAAAGTAGGACTTTCCGAGTCGATCGGTCACGCACTTGTTTACATCGTCCGCAGTTGTTTGCATTCGGGATGCATCGTCCCCATTTGTCCCACGTTGTCTTTTTTAATTAAATTACTTGATATGTTGATTCATACCTCTGTTAGCTAAGTCTTTTAGGGACATGTCTACATCTCCGCGAGGGGTTCGACATTAGAGGATATAGATAGATAGTCTTTCATGTTCAAAATATATACGTTGTTTTCTACATCCTCTGTTGTTTCACGCATGCGCGCTGTGCGTGTTTACATTTAGTGTGTTGATAAACAAATTCGCGTATACGACGGTTTAAATTTATTGGAATTTTATCGTTTCTGAGCGACTATTTAGATTTTTGTAAACACACACACATTAGTATTTATATTTTACCCAAAACAATCTTTATTACGATGTAAAGCTGCTTTAATAACTTGTGAATTTAAATCATTTGTCATAGCTAATGGTATATTGCATACCGTTAACGGTTGTTAATAATTATAATTTAAAGATTAAGGTGACTTATAGGTCCACTGGGCCGGGTGCTATAGTAAAATTATATATTTATTGTAACATTGTATGTATGAACGCACATGTCACTATAATAATTTTTTTTTATCTTTCTTATCTTACATGTCTAAATACATACGTGTGTCTAACTAAGGTGATTCTACAATTGGTAAATACCCGATATGTGAATAGTTTTATATTAAACAATTATTATTATTCCCTGTTATAAACCAAATATACCTGCTAGACATAAATGTATATGTATACCTGGTAGACACCTTAGCTAACTAACATTTTAATGTGATATGCTCGAGACTTATATCTTACTTAAAACGCACACTCATATAATAATAATAATAATAATAATAATAATAATAATAATAATAAAGACTTTATTTAACGAGAGTACTCATTTAACAAAAGTTAATCTACCATGAGGCCCTCAACATATATACAATCAAATGCAATCAAAAGATAGCACTATAAGTGAGAACTGCACATTGGAATAATATAGCAATGTAAAAGCTGAAAAATAGAGGTATAACAAGATCTTACACATAAAATTGTTATTTATGGTCATTTATGTATAGGATTTGATGTAAAACTCTGGCCTATTGTGGGCAGTCCAATATTAAAAATAAAGTACTTGCTCAGTGTTTTAATGAAACATAAAACCGCTGATATAACTTTGAATATGGATAGCTTACTCGCAAGAAATAAGGTGACATCACCAGTGGCACTCGGATCTACAGCAGTGATGACCAAGTGATTCAAAGTCAAAGACCGTAATTAATCAACAACGGAGGTCTTCTAAAACGTCTATAACATAATAATTCAAACTCTCGCCCACATGGTTCGCCGGAGGTGAGGGTAAATAAGCTCAATCATCATCATTTCAAATTAGAATAAATACCAAACAATTCGAACATCATCTGAATGGATCCTTTGAATTTATTCCATCTTTTCACTCCGGCAATATCCAACGTCAGGAAATGGAGAGTTTTCTGGAGATCTGACACAGCTGTCTTTCCTTCCGGTTTCTTTGCCTTAAAAGATAAAAGAGAATCAAGCCAATTGGATGGACTGATCTCCACTACAGGACTGGCTACTGATGGTAACATTTATTGATTTTCAGTCAATCCATTTTCAGTCAATCAAAGGGCAATAACTCTGATGTTCCCGGCGAAAATCATGCATGCGCTACGGCAATATGGTGTTATATTAAGTTTCATAAATTCCACATACAGTGTAATTTGAGCCAGTTCCGGACGGACACATTTCTGGATTTTTAGTCAATTGAAGGGCAATAATTCTGGTGTTATTAGGCCGATCCCAACTAAATATGCACCACGACAGTATGGTGATACAATCATGGTGATTTTAAGTTTCATAACATTCCACCAATTGCATCGTTACTGAGAAGTAACTCTGGACAGAAACATGTGTGGAAGCTCAATACATTAATGTGCAAGCATAGCCTATGCATGTATGTCCCATCAATGTCAAACCCTTGCGGGGACCTAGACATGTTTTCCCGGGCGAGGCTTAGCTGACCTAAGTGGTTAACCAGTACTAAGCAATGTGTGTGAGGTGCCTCGTTCACTGACACTACATACGTGGCCTGAGCGAGTATCGAACCCGGGACCGTTCGATTCCAAATCCGACGCTCTACCACTGGACCACGGACGCCACACAGCCTATAACTGTACATGTAGCTAATTCTTGGCAACTTTGACTGTATTTAATTATTTGATTTATTTCCCATGACTAACCAACAATCATTTTCTGATTATAGCTGGGAAGTTTGTTGTGGTAGAGAGAAGATCACCCACATTACTTGGGTAATTACCTGTACCCCCGTACGTGACAGAGAACTCGGCAAGTGTCCCTGCTAGAGAGTGGCGTTGCAGCGCTGGTAATAGTGGTGAATTGTTAGTTCTAATGTCAACAAGACCACTTGATCACGGAGGGGAATGATTAGTACTAAACCATTCGTACGTGGAGAGAACAGATTAGTTATAGACCACTCTACCACGGAGGGGAATGACTAGTTCTAAACCATTCGTTCGCGGAGAGGACAGGTTAGTTATAGACCACTCTACCACGGAGGGGAATGACTAGTTCTAAACCATTCGTTCGCGGAGAGGACAGATTAGTTATAGACCACTCTACCACGGAGGGGAATGACTAGTTCTAAACCATTCGTTCGCGGAGAGAACAGATTAGTTATAGACCACTCTACCACGGAGGGGAATGACTAGTTCTAAACCATTCGTTCGCGGAGAGGACAGGTTAGTTATAGACCACTCTACCACGGAGGGGAATGACTAGTTCTAAACCATTCGTTCGCGGAGAGGACAGATTAGTTATAGACCACTCTACCACGGAGGGGAATGACTAGTTCTAAACCATTCGTTCGCGGAGAGGACAGGTTAGTTATAGACAACTCTACCACGGCGGGGAATGACTAATTCTAAACCATTCATTCGCGGAGAGGACAGGTTAGTTCTAGACAACTCTACCATGGAAGGGAATGACTAGTTCTAAACCATTCGTTCGCGGAGAGGACAGGTTAGTTCTAGACAACTCTACCATGGTGGGGAATGACTAGTTCTAAACCATTCGTTCGCGGAGAGGACATGTTAGTTCTAGACCACTCTACCATGGAGGGGAATGACTAGTTCTAAACCATTCGTTCGCGGAGAGGACAGGTTAGTTCTAGACCACTCTACCATGGAGGGGAATGACTAGTTCTAAACCATTCGTTCGCGGAGAGGACAGGTTAGTTCTAGACCACTCTACCATGGAGGGGAATGACTAGTTCTAAACCATTCGTTCGCGGAGAGGACAGGTTAGTTCTAGACCACTCTACCATGGAGGGGAATGACTAGTTCTAAACCATTCGTTCGCGGAGAGGACAGGTTAGTTCTAGACCACTCTACCATGGAGGGGAATGACTAGTTCTAAACCATTCGTTCGCGGAGAGGACAGGTTAGTTCTAGACCACTCTACCATGGAGGGGAATGACTAGTTCTAAACCATTCGTTCGCGGAGAGGACAGGTTAGTTCTAGACCACTCTACCATGGAGGGGAATGACTAGTTCTAAACCATTCGTTCGCGGAGAGGACAGGTTAGTTCTAGACCACTCTACCATGGAGGGGAATGACTAGTTCTAAACCATTCGTTCGCGGAGAGGACAGGTTAGTTCTAGACCACTCTACCATGGAGGGGAATGACTAGTTCTAAACCATTCGTTCGCGGAGAGGACAGGTTAGTTCTAGACCACTCTACCATGGAGGGGAATGACTAGTATCTAACTACAGTATACCAGATCACATGTCCACGGCGGCTCTACAAGTATTATCAACATTTAATATAGCAATGTAACGCATACCTTTGCTATGTCTCTGGTTGCTACGTCTTTGTCCGATCCAGGTAAACATTGCGTTAATCCGGTGAAACTGTTATTCCACTCATCAGTAATGTCTTCAGCTTGTTGCATTAGTCCATGTGTGGAGGTCATGCTTGACGGCTGGGCTTGGTATGTGCTCCTTGAATTCTGTCTAAATCCTACTTGTGCGATGCCTGGTGATAAGAATAAAATGCACATTCTATAATGTATATCATGTATATGGTGTAGTCCTATTGTTCCCACTTATATAAAATTAGGTAAAAACGGATGTGGGATTAAGAGGGTTTGTGTTGCAGTGTGTTTAAGTGTGTTTAAGATCAAATACAATCAAAAGGACGGACAGACACGCAGACAGACAGCAACTATATATATACATACCATGAACCTGTAACCACCAACAACAAGACTTTGTCCACCGCGTTTGTTGCGGACAAACTCAATTTGAACTTGTGCATTCACCAACAATTTGGAATGGTCATTTACCTATGAAGTGGGAATAAGAGTACTACTGGACAACAGCAAGTGGGAATAAAAGGATTAAACCCTTTATATATTGCTAATATTCTCAGAAATACATGACCAAATCATTAAATAGTGATGACTATAATAATTGGAATACCTCCCGCTTTGTAATATTGTATATAATCATACAATTGCGCTTTAAATGCCGTGATAGCGCAGTGGATGCACGTTCTAAAAGTGGAAGCAGTGATAGCGCAGTGGATGCACGTTCTAAAAGTGGAAGCCGTGATAGCGCAGTGGATGGAAGCCGTGATAGCGCAGTGGATGCACATTCTAAAAGTCGAAGCCGTAATAGCGCAGTGGATGCACATTCTAAAAGTGGAAGCCGTGATAGCGCAGTGGATGCAGGTTCTAAAAGTGGAATCCGTGATAGCGCAGTGGATGCACGTTCTAAAAGTGGAAGCCGTGATAGCGCAGTGGATGCACGTTCTAAAAGTGGAAGCCATGATAGCGCAGTGGATGCACGTTCTAAAAGTGGAAGCCGTGATAGCGCAGTGGATGGAAGCCGTGCTAGCGCAGTGGATGCACGTTCTAAAAGTGGAAGCCGTGATAGCGCAGTGGATGGAAGCCGTGCTAGCGCAGTGGATGCATGTTCTAAAAGTGGAAGCCGTGATAGCGCAGTGGATGGAAGCCGTGCTAGCGCAGTGGATGCACGTTCTAAAAGTGGAAGCCGTGATAGCGCAGTGGATGCACGTTCTAAAAGTGGAAGCCGTGATAGCGCAGTGGATGCACGTTCTAAAAGTGGAAGCCGTGATAGCGCAGTGGATGCACGTTCTAAAAGTGGAAGCCGTGATAGCGCAGTGGATGCACGTTCTAAAAGTGGAAGCCGTGATAGCGCAGTGGATGGAAGCCGTGCTAGCGCAGTGGATGCACGTTCTAAAAGTGGAAGCCGTGATAGCGCAGTGGATGGAAGCCGTGCTAGCGCAGTGGATGCACGTTCTAAAAGTGGAAGCCGTGATAGCGCAGTGGATGGAAGCCGTGCTAGCGCAGTGGATGCACGTTCTAAAAGTGGAAGCCGTGATAGCGCAGTGGATGGAAGCCGTGCTAGCGCAGTGGATGCACGTTCTAAAAGTGGAAGCCGTGATAGCGCAGTGGATGGAAGCCGTGCTAGCGCAGTGGATGCACGTTCTAAAAGTGGAAGCCGTGATAGCGCAGTGGATGGAAGCCGTGCTAGCGCAGTGGATGGAAGCCGTGCTAGCGCAGTGGATGCACGTTCTAAAAGTGGAAGTAGTGATAGCGCAGAGGATGCACGTTCTAAAAGTGGAAGCCGTGATAGCGCAGTGGATGCACGTTCTAAAAGTGGAAGCCGTGATAGCGCAGTGGATGCACGTTCTAAAAGTGGAAGCCGTGATAGCGCAGTGGATGGAAGCCGTGCTAGCGCAGTGGATGCACGTTCTAAAAGTGGAAGCCGTGATAGCGCAGTGGATGGAAGCCGTGCTAGCGCAGTGGATGCACGTTCTAAAAGTGGAAGCCGTGATAGCGCAGTGGATGGAAGCCGTGCTAGCGCAGTGGATGCACGTTCTAAAAGTGGAAGCCGTGATAGCGCAGTGGATGGAAGCCGTGCTAGCGCAGTGGATGCACGTTCTAAAAGTGGAAGCCGTGATAGCGCAGTGGATGGAAGCCGTGCTAGCGCAGTGGATGCACGTTCTAAAAGTGGAAGCCGTGATAGCGCAGTGGATGGAAGCCGTGCTAGCGCAGTGGATGCACGTTCTAAAAGTGGAAGCCGTGATAGCGCAGTGGATGGAAGCCGTGCTAGCGCAGTGGATGCATGTTCTAAAAGTGGAAGCCGTGATAGCGCAGTGGATGGAAGCCGTGCTAGCGCAGTGGATGCACGTTCTAAAAGTGGAAGCCGTGATAGCGCAGTGGATGGAAGCCGTGCTAGCGCAGTGGATGCACGTTCTAAAAGTGGAAGCCGTGATAGCGCAGTGGATGGAAGCCGTGCTAGCGCAGTGGATGCACGTTCTAAAAGTGGAAGCCGTGATAGCGCAGTGGATGGAAGCCGTGCTAGCGCAGTGGATGCACGTTCTAAAAGTGGAAGCCGTGATAGCGCAGTGGATGGAAGCCGTGCTAGCGCAGTGGATGCACGTTCTAAAAGTGGAAGCCGTGATAGCGCAGTGGATGGAAGCCGTGCTAGCGCAGTGGATGCATGTTCTAAAAGTGGAAGCCGTGATAGCGCAGTGGATGGAAGCCGTGCTAGCGCAGTGGATGCACGTTCTAAAAGTGGAAGCCGTGATAGCGCAGTGGATGGAAGCCGTGCTAGCGCAGTGGATGCACGTTCTAAAAGTGGAAGCCGTGATAGCGCAGTGGATGGAAGCCGTGCTAGCGCAGTGGATGCACGTTCTAAAAGTGGAAGCCGTGATAGCGCAGTGGATGGAAGCCGTGCTAGCGCAGTGGATGGAAGCCGTGCTAGCGCAGTGGATGCACGTTCTAAAAGTGGAAGCCGTGATAGCGCAGTGGATGGAAGCCGTGCTAGCGCAGTGGATGCACGTTCTAAAAGTGGAAGCCGTGATAGCGCAGTGGATGGAAGCCGTGCTAGCGCAGTGGATGCACGTTCTAAAAGTGGAAGCCGTGATAGCGCAGTGGATGGAAGCCGTGCTAGCGCAGTGGATGCACGTTCTAAAAGTGGAAGCCGTGATAGCGCAGTGGATGAAAGCCGTGCTAGCGTAGTGGATGGAAGCCGTGCTAGCGCAGTGGATGCACGTTCTAAAAGTGGAAGTAGTGATAGCGCAGAGGATGCACGTTCTAAAAGTGGAAGCCGTGATAGCGCAGTGGATGCACGTTCTAAAAGTGGAAGCCGTGATAGCGCAGTGGATGCACGTTCTAAAAGTGGAAGCCGTGATAGCGCAGTGGATGGAAGCCGTGCTAGCGCAGTGGATGCACGTTCTAAAAGTGGAAGCCGTGATAGCGCAGTGGATGGAAGCCGTGCTAGCGCAGTGGATGCACGTTCTAAAAGTGGAAGCCGTGATAGCACAGTGGATGGAAGCCGTGCTAGCGCAGTGGATGCACGTTCTAAAAGTGGAAGCCGTGATAGCGCAGTGGATGGAAGCCGTGCTAGCGCAGTGGATGCACGTTCTAAAAGTGGAAGCCGTGATAGCGCAGTGGATGGAAGCCGTGCTAGCGCAGTGGATGCACGTTCTAAAAGTGGAAGCCGTGATAGCGCAGTGGATGGAAGCCGTGCTACCGCAGTGGATGCACGTTCTAAAAGTGGAAGCCGTGATAGCGCAGTGGATGAAAGCCGTGCTAGCGCAGTGGATGGAAGCCGTGCTAGCGCAGTGGATGCACGTTCTAAAAGTGGAAGCCGTGATAGCGCAGTGGATGGAAGCCGTGATAGCGCAGTGGATGCACGTTCTAAAAGTGGAAGCCGTGATAGCGCAGTGGATGCACGTTCTAAAAGTGGAAGCCGTGATAGCGCAGTGGATGCACGTTCTAAAAGTGGAAGCCGTGATAGCGCAGTGGATGCACGTTCTAAAAGTGGAAGCCGTGATAGCGCAGTGGATGCACGTTCTAAAAGTGGAAGCCGTGATAGCGCAGTGGATGCACGTTCTAAAAGTGGAAGCCGTGATAGCGCAGTGGATGGAAGCCGTGCTAGCGCAGTGGATGCACGTTCTAAAAGTGGAAGCCGTGATAGCGCAGTGGATGGAAGCCGTGCTAGCGCAGTGGATGCATGTTCTAAAAGTGGAAGCCGTGATAGCGCAGTGGATGGAAGCCGTGCTAGCGCAGTGGATGCACGTTCTAAAAGTGGAAGCCGTGATAGCGCAGTGGATGCACGTTCTAAAAGTGGAAGCCGTGATAGCACAGTGGATGCACGTTCTAAAAGTGGAAGCCGTGATAGCGCAGTGGATGCACGTTCTAAAAGTGGAAGCCGTGATAGCGCAGTGGATGCACGTTCTAAAAGTGGAAGCCGTGATAGCGCAGTGGATGGAAGCCGTGCTAGCGCAGTGGATGCACGTTCTAAAAGTGGAAGCCGTGATAGCGCAGTGGATGGAAGCCGTGCTAGCGCAGTGGATGCACGTTCTAAAAGTGGAAGCCGTGATAGCGCAGTGGATGGAAGCCGTGCTAGCGCAGTGGATGCACGTTCTAAAAGTGGAAGCCGTGATAGCGCAGTGGATGGAAGCCGTGCTAGCGCAGTGGATGCACGTTCTAAAAGTGGAAGCCGTGATAGCGCAGTGGATGTGTGGAAGCCGTGCTAGCGCAGTGGATGCACGTTCTAAAAGTGGAAGCCGTGATAGCGCAGTGGATGCGTCTAAAAGTGGAAGCCGTGATAGCGCAGTGGATGCACGTTCTAAAAGTGGAAGCCGTGATAGCGCAGTGGATGGAAGCCGTGCTAGCGCAGTGGATGCACGTTCTAAAAGTGGAAGCCGTGATAGCGCAGTGGATGGAAGCCGTGCTAGCGCAGTGGATGCACGTTCTAAAAGTGGAAGCCGTGATAGCGCAGTGGATGGAAGCCGTGCTAGCGCAGTGGATGCACGTTCTAAAAGTGGAAGCCGTGATAGCGCAGTGGATGGAAGCCGTGCTAGCGCAGTGGATGCACGTTCTAAAAGTGGAAGCCGTGATAGCGCAGTGGATGGAAGCCGTGCTAGCGCAGTGGATGCACGTTCTAAAAGTGGAAGCCGTGATAGCGCAGTGGATGCACGTTCTAAAAGTGGAAGCCGTGATAGCGCAGTGGATGGAAGCCGTGCTAGCGCAGTGGATGCACGTTCTAAAAGTGGAAGCCGTGATAGCAGTGGATGGAAGCCGTGCTAGCGCAGTGGATGCACGTTCTAAAAGTGGAAGCCGTGATAGCGCAGTGGATGCACGTTCTAAAAGTGGAAGCCGTGATAGCGCAGTGGATGCACGTTCTAAAAGTGGAAGCCGTGATAGCGCAGTGGATGCACGTTCTAAAAGTGGAAGCCGTGATAGCGCAGTGGATGCACGTTCTAAAAGTGGAAGCCGTGATAGCGCAGTGGATGGAAGTCGTGATAGCGCAGTGGATGCACGTTCTAAAAGTGGAAGCCGTGATAGCGCAGTGGATGGAAGCCGTGCTAGCGCAGTGGATGCACGTTCTAAAAGTGGAAGCCGTGATAGCGCAGTGGATGGAAGCCGTGCTAGCGCAGTGGATGCACGTTCTAAAAGTGGAAGCCGTGATAGCGCAGTGGATGCACATTCTAAAAGTGGAAGTCGTGATAGCGCAGTGGATGCACGTTCGCTTCAGGTGCGAAAGGTCCGGAGTTCGAGCCCCGCTGGAGCCGTTACGACTGTGTCCTTAGGCTGGGCATTTAAATTCCGCATGCCTCTTCTCTCTCCCTCGTGGCGATGGATTCCATCAGGAATGAGGTCTCGAGAGTGAATAATATAAGTTGAAATAACTTGTTTCGCAATGGAGATAAAATAAATTTGTATAAACTAAATGCCTCACTTTGAATGCATATTTATGTATGTGCCTCATATTATTATTATCATGTGGAACATTTCCTTGTTCTATGTAAATATTTTAAATGCCCAACATTTTGAAAGTATCCACCTCGCAATCTAGTGGTTATGAGTTCGAGCCCCAGAAGCACGGTGGCGACGGTTCATAAATCCACACTGCCTCTTAACTCTCCCGCATGCCCATGGATTCCACCAGGAATGAGGTCTCGAAAGCGATTCAACTATTGGTGTAATGGCTTGTTTCGCATAGAGCTAAATTAAATTATCATAAATTAAAGTACTGCACCTGTATTTTTGGACTGATAGTAATTGTTTGACTGTATTCTCTGTGGATTTGACTGGTTCGCCTGTTGTCGGTTCCTTTGTTGCTGCTGCTGCTGTTGTGGCTGCTGTTGTGGCTGCTGCTGCTGCTGCTGCTGCTGCTGCTGCTGCTGCTGCTGTTGGTTGCTTGAGTTGCTCATAGATTGTCCGTATATTGAACCACTTTGATGATTATTTATCCCGTTGTAGTTGTATGATGGCTGTCTCCTGTTGCCCAACGTACCCTGATTGTACTGGTTCCCTGTAGTGTAATTCCCGGTAGACTTGTTGCCATACTGACCACCTTGTTTATACGGCGTGGGTGTAAATGCATTTGTAGGGATTGTGCGTGTAGGCTGTCCTCTACCAGTGATCACGTTCCTATAAACACAAACATGCATGCAGACCACAGGGATTCGGCACGGTTGGGGGTACTAGTATATATATTTAAGTACAGGGATTCTACTCTGTGGGATGTCAGATTTCGCATCGATCAGTAAAATGGCCCTATCGGAAACAATTTTGTACAAATCTGTCCAAATATAACGCCTATCCCGAGTCTTTATATTGTTCTTCAAATAAAACACAACTTTAAGCTACATGCATGTATACTTTGCAAACAATTGCCACAGACATTGGCCATAGCAGGTCACATTTCCATATTAGGACACGGGTTCTGTCAGCAGCAAAAAAATCTTCGACGGGAGAGTTTTAACAGTGAATAACATTATCAATAAAATGTGTTTCCACTAACATGTAGGTTTATTTAGCAAAAATGTACGTCAAAAATAGATTTCGTAGAATTCAATTTGTTTTGAAAATTTGTCAAGCGGCGCAGTTCGCGTTGAAACGAGCGTTCTGATTGGATTATTAGAATGTAACTAGATGTTTGTTTATTTTATGAAGAATAATCATGTTTCATCCTTATTAATCTTATTATCTTATGTATATTCTAATTTACAGTTCATGATTAAAACGTTTACCTACCATTATTTCTAATTTAAATTAATAGTTTAGAAAATAGTACAACACATCATATCGCAATTGCATTAAGTACCTTGCTATAGGAGAAGACCTCTATAAGCTATAATAGCTTTCGGTTCTAATCCCTTTTCATTCATGTATCTAAATTTTGTGTAAACTGTATATTTGTATATGCTGTATGGTTTGAAATAAACTATGTCTATGACAGTGTCCTATGTTTTATGCCAGCACCTGTAATAAAAACATGCTAACAGTGATATACGCACATTCATTGAAGTGAGGTACGCGGATATGAACTGAGACAATTTTGATTACCATTTAAACATACCGGTAATTAAATATATGTGTACTGTACCTATATCTAGTCATCCACAATTAATCAGATGCGTGTGTGTTATATATCGTCGCTATCGGTTACCCATATGAGCGACGCCTCCTGAAGAGATTAATCATTTTAGATTTTTGGAGGATAGTGCAATAATTTCGACATTAATTCCACTGGTTTTATGACTTGTTCAGGACAAACCGAGCTACGAAGATAACTGAGCAAATTCTAGTCAAAATACGATTATACAGTCTACATCCGCTATGTCAAAGTCGGCTATGTCGAATTATCCGGTTATCTCGAAGTCGGATCAAAATCCCGTTTCAGACACTATCATTTTACATATAACTGGCTCTATTTATATCGAATTATTATATCAGAATATATAGAAGTCAAACTTCGGCTATGTCGAAGAATTGTGTTCGGTCCGACGGAATTCGACATGTATCGAATTTATATCGAATTATTATATCGAGTCAAACTTCATGTATCGGATGTATTCTGTATATTGTACAAGTACATCTATATTAAAATGAGTTGTTTACTGTAGTCTAGGAACAGGCGTCGATATATGTTGCCTGGTTAGTCAAATAAATATATTTTAACACCGAGACCATTAATTGGGCCGTATTGAGTTTCTGATCATATCAAACGTCATTTGGCCAGAAGTTAAAAAGTGAAAAATCGACAGACTGGAACCCAGGCTATGTTTACTGCACAACTAGGTTAATACTGGAATACAATTGTGTTATAGCAACCTATATTGCAATTGTGAGAATCAGTTTGAACAGGAATATAAAGTTGACTATTTAAAGTACATGTATAAAGTACTGGTTTGTAAGGAATACAATTGTATCATAGCAACCGATTTCGAAATTGTGACAATCAGTTTGAACGGGAATATAACTTTGAATATTTAAAGCAATATACAGTCAAACCTGTCTTAAGCAGCCAGCCAAGGGAGTCAGAGAAAGTGGTTGCCTAGCACAGGTGGCTGCTTAATAGAGGTCAAATATATAATAAAACAACCGATTGGGAATCTGGAAACTGGCTGCTTAATACAGGTTGGCTGCTTAATGGAGGTGACCACTAACACAGGTGTGACTGTATATTTAGGAATAAATACAAGTCCCAAGGCATCTGCATAGGATTTTTACAATAGTAAGTTAGTAAGTTTTTATTAAAGTGACATGTGCACATTTCAACAAATGTATATATAGCAAATATTAAACAACAAGAAGACGCACCCGGCCCAGTGGGCCTATAAGTCACCTAATAATATGCATTCAATAATAATTATATAATGTCAACAGAAGCGATCTGATCATTAGATTAATAAATTCAAAAAGATGGCGCTATTCACAAATCATATGGGTTATCAATGTACAAAGTAATTAAGAACATGTCCATAGGACACAGGTGCCTCCAGCTTCTTCTCTTATCTACAATGTCAAGGTCCATTACTGTGACATCTGGCATCTGCACTGGGTGTTTGAAATAATAAACTGAACTGACCAATAACTGAACCAAAGTAGTGCTATTAAAGCACATGTCATATCTCAAACACTACTCGTGTTACACAGAGCATGCAGATCTGCTTTTGATGCAGCTCAAATATATTCGTTTGTATTTACTTTTTCTGAAAAGTAATCTCGTTACTGCTCGTTACCGTCTCCGTGGCCCAGTGGTTAAGGCGTCCGCCTACGGAGCGGGAGGTCGATGGTTCGAATATCGTCAGGGGTTCGTTCTGATATGGCCGGTTGGTGAGCCGCCAGCTAGTTAAATAGTGGTTACCGATTGCCTTGCCTACCAGCCTGGCGCCTGGCATACAAGCATAGGATTCGGGAAGTATTGATGTTCATAAAAAAGAGTTGTCTCATAAGTAAAGTCATGATGATGATTGAGCTTATTTACCCTCGCCTCATAAGTCAGTAATGCCTGGCCCTTTATATAGGGGTGACACTATAATAAACAAACACTTTACTGGTTACTGCTTTGCTGGTATCCTCCGTAACTAGGCGCTGTGCTGTACATCTGATTGGTTGTTCTTGGATAACTTGATCCTGCATGTGTGTTACTGCAACCTGAAATATAAATACATATGTGTAGCGTTATCACAAATGTATGTTTAATTTAAACTTTATTTATTTTACAACGATTGCGAAATAAGTTTTAACAACTTATATTAACCACTCTCGTTGGCACGGATGAAAGCGTAAATGGGGTCATTCGTGTGGGAGGAAACCGGAGTACCCGGATAAAAACCACCTGTCCGATCTGGCGACCACGGTACCATCTCACATACTTCCCTGTCCGAGGATCGCACAAGGGTTGCATTGGTGAGAAGCGAGCGCGCTAACCACTGCGCTAATCGGACCAATGTATGTTTGTTGTTGGGGTTCAGAGCCACGTCAATCTTATTATTATAATCGTTTTATAATGACAAATTAATGGCATGACCACATGCGGTAACCCGGGGTGAACACACTTCTGGCCCTCTGCCCAATCGTATATATTCAACATACAAATACACAATATATCAAATAATCGTACAGCTTACGTATGCCATACCATGTGCTGATATTGCACAGTGCATGTACACTAAAGTGAATAACTAATCAATCGATTAAAGAAATCAATGTACATTTACAGGGTTCGACAATAACCTTTTTAAGAGGTAGCCGGCAAGACTATCATCTTGGACATTAATGAGGTCCATACCAAATCTAGGTAGTCCTCATTTTCATACAGGTCTCAAAAAGTGTGTACCTTCTATCATTGGTGGATAAGAAGCAGGGTACCTTCTATCAAAGTTCGATAAGAAGTATACAATTATGATCGACACAAAATACAACGTTATGACAATTCTGTAACCAGTTAGTTAACAAGTTAAATATAGCGATTTCTGCTTTAGTGTTGCATAGAAATATTGTAAATTGTGACATTTTATTTCTTCTAAAATAACTAATCTCTTCAGGAGGCGTCGCTCATATGGGCAACCGGTAGCGACGATAAATAAACGTAAAACACACTTACTTTTTCGCTACACATTTATAATTATGGATCTTACTATCATGAGTGAAGAAAATAAGCCTTCACACATTTCACTAATGTACCCACTATTTCGCACATTTTTATACAAAATGTGCCCATATTTCTATATGGACATAAATTTTACCTCTACGGCAAGTGTAGTTTCTTTTTGGTGTCAGTATATTTGTAATACATATACATAAAAAGTAACTAGTACAGGTGTTAATAAACTAGAATGTTTAATCGGACATATGGAGAGAGAAAAAGTCAACCGTAATCGGGTATATTTCTGTTATTGTTTGCGGCTCCTCTTCCGGATGTTGGAAATCCTCTTTGCTCCTGAATATGTCCATCGAACCCTCCGACCGGCATCATGCCTAAACAACAACATACAGTAGTAAGTGATGAGAACAGTACGGAGAAAGAAATACGGATGCGACATGTGGTTATGCGGTTGGGTCATGGCGAGCTCCCAACCAATAATCAGGCTCCAATAATGCAGCCTGAACCCCTGGGCTCGTCTCCAGCAATAATTTATTCAATCTACTCGTATTAATCAAAATTGAAATGAATAAAACAGGAAAGTAATATTCTTCAAAATGCAGTAAAATCACAACCGATATTAATATGTTGTGTTTTAGAAACCGTTAAGCCAATTTTAGAAAATTAATAATTTGAAAAGTGTAACCGAAAATCCCGGAATTCCTTGACGTTGAATTAATAGCCCCGTCGAAGAGTGTAATCGTGTAGGAAGTACAGTCAAACCTGTGTTAGTTGTCACCTCTATTAACCCATTCAACACCAAGTAACTGACATGGACTGGTCCATGATATTTTTAGACCAATAAATTTATAACAAAATTACATTTGGATCAGTTCATTTATCAAAATGGGTAAAAAAATTTCTAAAAATAGTTATATTACTTGAAAAAAGTGCAGATCCTGATGAGACGGCTCGTCACGAGCCGGCTCATCTGGATCTACACTTTTTTGTAATCCAATTTAGAGGTATGTGGTGTTGAAAGGGTTAAGCAGCCAATCTGTATTAAGCAGCCAGTTTCTAGAGTCCCAATATGTTGTTTTATTATATAGTTGACATCTATTAAACAGCCATCTGTGCTAAACAGCCACTTTCTGCGATTCCCTGTGACGGCTGCTTAATACTGTCCTTCCAAAATGATCTAATATTTTTTAGAAATTCTAAGACATTAAGTTTGAACTAACTGGAGGGATTGGGGGAGTATTTGGTTAGACTCCAAACTAAAATGACAAATATACACTTCTGGAAACATCGCACCCACCCACATGATTACCCGACGGTACACAGGTGAATATCAGGGACGTGTGCTGAATGTACAAACATGTTGAAGTAAGCCGAAAGGAAATACATTTGAACAACTTTAGGTAAAAAAAATAAATAAAAAACATATATATATCTAAAATTATGTCTATTCACTGTATCCTTTCTAATGAGCACTTTCTGATCAAGCACTTAACTAACACTTTTTATCACGGCGCCAGCACCTAATCTTCATAAGTGAAGGAGTGCTGTATAAACAAAGAAGAAGAAGAAGGTATGTAGGTATGTATCCTGGCTGGATAACTGTTTAATAGCTTTTCTCTGACAACTTATCCATTAAGTAAACATATTTTAAGTTTTATGGATACAATACCAGAATACCCGGCAGCCCCGGATGGTCCAGGTTCACTTCCTGTCTGTCTAGTCTGGGGATCAGAGATCACGGCTTGGCGTGGACGTTTCCGGTAGTTGAAAATAGGTGCTAGCGTAGGTCGGTTTTGCTTCTATATAATTACATAAAACAAACAATTTTATATTAGAATTTTATGTAAGCCTTCAGTGAGACATTAGAGGTAAATAAACTTTATTTATTTTACAACGATTGCGAAACAAACTTTAATAACTTAAATATCGTTGGCGAGGATGAAATGTATATGTTGTCCTTTTGTGGGAAACCGGAGTACCCGGAGAAACCCTACCTGTCACGATAACCGTACCATCTCACATACTTCCTTTTCCGAGAATTGTACCAGGGTATTTGTGAGAAGAGAACGTGTTAACTACTGCTAAACACATTTCCTATAGTACATATTCAATAAAATAATTACATAATTTTAAACTTTATTTATGTTACAAAGATTGCCAAGTTTTAACAACTTATATTAATCATTCTCGTTGACGCGGATGAAACATGATCATTCGTGTGGGGGGAAACCGGAGTACCCGGAGAAAACACACCTGTCCAATCTGGCGACCACAGTACCATCTCACATACTTCATAGGGTCGAACAAGGGTTGCATTGGTGAGAAGAGAGCGCGCTAACCACTGCGCTAATCGGACAGCCAAATATACTGAGGCAAAAAAGAAACGATATCAAACTAAAAATGACGTAAAACGGATAAAACAATAGAACGATTTAATATATTATTACGTATCAGTACCGGGTATCTTATTGCAACGTCAGCCAACCATAAACACAGGTAAATAAACACCCGATAATCCTGGAACGCCGAATTTCCGATTTGCACGTGCTCCTCAACAAAGACAACTTCCTACACATGTACAAATCGGAAAACCGGTTTATTGTACTGGTATTGCATTATCATCGAGGAAAAACACCTTACATACCCATTGTTACCTCTAACAAAATGCCTAGGCTAAACCGCAATCAGAGAATGCGTGCCATTGGCATGATTGACGGCGGTTTACGTCAGCGTGACGTCGCAAATCGACTCGGGGTTACGCGGATCACGATAACACGTCTACTTCGACGTTATCGAACACATGGATCGGTGGACGACCGTCCAAGATCTGGTCGACCACGTGTGACGACGCGTGAACAGGACCGTCACATTCGGACGTCACATTTACGTGACCGGTTCCTACCTGCTACGCACACAGCTGCCGTTACTCCTGGGATGACCAACAATCGCATCAGTGCACAAACAGTCAGGAACCGGCTCGGTGAACGTGGCATTCGTGCCTATCGGCCATACGTTGGATCCATCCTGACACGACGTCACCGTGACGTACGGCGGGAATGGATGGCGGAACGTGCTCGCTGGACTCGGTTACAGTGGAATTCGGTGATGTTTAGCGATGAATCGCGGTTCTGTTTGCGTCGAGCGGATGGCAGAGAGCGGGTATATCGCAGACGCGGTGAACGTTACGCCGACGCATGTGTACGTCAGGTCGATCTGTTCGGGGGCGGAAGCGTTATGGCGTGGGGCGGTATCACCTTCGGCAGTCGCACTGAACTGTTAGTGGTGGACGGGAACCTAAACGCCCAGCGGTACTGTGATGAGATCCTTGCGCCAGTTGTTGTGCCGTTCTTTAACGCCAACAGAAACGTCACACTGTTCCAACAGGACAACGCCAGGTGTCATACTGCTCGGATTTCCACCACATTATTGGGGCAGAACAATATTGAAACCCTGCCGTGGCCTGCTTTGTCACCAGACTTGTCACCCATAGAACATTTGTGGGATACGTTAGACCGCCGCGTCAGACGACGTCAGCCGGTAACGTTAAACCAACTGAGGGATGTTTTGCGTCAGGAGTGGACAAATATTGACCAGCAAGAGATTCAGACACTCTTCCGTTCGATGCGACGGCGGTGCATTGCAGTGAGAGACGCAAATAGTGCCCATACTCGGTATTGACGTCTGTGTGAAAACTCCATTAGACCCCTGTCCGACGAATTACGTCATCACGCAGCAGACAGTTTCGGAGGCTCATTATGCTTTATGTGCTCCTCTTTCAAACATGTTGGACTATCATCTTATGAATTTTCAAAGAATTTTCTTAATAAATGTTGAAATTATAGACACATAAACACCAGGTATCGTTTCTTTTTTGACTCAGTATATATATAACTGCCCAACAGAACCCTTGAATTAACTTTGAATAATCCAACAGTGTATATAGGAAATAGTATCAAATTGTATTGTTTGCAGTCAGTTATTATTGCACTGCGATAGTTCAGAAACATTGTTCTAAATCAATATGATGCCCAATGTCATAAATTAGTAAATTACTAATTAAATTAGCTTGGTTGTATTGTATTAATTATATATATACAATGTAAAGAACAAAGCAAATGAACTTGTATAATTATTGCATAGTATATACGATTTATGTCATTGTATTACACAAGAATTGTCAACAAATGTTGAAGCAAATGGGTTGGGCCACAACTCTTCATTTTCATTGTAATTGCTAACTGACTTACATTCTGCTGCATCTTCTTAGAAATGTTATATGTGACAGCGAAAGTGGATGTTTGTATGTGACAGCGGACGTCGATGTTTGTATGTGACAGCGGACGTCGATGTTTGTATGTGACAGCGGACGTCGATGTTTGTATGTGACAGCGTACGTTGATGTTTGTATGTGACAGCGGACGTCGATGTTTGTATGTGACAGCGGACGTCGATGTTTGTATGTGACAGCGGACGTCGATGTTTGTATGTGACAGCGTACGTCGATGTTTATATGTGACAGCGGACGTCGATGTTTATATGTGACAGCGGAAGTCGATGTTTGTATGTGACAGCGGACGTCGATGTTTATATGTGACAGCGGACGTCGATGTTTGTATGTGACAGCGGACGTCGATGTTTGTATGTGACAGCGAACGTCGATGTTTGTATGTGACAGCTGACGTCGATGTTTGTATGTGACAGCATACGTCGATGTTTGTATGTGACAGCGGACGTCGATGTATATATCTGCAAGAAAATGAACATTATCAGAATATGCCAAATCTTGATCATTGGTATTTAATAAAAACATATCGTCGAGTTAGCCTACTTCATATGCGGAGAATTTTGAAAAAATTATAAAAATAGTTTAGCGTAAACTGATATCCGAACATAACTAGGTGTTATGATGACTTTCTTTTTTGTTTCTTTTAAGCAGCTTTTGTATGTCAAAGTTTAGATTTTTATTTATGGGAGAAATGAAAAATTGTTCATCGTATCGTAAATAACCATTTTACTGAGCTATTGTTCACATACTAGCATGGGTGCCAGTCTGTCAATTTTTCACGTTTTAACTTCTGGCAAAATGACAGTGTTGATATGATCAGAAACTCAATACGGCCCAATTAATAGTCTCGGTGTTAAAATATATTTATTTGACTGACCAGGCAAAATATATCGACGCCTGTTCCCAGGCTATTCACACACATGCATGAAGCATAGATTAATGTTTTATGTTGGGGTTTTAAGTCGCACACACAGTTTAGGTCATATGACGACTCATTTGAGCTTGAGTTTGAGATCTGAGAAAAGTGTTATAACCTCGGGCAGTTTAACAGGCTTGTCAGATACCCGGGTAGAACCATATTGGCGTAGCTCATATGGGCAACCGGTAGCGATGATAAATAAACGAACGTAAAACACACACAGAAACAAAGCCAATGTTGATATATACACATTAGCACTGGTTACTCTACCGCATTATATGTCAGAGATTGGAAATACCACAAAACCATGCAGATAAATTAGAGCTATTTGATTTATAAATGTCGCATAGTGCTGTAGAATATCAAAGCTGTTGGATAAATGTCGCACAATTCTGCAGAATATCAAAGCTGTTGGACAATTGTCTCAAATTCATGCCATCAGCTGTGGCACTCCCAATCCCTCGGTTCCTCCGCCGCAAATTCACTTGTGTGTGTTTTACATTTATTTATCGTCGCTACCGGTTGCCCATATGAGCAACGCTTCCTGGAGAGATTAGCCATTTAAATGTGTGGAGGATAGTGCAATGATGCAGACAGAGACCCATTCCAGAGTCTCCTCTGGTTCTTTTACGTGCATGTGTAAAGCACCGACACGAGACCTATGTTTAAAGTCCCATATAAAAGACTGTTAATTTTATTAGGGTCAGATGGGGGATTAAATCTGCGATCCTTGGATTACCAGCTTGTGAAACTGTTGAACCAATCTGACTATATAGTATGCATATTCTCTACATTATGCGAAGCCTATCGGTGACTTTAAGTTTAATTTCTTTATCAAAAATGCAGCAGACGACAAGTCACTTTACTGTATTTAGCTGTTGTTGTATCTACACATGCATCTATAAAATGCCATACATCATGAATACACACAGTGTTGTAGTATGCTAAGGTAATTTGCTTGTTACCTGTCCGATTATTTAAAAATTCCGCGATATCCACTAGCTTGGCTTTTTCTTGTTTCTCAAATGGTGATGTGTAAAAGGGAAGTAACCAAGCGTAAGTCTCCTGTCGGAGATAAAAATGCACTATTTACCAAAAATGGCCGCTGAGTCAGATATTGTGAGAGTATCGTACCATGAATTAGAAACAATTGCGCGGTTAACAGAAGAAAAGAAGGAAGATGAAAATAATAGAAAACTAAAAGAAGGTTTATTCCACATACTTGACTGAATGTTTCGTATTAATATACAGGAAATTGTTTGCATAATAGTTACTTTCATTTTGCTTTTTCAAAGTTATGTTTTGATATTTTTTTTAAAAAAGTGACAGTTTCACATTCAGAAAATTATAGTGTGATTTCAGAAAATTAAGTCACACAAAGCAATGAGCAAGAAAAGTACAATTTATAGGAAGAGTTCAGTTGCAATTATATTTGACCTCAGCTAAAAACCTTGGCATGGATATCTGAAATAACTTGTAGAACGCTCACATCAATATGTCCACAAAGAAAGCTAACCAAACATTAGGGTTTCTACGTAGAAACATGAATGTCAAATCCAAACCCCTTAATTCCATGGTGTACCAAACTCTTTGTGAGACCCCCAACTGGAATACGGCTCCGAGATTTGATCGCCCCATACCTAAACACTGATAGATCAAGTTGAAGGGGTCCAGTGAAAAGCAGCCCATCAGAAAAATGCTGACTTCTATCATAAATGTACCTATTCGCCTCCCAGTCATACTCAATTGGTAGTAATATCCTCGCAGTCGTACTCAAGTAGTAGTCATATCCTCCCAGTCATACTCAGTTAGTAGTCATATCCTCCCAGTCATACTCGGTTAGTAGTCATATCCTCCCAGTCATACTCAGTTAGTAGTCATATCCTCCCAGTCATACTCGATTAATAGTCATATCCTCCCAGTCATACTCAGAACTTTAGTAGTCATATCCTCCCAGTCATACTCAGAACTTTAGTAGTCATATCCTCCCAGTCATACTCAGAACTTTAGTAGTCATATCCTCCCAGTCATACTCAAGTAATAGTCATATCCTCCCAGTCATACTCAAGTAGTAGTCATATCCTCCCAGTCATACTCGGTTAGTAGTCATACCCTCCCAGTCATACTCAGTTAGTAGTCATATCCTCCCTGTCATACTCAATTAGTAGTCATATCCTCCCAGTCATACTCGGTTAGTAGTCATATCCTCCCAGTCATACTCGGTTAATAGTCATATCCTCCCAGTCATACTCGGTTAATAGTCATATCCTCCCAGTCATACTCAGTTAGTAGTCATATCCTCCCAGTCATACTCAGTTAGTAGTCATATCCTCCCAGTCATACTCAGTTAGTAGTCATATCCTCCCAGTCATACTCGGTTAGTAGTCATATCCTCCCAGTCAATCTCGGGTAGTAGTCATACCCTCCCAGTCATACGTGGCTAGTATTCGTAGTTTTGGGAGTATAATGTAGATGTACCTCTAACGTTACAGATATGCTCCATTCCCTAAATCTACACAGACTACCGGTAGATCTCCGGTGTATTGACAATGGGTTATCTCATTATGCATAAAATTCATAATGATCTTGTAAAATTAGCGAACAAACAAATTACCATTGACGATTGATTGACTCATGAATGAGTTTAATTTCAGAAAGGTTTTATGAACTTAATTGACTGTCAGGACTCAGGATTCGTGCTGTACATTTACCATAAATAATGGCATTCCGATATTGGGGTAATTACATGTACTGTGCACACGGAATAAAAACAATTTGTCGTTTGTCATTACATGGGGCCTCTTGAGAAAACACTGAATTATTAGGCATTGAAAACGCTATATATATCTGATACAATCATGAGTAAAAGTGTTACTGTTGTTACGGCGGATTACACGATTCACCAAATCCACCTTGAATCACCGAAATCCACCTTGAATCACTGAAATCCACTATTTAAACAGGGTTTATGTGCTTTAAAACTCAATTTATATTTATTAATGCTTCGCATCAATAATGTGGAAAAGATTCATTTTAAAATTAAATCCCACGCGACCGAAGTTCACTTTTGAAAGACCAAAATTCACATTGTGATTGTGAATGTATATATATGTCTGTAGTATTGTATGACAATGGAACGTAACCTAATGTATTAATAGCCACAAGCGTTTTGTTGCATTTGATTGTATTGCATTCTTTGTAAGCTGAGGATTTCTTTTATTTTACAAACAGAGGCAAAAAAGAAACGAGATGAGGAGAGAAAGAGGAAACGTCCAACGATCGGTATTTACCAGCCTCCACATCGCGGTAAACCGGATAAACAGTCGGACAACGGAGGGCAAAAGGGTAAGTTTTCAACGATTGGTATATACCAGCAACCTCAACACCGAAGTACATGTCAGCCAGACAAACATCTAGAGATGGTAAATGGGATAAGTTCTCAGCGCTCGCTTCTATCAGTCTCAAACTGAACAAACAGGAGAGCAACTGTATTTCTTAATGTAGGATGTCTAAAAAGACCATACTTTTATTGTTTCCTTATTTTGGGAATGAATTATAGAGGGTGTGATTTTGGAATTGGGAAAATTGCTAACGGAGGACAAGATTTTAATGGGGAAAAAAACAATGTTAGAGACTAAACATAATGGTCCCACAATTTTTTTTCCGGGTTTTAAAGGTCTAATTCAAACATGCAATCTTGAAGAAGGTATTATATTTTAATGAATTTGTTTTGTCTGTAGTTTTGAATTTTGCAGCAAATAGAAACTAACTTCAAAATTGTGGAAGTCGTGATAGCGCAGTGGGAGCGCGTTCGCTCCAGGAGCGAAAGGTCTGGAGTTCGAGCCCTGCTGGAGCCGTTACGATTGTGCCCTTAGGCAAGGCATTTAATTTCCACGTTGCCTCTTCTCTCTCCCTCGTGGCGATGGATTCCATCAGGAATGAGGTCACGAGAGTGATTAATATAAGTTAAGGACTTGTTTTGCAATCAAGCTAAAATAAATTTGTATAAACTAATTTCAAAATTATACGGGAACTATTTCTTATTACGGATGTTTACACTAACAGAAGTGGTTGTGCGGTTGTGTCACATAGTGCAATGAGGCTCCGAACAGAGCAGTTAAAATGAAGAAAATTTGAAAACAAATACTATATTAGCCAAAGTCATTGGAAATCATAAAAGAAAAAGAAGATTTGTGTTTATTCGTGTAAGATAGGATTTCATTTCATCTCAAGATCAACGAATTAGAAATTTCGGTGATCACTCGATGAAATAAAATCCTATCTTACACTAATAAACACAAATATCCTCCATGTAATGAGATTCATACCTTGTTTGTACATACAGAGTGCAGTCCGGAGAAGATCATCACTAAGCCAGTGGAGACGGAGCTTCATATATCTGAGGAGAACTGGGACGAGGAGCTGTTATCAGAGACGTCTTCCAAGGAAAATAGCATAGAAAAGGAGGTAGGAAAGTGTGTGTCTTGTGTTTATTTATCGTTGCTATCGGTTGCCCATATCAGCGACGCCTCCTGAAGAGATTGGTCATTTTAGATTTTGGAGGATTGTGCAATGATACAGGCAAAGACCCATTTCAAAATCTCCTCCGGTTCTTTTACTTGCACGGTGCACAGCACCGACACGAGACCTTGTATGGTGTGGCAAGTGTGTTTACATTTATTTATTGTTGCTATCCTGAAGAGATTGTGGTTATTTTAGATTTTGGGTAGATCTACATGCTTTTCAGGTTTCATTCTAGGTCAGAATTTTTGGGAGAAGTGAGAAAGAATGCGGACGCATCCTTAAATGGTGTTATTTAATCAATTTCAACAAAATATGGTTAAAATGCACAGTATGACCATTAAATACAACATTTGAATAGGAGTGCTTTATAATGGGCCAATGTATCTTACTGGCCAACATTTTGTATGAAAATTGTAAAAAAATAATTTTAGATTTCTTTTAGGGAGAAGTGGGACCCCCAGAAGGCGAAGTCAGGGTCCCTAGGGCGAATATTTCACCCACATCGCCCTCTAATCTGATCGCCAGCTTTTACTTACAATACCTACAACTACAGCTTTTGCTTAAATTAATAGTTATTGAAAGAAACACACTATTATCCTTAATTGAAATTATCAGCTTGTTAAAAAATTGTGTTTGTTCTAAGTACAGACAAACTTAAGCCTCTACTAGTATACAGTAGCTGATGCTTCATAGCGCAGAGTATGTCAACGATGTGTTTCATTTCAGCTTCGAGGTATTAACCCGGGCCTGCAGGATCTTAAGATTACATCTAGTGATTCACAGAAGTCTCGTAGGAGCGAGGAATTGAGACGACGGAAGAAACCGGAGATTCAGCGCTACGTTCCAAAAGGACGTTTGCTTGAAAAACAAGTGACAGACGCGAGTGGTGATGGCTCTACAGACAGGGAGGATGGAGAGTCCAGTCCGAGTCCCAACCTTGTCCATAGTCCAAGCCCCGGGCCGGCAACCTCAACATATGTGCACTCGCCTCAAACGGTATCTGCGAGAAAGATAGATTTGAGCAATATGCAAGTAACAGTGGTACTTGATAAGTCTGGCGGCACTGACAGAATATCACCAGAGAAATGCTCCGAACAACCAATCAAAACAGTGAACAGAAATTCTGGTAGAGCCAATGAACAGACAGAATTCTCCAAGGGAAAAAGTCAAGGTCAGTCGTATTCTAGAGGTAGGGGTCAGAGGTTGAACCAAAGGTCAAATAATAAACAAAACACAAAGTGTCAAGTTGGAAACAGAAATGAGCAAGACAAGCAAAGAGCAAAACTTGAACCTAAGGATGCACAAGATGATAAAATAGTTGTGAAACAGGAAAATAAAAACAATACAGACAAGAAAGTGAATAAAGACGTGAAGGCAGATCAAGAGTTGTACATTGTTCCATCACGACCAAGTACAATAGGTCAAGAAGCGGATAGAAAGGACACGGCCCCTGTAGGCATGGAGGAAAATAAACAGAAAATGGACGATAATATACCAGGTGCCGATGAGCAAGAAATATTATCTCGATTCAAACAAACTCCCAATAAAATTAAATCACGGTCATACGACAAGCTGGATCAGACTGATCGATGGGAAGAAGTGGACGGATTTTATCCTGATCCACAGAACCTCGACACCATGGTGTTTGAACGAAGTCATAGCTCAGAACAGTTGAATCTCAGCGGAAGGAACCTGTGTAAGCTACCAATGCCGCGGAGTTCTTCCGGTGGACTGAATAACGTGTCGCATTCTTTCAGCGGAATGAGAAAACGAACTGACAGTGTGGGCAGTGATTTGAGTGCAGGTAAGATTTTATGTGGCTAAAAGATTTATCATTGCAACATTATTTGAGTACAAATTATTATATAGCTTAGATATATAATGTTATGTATATTATATAATTGTTAATTTGTAATATCATCTGCCTCCATGGTCGAGTGGTTAAGGTCGCTGACTTGTATACCACTGTAACCTATCATCACTGATGGTCACGGGTTCGAGCCCCGCTCAGGCCGTGTCTCATTTATATGAAAAAGTTGGCAATTTCTTACGGAGGTTGGTGCACCCAAATACTGGTTAACCGCTGGAGCCTGCCCATGAAAGGTGTTGTTAAGTAATCTGCCCGCCGGCGATATAGCCCAAAATGGTGCTGATGCAGGCGTAAAACCCGACATATAACATATAATAATATAATTTGTAATATACATTGTATCATATGAGAGAAAAAATGAATTCTGGTTTCACCAAACCCGATGTCTTCCTTCACCAATCATAGCTGGAGAGTCGCCATATGACCTACGCTGTTGGTGCGACGTTAAGTTCCAATAATAAACAACCAAACTGTCGGCATGTATGGTGTCGAATACTTCGAAATGTATTGAATACGAATACCTTCCAAAAGCTTGTCGGCAGTTGCGAGCAAATGTACAATTGCTCAACAGATTAAGCATTCATATGTCAATTGTTTCAAAAGTGTGCCGGTAGTTATCAGTTTGGATACATTAGTGCAATTTCCTGATCTGCAGAAAGAATTTAACTCTTGACCTGCCAATCACGACAAAAGTCGCTTTTGCAAATAGAACCAGATCTGGCTCAATGCTGTAGCTATCACACTTATCTGAATAGCAAACAACATAGATCCTGATCAGATACAGTGTTTGTAATGCTGTGGCTGATCTGGATCTATGTTGTTTGCACATTCCGTCCAATTTATTCAGCATGTTAAGGGTTAACAACATTTGCATACGTATGCCAAATGAAATTAAAAACATTTACATACGTATGCCAAATCAAATTAACAACATTTTTATACGTATGCCAAATGAAATTAACAACATTTACACATACATGTAACGTTTATTTAGCATCATTTACACACGATATAGGGACAGCCAGTGATTGGAGTACAGAAGAGCTAGACTTTGACAAGGAACCAGACAATGCAAGTAAAATAGACTGGAATGCAGATGTGGAAAGGGAGTTAGCCTTGCAGGTGAGTTATTGAGAGGAGAGTGGAATTTAGCTACGGAGAATGACGAAAGAACTAGTCAATATAAGAATCTGATTGTACATTTTTCCAGGCCATTAAAGTTGTCTTGTATTTCTTTACTGAAATACTTGGGTAATACAGTGAAACTCTAAACCGAACAGTCACTTCACCAAGGGTAGAAGTTGGTTTGGACTGGTTTTCGGTTTAGATGGGTTTTCATAGTGAGGTAGATTTCTCATATATTAACAATTCCACTCTGCAATGCTTAGAAGGAGACTGAGACATGTTTATAGTTTGACAGTTAGTAAAGAACTGATTAAATTTATGCGTACAATACAATATTCTGTAAAAAATATCTGCAGGTTATTTGTTTAAAAGAATAGTCTATGTAGTCTATAAGAATAGTTTAACCCTTTCAACACCACAGACCTCTAAATTGGCTTACAAAAAAGTGTAGATCCAGATGAGCCGGCTCGTGACGAGTCGTCTCATCAGGATCTGCACTTTTTTCAAGTAATATAACTATTTTTAGAATTTTTTTTACCCATTTTGATAAATGAACTGATCCAAATGTAATTTTGTTATTAATTTATTGGTCTAAAAATATCATGGACCAGTCCATGTCAGTTACTTGGTGTTGAATGGGTTAATATTTGATTAAGACAAGTTGCTGTTTGGTTTACAGGCCTCGACAAATGTTTAATTTCTTACTCGTCCTACTGGGCCACTGTCCCACTCGTCCAGATTGGACTATCACTCGTCCCATGTATTTTAGGAAAATTAAAAATCGTCAGAATTGCACTTTAATTTATTAATAAATGCAATTATGTGGCAGCATAAACACATTAAAATATCCTCGGTGATTTCCCATTATCACGCCTGGTAATCATTCCGAAGAAAGTAAAACGGATATTATTTTATTTTGTTCCTTCGATTTGTATTGGATATTTAGCTGAAATTTTCATTCGTCCGACTGGGCAAGCGACTTGGAATTTCTACTCGTCCAGATCGAAAAGTCACTCGTAAATACGAGCGGACAAGTGGATTTGTCGAGCCCTGGTTTACAGGGGTACCAGTAATTACAATTGAAAATGTACATAATTTTTAAAAATATGCTTGATATTCGGAAAAGAGGGGTTCCAGTTTACAAAGGTTTTTCTACAATGAACAAAGATGGGACAAGTTTGGGACCAGGAAATTTGTTTGGTTTGGAGGGGAATTCCGGTTTCGAGGGGTTAATAGTCGACACCACCATCATTTATTCTACATATTTACCGTTATATCTCACCTTTGTGCCTATGCATATTTATTTTTAGACTGAGAAGATTTAAATGATCTCTAAACGACGGTATCACGCGCTTAGTATACACTCCAATAAACAAACGTCAATTCAGGAATGTGGCTGACCGTTATGCGAAATCTTACTTTGACTTTTTGAGAGTTTGTAGACTGCAAGAACACTATTTATTGATTGAAAGTTAGTGATCGAATTATTTTGCTATTAATACATAACATATGTTATTGCTTTTTTTTGGCTTTTTATGGTGTAGACAATTAATTACATTATAATCCATAGAAAAAGCTGATAAACAAACATCATACATTATTGTTGTACATCAGTGCATTTTTGTATGATTTGTAATGGAATACAGTCAACCAGATATCTCAAATTGAGCTCAGTTTCATTCAAATATGAGAGAAACTATTGTCAAATGTCCACAAGTTCACACAGTACCCTCGATTTATGGAAGAATCCAGCTAAAAATCAGCATGTCAAGCCAAAAGTTGACCCTCGACTGATGGTCGGGAATATACGGTACTTCAAATGTTACATTGTGTGTTTGTATTTGGTGATTTAAAATCACCTTATTTTATTCTTCTTCCCACGCATACAGTATGCAAATCAGGTAAGCTGTGCTGTTAGTTTCTGTTTCCTCTTTTCGTGTTATGCGCGAGTCCTCGATGTTGTGCCGAACATTTTTGTCAAGAACACACTTATTAAATTTTTATATTTGTTTAGTTATTCGTTAACTAAGGAATTACAGTGAAACATGTGTTAAGCAGCCAGCCCAGGGAATCACAGAAAGTGGCTGCTTAGCACAGGCTGCTTAATAGAGGTCAAATGTATAATAAAGCAACATATTAGGACTCTAAAAACTGACTGCTTAATACAGGTTTGCTGCTTAAAGGAGGTGACCTCTAACACAGGTTTGACTATACATACCACCGCACATAAATAAAAGCTACCAATAGTTCAAATAATTGACCAGTCGCGAGATGACCTATCGCTCCGCCCCTAACATCACGTGACCCTGTAACGCAAAACCTCCGACAAACAAATTCCAAAATGGCGGACGCACTTAGATTGAATGATTTACCATATGACTTTGGGGAGTATTTTCTACCGTATAGAACTTCTTTGCGTCAAAGAGTTCAGGCTAAGAAGTTTGCAAACGAATCGTATATTAGTTCTGTAAAACTTTATCGTGCTGAAAATCTGGATGTAGAAGTTAAAGCCGTCGTGTTCCGCAGTCAACGAAAGAATGACAATGGCCATCGCGTCAATATAGTCGTCGGACAGCAACAGGTTACAGATGCATTCTGCAGTTGTAAAGCAGGGTAAGTACCGCAACATGTTATATATATTGATATAGTGTTCAAGTTACTATTTGATTTCACCGATTAAGTGGTATCCTAAAGGAGACGGCGAAACCGCTACTAGTTCTAACCACTGACTGGTAAACAAAATGGCAGCATGTGTAAACATTGCATTTGATGATTCGTAGAACAGACGCCACTTTGTTCTTAAAAGCAATATTGAACTTGTTGATGGTTACATTTCATCAATTGTCATAACATTCAACATGTTGATGGTGCAGACAATAATGTTTTTGATTACAAAAACCTAAACGGTCTGCATTTATTCTATTTTCAGGGCTTCTGGTGAATGTGCCCACGTTCTGGCTGTTGTATTGAAGCTGACGGATTGGATCCTTGAAGGTCTAGCAGATATACCAAGCCAACCTGCCTGCACTTCCATGCCACAACGGTGGGACAAACCAAGAGGTCTAAAGATCGAGCCTGAACCCGTCGGCACCATGGTAATTGCCAAACCAGGAAACTCGACTCGAAAAAAGAGACCGCTTACTGCAGACTTCCAAGACAATAGGTACATTCTATTTTCTCCGCCTCCGTGGTCGAGTGGTTAAGGTCGCTGACTTGTATACCACTGTAACCTATCATCACTGATGGTCACGGGTTCGAGCCCCGCTCAGGCCGTGTCTCATTTATATGAAAAAGTTGGCAGTTTCTTACGGAGGTTGGTGCACACAAGTACTGGTTAACCGCTGGAGCCTGCCCAGGAAAGGTGTTGTTAGGTAAACTGCCCGCCGGCGATATAGCCCAAAATGGTGCTGATGCAGGCGTAAAACCCGAATTATAACGAATTATAACATAACATAACATTCTATTTTCCATCAATGTCAAACCGCTTTACCTGGGACAGGCCTAACTGCTTCGGTACCATTAAAACCAATACCAAGCAAATATGGTGCCCTGCTCAAGAACATATTTGCAGTGATCGACCATGGAACCCTGTGTAAAGTGTGTTGCATCCGTGGTCCAGTGGTAGAGCGTCGGATTTGGAATTGATCGGTCCCGGGTTAGATATTCGGTCAGGCCACATATGTAGTGTCATTGAGCATGGCACCTCACACACATTGCTTAGTACTGGTTAATCACTTAGACATGTTTTCCTGGGTAAGCTTAGCCGACTTATGTCCCCGCAAGGGGTTTGACATTAATGGAACATACATACATACATTATGACACTTACATAAATACCAACATACATATGTGGGGAAATAGATTTAATGAAGATAAAAGATAATGCATGCACAAACAAATAAAACGAAACTACTATACATGTTTTATGCTGTATTGTTTTAATCATGTTACAAATTTATATGTGTAAAATAGCAAACAATGACACACACATGTTTTTCTATTTTCAGGAAAATACAGGTACTTGAAAGTGACCTACTGTTTTTGAAGTCCCTAAGCCCAAGCCCAATATCGTACCTAGCTAGCCAGCCCTACATGACAGTGATGACTGAACATGGAGCTCAGAACGTTGGCAGTGCATTAGCGTATCAGGTTAGTCTTGAATGAGAAGGGGCATACAATTAGTCAAAAAACAGCAACAAAACCAAATCTGGTTTACACAGGGAAATAAACTTAGATCAATTCTATTATCTACAATCTTGAATTTCTTCGCTCTAGAGATAGCTCTTTCCACAGGCACACGGTGCTTAGCGATTTTCTTTGTAAGGGATACATCTCCGACTGGCATTTGTACAGAGCTCGATGCAAATGGTGGAATGTACAGCTTAAGTCCAAGTTTTTCAATTTCTTCCTGTATTAGAAACCCTTTGTCTACCATGACACCATCTCCTTTATTCATTTTACCCGCAATCGATCAACTGTTGTAAGAGCACTACTAATCCACTTTTAGTTGTTATAACTTTGTCCGATATACATCCGGAAAACAACATAGAGATAAATGTGAATGAACCTCTAGGGTCAATGCCTACTAGCCCTTTCAATGTAGTTGCCGACTTGTAGTCAGAGTAACACTGACTTTGTGATCTCAGTGAACTGGGACGTTCCATTTTAATCTCTGTCCCGTCTAAAAATGATCAATGTGTCTGGAAAATCCTCCTTAAACCTACTTGGCATTTTTGACTTTAGTATGTCTCTGTCTGGCCATATGGAGACGGAACCAAATCTAAAATACATGTAATTAATCCAGGTATGGAAAAGCAGACCAGCATCTTGATTAGAAATTTGAAAAAGATTTGCCAAGTGCTTAAAGTCTAAGTTAAGCCTAAGTTTGATCAATGTTAGAAGAAGCTGATCCTCCAGTTTGATGTCTCTGATGCTTGATATTGTTCTTGAGAAGTTCACAGGGCATTCAAATTTGTTAGGAACAAGAAATTTAAAAATATTCATGAACTGTAAAAATATAAATCCTGTATAGTATTTAAAGTTATCCTTTATACGGCTGTCTCTGACTGCTTCTACAGTAAATGTTCTTGCACGTCTTTCAGAGATTACTGATTTCGATTTAATTCTGTCCTTTAGAGTAGCATTGTCCCTGCGGAGTTCTTCATTTAACAACACCTGCTTGGATAATTGCTGTTGTAGCATCTTGTTCTCTGCTGCTAAGGCCAATATATCCAGGGCAGACAACTCTGAAATGTAAGAAACAGATGTATGTTGTTGTAATGAATTGATTTCTCTCTTTCAGTTGCCGCTATTGCATCCAGTAGGACCCTCGCGGGAAAGTACACCATGTGGTAACCTTACATTTCCATACAAAACGGACATTACAAATGTACCACAACTCACAGAGAACAACCTATCAGAGGTTAAATTAAGCATGGAGGATGCTGAAAACATCGAACAGAATACAAGGGATCAGGCAAATAACAATCTATGGCACAAAGAAAGATCAAAACGTGTGACTGCTTCAAACTTTGGCCGATTCATAATTCGGAAATCAGCAGTAACACAAAAATTTGTTGACAGTGTGTTAAGATCGAAACCATTTACTAGTGCAGCAACTAGCTATGGGACTGCTAATGAAAAAGTGGCACGGAACATGTACAGAAAAAGAACCAACAATCATGTACACGACTGCGGATTAGTAATACATCCAGATTTTCCGTATATTGGTGCGTCACCTGATGGCAAAGTGTGTGAAAACGGTCATGTAGGGATTCTTGAAATCAAGTGCCCATTCTCAATAAGAGATTCTACTATATTAGAAGCTATGACAGATGAAAACAAACGAAAGAAATTATGCGTTGAAAAGGTGGGGGGTAATATCAGCTTAAAGGAAACACATGACTTTGTGGTGTACACCCGACAAGACTTGTTTATTCAACGTATTGTGCCAGACAAGAAAGTTATGGAGTCAATACTGTGCAGAATGAGCGAGATATACACTGATTTTCTGTCGACATGAGATATTAACTGTGTATACCTTTAGGTGTGTGGACATAAGATATTAACTGTGTATACCTTTAGGTGTGTGGACATAAGATATTAACTGTGTATACCTTTAGGTGTGTGGACATAAGATATTAACTGTGTATACCTTTAGGTGTGTCGGTGGTCATAGTATTACTGTCGAAGGCTGGTGTGGACATGAGATATTAACTGTTTATACCTTTAGGTGTGTCGGTGGTCATAGTATTACTGTCGAAGGCTGGTGTGGACATGAGATATTAACTGTAACAGTATACCTTTAGGTGTGTCAGTGGTCATAGTATTACTGTCGAAGGCTGGTGTGGACATGAGATATTAACTGTAACAGTATACCTTTAGGTGTGTCAGTGGTCATAGTATTACTGTCGAAGGCTGGTGTGGACATGAGATATTAACTGTTTATACCTTTAGGTGTGTCGGTGGTCATAGTATTAGTGTCGAAGGCTGGTGTGGAGATGAAACTATTGCAATCTTGAGGCTGATCTGTGCTTCTTTGACTACTGGAAAAGCTTGAGGGACATATGAATGTATATAAACTGAGGGGGGTGTATGTTAACTGGGGGATGTCAAATGTATACAACATATTATGTAAATGGAGGGTCAGATAAAAATGGTGTATATTTTATTCCAGGTGGGAGGTGCAGATCTATAAGAATGTATATAAATGAATGTAAAAACTATATTTATTTGATTACTAGTACATGAATGTTTCTTTCTATAGTATATATAATAATGCTACTTATATTTATTTTATAATATCTATACTAATCATTGCAAAATAAATGTTTGAAACTATATTTCTCATGTTTGTGTGTAAATACCTGATGTCAAGCTCTGACAAAAGTTTCCTTTTCTTCGGTTTTGTGTTAGGCTCTCGCTCGCGTCTGGCTGGCTGTCTGACCGGTCTACATTTGTCCAAATGATTTGCAGGCAAAGGATCTGGATATGTGTCGGTTGGATGCCCTTCTGGAAAATGCTGAAATATATAAATGTGAAACAATATCAGAAAATATTATATACTAGCGGATCGGTGGCCAACATACTCGTAATCCAGAGGTTGCATATTTGATCCCCCAATATACCATACTAATGTGTGTGGAGTATGTAGTCCAGTCATACAGCATGGCATTTTGAATTGTTGGGTCCCGGGTTCGACTGAAATCCTAGCGTTTTGGATATGGCTTATAACTGTATGTAAAAGAATTAAAATCGGAGCAGGCCCTAGAATGGGGTTCTGTCTACATAAGTGCATTATCCTCCAAATTATTGCGATGATAAATAAATCCAAAACCTACATGTAATACAAAAGTATCATAGTGTGGCATCCATGGTAGAGCATTGGATTTGGAATCGAAGTGTTCAATACTTCGTCAGGCCACGTATGTAGTGTTACTGAACAATGCACCTCACACACATTGCTTAATACTGCCTACTGGTTAACTGCTTAGGTCGGCTAAATCTGCCCTAGGAAGACACGTCCTCGCAAGCGGTTTGACATTAATGGAACACATATAGCCACTCGTACAGTGAGATGATTGCTCAAGTCTTCAAGAAACCCCGTCTCAGATGCACAAGTCAGATTAGGAATTGAGGGTCCCGGGTTTGTCCTCATGTCAGTGACATGTAACCAGTAAATAATGATCACTAGTCTGTATACACTACTTAAATACTGTGACATACAAAGTGGAATGAGAAAATACATGCCATTTATTCGGATCAATCGTTGCAATAAATACTGTGACATACAAAGTGGAATGAGAAAATACATGCCATTTATTCGGATCAATCGTTGCAATAAATACTGTGACATACAAAGTGGAATGAGAAAATACATGCCATTTATTCGGATCAATCGTTGCAATAAATACTGTGACATACAAAGTGGAATGAGAAAATACATGCCATTTATTCGGATCAATCGTTGCAATAAATACTGTGACATACAAAGTGGAATGAGAAAATACATGCCATTTATTCGGATCAATCGTTGCAATCGTCTAAATGATCTGTATAAAAAAATGGCCATGTTTACATACTCCCAAATATGGTTATGAAAACACGTGAATCGGACCTGACCGTGCCGTTTCGTTTCTTGATTGGTCCATATACAGTAGTATAATGACGTCGGCAGGGCAGAATGTGACATGTTCTAATAAAAATGAAAGCGCCTTGCGATCAAGAATAATTATATTAATCGAAAGATAGCCTTACCTTTGAACAAAC
Source organism: Archivesica marissinica (assembly GCA_014843695.1). Lineage (NCBI taxonomy): Eukaryota > Metazoa > Mollusca > Bivalvia > Venerida > Vesicomyidae > Archivesica > Archivesica marissinica. The sequence goes on along the minus strand of CM026390.1, from coordinate 98,544,957 downwards.
ATGCATGTGGTAATTTCCGTCTACGGTGTTTACATTCAACTGTGTGTGACGGTGTTTACATTCAACTGTGTGTGGGGACGGCCGCAAGCTTTGATCCATCGTTTGCATTTTTCTAAGCTCCGTTTTGGCTTTGGAAAAGGAATAAACGTAACACCTTTTCCTGTACGATCTAGGTAGCGACTGTCTGAATTGCACAACCCCACTGACATCGCTTAACCATTGTTTTCTAAATTTAAATCACGTTTCCCCTTAATTCACCATTCAGCACCAGCTTAGCTTGTCGGAGGTAAATATCCCGGATATTCGTTTCGAGGGTGTGTGTCAAATATCGATATCTGATTGGATGAACAAATGAATTTGATGATTGGAATGAACAAATGAATTTGATTGACAGGCCGCGACTGGTCCATTGTAGCAGACGACACTTCATTAATCTGTTTTTTCTTATTTGTAGCTGAAAACTATTTGTAACTGGGTTTGTCTAGTTTACACTGTTTTAGACTGACATTTTCATAAACTCTTGCATGCTGGGTAAAATAAAAGCTATAAATAGTTCAAATAATTGTAGCAGACGACACTTCATTAATCTGTTTTTTCTTATTTGTAGCTGAAAACTATTTGTAACTGGGTTTGTCTAGTTTACACTGTTTTAGACTGACATTTTCATAAACTCTTGCATGCTGGGTAAAATAAAGGCTATAAATAGTTCAAATAATTGTAGCAGAAGAGAAGGAGAAGACCTTTATAAGCTAATCTAGCTTTCAGATCTAATCCTTTTTCAAAACATAAAATATTATATTGTAATGTAATTGCTATATGTATATATGTTACATTGTTTGAAATAAAATATGTTTAAACTAATTGTAGCAGACTACAATTAATTTATCTGTTTTTCTTATTTGAACTTCCATTACATATTTATCCTTTAGCATGCTATAGGCGAAATGAGTAGATGGGATGATTTGATTGAAATGTGAAGCCCTACTTTCTAGGAAAAATAAGGAAAATATTACACATTTCTTATCGACTAATTTCGCCTGTTATTTTCACTTCTAGCCTGCAAAGAGTAAACCCATTCCATGACAGAGATGGGCATAACTGCTAATCTATCTCCATATATATGACATCCATGTACCAATCATAATTAATGAATATACATGTATGTTAATCAGCATATCTACCCTACCTCCTTTGTGATTACTGGGAATGTTTACAGTTTGTATCCACTATGTTTAGAGTTTGAGACCCATCAGGATCACATACAGTAGTGGTGTCCTTAGACAAGACACATAGGTCCACAATGCCTCTTCTCTCTCCCTCATGTCGACTGGATGTCATCAGGAATGAGGCTGTTTAAGTGCTTAATCTAATGTTGTAAAACCTTCTTTCACAATCGAGCTAAAATAGATTTGTGTAACCCATCACACTGTCAAAAAAGCTATTGCGAAACTAGCCTTGTAACACCTACGTGCATATAACTATGTATATAACTATATACACGTAGGTTGATTTCCTTAAAGCGACACTACATCAGTGAAAACACAAATTTCTACGGTATAATTTTTTTTCAAATGTTTGTTTCAAATACTGAGTATTTCAACTAATAAACAAACGTCGTATACGCGGTTTGTTGACATAACAAAATAATGTAAACATCCACGCGTAATACAACTAGTGTATCCTGAATAACACGATTTATGGTACAGATTTACCGTTATATCTCACATGTGTGCCTATTTATTTGTAGACTATTCTTAGTTAAATTATTTCTAAATGGCATTATCTCGCGTTTAGTATTGACTCCCATGACAAACAAACGTCAATTCAGGAGTATGGATGACCGTTATATGAAATCATACTTTCAATCCACAAAAACACTGTTTATTGATTCAATGATAGTGTTCGAATATATTCGGAAGAATTTGTAGTAGCAATGCATTTATACGTGAAAAATGTATTTTATTTGCTTTTTGCGATGTAATGTAGCTTTAATTGAAACATTGAGGAGTTATGATTTCACTAGTAAGATATTATCTGGAGTTTGGACTAAATTCTCGTTGATGAACTTAGGTGTTGATATAGATGTGTTGTACTTTGAATGTATTTAGGCTGGTTTCCAAAATGCATATAGAGTGGTGGAACCTATGCTCGGCCACATATAATGACCAGTTTAAAATGTTAATTGCACTTGTCGTATATTATTATTTTCCTAAGTCGTGAAAACAACTTTCAAAAAACTCTTGTTGACAGTTTTAGTTTCATCACGCGACCTTGCTGCTCTATACAGCTATCGCAACTGTGTCGGGTCGGCACCCATTTATATGGGGAACTGAATACTTCAGGGCACCTATGCACGGCATACTTGCGTACTTATTATTATTTATTTATCCACCATAACTTGTTGAATATCTTATTTTGATATAGTACATCATTGAATAAAAGGTCTTATTGGCCTTAATCAGAAATGGTATAGAAACTATTTTTCGGGTTAGGTGTAGATTTTTAAATTAGGATAGCTACCTAAATTGCTCATACACCGTATCAGTTTCGGTGGAAATATTCTAGCAATGATTTGTTTATTTATATTCGTCTGCTGGACCAGTCACGTGACAGTCGCATCAGGCTACCGATACACGCAATGGAATGCTATTGAACCATGCTTCAGCTCTGTCAGCGAAATTAGTCAAGAACTATATAAATATTTTAAATACGGATGTAAATAGACAAATACGCCGAGCATAGGAATACACCAAGCATAGGTTCCACCATTCTACATATATCTCACGGCTATAGAATCAACATTAAAAATATGATGATCTTATCATATGTCGCTGGATTCTGCAAATCAGCCGATGTGGTGATTGGTTGCAGGATGAATTGACATTTGCCTAGGAGATATATTGCATCAGTTTAACCCATTCAACACCAAGTAACTCACATGGACTGGTCCATGATATTCATAAACCAATAAATGAATCAGAAAATCACATTTGGACAAGTTCCTTTATCAAAATGGGTAATTATGTCTAAAAATAGTCATATCACTGGCAAAAAGTGCAGATCCTGATGAGACGGCTCGTCACGAGCCGGCTCATCTGGATCTACACTTTTTGTAAGCCTATTTAGAGGTCTGTGGTGTTGAAAGGGTTAACATATTTTCGGCCGGTTCCTCATCTCATCAGGAACATAATGGTGTGACTAGAATTTGTATGTCATATTGTAATATATAAAAGAGCTTACCATTGTGTAGAGAAACAGAGGCCTGGCTGGATAGTATCTAACGAGACATCATGTCTGATTGGCTGGTAGTTTGATATATGCCGGCCAATGCATTTTTGAAAGTTATAGCTAATTACATGTAAGATTCTGTAATAGTTGTAATTGGGTTTTTATCACTATACAATCAAAATACGGAACCACGTCAGACACTATGTTACAGCTTGAACAACTGTGAACATATGTGGTCATTCGTACCATCACCCAAACTTCCCTTTCCGAGGATCAAACCAGGCTTGCGTTTTGCCTTGTTTTATGATGAGGACTGTATGTACCTGCTACATTCCGTGATGCACTTTCTGGGGAAAATACTTTGTTCTCCTCACATTAGAAAGGGCGGACAAACAACAAAACAAAAACCTCTTTTTTTTAAATTAATTTCTTTTATTTCGTACAAGCAAGTAACAACATGATAATTACAACAACAAATAATCATTACTTATACACATATACAGGGTTTATTCTAGGTCAGAATTTTTGGGAGAAGTGAGAAAGCTCGTGATCGCTTCCTTAAATGGTGTTCTTTAATATACTTCTGCAAAATAGGGTTAAAATACACAGTACGATCATTAAATACAACATTTGAATAGAAGGAGTGCTTTATAATGGGCCAGTGTATCTTACTAGACAAAATTTTGTTTGAAAATCGTAAAAACCAAAAAATATTTTATTTTTTATTTTTTTATGGAGAAGTGGGGCCCCCCAGAGGGCGAAGTCAGGGTCCCTAGGGCGACAATTTCGCCCACATCGCCCTCTAGAATGATCCCAGCATATAAATTATATTATAATGTACCTTCCTTATATGCACAATTGCTCATGCTCGATTTATTAGTCTGGCCTACAAATTCAAGATTGCCAGCTATGTCCCTGCTAGTTGTCTGCTTGCATGTGTTACATGGTTAGTTTATATTCTTACAGTTGTAAATATGTCTGAAGTAAACAAATAAATACCGTGTACAGGTGCAGGATGAGACGCAGAAAATGAAGGAATGGTTGGAACGTCAGGAGCTGGGCCTCTCGCAGAAAGACACGCTCAAGGACTGCTCAAATAACTGCAGAGATGACATCATGACATCCAGTACTCCCGGCCACCTAGGAGGATTCTCAACAAAGTCGGACCAGTGGTCGGAGAGATCGAACACTCTACCGCTGCCGAGAAGAAAAAATACTGAAGAAACTCGAAGCAGGACAGAGCGTCGAAGAGGTTCTCTTGGTACATTGCGATAGAATTGCATTTCAGTACATATCATGCTGTACTAAACTTAATATTCACACAATAGAATTGCGTATCAGTACATATACTGTACTACACTTAATATTCACACAATAGAATTGCATTTCAGTACATATACTGTACTACACTTATATTCACACAATAGAATTGCATTTCAGTATATATTGTACTGTACTACACTTAATATTCACACAATAGAATTGCATTTCAGTACATATACTGTACTACACTTATATTCACACAATAGAATTGCATTTCAGTATATATTGTACTGTACTACACTTAATATTCACACAATAGAATTGCATTTCAGTACATATACTGTACTACACTTATATTCACACAATAGAATTGCATTTCAGTATATATTGTACTGTACTACACTTAATATTCACACAATAGAATTGCATTTCAGTACATATACTGTACTACACTTATATTCACACAATAGAATTGCATTTCAGTATATATTGTACTGTACTACACTTAATATTCACACAATAGAATTGCATTTCAGTACATATACTGTACTACACTTATATTCACACAATAGAATTGCATTTCAGTATATATTGTACTGTACTACACTTAATATTCACACAATATAATTGCATTTCAGTATATATTGTACTGTACTACACTTAATATTCACACAATAGAATTGCATTTCAATACACATCATACTGTACTACACTAATATCCACACAATAGAATTGCATTTCAGTACATATACTGTACTACACTTATATTCACACAATAGAATTGCATTTCAATACACATCATATTGTACTACACTTAATATCCACACAATAGAATTGCATTTCAGTACATATCATGCTGTACTAAACTTAATATTCACACAATAGAATTGCGTATCAGTACATATACTGTACTACACTTAATATTCACACAATAGAATTGCATTTCAGTACATATACTGTACTACACTTATATTCACACAATAGAATTGCATTTCAGTATATATTGTACTGTACTACACTTAATATTCACACAATAGAATTGCATTTCAATACACATCATACTGTACTACACTTCATATTCACACAATAGAATTGCATTTCAGTACATACACTGTACTACACTTAATATTCACACAATAGAATTGCATTTCAGTACATATACTGTACTACACTTAATATTCACACAATAGAATTGCATTTCAGTACATATACTGTACTACACTTAATATTCACACAATAGAATTGCGTATCAGTACATATACTGTACTACACTTAATATTCACACAATAGAATTGCGTATCAGTACATATACTGTACTACACTTAATATTCACACAATAGAATTGCATTTCAGTACATATACTGTACTACACTTAATATTCACACAATAGAATTGCATTTCAGTACATATACTGTACTACACTTAATATTCACACAATAGAATTGCATTTCAGTACATATACTGTACTACACTTAATATTCACACAATAGAATTGCATTTCAGTACATATACTGTACTACACTTAATATTCACACAATATAATTGCATTTCAGTACATATACTGTACTACACTTAATATTCACACAAGCGTTTTTTCATGATTTTCCACTATCTGATTTTTTCCCTAAATCTTAAAAATAATATTATATGCCTGTTTGGAAATACTAAAATGCATTGCATGCAAGTGTTCCATTTTTTAAACTTGCAATATGAAGAAAACATGCTAAGAATAATTTACGCATATTCAGTTTTCCAATATGATTTACTAAGCAGATGGGAAACATGTCAATGTTTAAAACCTCCACCATTGACAAGCACCATGGAAATGCACGTAAACGATTGGTGATACTAATTTGCATATGATATTTATTTGCATGTTGGTGATATTACAGTCAAACCCGTCTTAAGCAGCCAGCAAAAGGAATCACTGAAAGTGGCAGCTTAGCGCAGGTGGCTGCTTAATAGAGGTCAAATGTATAGTAAGCTATATTGGGAATCTTGAAACTGGCTGCTTAATACAGGTTGGCTGCTTAATAGAGGTAACCACTAACACTGGTTTTACTGCATATATATTTGCATATTGGACCTATTTTTAGATCTTAATTTAATTACGATCATGTGACATGAGTGCGAAGACTACGGACCTATTTGGCCAAATTCTGGATAATAGTTTGACTACATTAGTACATACATTTACATTGATACATTTAAACTGTCTTTCATTTCATTTGTTTGTCAGTGTTGCAGTTGTTTTCAAGTTGGACGGCAAATCCAGGGATCGCAGGTTTAAATACCTGTCTGACCATAATAATATTAACAGTCTTTCAGATTTTATACAAATCGTTTTAGCTCGATTGCGAAACAAGTTCTTATAACTTATATTAATCATGGATTCCATCAGGAATGAGGGAGAGAGAAGAGGCAACATGGAATTTAAATGCCTTGCCTAAGGGCACAATCGTAACGGCTCCAGCAGGGCTCGAACTCCAGGCATTTCGCACCTGAAGCGAACACGCTACCACTGAGCTATCACGACTTCCACTTTTAGATGGAACTATATACGATGTCTTGTGTATCAGTACTGTACACTAGGCATGTAAATCAACCATGAATGCAGAGCTCTAGATAAGTTTTGGTGTAAAGGGTATTTTACCCATTGACTTTTTTGGCAACGGGTAATTTACCGTTAAATATCAAACTATCCTGAAAATTTAAAGACAACTCAAGTAAACTTTCAAAAGCCTTTTTTGTGAATGACTCGTTTGGTTGAGTGGAACAATGTTCCTCTAATCGATCATACGGTCACATGAGACTAAATCATGCGTTTTAGTACGCACAGGTCTCAATCTTCAAAACGTATTTTAAGCACAACGATGGATTTTAATACGTTTTTTAGAAAAAACAATGTGTAATTACGCGTATACGCACCTTATCTAGAGCTCTGCATGAATGCATCTGCAATTTAAGCATTTTCTATCCTCCAAAATATATATTGACAAACATACTTTTGGGAGTGTTGCCCTGATTAACCAGGAGTTGAAGATAGCCGTCTTAATTATTTTCAAATATGTCTTTATTTCAGTGCCTCGTTTCCTATATTCCTACAGCACAAAGAACTATTTTTACGTGTAAAAATGTGACATCGGTGTAATGCATCAGCTGAAAGACTTGTTTAGCAGGAGTCAGACAGGAGTCAGACTCGTGCCCTGTGTTACTAGTTCAGCTTGTTACCACTAGACCATGAATCCACAATGGGAGACATTGTTTGGACAATGTGTCGGTGGTACTGCGCGAATGTGCTCCCGACACAGCCATTCTGTTTCACATGAAGATTTAAATCAAATGCCCTCTTTGATACTGTTAGGTGTTGCATTGATGATATCGGTACTCGTAAGTTAATGTTTTGAAAGTTAACGTTCATATTCCCTCTGTCTGGATATTTGTCTGCGCCACTTCTGTCGCCAATTGAAAAACACTGGAGCCAATTAAAAAAACTTGGAGCCAACTAAGAGCCAAATAGTTCACAAATAAATATTTGAAGCCATGTATTTGACAAAACATGTGCCCAAAATAAATTAATAATTGCGCCAAATATTTTCGCCAATTCACAAAATTTAGCACCTATATTTGTTTGTTTGGCTCCAATGGCGACCGACAGCGGGAACCCTGATGTCCAACGTTAGGGCGGGATTACCCGCCTTTATTAAGGTAATGCTAATATCCTGATGTCTACATTTTGAGAGTTAGTATATATTGGCTCCAGCCTCAAAAGTAGTCCAGCTACTAGGTAGTGTATTGACATCGTTTCCGGTTCGCACATAAACAGTTCATTAACAAGTAATAATATGTAGACGTTGATATCAGCAGTACCTCAATAAAGGCAGGCCATTTAACCAAACCGTTGGATTTATGTGAACGTTTTAATGTTTAGAATTTTTATTGCTCATTTTTAAAAATTCAGGGTTCAGAAGCAGGGACTCGAGCGTGTCGAGTGTACAGAGTGTGAACAGTGTGCAGAGTGCATATAGCGGCGACGGTCGTCGACGAAGACGTCGAAGGCGTAAAAGCAGCGGAGGCTCTCAAAAAGGGCGTAGCGGCTCCATGGAACACATGAATATATCAGTGACGTGTCGTGGTCATGGTAACAGGAGGGAGGTTAAAGTTGACAATTACAAAGGCAGAAGCACAGAGAATCTTAGTCGCCAGAATTCATCGGAAGGGTTGAACAGATGGGGCTCGAGAGACGAAAACTGGAAAGGGCCAAGGGATGAGAACTGGAAGGAAAGTGGGGATTTCAGGAGTGATAGTAGAGGCAGAGGGGGTAGAGGGAAGTATAGAGGTGGAAAGGGAAGGGGTTATGATAATAGAGGATCATATGAGCACCTTGACGATCCGTTTTATTCGAGGGAAAGATGGTCGAGAGATGATGAACATCCACAACAAAATGAAGGAAACAGGAACAATAATGCTAGAGGGGCTGACAGTCGACAGTTTGATTCTAACAGGGATAATTGGGATGATAGGAGACAGAACTATAAGGGAAGGGGTCGTGGACATGACAAAAGGGATAAGGATGATCATAATAGGGGTCAAAGAGATGATGGGGGACATAGAGACCAAAATAGGGGTAGCAGAGATGATAGGGTTCAAGAAGGTGATAGAGATAAAAGAGATGATAGGGGTTACAGATACGATGGGGGCCACAGAGATAATAGGGGCCAAAGAGATGATCAGGGTCACAGAGATAAGGCTCAAAAAGATGATAGAGGTCATGGAGATGATAGGGCTCAACGAGTTGATAGAGGTCATGGAGATGATAGAGGTCATAGAGATGATAGGGCTCAACGAGATGATAGAGGTCATGGAGATGATAGAGGTCATGGAGATGATAGGGGTCACAAAGATGATAGAGGTCATGGAGATGATAGAGGTCATAGAGATGATAGGGGTCACAAAGATGATAGAGGTCATGGAGATGATAGAGGTCATAGAGATGATAGGGGTCACAAAGATGATAGAGGTCATAGAGATGATAGGGGTCACAAAGATGATAGGGGTCAAATAGATAATGAACGTAGTTACGGCAGGTTATCCCGGGATAGAGATAAGGAGTTCGGACATAAAGATTCAGAGAGGCAAAGTACTCATGATTCTAATGATCAGCAGCCACATGGCGGTGGAATCCTGCATCTACCACCCCCGTCTCAAACGCCAGAAACAAATCCTCATCACAGGAAGGCAGGTGTGCACGATCCTCACGGGCGGGGGCGGGGACATACACCTGACAGAGGTGAGTCAAATGCGAGGGAGTGTCAGCACTCGGGTTCTAGTCAGAGGCAAAAGACTTTATTTGACCCAAACAACCCGAGTAAGCCGATTGTGATAGAGGCTGCGGCAAAGCCGACGCTAGAGTTTAAGGATACAGATTGCTCATCACCTCAGTCGCCACAATATATGGGCTCGGGACCACCGCCACATCCGGATGTGTCTAGTGGCAGAGGGTATGGGCCTTTTTACCCACCAGGTTATGGGTACGGGTACAACATGCCACCTATGATGCCGCCTCACCCTGGAATGTTTGTCACCTATGGGTTCCAGGGCCAACCAGATGCATTCAGGGAAACTTCACCATACCAGGAAGATTCATATTATAACAGGTTTGCACAAATTTTATATAGAGTGGTGGAACCTATGCTCGGCATACATCCTACATATAGAGTGGTGGAACCTATGCTCTCTATCGAGTGTTGGAACCTATGCTCTCTATAGAGTGTTGGAACCTATGCTCTCTATCGAGTGTTGGAACCTATGCTCTCTATAGAGTGTTGGAACCTATGCTCTCTATCGAGTGTTGGAACCTATGCTCTCTATCGAGTGGTGGAACCTATGCTCTCTATCGAGTGTTGGAACCTATGCTCTCTATAGAGTGTTGGAACCTATGCTCTCTATAGAGTGGTGGAACCTATGCTCGGTGTAAATCCTACATATAGAGTGGTGGAACCTATGCTCAGTGTAAATCCTACATATAGAGTGGTGGAACCTATGCTCGGCGTAAATCCTACATATAGAGTGGTGGAACCTATGCTCAGTGTAAATCCTACATATAGAGTGGTGGAACCTATGCTCGGTGTAAATCCTACATATAGAGTGGTGGAACCTATGCCTCTATAGAGTGTTGGAACCTATGCTCTCTATAGAGTGGTGGAACCTATGCTCGGTGTAAATCCTACATATAGAGTGGTGGAACCTATGCTCTCTATAGAGTGTTGGAACCTATGCTCTCTATAGAGTGGTGGAACCTATGCTCGGTGTAAATCCTACATATAGAGTGGTGGAACCTATGCTCGGCGTAAATCCTACATATAGAGTGGTGGAACCTATGCTCGGCGTAAATCCTACATATAGAGTGGTGGAACCTATGCTCGGTGTAAATCCTACATATAGAGTGGTGGAACCTATGCTCGGCGTAAATCCTACATATAGAGTGGTGGAACCTATGCTCGGCGTAAATCCTACATATAGAGTGGTGGAACCTATGCTCGGCGTAAATCCTACATATAGAGTGGTGGAACCTATGCTCGGCGTAAATCCTACATATAGAGTGGTGGAACCTATGCTCGGCGTAAATCCTACATATAGAGTGGTGGAACCTATGCTCGGTGTAAATCCTACATATAGAGTGGTGGAACCTATGCTCGGTGTAAATCCTACATATAGAGTGGTGGAACCTATGCTCGGTGTAAATCCTACATATAGAGTGGTGGAACCTATGCTCGGTGTAAATCCTACATATAGAGTGGTGGAACCTATGCTCGGTGTAAATCCTACATATAGAGTGGTGGAACCTATGCTCAGTGTAAATCCTACATATAGAGTGGTGGAACCTATGCTCGGTGTAAATCCTACATATAGAGTGGTGGAACCTATGCTCGGCGTAAATCCTACATATAGAGTGGTGGAACCTATGCTCGGCGTAAATCCTACATATAGAGTGGTGGAACCTATGCTCGGCGTAAATCCTACATATCATGGCCTATAAAAAAAAGTTTAATGCACTTGCCGTATATTATTATTTTCTTACGTCGTGAACACAACTTTCAAACAATTGTTGTTGAAAATGTTAGCTTCATTACGTGACCATGCGCCTAATACAGCTATCGCAACGGCACCTGTTTCCATGGGGAACTAGATACTTTAGGGCACCTATGCACGGCGTATATGTATCTTTTTTATTTATGCACAGGTAAATGTTAAATATATTATTTTGACTTAGTAACATCAATAACTAACAATATTACAACTCATAAGAAACTTTTTTTCTGGTTATTTGTACATTTTTTTCCAATTAGGAGAGCTACCTGAAATGCTCATAAACCATCATCATTTCGGTAAAAATAATTTCCCAAACAACGTGTCTGTTATATACGGCTACTGAACAAGTCGGGTGACAGTTGCATTAGACTACGGGTATGCACAACGGAATGTTATTGAACCATGCTTCACCTCTGTCAGCGAAAATAGGTTAAAACTATTTAAATATTTTAAATACGGATGTAAATGGAAAAAATACGCCGCGCATAGGTTCCACCACTGTAATTATTTTCCAACTGCAAAGTGGAATTGTGGGAATATAGGAATGATGCATGTCCATCCGTCCTTCCGTCCGTCCATCATCCGCAACTTCCTATGAATAATCCATACCCTTTTACTAATATTCTTTTGCCAAATCTTCACCACATTGAGATATTGTGCAGAAGCAATGTTCCAACCAAGTCGGTTCATGATCAAGGTCAAGTCTCCAGTCCACCTTTCCTAAAGGTAATGATTGTTTCATAAACTTTGGTCAAATGTTCACCACTGCGTGACGATGTGCAGAACTAGTGTTCTAATGATGTTGATTCGAGGTCAGTGATACACTTGCATGTTAACTTTGCACGCTACCAGCGAAAGTAACAGTAGAATATGTCGTGAAATTCCGTGACATATTTCCTGAGTTTTCAGTTCCAATTACGAAAAACACATTAATGAATTGTCGTCTGCTATAAGTTATTTGTACTATTTATAGCCTTTGTTTACCCAGCATGCAAAGAGTTAGTTTAAAAAATATTTTATTCAAGAATGGTATATAATACAGGAATAGTTGCAACAGCACAGTTAGGATTGGGGGAAAAGTTACATACCGTAGCAAGTTAAAACTGTAGTAATATACAATCATGTCCGCTCTGTATGTAAAATATAAACTCTTTTACGATTGCGAAACAAACTTTACCAACTTATATTAATCGCTCTCGTTGATGTGTATGGGAGGAAACTGGTGTATCCGGAGAAAACGCAGCTGTCCGATATGAAGATCACCTTACCATTTCACATGTTTACCGATCCAAGCATCGAACCCGGGTTGCATTGGTGAGCAATGAAATTGCTAACCATAACGCTAATCGGACAGCTGCTGTATACTATCCTCGACCATCGTATCGTGACCCCATGCATGACCCATGTTCCACTAACTAACTATATAAATTTATTTAAAGTCGCCACCGCATAAATGCATTTGGGCGACTAAATAAGCTAAGATGATTCAAAGAACCGCGAGGGGTTCGACATTAGCGGAAGACAAATAGATAGTTAATAAACTAATACAATTACAATGCTATGGTGTTTAGAGGGCTATGTGGGTTGCAATAATCTCAGAGTGTGTTCGGTTTTTATATCTCCCACCTCCGCTCGCACACGATTGTGTACCAACGGGGGTCGGAGGTAGACCGGGTGAAGAAATTACCCGGTGCAATTACTACGTCTAAGAAGATTAAGACACATGTTGGTTAGTAAATTGTTTGTTAGTTCGTTCTATAGCCGATTTATACCGTATGTCCTTGGTGAGTTAAAAATCGTGTAAATATTTGTTTCTAAGTAGCATTCAAACCAGTGTAGAAGATAACAAGGACACACACTAGATTTTTGAAATGTGTGTCCTAAGCAAAATGAACAAGAAATTAGAAGGAGTGAACCAATGAGATGCATGGAACTCTTGATTGATCCAAAAAATAAAATAATAACTAGTTTAACCATAACAGCAGATAAATAATATAGAGACAAGTTTGACCTTAATTAGGGATCCTGGGGTATATTTTTATATCAGCATACCCCATCACCAAAATGTATTTAGAGTAGGTGATTTATAATGGGTTGCATAAGGTAGAGAGATAGATAAAATAAAAGATTAAAAAAAAAAAAAAGCAAGAAGGTAGAAGGACACCGTCTGTCAGAAGAGTATCAACAGCTCATAAGTGTGTCCTTCATACATCCCTAATATCACATAGTCAAACCTGCAACATATAGACTGCGTTGCCCGTTGAGGGTTGTACTAATAAATATCAATAAAGATATTGCTACGAAAATTAAAAGTAAGACCTAATTGCAAATAGTTAACTAGTTGCACGAACCGGCGTGAAAAATAGCAGGTGCCCCTGAGCAAAGAAGAACGAGCGCTCGGGAATGTGCACTGACTGACCTCTGTAAATGTAAACAAACAATTGAGAATTTTATGTTCGCGCGAACGAGAAAGAGAGATGGCAGGTGCCCGTTTACCTTGTATAGTGCACAGCAGTATCGAGGTTGCTACGAAGATTAAAATTCATGGACTATCTTAATATGTATCTGTACTAAGACATTTAGTTGATTGATCCCAAGTACATATAATTACTATCAGTCATACAGATATATAACTGGTAGTAGAGTATCTTCCATAGTTATGGAAAATGTCAACAGGATAGAAAACTTCACCTATCACAAACGACTAAACCGTTAGAGGTATCAGCCTACTATGATGTTTGGTCAACTTTTTTAACATATATAAGTATCACCAAATTAAACTATCATGGGTTGCCCCTAAAAATATTTACATAAAACTAATTCCATAGTAGGTTGTACAATGTGTGATATGTGTACCCAAAAGTAATACCCCCCTATATGCCCCCGTGTACTGGGATCATAAAAATTACATCTAAAAAAGGCGGCTTAACCCCTGAGTGACAACGTTTAAAAATAATGTGGTAAAATACACTTCCGTACAAACAACGGTCACCTTCGTAGGGCCTTTAAAATTACATTTTAAGTATAAAAAACAATCAGTTCTTGGCTATTTACAATAAAATTTAGTCACACAGGGGAATGCCAAACTAATAAAAATTAGCGATCGCTCGCGAGACGAAGATTTCATGGCAGGAGTACCGGTTCCGTTGTTTACTCGGTGATTTCGGAGACCGACTGACCGCATGCAGTGATTGCTCATAAAACTACTCAGCCGGCCAGGCTACCCATGCGACTTGAGGGTGTCTGATGACCTTAATTAAAATAGAGGATGATGTAGGGTGTTTTAAGTTTATTGTTAAGCTTATTCAGAAGTTATGTATATTTATAGATTAACCCATGTTCCAACTACCGAACGTTGCATTTATAAGTCAAGGCGTAAGTGGGTATATTTTGTAATGACCTTGCAATAACGTTAAATTGCATTTAATTAGACAGTATTCAATCACAAATTGCATTTAATTAGACAGTATTCAATCACAAATTGCATTTAATTAGACAGTATTCAATCACAAATTGCATTTAATTAGACAGTTTCAATCACAAATTGCATTTAATTAGACAGTATTCAATCACAAATTGCATTTAATTAGACAGTTTCAATCACAAATTGCATTTAATTAGACAGTATTCAATCACAAATTGCATTTAATTAGACAGTATTCAATCACTATTTTCTTTACTTTAATCTTGAATTTGTATACGGTTTGTGTGACAGCTCGTTCCTAGTATTAAATATATAACCAGCTGACCAATGGAAGGTATATGGTTCTACCCGGGTGTCCACCCGTACCTGACATGCTTCTCGGAGAGGTACGTGAGCTCTTCCTCCGTCAATAAAACAGGAGAATCACCACATGACCTAACAATTGGTGGTGACTAAACCCCAAACACAAATAACTGTGCATAACAGCTGTTCGGTATATTACAGTGGTATGGCTCCGGAGCAACAGATGATAGCTGGTCGTAGCCGATCTCAGTGTCGAATGATGGCGGAACATTTGTTGCGTGAGGCAATACCGCTGGACAAGCAGCTGAATCACCTGATATCTCGGAGAATTGGTGGCGAGGACACGCTACATATGATCAACCAACTTAGGTACAGAATCACAGGGTGTCTCCTTATAACACACTTCCTCAAACATTACAGTCAAACCTGTCTGAAACAGTCATCCGAGTGAATCACAGAAAGTGGCTGCATAATTTATTTATTTCTTTCTATTACTGCCCATCAACCAATTTCTGGTTATTTTTGGGAGGTCAGTTTGTTAGTGTATACAAATTTATTTTAGCTCGATTGCGAAACAAGTTCTTACAACTTGTATTAATCACTCTCGAGACCTGATTCCTCATGGAATCCATCGCCAACGAGTGAGAGAGAAGAGGCAATGTGGAATTTAAATGCCTTGCCTAAGGGCGCAATTGTAACGGCTACAGTTGGGCGCTAACTCGGGGCCTTTTGCATCTGTCAGTCTGTTGTGGCAGAGAGTTGACCAACCAACCGTATTTCCTGGGTAAGAACCAGTTGTCAACTCTCAAACCTCCGTTATTGACTGACAACTTTCTCACATATCACCATTCATCACTTGTCCCTGATAGGGAACGAACCTGCAGCTTTGATGATAGCAGGGAAAGGCGAGTTCTAGCAAAAGTGTGTTAGACCACTCAGCCACTGAGGGCATATGTATTGTAAAACAACATATTGGGAATTTGGAGACAGACTGCTTAATACAGGTTGGCTGCTTAATACAGGTTGGCTGCTTAATACAGGTTCTTAATACAGGTTGGCTGCTTAATACAGGTTGGCTGCTTAATACAGGTTGGCTGCTTAATACAGGTTGGCTGCTTAATACAGATTGGCTGCTTAATACAGGTTGGCTGCTTAATAGAGGTGACCACTAACACATGGTTGCCTTTAGACACAATCTCACCAAAAATGACTTAAAAATCTCAATTTTGTTACGTCTGTGTGGTTTCCACGTCTGTGTGGTTTCCGCCTTAAACCACCTAATATGTAAGCATACAGTTGTTTGACTGAAAATAGCAAAAATAGAAGCAGGCACAATTATAAAAGTAGCATTATATTTTACAGTAATAGTATTCTCGTATTAAACCAGCTCTATACTTGTATTGCTATATAGCTGAGATTCCTGCGAGTGAAGTCCCATATACAACAACAACAACAACATTTATTCAACATTAAGCAAAATTACAGTGCTTCAGTCTATTATAAATAGGTATATACATATACATATACACTGAAGGTCTGATTTTTTTTTTGACAATCCATCTGGTGTACGCTGATATTCTTTTTCGATTTGTGCGAATGTTGTTGTTGGTGATAAAAGTTTAAAAACACACCTTTCTGGGGTGTTATGTTGACTGCAATGTGTTTTCCAAATATTTATAGCCGACATTTTTATTTTGTCGTTCAGTGTTACAAGACGCTTGACGTACAGGTCGGGTTACCAAACCATTTTTTTAAGGCCTGGGATAGATGTCTCCTAAATTAACAATTCAACTCTGCAGTGCTTAGAAGGGGGCTGAGACATGTTTATAGTATGGCAGTTAGTAAATAACTGATAAAATTTATTTTATGTGTACAATACATTCTGAAAATAGCTGAAAGTTGTCTGTTTAATAGAATATAGTCAGTTTCTTATTTGATCGATGTTGCTGTTCGGTTTACAGGGGTAATTTACAGTTGAAAATGCACATATTTTTAATAAAATATTTTCGGTATTCGGAAAAGAGGGGTTCTGGATTACAGAGGATGTTTTACAATGAATAATGAAGGAAAACACTACGGGACCAAGAAATTTGTTCGGTTTGGAGGGAATTCCAGTTTAGAGGGGTTACGGTTTAGAGGGGTTTCACTCTACCATATTTATTCTAATGAATGCTCCATCTCTCGCAGATATCCCTCATTCTATAACATGCAATTATGTTTGCCAGGAGGGAGTTACTTGTGAGATGTGAGAAGTTGATCTTGTTGGACCCGGACATTTCTAACCGACAGAACGTGGAACAGATGCTATGGAAGTCGGTGTTCTATCATATGGTTGAACTGATCCGGAAGCAGCTATCAGAGGATCACACACACGAAACTACGTTGTCTCTCAATAAAATACTCGACGAGGTAATAATATTACCAATTTAACCTGCCAATCAGCCTAAAGTTGCTTTTGCAATCGGCATAGAATAGAGCCAAATCAGATGGCACATGAACGTAACACAGAACATGCTGTCTGATCAGGCTCTATGCTATTCGGATAGTGGAGCTCAACCCATGTATCCTGAATAACTCCCTCAACCCATGTATCCTGAATAACACCATCAACCCATATATCCTGAATAACTCCCTCAACCCATATATCCTGAATAACGCCCTCAACCCATGTATCCTGAATAACGCCCTCAACCCATGTATCCTGAATAACGCCCTCAACCCATGTATCCTGAATAACTCCCTCAACCCATATATCCTGAATAACGCCCTCAACCCATGTATCCTGAATAACGCCCTCAACCCATGTATCCTGAATAACGCCCTCAACCCATGTATCCTGAATAACGCCCTCAACCCATGTATCCTGAATAACACCATCAACCCATGTATCCTGAATAACGCCCTCAACCCATGTATCCTGAATAACGCCCTCAACCCATGTATCCTGAATAACACCATCAACCCATGTATCCTGAATAACACCATCAACCCATATATCCTGAATAACTCCCTCAACCCATGTATCCTGAATAACACCCTCAACCAATGTATCCTGAATAACACCCTCAACCCATGTATCCTGAATAACACTATCAACCCATATATCCTGAATAACACCCTCAACCCATGTATCCTGAATAACACTATCAACCCATGTATCCTGAATAACTCCCTCAACCCATGTATCCTGAATAACGCCCTCAACCCATATATCCTGAATAACACCCTCAACCCATGTATCCTGAATAACACCCGCAACCCATATATCCTGAATAACACCCTCAACCCATGTATCCTGAATAACACTATCAACCCATGTATCCTGAATAACTCCCTCAACCCATGTATCCTGAATAACGCCCTCAACCCATGTATCCTGAATAACACTATCAACCCATGTATCCTGAATAACTCCCTCAACCCATATATCCTGAATAACCCCTCAACCCATGTATCCTGAATACGCCCTCACCCTGTTTGTTTATATCCTGAATAACACCCTCAACCCATGTATCCTGAATAACGCCCTCAACCCATATCCTGAATAACGCCCTCAACCCATGTATCCTGAATAACACCATCAACCCATATATCCTGAATAACACCATCAACCCATGTATCCTGAATAACACTATCAACCCATGTATCCTGAATAACACCATCAACCCATATATCCTGAATAACACCCGCAACCAATGTATCCTGAATAACTCCCTCAACCCATATATCCTGAATAACACCCGCAACCCATGTATCCTGAATAACGCCCTCAACCCATGTATCCTGAATAACACTATCAACCCATGTATCCTGAATAACTCCCTCAACCCATATATCCTGAATAACACCCGCAACCCATATATCCTGAATAACACCCGCAACCCATGTATCCTGAATAACACCATCAACCCATATATCCTGAATAACACCCGCAACCAATGTATCCTGAATAACGCCCTCAACCCATATATCCTGAATAACACCCTCAACCAATGTATCCTGAATAACACCCGCAACCCATATATCCTGAATAATGCCCTGTGACCTTTGATCACCTTTTGCAACTGCACATAATCATTTTCACACTGATAGTGAGTAAATTACCTCTAAATGGCAGTATCACATGATTACCTCCCTCCACTGTATAGTAGAATCCAATACTAAACAAATCGCTCTTCCGGAATGCGGCTAACAAAAGTTCATACTTTCACTATTTGGAGTTGTAAATGGTCGGTGGTTCTAGATGGTCAATGGGACTGGGTAAGTAAATGAGCTACCGTCATTCTTGTGTAATGCAAAAGTGACCCATGCTGGCACGACTGTATCTGTGTATACATATTTCAGGGGATGTCATTCTATGAGAACTTATTGGTCAAGCTACAATCGACCTTCAACTATGACCTCGGGAATTTTTTAGATCCACACATACTACCTCCGGAGAATCTCAGTCGTACGACCAAACTAGCGCTGCTGAGTACGCAGAGAACCATGATATGTCTGGGTGATATAGCACGCTACAAAGAACAGAATAACGAAGGAAAAGTGAATTATGCCAAAGCTAGAAGGTGATACTATTTCATTGTATCCTTAACCCTTTCCTTCATAGAGATTTAGGTTAATATACTGTTGTATCTCCATGCAAACAACAGCCATTTAACCCTTTCCTTCATAGAGATTTAGGTTAATATACTGTTGTATCTCCATGCAAACAACAGCCATTTAATCCTTTCCTTCATAGAGATTTAGGTTAATATACTGTTGTATCTCCATGCAAACAACAGCCATTTAATCCTTTCCTTCATAGAGACTTCGGTTAATATACTGTTGTATCTCCATGCAAACAACAGCCATTTAATCCTTTCCTTCATAGAGATTTAGGTTAATATACTGTTGTATCTCCATGCAAACAACAGCCATTTAATCCTTTCCTTCATAGAGACTTCGGTTAATATACTGTTGTATCTCCATGCAAACAACAGCCATTTAATCCTTTCCTTCATAGAGATTTAGGTTAATATACTGTTGTATCTCCATGCAAACAACAGCCATTTAATCCTTTCCTTCATAGAGATTTAGGTTAATATACTATTATATCTCCATACAAACGACAGCCATTTAGCTATCATGCAGTGGATAAGTAGTTGCCATATCTATCCCACCTCCATAGATATTACTGGGACTATATAAGAGTATGAACATTAGTTTGGCTACTACATTATCAGTGTATGTTGTATTGGTAATGGCATTAAGAATTGATAAAAATTCATTTTGGGCTCCTAATTTTCGTTTTGGGCTCCAAAAATGGGAAGCGCCATATGTTTGCTCTGTCCCGTGACTAGTAGGTGTCCGAGCAAATCCCCTACTTTTTATTTGCATGAATTTTAATATTTGTTATAGATCAAGAAAGAACGCTCTTGCAAATTCAAGATTATCCGAAGATAATACAAATTTCGGTGTCGATACATACAAATTTAGAATTGAATATTTCACGACAGAAAAAATATAGACAATTTTAGTTCACCAAAAATGCTCAAGTACATTTTAAATTATTTACAATATGTAGCATTCTAGTCTCGGCTATTTCAGTTGGTACACCAAAGCTCAGCAAATTGCACCTAAGAACGGGCGACCGTACAATCAATTGGCGATCTTGGCTATTTATACCGTAAGTATAATGATTAACATTTTTATTTAAACAGTGTCTCATAATTGCAGTACTTGTTGGCTATTAAAAGTGTACGTATTGACTGCTTTCATTTGTTAATCATAATTCCGCAGATGAAACACACGTGGACAGTGCAACACCAATCATCATATTAGTTATTGGGTTTGCTACTGACCCTCCACAGAGTTATGTGGGGTCAGTAACATCTATGAGGGGGTAAGGTATTAACTGTGGATGGTCAGATAAATTCACTTTTGCAAACTGCATAGAGCCAGATCAAACGACACAGGATCAGGCTTTATACTGTTTGCTATTCGGATAATGCAGCTAAGACACTTGGCTGAACAGCAAACAACATAGATCCTGATCTGACGTGGCGTTACGTTGCGACTGATCTGGATCTATGTTGTTTGCAAATGTGATTTTATTTACTCAGCGGGCAAAGGGTTAATCATTCACATTTGGACAATAATAGCATCACTAATAAACAAATATAAACAAAATATGATGAAATGGTTTTAGAATGAACCGTTTGTCTGTGTTACAGAAGCACAAGTTGGATGCTGTGTATTATTATATGAGAAGCTTAGCTGCCAGTAACCCGTTCCTCACAGCCAGGGAGAGTCTCATGTCACTGTTCAACGAGGCCAGGAAAAAGGTAATGTACCACAAGGATGGCAACAAGCAGCCATTTTGATACTCGTGTACTTGGACATAGTTCCGATCGAATACTTAAAAAACGATCATTTCATTCAATGTACATTGCTGGATTCATTCTAGGTCAGAATTTTTGGGAGAAGTGAGAAAGCACGTGATCATGTAACGTGTTATTTAATAAATTTCAACAAAATAGGATTAAAATGCATAGTATGACCATTAAATACAACATAGGAGTGCTTTATAATGAGCCAGTGTATCTTACTGGACAAAATTGTATGAAAATAGTAAATAAAAAATAAATAGAAGTGGTATTCCCAGAGGGCGAAGTCAGGGTCCCTAGGGCGACCATTTCGCCCACATCTCCCTCTAGAATGATCCCTGACATTGCATTAATGGGATCGTATTTTTGCTGTAATTTTAAGATATTAAATGCTATTCAATTAACATGTGTAGAGGCATATAAGACCTGGTTACCCATCGTCAACGACATGATATCAGATCGCCATCTTGAATTTCAAAATGGCTGCCATAAATAAAGTCATAATATTGTTTCTATTGTATCTCGGCTTCTAGGCAACATAGAAACATGATCTTTGTGTCTAACATAACATTTTCAGGGGCACATAATCCATTTTTGCTAAGTTTAATTCTTTTTGTAAAAGTTACTAGTTACTGTTAATAGCTCTATAACTTGTATATCATACATGCTACTTTCATTTTCAGCTTATGCGATTGATGGTTTGCAAGTTTTCACTTCAAGTTACATTGTTATGTTCCTCTTGTGTTGCCAATTGTTTATTCTTCTTAATTACCAAAAGTCCACCTCCGTGGTCGAGTGGTTAAGGTCGCTGACTTGTATACCACTGTAACCTATCATCACTGATGGTCACGGGTTCGAGCCCCGCTCATGCCGTGTCTCATTTATATGAAAAAGTTGGCAGTTTCTTACGGAGGTTGGTGCACCCAAGTACTGGTTAACCGTTGGAGCCTGCCCAGTAAAGGTGTTGTTAGGTAAATTGCCCGCTGGCGATATAGCCCGAAATGGTGCTGATGCAGGCGTAAAACCCGAAATATAAATAAATAAATAAATAATTACCAAACATATAATATAACTGCATTTCCAGTGACGACTTGTCATAGATATTAACTTATTGCTAATTATCGATACTGGTCTCATCTAGGTGATCATCTGGGCATTTTGTCATTACAGATTTCTAAAGGGAGATAATATACCAAGTGCATGTAATACTTTTTTCACTAATTTTATTAGTGTGCAGAACTTCAAAAGTTCACTTAAAATCAGATTAAATTATTATTTTCATAATTTGTCATCGTGGGATTGTGCACACAAACCATAACACTACCTTAGGTTATCTCCCTTTCATACAATGAATGATAGGAAATACAGAACACTAGAACCATAGCCCTACCTTAGGTTATCTCCCTTTCATACAATGAATGATAGGAAATACAGAACACTAGAACCATAACCCTACCTTAGGTTATCTCCCTTTCATACAATGAATTAGAGGAAATACAGAAAACTAGAACCATAGCCCTACCTTAGGTTATCTCCCTTTCATGCATTGACTGAGAGGAAATACAGAACACAAGAACCATAGCCCTTCCTTAGGTTATCTCCCTTTCATACAATGAATGATAGGAAATACAGAACACTAGAACCATAGCCCTACCTTAGGTTATCTCCCTTTCATACAATGAATGATAGGAAATACAGAACACTAGAACCATAACCCTACCTTAGGTTATCTCCCTTTCATACAATGAATTAGAGGAAATACAGAAAACTAGAACCATAGCCCTACCTTAGGTTATCTCCCTTTCATGCATTGACTGAGAGGAAATACAGAACACAAGAACCATAGCCCTTCCTTAGGTTATCTCCCCTTCATACATTAAATAATAGGAAATACAGAACACAAGAACAATAACTACCATAGATTATCTCCCCTTCATTTATTCAAAGAAAGGAAATACAGGGCACAAGAATCGTAACTGTACCGTAGATTATCTCCCCTTCATACATTGATTCACAATTGTTGTAAAATAAATAATGTCTAAGCTTTAAACTAGTTATAGTTGACTTTGATTTATCTGTTCGTTTGTTATTTTCTTCCTTACATGTAGACTGTTCCGTGGAGTTGGCCGTTTATTTACTCAAATTACTCTTTAGTTGCTTAACTATTATTGAGCTCACTTGATCTGCGGGTGAACTATCGGTATAGGTGTGTCATCCTACGTCTGACATCTTGTCTGTCCACAATCGGTTCAAACAGCATCTACATTGTATTCTCAACCCACTTTGGTTTAAACAGTATTTATTCCAATAAATTTACATGTATAGCACAAAAAATATTACAAATTATATAAATTGTGAATGGTTTGGATTGGAAAACAAGTTTTCAGAAAACTTATATTAATTCCTCACCCGCTTTGACCACGGATAACCACATATAAGCTTTCATCCACTCCAACGAATGTGATTAATATAAGTTGTTAAAACTTGCTTCGCAATCGTTGTAAAATAAATAAAGTTTAAACTTTTTTTTAACCCTCGGGGAGAAGTGAGCCACCTCAGGGGGAAGTGATGTATGACGGAGAAGTGAGGCAGCCCGGGGGAGAAGTGAGGCAGCGCGGGGGAGAAGTGAGGCAGCCCGGGGGAGAAGTGAGGCAGCACGGGGGAAAAGTGAGGCAGCCCGGGGAAGAAGTGAGGCAGCCCGGGGAAGAAGTGAGGCAGCCCGGGGGAGAAGTGAGGAAGCTCAGGGAGAAGTGAGGCAGCCCGGGGGAGAAGTGAGGCAGCCCGGGGGAGAAGTAAGGAAACTCAAGGAGACTACTTCCAATCTCCCTCTACATCCAGCTCTGTTTAATATTCATCATATAGGCTGAGGTCAATGAGAAAGTGAGATTTGAAGAGCGCAAGAGACGAGAAAAATTGAGACGGCAGGGCACTGTGCATCAACATCGCGTGGAGATCTGGGTGAAGACTGATGGAACTAGTAGCGAGTCAAAGGTCGACGACGTCTGTAATGAAGACTTGTCGAAACTGGACACTGGTCAGGTAATGTTTAATTCCTTGCCTGCTGGGTAAAATAAAGGCTATAATAGTTAAAATAGTTTGAGCAGACGACAATTCATTAATGTGTTTTTTTCCTATTTGTTACTGAGAATTCTGGAATCTTATCATGGAATTTCATTTGTGACATATTTGACTGTTATTTACGCGCTACTGTTCAATGGACTACGTGTCTGGACAAACCCACTACACAAACACTACACAAATGGACACTGGAACTTCATTTGTGACATATTTGACTGTTTTTTACGCGCTACGGTTCAATGGACTACGTGTCTGGACAAACCCACTACACAAACACTACACAAATGGACACTGGAACTTCATTTAAATACGACACAGTTATTTACACCGCTACGGTTCACAGACACTAGTAGGGATAATCGCATATAACGGTTTCAAAAGTAACGACATTTAACCCTTTCAACACTACAGACCTCTAAATAGGCTTTCAAAAAGTGCAGATCCACCATTTTGCCAGTAATATTACTATTTTTAGACTAAAATTACCCATTTTGATAAATAGACTGGTCCAAATGTAATTTTCTTATTAATTTATTGGTCTGAAAATATCATGCACCAGTCCATGTCAGTTATTTTGAGTTGAATGGGTTAAGTAGAGCGGGGATGGGTTGAATGTTTGTACCCTGGCACTCGTTGCTATTTTACCCCCGATTGTGGTTGTTTTGCTAGAATATTGAGACGTAATTCTGCTGTCCCGAACCCAGTACCACATAAACTTCTTTTACCCCCACCCTATTGTACGTCTCAGGAATAGCCTACCCTACTATACACAGTCCAGCCCCAGCTTAATCAGTTTGCTGAGCAGCTGGCCACTGTACCACTCGTAATATCTGTTCTTAACCTTAGTATGTAGTTCTGTTTATTCTCACATAATACAATTTTTAGCCACTTTTCTTAACAAAGCGTCCTCCTAGCTATGCTTGGTATTGTGTGTTTGTTTTGCGTTTATTTATTGTCGCTACCGGTTGCCCATATGAGCGACGCCTCCTGAAGAGATTAGTTATTTTAGATTTTGGAGGATAGTGCATGATACAGACAGAGACCAATTCCAGAATCTCCTCTGGTTCTTTTACGTGCACGGTTTAAAGTCCCATCTGAAAGACTGTTAATTTTATTATGGTCAGATGGGGGATCGAACCTGCGATCCCTGGATTACCAGTCCAGCATGTTACCACTGGACTACTGATCCGTCTGTTGCTTGGTATTGAGTGTTGGGATGTATTAAATAGATGTCCTGTGACACCCCCCCCCCCCCTAATATGTGTAGTACCTTGTAGAATTTTGATATTCATATAATATATTGATCCTTTTATTATTTCAGCTAAATAAAAGATTTGTTCTCAGCTTCTTGAATGTGCACGGGAAACTGTTTACAAAGATTGGGTAAGTGTTGAATGTGCATGGGAAACTGTTTACAAAGATTGGGTAAGTCTTGAATATGCATGGTAAACTGTTTACGAAGATTGGGTAAGTCTTGAATGTGCTCGGGAAACTGTTTACAAAGATTGGGTAAGTGTTGAATGTGCATGGGAAACTGTTTACAAAGATTGGGTAAGTCTTGAATATGCATGGTAAACTGTTTACGAAGATTGGGTAAGTCTTGAATGTGCTCGGGAAACTGTTTACAAAGATTGGGTAAGTGTTGAATGTGCATGGGAAACTGTTTACAAAGATTGGGTAAGTCTTGAATATGCATGGTAAACTGTTTACGAAGATTGGGTAAGTCTTGAATGTGCTCGGGAAACTGTTTACAAAGATTGGGTAAGTGTTGAATGTGCATGGGAAACTGTTTACAAAGATTGGGTAAGTCTTGAATATGCATGGTAAACTGTTTACGAAGATTGGGTAAGTCTTGAATGTGCTCGGGAAACTGTTTACAAAGATTGGGTAAGTGTTGAATGTGCATGGGAAACTGTTTACAAAGATTGGGTAAGTGTTGAATGTGCACGGGAAACTGTTACGAAGATTGGGTAAGTCTTGAATATGCATGGGAAACTGTTTACAAAGATTGGGTAAGTCTTGAATGAGCATGGGAAACTGTTTACAAAGATTGGGTAAGTGTTGAATGTGCATGGGAAACTGTTACGAAGATTGGGTAAGTCTTGAATGTGCATGGGAAACTGTTTACGAAGATTGGGTAAGTCTTGAATGTTTACAAAGATTGGGTAAGTCTTGAATATGCATGGGAAACTGTTTACGAAGATTGGGTAAGTCTTGAATGTTTACAAAGATTGGGTAAGTCTTGAATGTGCATGGGAAACTGTTTACAAAGATTGGGTAAGTCTTGAATGTGCATGGGAAACTGTTTACAAAGATTGGGTAAGTGTTGAATGTGCATGGGAAACTGTTACGAAGATTGGGTAAGTCTTGAATGTGCATGGGAAACTGTTTACAAAGATTGGTTAAGTCTTGAATGTGCATGGGAAATTGTTTACAAAGATTGGGTACGTCTTGAATGTGCATGGGAAACTGTTTACGAAGATTGGGTAAGTGTTGAATATGCACAGTAAACTGTTTACGAAGATTGGGTAACATTTTTACACTGTATTTATTATTGTGCACAAACTGCACGAAACCACCATGTAGTTGTCCATTTATTACGAAAACGAAGTAGGTGACACAGGGTTCATTCTAGGTCAGAATTTTTGGGAGAAGTGAGAAAGCGCGTGATCGCTTCCTTAAATGGTGTTCTTTAATATACTTCTGCAAAATAGGGTTAAAATGCACAGTACAACCATTAAATACAACATTTGAATAGAGGGAGTGCTTTATTAGGCAAAATTTTGTTTGAAAAGCGTAAAAACCAAAAAATATTATTTTTTTGTTTTATTTTGTTTAGGGAGAAGTGGGGCCCCCAGAGGGCGATGTCAGGGTCCCTAGGGCGACAATTTCGCCCACATCGTCCTCTAAACTGATCTCTGGTGACATATCATTATTATGTTTTTATTTTCATTCAATATTTCAAACTAACAATGTACAAAGTTTCGGAGTATGCAATTTTTTTTTTTAAAAGTGTAGTATTTCCCTTTAATCTATTTTAGAATGGAGATGTTCCCTGACAGCTGTGGACAGATGTTGCGGGAGTTTAAGGTACTGCTGAAGGATGGAGCCATTGGACCTCAGCGACTTCTTCAACTCATGGCCATGAACATGTTTGCAATAGAAAACACAGCATTAAAAGGTATAACATATCAGGGTGGGTTGCATAAATCTACTCCTATAAATCTAGATCTAACCCTGCAGGGAGATGTGATGTAGTACAGGGAGACTAGTTCTCCCATGTCTACCTGTAACCCTCTATTGAGAAGTTAGGTATGTATGTTTTATGTTTATTTATCGTCGCTACCGGTTGCCCATATGAGCAACGCCTCCTGAAGAGATTAGGCCTAGTCATTTTAGATTGTTGGAGGATAGTGCAATGATACATACAGATACCCGTTCCAGAGTCTCCTCTGGTTCTTTTACATGAACTGTGTAAAGCACCGACACGAGACCTCGGTTTAATGTCCCATCTGAAAGATTGTTAATTTTATTAGGGTCAGACAGGGGATCGAACCTGCAATCCCTGGATTACCAGTCCAGCGTGTTACCACTGGACTACAGATCCGTCTGTAGAAGTTAGGCAACTCGATTAATGGAGATAATATCTGTCATGTCATCCACTAGCTTAGTCTGTTATGGAGAAGTGATACTTTCAGGGAGACAATTTCACCCACATCTTTCCTCTAGCTCCAGGGGCAGCCCCTATAGGGAGATGTGAGGTAGACTGCCGTAGCTCATGGAAATAATATCTCCCAAGTCGCCCGCCAGCTCCATGCCTGTTTAACCATTTACTCCACATAAATGCCATATAACACCTTTATCGCCCACCACATATAGCCCCCCCCCCCCTCCCTTCCACGCCATTATCGTGGAAGTCGTGATAGCGCAGTGGATGCGCGTTCGCTTCAGGTGCGAAAGGTCTGGAGTTCGAGCCCCGCTGGAGCCGTTACGATTGTGCCCTTAGGCAAGGCATTTAAATTCCACGTTGCCTCTTCTCTCCCTCGTGGCGATGGATTCCATCAGGAATGAGGTCTCGAGAGTGATTAATATAAGTTATAAGAACTTGTTTTGCAATCAAGCTAAAATAAATTTGTATAAACGCCATTATCTACATGTATATCCATAGATATTTATTATTGAGTATGTAGTACAGTGTACGTGCACCTCCCTGGTCGAGTGGTTATGGTCGCTGACTTGTATACTACTGTAACCTATCATCACTGATGGTCATTTATATGAAAAAGTTGGCAGTTTCTTACAGAGGTTGGTGCACCCAAGTACTGATTAACCGCTGGAGCCTGCCCAGGAAAGGTGTTGTTAGGGTAAACTGCCCGCCGGCGATATAACCCAAAATGGTGCTGATGCAGGCGTAAAACCCGAAATATAAATAAATATTTACAGACGAGTCTCTGGAATCGACATGTAAGTCTCTGTTACAACAACACTCCGTCCAGATGGGGCTGGACATGTTTGGAATCCTAGTCGAGAGATGCGCTCGGCTACTGGGTGTTCATATCAGGTCAGATGACTACCCGGGTCGGATGTTCAGCCGAGAGCTGGAGGAGCTGGTGCCCGGCATCAAGGTGTGGACCGATTGGATGATTGGTCATGCTGAGTTATGGAATCCACCACCTCAAGTACGGGATCCAGCCATGGGGTAAGACATTCAGTTTATCAGAAAAATAACACATACCCAAAGTAATAAGCGCTTTGCGATTCTTGAATTAACCGGAAAATATCTACAGTTTAAACATACAGTCAAACCTGTGTCAGTGGTCACCTCTATTAAGCAGCCACCTGTGCTAAGCAGCCACTTTCTGTGATTCCCTTGGCTGGCTGCTTTAAGACAGGTTTCACTGTATATGGGAAACAACGATAAGCAAAGCCTGCCATACACACTGCTTAGTTTAAGCATATTTTATTCAGATCAAGTACATATATACATATATAAACACATTAGATATACTGCTTAGAATTTATAAAAATACCGAGAACCGGAAGTAGATTTTAACCTTGCGAAAATAAACAGTTTACCATTAAATTAGACAGCCCAACCATGACAACAAAGGTAAACAAGCGAGTCTATCCCACAAGTTGCCGATGAAGGATATAATCTGCAACATATATTCTAAATTGACTCGGCATTTTGTCTGTATATGCAATGAAAGAATCAACCATGTTTAAATCTGCAATAAACCATTGTTTAGCGTGTGATGTTAAACGTGACATTATTTTACTAGCATTTTTGTGACATCATTTACTCTCTATAATACAACACCCAACTATTTTTGAGAGTTTTTGATAATTTGGTCATGTTAGAATCGAAAGAATATTTGCGTTATTTATAGTCAAATAAAACATGGTTTGTCGTTCTGAGCGCTGACTAATTCCTCTGCGTCAGAACTCCAAACCATGTTTTATTTGACTATAAATAACGCAAATACAAATATTATTAATTTGCAAACTGAATACAGTCAAACCTGTGTTAGTGGTCACCTCTATTAATCAGCCAGTTTCCAGCTTCCAAATATGTTGTTTTACTATACATTTGACACCTGTGCTAAACAGCCACTTTCTGTGATTCCCTTGACTTGTGTCATTCGGTTCCTATATCATGTGTCATTCAGCTCCTATATCATGTGTCATTCAGCTCCTATATCATGTGTCATTCAGTTCCTATATCATGTGTCATTCAGTTCCTATATCATGTGTCATTCGGTTCCTATATCATGTGTCATTCAGCTCCTATATCATGTGTCATTCAGCTCCTATATCATGTGTCATTCAGCTCCTATATCAGGGCGTTCACTAGACTTTGAAACTCAAGAGTCAATGACCCTTGAGGTCAAAATCTCAAGAGTCAAACAGGAATTTTCAAGAGTCAAGCTGGAATTTTCAAGAGTCAAATATATGCATGTTGGTACTTTACGTACATGTAATTTTTGTAGGTTCGTGCTACCACTGTTAGCGAAGGGATTTTTCTTTTTAGCATCTCTACACCAAGTACAATACAACAGAATCTGATCATCAGTTTGTTTCATTTCCAGCCACTCAAATTCATTAAGCCACTCAGACCTGAATTTTCTTTTTACTTTAGACTTACGAGTGTCACAGTCTACTTTATGGCGTTTAGGTGTCCCAGGTTCACTAACACTATCACTCAGCTTACGTTTGCTGGGTGTGCCAATTCCGAAGTGACTAAGGCTTTTCTGAACCATATTTAAGATTTAATTTCTAAAACTGATACTCTTTAATTTTTTATCTCCGATCTGATTGAAAATATAACTAAGAATGATTTAGGAATATTCTCCAGAAAATGAAGGAATAATGTAGAAACAATGAAATGATTAATGGGTGGTGCACACAATGAATACCCCATAGAAATCTGTAACAAACAATAGCAAAAGTCATCATCAAACGATTCCGGCGTATAATTTCTATATCAGTGGCCCACTATAAGCTTCTCAAATAGCAGACAACTTATTATTGACAATACACGTGTTACAAAAACACCGTTTTATCTATGCCGATTGTACATTGACAATACACATAATGTCAACACCTACTTAAACTTCTCAGTTCTCATGATTAGCAGCACATATGATGGCAAACAACACAAACGGTAATTGGTTGTTTGCAAAACTTGCTAAAGGTGTTTATTGTGACAATCAATAATAATTGTCTTTTGATAAAAACTAATTTTTACCGGAAAAATACCGAGCCGTACAGGTATTAGAGAAACGTTATTAAAGATTTATTTCCCTTTGATACTAAAGTTTGGGTAAGCCGTTTTTCTCAACCACCCAACTGAATAATGACATCAACCATGCGTTTTGAACATAACCATGGGCGGCGCAAGTGATGAAGGCGCTTTATGCGTGGTTGATACTATATTCTGATCGGCTGGTTGAGATAAAGATTTTACGTAGAGTTTGCCTAGACGCCATTAAATTTTTGTCCGATTGTGAGTCCCTCGTAAATCACGATCGTGTTCATAACGAAATGCAGCAGACTTTTGATGAAAATAACTGCGTTTTATATATGAACGATTACGGTCTTCGACCTCGTAGACAGACATATTTTGATAATTACTCCGCTGAGAAAATATTTGATGACGCATGGCCGATCAACGCCCCGGGTCAAGTTGACTCTCAGGGCATTTTCACCAAGAGTCAAAAAGCGTCTATCAATTTTCGTGCGTCAAAACCCGGGAGCTCGGGTCAAATGAACGCCCTGCCTATATCATGTGTCATTCAGTTCCTATATAATGTGTCATTCAGTTCCTATATCATGTGTCATTCACTTCCTATATCATGTGTCATTCAGTTCCTATATCATGTGTCATTCAGTTCCTATATCATGTGTCATTCAGTTCCTATATCATGTGTCATTCGGCTCCTATATCATGTGTCATTCGGCTCCTATATCATGTGTCATTCAGCTCCTATATCATGTGTCATTCAGTTCCTATATCATGTGTCATTCAGCTCCTATATCATGTGGCGTTCAGTTCCTATATCATGTGCCATTCAGCTCCTATATCATTCAGCTCCTATATCATGTGGCATTCAGCTCCTATATCATGTGGCATTCAGTTCCTATATCATGTGCCATTCAGCTCCTATATCATTCAGCTCCTATATCATTCAGTTCCTATATCATGTGCCATTCAGCTCCTATATCATTCAGCTCCTATATCATTCAGTTCCTATATCATGTGCCATTCAGCTCCTATATCATGTGCCATTCAGCTCCTATATCATTCAGTTCCTATATCATGTGCCATTCAGCTCCTATATCATGTGCCATTCAGCTCCTATATCATTCAGTTCCTATATCATTCAGCTCCTATATCATTCAGCTCCTATATCATGTGCCATTCAGCTCCTATATCATTCAGCTCCTATATCATTCAGCTCCTATATCATTCAGCTCCTATATCATTCAGCTCCTATATCATTCAGTTCCTATATCATGTGCCATTCAGCTCCTATATCATTCAGCTCCTATATCATGTGCCATTCAGCTCCTATATCATTCAGCTCCTATATCATTCAGCTCCTATATCATTCAGCTCCTATATCATTCAGCTCCTATATCATTCAGCTCCTATATCATGTGCCATTCAGCTCCTATATCATTCAGCTCCTATATCATTCAGTTCCTATATCATGTGTCATTCAGCTCCTATATCATGTGGCATTCAGTTCCTATATCATGTGTCATTCAGCTCCTATATCATGTGGCATTCAGTTCCTATATCATGTGTCATTCAGTTCCTATATCATGTGTATTTTGTGTATTGTTACACTATGCTTATTTTCAGACCTGATATAGATGTCTGGGAATGTACGTCAACGTTGTGCAATATATTGAAAGAGATGGACACGTCACATGTCGTGAAATTTTATACTGAGAGAAACGATGGTACGTCATGAAAACATGATTAATTGCTGTTTTATTAATGCAGTGGTTACATGCTCGCCTCTCACCAATACAATCATTGTATGATCCCAGACCCAGGTACTGTATTAATGCAGTTGTTGCACGCTCGCCTCTCACCAATACAACCCTTATATGGTCCCAGACCCAGGTACTGTATTAATGCAGTTGTTACACGCTCGCCTCTCACCAATACAACTCATGTATGATCCCTGACCAAGGTACTGTATTAATGCGGTGGTTACACGCTCATCTCTCAACAATACAACCCTTGTATGATCCCTGACCCAGGTACTGTATTAATGCAGTGGTTACACGCTCATCTCTCACCAATACAACTCATGTATGATCCCTGACCCAGGTACTGTATTAATGCAGTGGTTACACGCTCACCTCTCACCAATACAACTCGTGTATGATCCCTGACCCAGGTACTGTATTAATACAGTGGTTACACGCTCACCTCTCACCAATACAACCATTGTATGGTCCCTGACCCAGGTACTGTATTAATGCAGTGGTTACACGCTCACCTCTCACCAATACAACTCATGTATGATCCCTGACCCAGGTACTGTATTAATGCAGTGGTTACATGCTCACCTCTCACCAATACAACTCATGTATGATCCCTGACCCAGGTACTGTATTAATGCAGTGGTTACACGCTCAACTCTCACCAATACAACCCTTGTATGATCCCTGACCTAGGTACTGTATTAATGCAGTGGTTACATGCTCGCCTCTCACCAATACAACTCATGTATGATCCCTGACCAAGGTACTGTATTAATGCGGTGGTTACACGCTCATCTCTCAACAATACAACCCTTGTATGATCCCTGACCCAGGTACTGTATTAATGCAGTGGTTACACGCTCATCTCTCACCAATACAACTCATGTATGATCCCTGACCCAGGTACTGTATTAATGCAGTGGTTACACGCTCACCTCTCACCAATACAACTCGTGTATGATCCCTGACCCAGGTACTGTATTAATACAGTGGTTACACGCTCACCTCTCACCAATACAACCATTGTATGGTCCCTGACCCAGGTACTGTATTAATGCAGTGGTTACACGCTCACCTCTCACCAATACAACTCATGTATGATCCCTGACCCAGGTACTGTATTAATGCAGTGGTTACATGCTCACCTCTCACCAATACAACTCATGTATGATCCCTGACCCAGGTACTGTATTAATGCAGTGGTTACACGCTCAACTCTCACCAATACAACCCTTGTATGATCCCTGACCTAGGTACTGTATTAATGCAGTGGTTACATGCTCGCCTCTCACCAATACAACCCTTATATGATCCCTGACCCAGGTACTGTATTAATGCAGTGGTTACACGCTCACCTCTCACTAATACAACCCTTGTATGGTCCCTGACCCAGGTACTGTATTAATGCAGTGGTTACACGCTCATCTCTCACCAGTACAACCCTTGTATGATCCCTGACCCATGTACTGTATTAATGCAGTGGTTACACGCTCATCTCTCACCAATACAACCATTGTATGGTCCCTGACCCAGGTACTGTATTAATGCAGTGGTTACACGCTCACCTCTCACCAATACAACCCTTGTATGGTCCCTGACCCAGGTACTGTATTAATGCAGTGGTTACACGCTCACCTCTCACCAATACAACCCTTATATGATCCCTGACTCAAGTACTGTATCAATGCAGTTGTTACACGCTCACCTCTCACCAATACATTTTTATTTGTATTAATGTAGTTGTTAGAAAACTATGTTAAAACTTTTCCAAAAAATTAGCATCTTTTTCCAAACTATGCGCGATCTAGCCCTGCTAATATACATGACACCAGGCCCCAAGGTTATACAAAGTTTCTCAAATCTTAAGCTCAAGTGATTTAATTGGTTGACTCTTGAGATTGACACTCTGAATAATTTTCTAGGATTGCAGCCTGTGATGTTGTCGGAGGATACGATGATGTCTGGGTTTGTTCCTCTATTGAGCAGTCCCCTCAATAGTACGTTTGTGGCAGATGACGTTGACAGGGTAAGTCATAGTGCTCCACTTGTTATACGGCTTGCTTTCCTGGCTAGTTATATGGCTGGATTACATGAAAGGAAGGTGTGGTCTCGTGGCCCAGTGGGCGGGGTTCAGTAGTTATATGGCTGGATTACATGAAAGGAAGGTGTGGTCTCATGGCCCAGTGGGCGGGGTTCAGTAGTTATATGGCTGGATTACATGAAAGGAAGGTGTGGTCTCGTGGCCCAGTTGGCGGGATCCAGTAGTTATTTGGCTGGATTACATGAAGGGAAGGTGTGGTCTCATGGGCGGGGTTCAGTAGTTATATGGCTGGATTACATGAAAGGAAGGTGTGGTCTTGAGGCCCAGTGGGTGGGATCCAGTAGTTATATGGCTGGATTACATGAAGGGAAGGTGTGGTCTCGTGGGCGGGGTTCAGTAGTTATATGGCTGGATTACATGAAAGGAAGGTGTGGTCTCTGGGCCCAGTGGGAGTGGTTCAGTAGTTATATGGCTGGATTACATGAAAGGAAGGTGTGGTCTCGGGCCCAGTGGGCCGGGTTCAGTAGTTATATGGCTGGATTACATGAATGGAAGGTGTGGTCTTGAGGCCCAGTGGGCGGGATCCAGTAGTTATTTGGCTGGATTACATGAAGGGAAGGTGTGGTCTCGGGGCCCAGTGGGCGGGATCCAGTAGTTATATGGCTGGATTACATGAAAGGAAGGTGTGGTCTCTGGCCCAGTTGGCGGGATCCAGTAGTTATATGGCTGGATTACATGAAGGGAAGGTGTGGTCTCTTGGGCGGGGTTCAGTAGTTATATGGCTGGATTACATGAAAGGAAGGTGTGGTCTCTGGGCCCAGTGGGAGGGGTTCAGTAGTTATATGGCTGGATTACATGAAAGGAAGGTGTGGTCTTGGGCCCAGTGGGCCGGGTTCAGTAGTTATATGGCTGGATTACATGAATGGAAGGTGTGGTCTTGAGGCCCAGTGGGCGGGATCCAGTAGTTATTTGGCTGGATTACATGAAGGGAAGGTGTGGTCTCGGGGCCCAGTGGGCGGGATCCAGTAGTTATATGGCTGGATTACATGAAAGGATGGTGTGGTCTCTGGCCCAGTTGGCGGGATCCAGTAGTTATTTGGCTGGATTACATGAAGGGAAGGTGTGGTCTTGGGGCCCAGTGGGCGGGATCCAGTAGTTATATGGCTGGATTACATGAAGGGAAGGTGTGGTCTCGTGGCCCAGTGGGCGGGATCCAGTAGTTATATGGCTGGATTACATGAAGGGAAGGTGTGGTCTCGTGGCCCAGTGGGCGGGATCCAGTAGTTATATGGCTGGATTACATGAAGGGAAGGTGTGGTCTCGTGGCCCAGTGGGCGGGATCCAGTAGTTATATGACTGGATTACATGAAGGGAAGGTGTGGTCTTGAGGCCCAGTGGGCGGGATCCAGTAGTTATATGGCTGGATTACATGAAAGGAAGGTGTGGTCTCGTGGCCCAGTGGGCGGGGTTCAGTAGTTATATGGCTGGATTACATGAAAGGAAGGTGTGGTCTTGAGGCCCAGTGGGCGGGATCCACTAGTTATATGGCTGGATTACATGAAGGGAAGGTGTGGTCTCGTGGCCCAGTGGGCGGGATCCAGTAGTTATATGGCTGGATTACATGAAGGGAAGGTGTGGTCTCGGGGGCCCAGTGGTGGGCTTCAATAGTTATATGGCTGGATTACATGATGGGTAGGTGTGGTCTCGAGGCCCAGTGGGCAGGTTTCAGTAGTTATATGGCTGGCTCTCCTGAGAGGAAGGTTGTGGGCTCGAGCCCAGTGGGTGGGGCCCTAGTTGTCATAATTGTTTCTATCATGAAGGGAAGGTGTGGTCTTGGGGGCCCAGTGGGCATGGGTTATTAGTTATATTGCTGGCTTTCCTGGGAGGAAGGTTGTGGGCTCAAGTCCAGTGGGTGTATCATAGTTGTTATGATGCTGGCTTTCATGAAGGGAAAGCGTGGTCTCTTGGGGCCGAGTAGTAGTTCAGTAGTTATAAGACTGGATTTCCTGAGAGGAACCTTAGTTTAAACAATATTTTATTTCAATATGTGTACAGTCAAACCTGTCTTAATAGAGGTCAAATGTATAATAAAACAACATATTGGGAATCTGGAAACTGGCTGCTTAATACAGGTTGGCTGCTTAATAGAGGTGACCACTAACACAGGTTTGACTGTACATAAATTTGTAATGTACAGTGTGACAGCAGAATTGAGAAGAAAGTATAAAATACTTATGTAGATCCCCCCTCGCCTATACATTTGGATGGTATGGTACGGAGAATGTACAGGGAATATATACAACAGGTTAAATAATTATGTACTATATACACGTCTGATAATAAAATATTGTTCTGTTGTTCTGTTAAAACAACATTGCGTAGGTCAGATGCTGCTAATGAAATTGTGGCATCTGATTGGTTGAAAATGTGTACGGAGACTTGAGTTTAGGATTGACTTGAGGTGATTGACTGAGCAGGTATTGTCGGTACAATAGTGACAGGGTGGTTGTATGGTGTTTTATATACAGTAATAGGTTAATTGACAATATATAGCATGTCTGAATATACAACATTGAGTACATCATTCTGCTGTATTGTTCCATATTTTACCATGGACCCTTAAGTTTAAAGCGACATTATATTGCAAAAAGCAAATAAAATACATTTTTTTCACGTATAAATGCATAGCTACCGTACTATAAATTCTTCCGAATACAAATATTGAATCAATAAACAGTGTGTTTCTGGTCTACATACTTTCAAAAGTGAATGTAGGATTTCATATACTGGTCATCCACACTCCTGAATTGACATTTCTTTGTCATTATAGTCAATACTAAACGCGTGATACTATCGCTTAGAGATAACAAATTTAATTAAGATTAGTCTACAAATCTACAAATAAATATGCATAGGCACTAATATGAGATATAACAGTAAATCTGTACCAACAATCTTGTTATTCGGGATGCACATGTTGTATTACGCATGTATGTCGACCCTGTTTACAATATTTTGTTATGTCAACAAACCGCGTATACGACGCTTGTTTATTAGTTGAAATACTCAGTTTTTGAGGCAAGTATGTGGGAAAAATTTATATCATATAATAGGAAATTACATTCTGTATAAATTTGCATTTTCACCGATGTAGTGTCGCTTTAATATGCCTCGTGGCATGAATTTCCAGGCTGTCAAATGATAAAACGTATTACCATTAATTAGCAATTATATCCTCCAGAAATAAGGCGAAATGGATGTCGCCCTGATGTCTATTGTCGGCGAAGTGGCGGAATATAAAGCGACCTCTTCGCCCGAATTGTGTGAGCCCTGCTTAAACGATGCGAAATAAATGATATAGCTCATGATTTGTGTATATCCAGGACGTAGCTCGTGATTTGTGTATATCCAGGATGTAGCTCGTGATTTGTGTATATCCAGGACGTAGCTCGTGATTTGTGTATATCCAGGATGTAGCTCGTGATTTGTGTATATCCAGGATGTACTTCGTGATTTGTGTATATCCAGGATGTAGCTTGTGATTTGTGTATATCCAGGATGTAGCTCGTGATTTGTGTATATCCAGGATGTACTTCGTGATTTGTGTATATCCAGGATGTAGCTCGTGATTTGTGTATATCCAGGATGTAGCTCGTGATTTGTGTATATCCAGGATGTAGCTCGTGATTTGTATATATCCAGGATGTAGCTCGTGATTTGTGTATATCCAGGATGTAGCTCGTGATTGTCTGAGGGTAGAAAAGTTGCGAGTATTTGGGGAGTATCTGTGTGGGGTGGAGCCCCCATTGCTGGCGTACAGCGTGGAGACAAAGAAATACTACAGCGTGGCGCCCTCTGACGGCTACGAGAATGATGAAGATACTGGCGAACATGATCAACTACACGTGTCTGAGGTAAGACAACCTACCACTGAACATGATAAACTACATGTGTCCTATAGTCCGATTTCAATCTGTGAGCTGCGACCTTTAGGCGAGGCTATCCGTGTGTCTATTAATCGGGGTAAGCGCAAATAACGGTTTCAATAGTGACGACATTTAAAGACTAGTTAAGTTGCTATAAACGAGCTGTCATACATAGCGCAGTAGTGTAAGCATAGGAACGCAGGTCACAGGGTCAAACTATATACGCTATTCTTTTTTTGTTTAAGAAACTTTGTTAACAATCTTATAGAAAATGAACTAGCTGGATGATTTTTGTTTTCCTTCAAAAAGGCTTGTTAAGCCGAAAATTCGGATGTAGAGGACGATATATATATATATATAAATTTGGTAATAAAATCTATTTATTTTTCTTTCTTTCAAATTATTTCTTGATATTCTTTTCCTGCTATATATTTGATCTTATTATATTGGTATATATTTGTTCTAAGTTAATAACTTTTTATTTCATCAATAATATGATAACAGAATATGTTAAAGCAGCATTACATCGTATGAAATAAAATATATTTGAAAAATTCAATTTTTACGTATAGGTAGCAATGCTGCTACACATTCTAACATTATACTTTGTATGCTTATGTTCAGTTGGTAAACAGTGTTTTTTTTGCGATAAAACAAACTCGAAACCGAAATTAGGACTTTCCGAGTCGATCGGTCACGCACTTGTTTACAATCGGAACGCATCGTCCGCACTTGTTTACATTAGGAATGTCCCACGTTGTCTTTTTTAATTAAATTACTTTATATGTTTATTCATACCTCTGTTAGCGTCTTTTAGGGACATTTCTACATCTCCGCGAGTGGTTCGACATTAGAGGAAGATAGATAGATAGATAGTCTTTCATGTTCAAAATATATACGTTGTTTTCTACATCCTCTGTTGTTTCACGCATGCGCGCTGTGCGTGTTTACATTTCGTGTGTTGATAAACAAATTCGCGTATACGACGGTTTAAATTTATTGGAATTTTATCGTTTCTGAGCGACTATTTCCATTTTTGTAAACACACACACATTAGTATTTATATTTTACCCAAAACATCCTTTATTACGATGTAAAGCTGCTTTAAGCATTTCAATTTTCGTGTTCAGTTTTTAATGAAAAATTGAAATTGACTAATATATACAATTAGAAAAAAAGTTTAATTTATCCTTCATCTCTAGTTTTATACAAATGTATCTAAACTCGATTGCGAAACAAGTTCTTACAACTTATATTAATCACTCTTGAGACCTCATTCCTGATGGAATCCATCGCTACGAGGGAAAGAGAAGAGGCATGTGGAATTTAAATGCCTTGCCTAAAGGCACAATCGTAACGGCTCCAGCCTTCATCTCTTTGAAATGCTAAACAACTGCCCACAATATCCCTGTTGTGAGTAACCCCATGTTTCATTCGCAACTCGTACAAAATGTCCAAAAATATTCATTTATTTTAAAAATTAAAGTCTATAGCTGCTCCTTAAAAGTTTAAACTTTTATTTTACAATGATTGCGAAACAAGTTCTAACAACTTATATTAATCACTCTCGTTGGCGCCGACGAAAGCGTATATGTGGTCATTCGTGTGGGAGGAAACCAGAGTACCCGGAGAAAACCCACCTTTCCGATCTGGTGACCACCGTACCATCTCACATACTTCCCGGTCCGAGGATCGAACCAGGGTTGCATTGGTGAGAAGCGAGCGTGCTATCCACTGCGCTAATCGGACAGCTCCTCCTAGACAACAGAGTGAATACTGAACATCTATTCTGCTCAGTACCATGTTAAATGTTTTGTTTGCAAAAGTCTAGCTGAAGAGGTGATATTTTATGAAAATCAGTGATCACTTTTATTCAAAATGAGTTTATTATAAGAGGATATTTATTTGTTTCAGTGAATTATTGAAATAGATTTTACCGAATGAACATTGAAAGCATTATTGATAATAATAAATTTCAACAAAATAGGGTTAAAATACACATTATGACCATTAAATACAACATTTGAATAGATGGCGTGTTTTACAATTGCCAGTGGTCTGCCTCCATGGTCGAGTGGTTACGGTCGCTGACTTGTATACCACTGTAACCTATCATCACTGATGGTCACGGGTTCGAGCCCAGCTCAGGCCGTGTCTCATTAATATGAAAAAGTTGGCAGTTTCTTACAGAGGTTGGAGCACTAAATACTTGTTAACCGCTGCAGCCGGCCCAGGAAAGGTGTTATTAAGTAAATTGCCCGCCAGCGATATAGCCCAAAATGGTACTAATGCAGGCGTAAAACCCAAACAAACAAAAAATGGCCAGTTTATCTTACTTGACAAAACCATTTTAGGGAGAAGTGGGGCGCCCAGGGGGGGGGAAGGGCGACTATTTTGCCCATGTCGCCCTTTAGAATGAACCTTGTTAAATTTATTAGTACTGTCGTACATAAATTTTTCATTAAAATTGTGTGTCGATTTCAACCAAAGTTGCATGTAGTCTGTTCCCTTCTATAATTTGACCTGGCAAAAAGTTCTCCATCGGCTAATAGTAGTGAGAATTGAGAGCACTTTATTTCTCAAAAGTCTCCTCCATGTCAAAGCCTCGACTACTGGACCAGGGTATGCAAAACTCTGGTCACTCATCTGCTGTTTTAACTGCATCATCGAATATCACTGATCTTTGTTTGACATGCATTTTTAACCCACCATTGGTTTATATCTTTGTATACCTTCGTGTAGTTGTCAACGTTATGAAGTCTTTTACATAGGTCACAGTACGCTTTCTGAAACTGTGAATGCATCATTTCTGTTTCATACTTGTCTTTTTCCTCTAAATATTTAACATAATCTTTTTCACTATTGCCAAGTTTCTTTAAAAATGTGCCGAGTTTTTCGGTAGAATCAAACTTCTGTGTATCTATGTAGGTATGTGGTGGTAACAGATTGTGGTAGTTTCTCGCACCTCGGACAACTGTAATTGTATGCATTGTAAACCACACAAACACTTTCTCTGTGATGTAGTCCTTGCATATAGAATTCTCAAACGATAGATAGAACTTGTAGTCCTTTGCAATTTTTTCTAGACATTTGACGCCTTCATCTTTTGTGCAGTTCTTGAATGGACCGCATCGACCGTAAACATCGACATTCACATGCTTCTTTAACTGTTTTACATACTTTTCTCGACTACTTTCCGTCAAGCAGTCGCTCACCAACCATGCTACTTCTTTCGTCTTTTCCTTATAAATTTGAGCATAATTTTTCTCATTGGTCAAAACAATTTGTTTAGGTTTCACAAATCCATATCGATACAAAATGTCCGAGTCTTGTCTGTATGTCATCGTCCAATTAATTGCTGATTTCCAACCTTTTCCACCATTTGAGATCAGTAAATGTATCGGCGATTCCACCGTAGAGAATACGTAAACCTGGTTTTTATGAGCACGTTTCGGGGGAGCCATTGGCAGGCGACCTCCCTGAAATATCACGGCGTCGGCCGAGTGGAAATAATCCTTTCGGTGCTGGTTGTTGTCGATAAAGTTGATTGTACACTCTTTATATTCACACAGCTCCATATTCACAGCTTTTGCATTCATTCTTAAACCTGAAAAGATAACTAATAAGTTAAACTTTTTTTATAAACATTTATTTTACAACTATTGCGAAAACAAGCTTTAACAACTTATATTAATCACTCTCGTTTGCGTGCCTGAAAGCGTATATATTGTCATTTGTGTTGGAGGAAACCGGAGTACCCGGAGAAAACCCACATGTCCAACAAAGGGGAAATAAATCTTGCAAGAATGTTTCTCTAAGTCCTGTACAGTGCCATACTTTCCGGAGTTTAGACACAATGTGACTTCGCAAAATATTTAAAGTTAAAAATAGTATTTAATATATGATTTAAAAAAAACAAATAAAAATCGTCAATAATTTTTTATTGATAGGTAAGTAATGATTGTTTTACAATAAACATCCTTAGCAAGTTTTGCAACAACCAATTACATACAGACTTTGATGTTTGCCACAAGAAAGGTCATGTGCTGCTAATTATGAGAACCGTGAGAAGATATTGAGAATGAGACGTGTTAGAAGTTTGAGTATGTGTCGACCTGTTGAGAAAATTAAGTTTACTGGTAGGGGGACCCATTTTCCCGTCCACCCTCGCAAATGCTTGATAATGCAGTTGCATGCTCGATTTTTGTTTTCCATTATTCCAGTGCATGTTTCTAATTGACGCACATGAAGATTTTCAAGATAGGCGGGTTAAAAATAGTTTTAAATTCTCTGTAGAATTCTAGATACTGGGAAAACACCCTCATTAGTGCACATGTGCAAACTGCTTATTGTTTGGAGGCCCACTAAGTGGTGACATTAATTTTCTGTATTTTGCTGTCAACATCTAGTTCTAAGCATGATAAAACTTAATTACTGTATTACCAGTCCAACATGTCACCACTGGACGATAGATCCGTCTGTTAATCGATGTATTAGTAGCTGACCTATTTATTGTAAAAGAAATGTCAGAAATGTTTTTTTTTATACTTTATTTATTTTACAACGATTGCGATGCAAGTTATAACAACTTATATTAATCACTCTCGTTGGCTCGGATGTAAGCGTATATGTGGTCATTCATGTGGGAGGAAACCGGAGTACCCGGAGAAAACCCACCTGTCCGATCTGGCGACCATTGTACCATCTCACATACTTCCCTGTCCGAGGATCGAAACCGGGTCGCATTGGTGAGAAGCGAGCGCTAATCGGACAGCCCACATAAACTTTTAAAGTAATGATTGAAGACAGTAAACATAGATAATACTGGGGGGAATACCTCCATGCCACAGTTCAAACCACACGATTCTCTTCCAAGCTAACATTGGGTTCATGTCCCCTTGATGCTTCTGGGTAGCCGTGTCCTGCAGCTCCTTGTATGTTGTATATGTTGTGAACATCGCGAATATAACCGCTATCGGATATAGTCTCCATGATTGCTTCAGTGCATACTTTGTTAACAAATTTATTCTCACCATTTCTACACAGTGTTCAGGGATAGTTCTTATATGTTCCACGTTCCACAATAGTTCTTATGTGTTCCACGTTCCACAATAGTTCTTATATGTTCCACGTTCCACAATAGTTCTTATGTGTTCCACAATAGTTCTTATATGTTCCACGTTCCACAATAGTTCTTATATGTTCCACAATAGTTCTTATGTGTTCCACGTTCCACAATAGTTCTTATATGTTCCACGTTCCACAATAGTTCGTATATGTTCC
Source organism: Archivesica marissinica (assembly GCA_014843695.1). Taxonomy (NCBI): domain Eukaryota; kingdom Metazoa; phylum Mollusca; class Bivalvia; order Venerida; family Vesicomyidae; genus Archivesica; species Archivesica marissinica. The sequence continues at coordinate 98,500,452 of CM026390.1, read as the reverse complement.
ACGTTCCACAATAGTTCTTATATGTTCCACAATAGTTCTTATGTGTTCCACGTTCCACAATAGTTTGTATATGTTCCACGTTCCACAATAGTTCGTATATGTTCCACGTTCCACAATAGTTCTTATGTGTTCCACGTTCCACAATAGTTCTTATATGTTCCACGTTCCACAATAGTTCTTATATGTTCCACGTTCCACAATAGTTCTTATATGTTCCACGTTCCACAATAGTTCTTATATGTTCCACATGTACACACTAGACTATGTATATTTTAAATGACTGTCGGAATATAAAGTAAACAACACAACATATAGAAAGCGCTAAAATAAATTACGTCAATCTAATTATCACAAAAATGTTTTGCATTACGTAATTCAATATATGGAAATATGATAAGATAAAAATTGTATTCATGAAACTGTTATATAGATATTAGTTATGAAATGCCTGAGGCACACTCATGTGTGTTGTAATGTAAAATCATAATGGCCCATTTCATGTATACCTCCTCTTGTCTTTAGGCATTTAAAGTGTACATACAAATTGATTTCTTAATTATGTTAAAGCTACATTACTTTGCAAAAGGCAATACAATGTACCGGTACATGCATTTTTACTTATAAATAGCATTGCTACTAACAAATTCTTCTGAAATAGTTTGAACATTAACTTTTAATCGATAAACAGTGTTTCAGCGGTCTACAAATTCACAGTAATAAGTGAAAGTAGGATGTCACAGAACGATCAGCCATGCTCCGGAATTGACATTTGTTTATTATTGGAGTCTATTCTAAATGCGTGATACTGTTGTTTAGAGACAATTTAAATCAAATTCTAACATGACCCAGCTAATAACGTACATACTTGTAGAGTAAAATCTACCTCGGGTTATTCTGCGATATACCTACCTTGAACTACGCTGCGCGCGCACCGTGTTTTGGCTATTCCATTTATACAATGTGTGTAAAGTTTTATGAAATGAAAGTCACGTGATGTTTGTAAATACTACCGTGGGAATTCGCGGAAGTCAGCTATTTTTAGAATCAGATAATCTCTTGTCCGTCTTGTTTTTCTGTTAAGTAACGTTTCAGTTACTATTCTGTACAGTTTTATTTGACAAAATAAATAAAATTATTGATCAGTTACAACTTTTGTTCATTTATGCACTAGATTGATATTTTCCATAAAAAATAACGTCATCACCCCTTACGCGGGAGGAAATTTTCGAAAGCCAAATGCACCGCGTTTGAAGAAAATACTCCTTTGATTCTCGTCTAAAATTATTAGAAAGTAAGTCGTGTTAGAATCGAAATAATAAGTATCAACCGTGGTATATCGCAGAATAACCCAGTATCAACCGTGGTATATCGTAGAATAACCCAGTATCAACCGTGGTATATCGTAGAATAACCCAGTATCAACCGTGGTATATCGTAGAATAACCCAGTATCAACCGTGGTATATCGCAGAATAACCCCAGTATCAACCGTGGTATATCGCAGAATAACCCAGTATCAACCGTGGTATATCGTAGAATAACCCAGTATAAACCGTGGTATATCGCAGAATAACCCCAGTATCAACCGTGGTATATCGTAGAATAACCCAGTATCAACCATGGTATATCGTAGAATAACCCAGTATAAACCGTGGTATATCGCAGAATAACCCCAGTATCAACCGTGGTATATCGCAGAATAACCCAGTATCAACCGTGGTATATCGTAGAATAACCCAGTATCAACCGTGGTATACTGTGAGATAATGACATTATTTACATTATTTTGTTATGTCAACAAACGTCGTATACGTTGTATACGATTATCTCCCTTTATATTCTGATGAATACCTACCCTTCGATTGCAATTCCCAATTTTCTTGCTAATGATCACCTCCTTTTAACCCATTCAACACCAAGTAACTCACATGGACTGGTCCATGATATTCATAAACCAATAGATTTATCAGAAAATCACATTTGGACAAGTTCATTTATCAAAATGGGTAATTATGTCTAAAAATAGTCATATCACTGGCAAAAAGTGCAGATCCTGATGAGACGGCTCGTCATGAGCCGGCTCATCTGGATCTACACTTTTTGTAAGCCTATTTAGAGGTCTGTGGTGTTGAAAGGGTTAATTACTAATGATTGATTGCTGGTGATGGCCTCCCTTTAGTTACTAAGGATTACCTCCCCTTTGATTGCTAATTATTGTCTACCTTGAATTACAAATGATTGCCCCCCTTTAATTGCAAACGTTTATCTCCCATATTTTGTTAATGATTACTTCCATTGAATTACTAAATGATTGCCTCCCTTTAATTACTAATGATTACCTCCCTTTAATTACTAATGATTACCTCCCTTTAATTAATAATGATAACCTCCCATTATTTACTAATGATTAATTTAACCACAACCGAACAAACACCAACACTATAGTACACATAATTGCATACATACACAAATGGTTGAACCACAAGTTATAACAACATTAGATTCGGTCCTCCCCATAAATGGTTGCCTCCCCTTTCCAGGATGATGATGTAGTGATAGAGGATGAGGAAGTAGTTGAAACAGAGGAGATGAATGATGATCATGTGCAGCATCTGAAGGCACGCAAGGAAGAGCTGAAGAGGGTGATGGCGGAAAAGAAAAGATTACATGAACACAGAAAGGTAAGTATTCAAGCTATAATCGATCTGCCTCCGTGGTCGAGTGGTTAAGGTCGCTGACTTGTATACCACTGTAACCTATCATCACTGATGGTCACAGGTTCGAGCCCCGCTCAGGCCGTGTCTTATTTATATGAAAAAGTTGGCAGTTTCTTACGGAGGTTGGTGCACCCAAGTACTGGTTAACTGCTGGAGCCTGTCCAAGAAAGGTGTTGTTAAGTAAACTGCTCGCCGGCGATATAGCCCGAAATGGTGCTGATGCAGGCGTAAAACCCGAAATATAACATAAAAATATAACATCAAGCTATGATGATACTGGTACAGGAAGTCAAACTTACAGTGTGATGAGTAATTAATTACCTGTAAAATTACCTTTGATTTATAAATATAGGGGTGGATTGAGTTGTGTAGGGGGTCTGGAGGCCTACCCCTAACCTATAGAAATTTTGTTTGGGGGATTTTTGTGTTTTGTGCATTCTTGTGCATTTTCAGGGTGTTTTGTTTGTGCCAAATAACAGGGAAATATATAGGTGACCTATTTATTACCAGTAAGGCCATCCGCCTACGGAGCAAGAGGTCGAAGGTTCGAACCTCGTCAGGGGTTCATTCTGATATGGCCGGTTAGTGAGCCGCCAGCTGGTTATTTAATGGTTACCGATTGCCTGGCGCCTGGCCTTCAAGGATAAGATTTACTGATGTCCATAAGAGGTGTCTCATAAGTCGGAAATGGCTGGCCCATTCAATAGGGTGACACTATAATAAACAAATAAACACTTTACTTTAGTTTTATATTATATTATAATAACCTGATCGAAGGCATAAAACATTGCGCAATGATATATATTCTATTACAGTAATTACCCATAATTAACCCATTTCATTCTGGATACCGTTCAAACAGTATTTGCAAAGAACATAGAGCCAGATCAACCGCCACGGAACGTGCCATCTGATCAGGCTCTATGCTGTTTGCTATTCAGATGATCTTGATAAGACACTTGGCTATGTAGCAAACAACATAGATATGTTGTTTGCAAAAGCCTTTAAATGTATCCAGAATGAAATGGGTTAATACTGTATCAATGAAAAGTGGTATCTTTATTTTGTAGTTAACCAGCGAGCCAGAAAATATTAGCATAACATATACTCTTAATGTTGTAGCATATTGAACCTCTGCTTGACAGATATTACGCCCCCCACCCACTTGGACCCGCTAGTGGATTATCTACTTATATTTCGTCAGAAACAGTTACGGATCCACGATTTTTATTTATAAATCTCTTGATACTTGTTACAGAGAGTTGTGGAGACGAATCGTCACAGCTGTATCGAGATTGAAATCCGTCCTATATTCCTCATTCCTGACACCAACTGTTTCATCGACCATCTACCCAGCCTGAAGAAACTCATCCTCGATCGACACTTCACCATCGTTATACCTCTAGTTGGTAAGATACTCTATATATCATAAAAAAGTAATTTCTATTTTTTAAACAAAAAGAGTTTAAACTTGATTTATTTTACAACGATTGCGAAGCAAGTTTTAACATCTTATATTTATCATTCTTGTTGGCACGGATGTAAGCGTAAATGTGGTCATTCATGTGGGAGGAAACGGGCGTACCCGGAGAAAACCCACCTGTCTGCTCTGACGACCACTGTACCATCTCACATACTTCCCAGCCCGAGGATCAAACCCGGGTTGCATTGCTGAGAAGCGAGCGCGCTAACCACTGCGCTAATTGGACAGCCTAATTTCTATTTATATTCTGCAAGAAACTAGATTAAACCGTGATAAATTTGGATTTATCCCACCAAAACATTGGTACACCTTGTGTTACTGAGTATTTTATATATCTCAGAGGAGATCGTTAGAATAATATTAAATATTTTATTATTTCTGTTTATGTCCTGTCTTCATGGCCTAGTGGTTAAGGCATCAGCCTACGGAGCAGGAGGTCGAAGGTTCGAACATTGTCTGGGATTCATATGATTAGCTAGTTAAATAATGATTACCGATTGCCCGGTACCTGGCCTGCAAGGATAGGATTCGGGAAGTACTGACGTTCCTAAGACGTCTCTCATAAGTCACAAATGACTGGCCCTCTCAATAGTGTGTGTGTTTACGTTTATTTATCGTCGCTACCGGTTGCCCATATGAGCGACGCCTCCTGAAGAGATTAAATCATTTTAGATGTTTGGAGGATAGTGCAATGATACAGAGAGATACCCATTCCAGAGTCTCCTCTGGTTTGTTTACGTGCACGGTGTAAAGCATCGACACGAGACCTCGGTTTAAAGTCCCATCTGAAAGACTGTTAATTTTATTAGGATCAGACGGGGATCAAACCTGCGATCCCTGGATTACCAGTCCAGCGTGTTAACCACTGGACTACAGATCCTCTCAATAGAAAAGGTATAGATAAGAATTATAGTATATATTTTTCGAGAGAGAAAAGTATTATAATGAAATGATTTTGTTTTGTCTTGTCTGTTTCAGTAATCAATGAATTAGACGGCCTAGCCCAGGGTCAAAAGAAGGGGCATTATGAAAACGAAGACCATGCCAACAAGGTTAAGTCCCGGGCAGCGAATACCGTGGACTTGTTGGAGAAAGAGTTTGAGAAGAAGACGTCGCACCTCAAGGCCCTCACGTCAAAGGGCACAGTGATGGAAACCATATCATTCCGTAGTGAAGAAACTGATAACAGTGTAAGTACATGTATGTTCCGTAGTGAAGAAACTGATAACAGTGTAAGTACATGTATGTTCCGTAGTGAAGAAACTGATAGCAGTGTAAGTACATGTATGTTCCGTAGTGAAGAAATGGATAACCGTGTAAGTACATGTATGTTCCGTAGTGAAGAAATGGATAACCGTGTAAGTACATGTATGTTCCGTAGTGAAGAAACTGATAACAGTGTAAGTACATGTATGTTCCGTAGTGAAGAAATGGATAACCGTGTAAGTACATGTATGTTCCGTAGTGAAGAAATGGATAACCGTGTAAGTACATGTATGTTCCGTAGTGAAGAAACTGATAACAGTGTAAGTACATTTATGTTCCGTAGTGAAGAAATGGATAACCGTGTAAGTACATGTATGTTCCGTAGTGAAGAAATGGATAACCGTGTAAGTACATGTATGTTCCATAGTGAAGAAACTGATAACAGTGTAAGTACATGTATGTTCCGTAGTGAAGAAATGGATAACCGTGTAAGTACATGTATGTTCCGTAGTGAAGAAACGGATAACAGTGTAAGTACATGTATGTTCCGTAGTGAAGAAATGGATAACAGTGTAAGTACATGTATGTTCCGTAGTGAAGAAATGGATAACAGTGTAAGTACATGTATGTTCCGTAGTGAAGAAACTGATAACAGTGTAAGTACATGTATGTTCCGTAGTGAAGAAACTGATAACAGTGTAAGTACATGTATGTTCCATAGTGAAGAAACTGATAACAGTGTAAGTACATGTATGTTCTGTAGTGAAGAAACTGATAACAGTGTAAGTACATTTATGTTCCGTAGTAAAGAAACGGATAACAGTGTAAGTACATGTATGTTCCGTAGTGAAGAAATGGATAACAGTGTAAGTACATGTATGTTCCGTAGTGAAGAAACGGATAACAGTGTAAGTACATGTATATTCAAGTGGTTCCAAATCAATTAGACGCTTGGAAGTATATATGATTGTGTTACCATAGCAACGAATAGTGAATTTGCTATTTGATCGGAAATTATAATACTCGGAGCGATTTTAAGAACGTAACACTCTGTGTCAGTTCCAATAACTGGGGTCACATGATTCAGAGGAGCATGGCATGTAAAGTGTATCGAAATAAATTTTATAGGGATGTCAAGATCAGTAGTCAGTCTTAGTCTGTGCCAAATTTGATGAAATTCCGCAAATTACGAATGTGCAAAAATCACCCGTGTATAGGTGGCGCGTTTTTAATGTTGTCCAGTGTATTAGAGTATTTTCTTAAATTATGAAGGAATAAAGATCAAACACTGCCCTCATTCATTGTACCTAACTTTGCGCTTATCTAGCCTAGTGTCGTGGCGATATCTACGAGGGAGCATTGCTTTGCTTATTCACCGAACGTTTCATCACCTGTGTCGATTTCATTTGTAATATCAGGTGTGTGATGATGTATATCGATTGAAAACAACAAATTCCTTGCTCCCATGCCCGAAAAATTATTCATCGAAATTAACAGTACATATCATCCATTGATCACATTTTGCAGAAAAGTGCTAGAAGTATCTAGCACACGATTTCAGGTCAGACGGGTCAAAGGTTAGTGTGTGATTTGTTTTTACAGGGCAACAACGATGACCTCATTCTCTCCTGCTGTACGTACTACTGCAAGGATAAGGCTAGGGATTACATGCCTAAAGACAAGGGTGAGTAACTGTAATACGTGCATCATTGCTGTATCCCCACTACAATAGCTTGTGTATCATTGCTGTATCCCCACTTAGCTTGTACATCATTGCTGTATCCCCACTTCAATAGCTTGTGTATCATTGCTGTATCCCCACTTCAATAGCTTGTGTATCATTGCTGTATCCCCACTACAATAGCTTGTGTATCATTGCTGTATCCCCACTACAATAGCTTGTGTATCATTGCTATATCCCCACTACAATAGCTTGTGTATCATTGCTATATCCCCACTACAATAGCTTGTGCATCATTGCTGTATCCCCACTACAATAGCTTGTGTATCATTGCTATATCCCCACTTCAATAGCTTGTGTATCATTGCTATATCCCCACTTCAATAGCTTGTGCATCATTGCTGTATCCCCACTTCAATAGCTTGTGCATCATTGCTATATCCCCACTTCAATAGCTTGTGCATCATTGCTGTATCCCCACTTCAATAGCTTGTGTATCATTGCTGTATCCCCACTACAATAGCTTGTGCATCATTGCTATATCCCCACTTCAATAGCTTGTGCATCATTGCTGTATCCCCACTTCAATAGCTTGTGCATCATTGCTATATCCCCACTTCAATAGCTTGTGTATCATTGCTGTATCCCCACTTCAATAGCTTGTGCATCATTGCTATATCCCCACTTCAATAGCTTGTGTATCATTGCTGTATCCCCACTTCAATAGCTTGTGTATCATTGCTGTATCCCCACTTCAATAGCTTGTGTATCATTGCTATATCCCCACTTCAATAGCTTGTGTATCATTGCTATATCCCCACTTCAATAGCTTGTGCATCATTGCTGTATCCCCACTTCAATAGCTTGTGCATCATTGCTGTATCCCCACTACAATAGCTTGTGTATCATTGCTATATCCCCACTACAATAGCTTGTGTATCATTGCTGTATCCCCACTACAATAGCTTGTGTATCATTGCTGTATCCCCACTTCAATAGCTTGTGTATCATTGCTGTATCCCCACTTCAATAGCTTGTGTATCATTGCTGTATCCCCACTTCAATAGCTTGTGCATCATTGCTGTATCCCCACTTCAATAGCTTGTGTATCATTGCTATATCCCCACTACAATAGCTTGTACATCATTGCTATATCCCCACTTCAATAGCTTGTGCATCATTGCTGTATCCCCACTTCAATAGCTTGTGCATCATTGCTGTATCCCCACTACAATAGCTTGTGTATCATTGCTATATCCCCACTACAATAGCTTGTGTATCATTGCTGTATCCCCACTACAATAGCTTGTGTATCATTGCTGTATCCCCACTTCAATAGCTTGTGTATCATTGCTGTATCCCCACTTCAATAGCTTGTGTATCATTGCTGTATCCCCACTTCAATAGCTTGTGCATCATTGCTGTATCCCCACTACAATAGCTTGTGTATCATTGCTGTATCCCCACTTCAATAGCTTGTGTATCATTGCTGTATCCCCACTTCAATAGCTTGTGCATCATTGCTGTATCCCCACTTCAATAGCTTGTGTATCATTGCTATATCCCCACTTCAATAGCTTGTGCATCATTGCTGTATCCCCACTACAATAGCTTGTACATCATTGCTATATCCCCACTTCAATAGCTTGTGTATCATTGCTGTATCCCCACTTCAATAGCTTGTGCATCATTGCTGTATCCCCACTTCAATAGCTTGTGTATCATTGCTGTATCCCCACTTCAATAGCTTGTGTATCATTGCTGTATCCCCACTTCAATAGCTTGTGTATCATTGCTGTATCCCCACTTCAATAGCTTGTGCATCATTGCTGTATCCCCACTTCAATAGCTTGTGTATCATTGCTGTATCCCCACTTCAATAGCTTGTGCATCATTGCTGTATCCCCACTACAATAGCTTGTGCATCATTGCTATATCCCCACTTCAATAGCTTGTGTATCATTGCTATATCCCCACTTCAATAGCTTGTGTATCATTGCTATATCCCCACTTCAATAGCTTGTGTATCATTGCTATATCCCCACTTCAATAGCTTGTGTATCATTGCTGTATCCCCACTACAATAGCTTGTGCATCATTGCTATATCCCCACTCAATAGCTTGTGATCATTGCTATATCCCCACTACAATAGCTTGTGTATCATTGCTTATCCCCACTCAATAGCTTGTGTATCCTTGCTTATCCCCACTCAATAGCTTGTGTATCATTGCTGTATCCCCACTTCAATAGCTTGTGTATCATTGCTTATCCCCACTACAATAGCTTGTGTATCATTGCTATATCCCCACTTCAATAGCTTGTGTATCATTGCTATATCCCCACTACAATAGCTTGTGTATCATTGCTATATCCCCACTACAATAGCTTGTGTATCATTGCTGTATCCCCACTACAATAGCTTGTGTATCGTTGCTGTATCCCCACTACAATAGCTTGTGTATCGTTGCTGTATCCCCACTACAATAGCTTGTGTATCATTGCTGTATCCCCACTTAGCTTGTACATCATTGCTATATCCCCACTACAATAGCTTGTGTATCATTGCTGTATCCCCACTACAATAGCTTGTGTATCGTTGCTGTATCCCCACTACAATAGCTTGTGCATCATTGCTGTATCCCCACTTAGCTTGTACATCATTGCTATATCCCCACTACAATAGCTTGTGCATCATTGCTATATCCCCACTTCAATAGCTTGTGTATCATTGCTATATCCCCACTTCAATAGCTTGTGTATCATTGCTATATCCCCACTTCAATAGCTTGTGCATCATTGCTATATCCCCACTACAATAGCTTGTGTATCATTGCTGTATCCCCACTACAATAGCTTGTGCATCATTGCTGTATCCCCACTACAATAGCTTGTGTATCATTGCTATATCCCCACTACAATAGCTTGTGTATCATTGCTATATCCCCACTACAATAGCTTGTGTATCGTTGCTATATCCCCACTTCAATAGCTTGTGTATCATTGCTGTATCCCCACTACAATAGCTTGTGTATCATTTGTATATGATTTCCCCACTTCAATAGCTTGCATATCATTTATGATTTTAACCACTTCAATAGCTTGTGTATTGTTATTTCCCCTCATCAATACCTTGTGTATCGTTATTTCCCCTCTTCAATAGCTTGTGTATCGTTATTTCCCCCCTTCAATAGCTTGTGTATCGTTATTTCCCCTCATCAATAGCTTGTGTATCGTTATTTCCCCCCTTCAATAGCTTGTGTATCGTTATTTCCCCTCTTCAATAGCTTGTGTATCGTTATTTCCCCTCTTCAATAGCTTGTGTATCGTTATTTCCCCTCTTCAATAGCTTGTGTATCGTTATTTCCCCTCTTCAATAGCTTGTGTATCGTTATTTCAATAGCTTGTGTATCGTTATTTCCCCTCTTCAATAGCTTGTGTATCGTTATTTCCCCTCTTCAATAGCTTGTGTATCGTTATTTCCCCTATTCAATAGCTTGTGTATCGTTATTTCCCCCCTTCAATAGCTTGTGTATCGTTATTTCCCCTCTTCAATAGCTTGTGTATCGTTATTTCCCCTCTTCAATAGCTTGTGTATCGTTATTTCCCCTCCTTCAATAGCTTGTGTATCGTTATTTCCCCCCTTCAATAGCTTGTGTATCGTTATTTCCCTCTTCAATAGCTTGTGTATCGTTATTTCCCCTCTTCAATAGCTTGTGTATCGTTATTTCCCCCTTCAATAGCTTGTGTATCGTTATTTCCCCTCTTCAATAGCTTGTGTATCGTTATTTCCCCTCTTCAATAGCTTGTGTATCGTTATTTCCCCTCTTCAATAGCTTGTGTATCGTTATTTCCCCTCTTCAATAGCTTGTGTATCGTTATTTCCCCTCATCAATAGCTTGTGTATCGTTATTTCCCCTCTTCAATAGCTTGTGTATCGTTATTTCCCCTCTTCAATAGCTTGTGTATCGTTATTTCCCCTCTTCAATAGCTTGTGTATCGTTATTTCCCCTCTTCAATAGCTTGTGTATCGTTATTTCAATAGCTTGTGTATCGTTATTTCCCCCCTTCAATAGCTTGTGTATCGTTATTTCCCCTCTTCAATAGCTTGTGTATCGTTATTTCCCCTCTTCAATAGCTTGTGTATCGTTATTTCCCCTCTTCAATAGCTTGTGTATCGTTATTTCCCCTCTTCAATAGCTTGTGTATCGTTATTTCCCCTCTTCAATAGCTTGTGTATCGTTATTTCCCCCCTTCAATAGCTTGTGTATCGTTATTTCCCCTCATCAATAGCTTGTGTATCGTTATTTCCCCTCTTCAATAGCTTGTGTATCGTTATTTCCCCTCTTCAATAGCTTGTGTATCGTTATTTCCCCTCTTCAATAGCTTGTGTATCGTTATTT
>CM026390.1:98454577-98487965 GCA_014843695.1 Archivesica marissinica | reverse complement strand
CCACTACAATAGCTTGTGTATCATTGCTGTATCCCCACTTAGCTTGTACATCATTGCTATATCCCCACTACAATAGCTTGTGTATCATTGCTGTATCCCCACTACAATAGCTTGTGTATCGTTGCTGTATCCCCACTACAATAGCTTGTGCATCATTGCTGTATCCCCACTTAGCTTGTACATCATTGCTATATCCCCACTACAATAGCTTGTGCATCATTGCTATATCCCCACTTCAATAGCTTGTGTATCATTGCTATATCCCCACTTCAATAGCTTGTGTATCATTGCTATATCCCCACTTCAATAGCTTGTGCATCATTGCTATATCCCCACTACAATAGCTTGTGTATCATTGCTGTATCCCCACTACAATAGCTTGTGCATCATTGCTGTATCCCCACTACAATAGCTTGTGTATCATTGCTATATCCCCACTACAATAGCTTGTGTATCATTGCTATATCCCCACTACAATAGCTTGTGTATCGTTGCTATATCCCCACTTCAATAGCTTGTGTATCATTGCTGTATCCCCACTACAATAGCTTGTGTATCATTTGTATATGATTTCCCCACTTCAATAGCTTGCATATCATTTATGATTTTAACCACTTCAATAGCTTGTGTATTGTTATTTCCCCTCATCAATACCTTGTGTATCGTTATTTCCCCTCTTCAATAGCTTGTGTATCGTTATTTCTTAATAGCTTGTGTATCGTTATTTCCCCTCTTCAATAGCTTGTGTATCGTTATTTCCCCTCTTCAATAGCTTGTGTATTGTTATTTTTTCCCCTCTTCATAGCTTTGGTGTATCGTTATTTTCCCCTCTTCAATAGCTTGTGTATCGGTTATTTCCCCTCTTCAATAGCTTGTGTTCGTTATTTCAATAGCTTGTGTATCGTTATTTCCCCTCTTCAATAGCTTTGTGTATTGGTTATTTCCCCTCTTCATAGCTTGTGTATTGTTATTTCCCCTCTTCAATAGCTTTGTATCGTTATTTTCCCCTTACAATAGCTTGTGTATCGTTATTTCCCCTCTTCAATAGCTTGTGTATCGTTATTTCCCCTCTTCAATAGCTTGTGTATCGTTATTTCCCCCTCTTCAATAGCTTGTGTATCGTTATTTCCCCTCTTCAATAGCTTGTGTACGTTTATTTCCCCCTTCAATAGCTTGTGTATCGTTATTTCCCCTCTTCAATAGCTTTTTGTTTGTTTTTTTTGTTTGTTTTTTTTTTGTTGTGTATCGTTATTTCCCTCTTCAATCTGTGTATCGTTATTTCCTTTATGCTTGTGTATCGTTATTTCCCTCTTCAATAGCTTGTGTCGTTATTTCCCCTCTTCAATAGCTTGTGTATCTTATTTCCCCTCTTCAATAGCTGTTATTTTCCCTCTATAGCTTGATTCCCCTCTTCAATAGCTTGTGTATCGTTATTTCCCCTCTCAATGCTTGTGTATCGTTATTTCCCCCTTCAATAGTGTGTGTGTATTTATCCCCTCTTCAATAGCTTGTGTATCGTTATTTCCCCTCTTCAATAGCTTGTGTATCGTTATTTCCCCTCTTCAATAGCTTGTGTATCGTTATTTCCCCTCTTCAATAGCTTGTGTATCGTTATTTCCCCTCTTCAATAGCTTGTGTATCGTTATTTCCCCTCTTCAATAGCTTGTGTACTTATTTCCCCCTTAATAGTCTTATTCTCTTCATAGCTTGTATCGTTTTTCCCCCTTCATAGCTGTGTATCGTTATTCAAAGCTTTGTATCGTTATTTCCCTTTCAATAGCTTTGTTGTTTTCATCTTTGTATCTTATTTTCAATGCTTGTGTATCGTTATTTTCCCCTCTTATAGTGTGTTCGTATTTCCCTTTCATGTGTTGTTTTTGTTGTGTATCGTTTTTCCCCTCTTAATAGCTTGTGTATCGTTTTTCCCCTCTTCAATAGCTTGTGTATCTTATTTCCCCCCTTCAATAGCTTGTGTATCGTTATTTCCCCTCTTCAATAGCTTGTGTATCGTTATTTCAATAGCTTGTGTATCATTATTTCCCCTCTTCAATAGCTTGTGTATCGTTATTTCCCCTCATCAATAGCTTGTGTATCGTTATTTCCCCTCTTCAATAGCTTGTGTATCGTTATTTCCCCCCTTCAATAGCTTGTGTATCGTTATTCCCCTCTTCAATAGCTTGTGTATCGTTATTTCCCCTCTTCAATCCAGAATATGATAACGGTAATTTATACAGGTTATTTATTGCTGAGACACAAGCAAAAAAACAAATGAACACAAACATTTAAATATTTATTTTATTTCTTGGAACTTTAAGTGTTTTGCATTATAAACCAAAGAAAAAACTAATACACAAGCTTCATATTGTTATTGTTGTGCATTAGCAATTTTTTTATGAATTGTAATGAAATAAAGTCAACCAGAAATCTCAAATTGAGACCAGTTTCATTCATTTGGTGCTGATGATGGTGTAAAACCCGAACAAACAAACAAACTCTCATGTGATATATGTAACCAAGCACAGCCAATCGCGTTCTTTGACCTTTAGTGCAGGAGATTAACTATTTTGTTTATTTGCATTTCAGATACTCCGGTTAGATTATACAGGGAAGTTGTTTTGCTCACGGATGACAGGAACCTTCGACTGAAAGCTCACACCCACAATGTGCCTGTCAGAGATATTCCAACCTTCATGAAGTGGAGTTCTGCTACATGAATGATCTATCCCACAATGCCTGAAAGATAATTACCCAGCATCCCCTGTGAGCTGTTGTTAAGCCTTTTAGAGTTATTGCCCTTGTGTGTGTTCTCTCTAGTAAGGTGGTAACAAAAAGTAGTCCTATTTTCTGTTTAGAAGGGCTGAGAGAGTTTGTCAGGATAGATTGAAGTAATAGTGGTGAGGAAATGATACTTTGCTAGAAATGAAACAAATTATTTGTTTGGAGTGACTGTGACGTTTATAGGAAGACAGGAAAAGAATATTAGTTGAGTGTTTGATAAAACAGACTCATCTTAGCTTGGAACTTTACCATTTTTAGCTGTTTTTGAATATGAAAAGACAAGTTATATTGTCATGAGCCCGGGCTGTGCCCATCCTCTGTTCTCCAGAACGTGTTCATCTTTACGTGGAGTTACTGTTTCTGTTACACGTTGCTCCTAATCATTAGTTCTCTGCACTGACATATCAATTGTAACCTTGACCTCTTCCAAGGTCAAATAAAATTTCAATTAACTTCTTCACATCTATTCACAGAATAGTTTCATATTCACAATACTGCTAGTCATTTGTACCTCGCATTCATATGTCAATTGTGACCGTTTTCAGGGCATCAACATTCAACGAAACACATATTCATTGTTTTGTTTTATATCTCTGAACAGATTTAGTTCATATTCATAAACAATTCCCCTAGTCACTAGTAGTCACTAGTAGCCCACATTGATCTAACGGTATTCATTTTGATTAAATATATTACATGACTGTTTCCAAGGTAAAGACTTGTGTTTTGTACCGTATATTGTCCATGGTTCATTCTAGGTCAGAATTTTTGGGAGAAGTGAGAAAGCGCGTGATCGCTTCCTTATATGGTGTTCTTTAATATACTTCTGCAAAATAGGGTTAAAATGCACAGTACAACCATTAAATACAACATTTGAATAGAAGGAGTGCTTTATAATGGGCCAGTGTATCTTACTAGACAATATTTTGTTTGAAAATCGTAAAAACCAGAAGTGGAGCCCCCAGAGGGCGAAGTCAGGGTCCCTAGGACGACTATTTCGCCCACATCGCCCTCTAGAATGATCCCTGATTTCCCCCATAAGTCGACTTTTTTTCTCATCCAGAAATATGATGCGAGTAATATGTCGACCTGTGGCCGAGAAACAGGGGGGAAAATATTTTGAAGAAGAAAAATGTTGAAATTTTGTATTTATTTGTTGTAACCTTGTCTCTGCTTTACTTGTTTTAATAGTTATTAACATTGTAAACCGTAGAGCAAGCTGATGTACAAACTTCATAATTTATTGTTGTGCATCAGTGTATTTTTTATTATTTGTAATGAACCACCGGTTATCTCAAATTGAGCCCAGTTTCATATAAGAATGAGAGAGAAAACAACTGTTGTTGTAACGAATGTCATTAGTCCTTACTTGTGGAACGATCCAGCTTGAATCAAGTTTTTTTTTCAAGTCAAAGATATTCCCTCGAATTATGGCCGAGATTGATTTATGGTCGGGAATATACTTTAGTCATTACTTCCGGAACAGACTTAGTTCATATTCAGGTTTGATCCCCCAATCCCCCGTCTGACCCTAATAAAATTAACAGTCTTTCAGATGGGACTTTAAACTGAGATCTTGTGTCGGTGCTGTACACCGTGCACTTAAAACAACCAGAGGAGACTCTAGAATGGGTCTCTGTCTGTATCATTGCACTATCCTCGAAAAATATAAAATGACTATCTCTTCAGGAGGCGTCGCTCATGGTAACGACGATAAATAAACGTAAAACACACATAGTTCATATTCATACACAATATCTCTAGTACCAGTACTCATTATGACTTTCACGGTCACCGGTCACTTTCTCTCGACAGCCGAATCACCAAATCCCCTACCAGTCATGCTGTTTTGATAATCTTATGCAGAATAAGTAACAATGCTCGTCCAAGGTCAGAACATTTTGGATAAGTGAGAAACCGATTTATTTCAACAAAATATTGTTACCATATACCGTAAGACCATTAAATACAACATTTGAATAGAAGGAGTGCTTTACAATAGTCGGTGTAGCTGACGGGAAAACAGTTTGTTTATAAATTGTAAAACAAATAAATATTGATCAGCTAATTTTCGAACAAGTAAGTAGATAGTGTTATGGCTGGTTTGCGTCCGTCCGTCCAATCGTCTGTTAATGTTACCATAAACTTCTTAGACAGATTTAGCTAAAATTCTTACACAGTTGTAGTAGTCACTGCTGCTAAACATTTTACATAATTTTTGACCTTGACCCTTTTTTTTTCAAGGTCGAAAACTTGTAAAAGAATCTGTTGGTTATAACTTCTTCATATATTGGCAGATCTTACCATGCATGTGTTTGTTGTTATGCTTGTTGGTTGAGTGTTGGCTTAAGAATTTTATGAACCACTATTTTATTATGTGTAAAAGCACAGCATTTTCTTTTTCGAAGCAACTGGAAAATGTTTTAAAATGATTACATATAGTTGTAGATAAATTTATAGCAATGAGAGACATCTCTAATTTTCTATTACCTCCCTTGGCAGATAAAGTCTGATTTATCCCAAAATGTAAATAGGTCCTTTCAATTGGAATCCTTTGTTTTTACTGTTCTTCCCGAACCAGATGTTGTGGTATGATAAATGTGATTTTATCAAAATCGTATTGATTAACTGATAACATTGTTTTACAAATAAGTACCCATTGCTAATACTGTAGGAGATCTGTCGAGATATAGTAATTTAATAATCATAAGAAGCGATAGTGGAATAAAATTGTTGCTAGCATGTTGTGCAATGGAAACAACGATAAAAACAAAGGAAAACACATAATAGGACCTATCTACTTTTATGGAGTATTCAGGGGCAGTAACTGACCGATGTCTCTCATTCTACAACAGTATACCGGTAGTGGATAGTTTTATGTGTGAATTAATGGCAAATGTATAGAAGTGTTTATTATGTGTGTAACACATAGAATTTCTTAGAATATTCTGATATAACAAGGTTTTGCAGAATGTGTATATTGACTATATTTGTTGTGGTTTGTTGATACTGTATTTAATGATGTTCTTGTACTGTGATTCTGCGCTAGGAGGTAAGGTGGATTGTCCACCTAGAAGCACAATGAACTATCTGACAATGATATAGAAGATATTTGTGTTTATTTGTGTGAGATATGATTTTATAATATCCTATCTTACACTAGTAAACATAAATCTTCTTTTTCATTTATGATTTCCAATGATTTTATTTGTTAATTTAATTCATTTTAACTGCCCCTGTCAGGAGCTTCATTTCACTACAACACACAATCGCACAACCGCACATGTTAGTGTGAACGTCCGTAATAAGAAATAGTTCTGGTATAATTTTTAAGTTTGTTTCTGTTTGCTGTCAAAATTAAAAACTACAGACAATACAAATTTATTAGAATCTATTACTTCATAATTAAATAACTGTTCCTGATTGTCAGAAAATAGCTAATATACAAAAGGTACATCCAACCGCGGAGGAATACGAAACTCAAGCAGTGACAGAGAAAATGCCATCTTGCACTGTTTGAGATAACTTGACCATTCATTGGAAAGCATAAAAGAAAAAGGGTGGATTGTTCCATTAGGTAATAGGGTTAACCCTTTGCTGCACGTAAATGCCATACAGCCCCTCGTCACTTCCCACATATAACCGCCGTTCCATGCCATTATCTATTCCCGTAGATATTCATTATTGAGTATGTAGTACATTGTGCCTATTGCTTATCAGCAGTATGAAGATAAAGTGAGTAATTGGCTGTGGTGTTAAGGGTTAATTGTTCCAATACAGTGGATAATGACCTCTCCACTATGTACAATAATGGACTGTTCCACCAGGAAATACAATGAACTGTTCCACTGGCAAATATAGTGGACTGTTCCACCATGAAATATTGTGGACTGTTCCACCAGGAAATGCAATGGACTGTTCCACTGGGAAATATAGTGGACTGTTCCACCATGAAATATTGTGGACTTTTCCACTTGGAAATGCAATGGACTGTTCCACTGGGAAATATAGCAGACTGTTCCACTGGGGAAAATAGTGGACTGTTCCACCAGGAAATACAATGGACTAGTCGCAGGGTGTTATTGTGTTATAATACACATACAGACTTGTATTTGTACAATTATTATTTTAAAATTACCTCCTTTTTTTGGATATTAACTTACAAAATTATCTACTATCTATGTAAATGGTGTGTTCACTTCATGTGCGAAATGCCTGGAGTTCACGCCCAGCTGTAGCCGTTACGATTGTGCCCTTAGGCAATGCAATTAAATTCCACATTGCCTCTTCTCTCCCATGTGGTGATGAATTCCATCAGGAATGAGGTCTCGAGAGTGATTAATATAAGTTGTAAGAACTAAATCGCAATCGAGCTAAAATAAATTTGTCTGCATTAAATGGTGGTTTACTAAAATTAAATTTGCATCTTCGCTATTGATTTACTTTTAGCACTTGAAGGGAAATCAAGCGTATTTTAGAGCTTTGAACAACTTCATACACATCTGTTGAGTTTCCATTTTATTCAATGAAATTTATTTGGTGCAATATGATTAAAATTGTTTGTGAATGAATTGCATTGTCAAGTTTTACTTGTAACCTCATGCTGCCCTGCCCCATTTAACTCGCTTGAACATTGTTACAGGCGATATATTGTTACTGATCGGAGCATTTGAGATTTATTGTCAGTTCACCATAGCATTAATTTTGTTGTGGGTGATTTATTGTCGGTTCACTGGAGCATTTGTTCTGGAAGATTCATTGTCAGTTCACATAAGCACTTGTTTTGGGTGATTCGTTGTCAGTTCACATAAGCACTTGTTTTGGGCGATTTATTGTCAGTTCACATAAGCACTTGTTTTGGGCGATTTATTGTCAGTTCACATAAGCACTTGTTTTGGGTGATTCGTTGTCAGTTCACATAAGCACTTGTTTTGGGCGATTTATTGTCAGTTCACATAAGCACTTGTTTTGGGCGATTTATTGTCAGTTCACATAAGCACTTGTTTTGGGTGATTCGTTGTCAGTTCACATAAGCACTTGTTTTGGGCGATTTATTGTCAGTTCACATAAGCACTTGTTTTGGGCGATTTATTGTCAGTTCACATAAGCAATTGTTCTGGGCGATTCATTGTCAGTTCACATAAGCAATTGTTCTGGGCGATTCATTGTCAGTTCACATAAGCAATTGTTCTGGGCGATTCATTGTCAGTTCACATAAGCTTTTGTTCTGGGCTATTTATTGTCAGTTCATCAAAGCATTTGTTTGGGGCAATTTATTGTCAGTTCACCTGAGCATTTGTTCAGGGCGATTTATTGTCAGTTCACCTGAGCATTTGTTCAGGGCGATTTATTGTCTGTTCACCTGAGCATTTGTTCCAAGCTCAGGAACGAATTGTAGGAATGTTTCCAAATTTGATCCATAACAACAAGGTCACTATGTCAAGTTAAACACTATTTAAAGTGTCAAATTAAACACTATGTCAAGTTAAACACTATTTAAAGTGTCAAATGTTCTATGTATGTAATTGTACATTTGTATATATATATACTGTATATATGCCAAATTTGGTCAGTGCCTGCCTTACAACATTGTCATCTGTCTGTTGATGATGTTTCCGTTTATTTACACTCGCCGTCTCAGAGAATATGGACGAGCATTCATGGTTGATTATGTGATTTCGTACAAAGTACCGTCATTTATCCGGGAACTGTTGTTGAGTTGTTGAAATGTGTCTAGTAGAATGGTGATATTGACGTATCTGGTGATGGTGCTGTAGAAGTTCACATTCTAGATGAGGCATATGCTCTCGATGCAGCGTGACAAATCCTGTAATATATCTTCTTTCGAACGGCAGCATTTTAGCGTCAATCTCCTCACTGGTGGTCATCCCACAGCAGTGTATAAACGGATCCAACATTTTCTATGGTATAGAAGAGTATCGAGCCTGCTACCCCTGTATTACAAGTCCAGTGTGTTAACCACTGGACCACTGATCTGCTTGTGTTAGCCCTATCCATGACCTTTCATTTCAATAACTCGAGGCAATAAAGTACAAACAGATTACAAGTGGAGATTTCATTTATTTTTGTGATCTAAAAATTGAAGTTTTAAATATAATACAACCATAAGTCCTAGGATTAATTGCACTTTTACAAATCATTGAAGCATATCTGCAAAGTTACATAGATGAACAGGAACAACGAGTTAATCCGGTAGACGGATGTGTAGTCCAGTGGTAACACGCTGGACTGTAATCCAGGATAGCAGGTTCGATCCCCCGTCTGACCCTAATAAAATTAACAGTCTTTCAGATGGGACGTTAAACCGAGGTCTCGTGTCGGTGCTGTAAACTCTGGAATGTGACTGTCTGTATCATTGCACTATCCTCCAAAAATCTAAAATGAGTAATCTCTTCAGGAGGCGTCGATCATATGGGCAACCGGTAGCGACGATGAATAAAACGTAAAACACACACAGTTAATCTGGTATGTATTTAAAACACTGTCGTGATGGCATACCTTTGTACTTGCTGTACTTTATTTTTAATATTGGACTGATTTAAAGGCAAGCGTATTATATCAAATCCTACACATAAATGAACGAAATTATCAATTTTATATAGGCCTAGTAAGTTTAGTTTAGTTTAATCATATTTTATTGTATATGTATACATAAATACAATCATACAGGTATTACATACATACACAAATGGGTTGGACCACAAGTTATAACAACATTAGATTCGGTCCTCCCCATTGTAGCTGATAAATAAGTAGTGGTTTATTTGTATGAAAGCGTACAAGAAGTGAGGATATAATTAAGAGAAGGAAAAAACATGAAGAAAATGGACAAGTATGCTCAGATGTCATCGCCCCACCCCCGGGACCCTTGTTATCAGAGTAAAGTATATAGTGACTCGTGACACAAACTATATATTATATGTATCATAATGTATGATAATTAATGTTACGTCTAGTAAGTTATATAAGTGTGTGTCATAAGCAAGATATAACCCTCAAACAGATCCAATATGTAAAATACTGGCACTTGTTTTCGGTGCTACTATTTTACATAACGGATTGATTTCGGCTTATATCCTATATATAAAATGGTGGTTGAAATTCTCATTTCATTTAGAGTAGGTTAACCCTTTCCCTCATAGAAGCACCTCTTGACGTCATTACCAATACCACATACATTGACACTGTAGTAACCAAACCAACATTCATAATGCAGGCAGGAATCTCCTGTAGTCCCAGTAATATTTATGTATGTGGGGTAGATATGCTGACTGCTTATCCACTGATTGATAGCCGTATGCATGGAGATATAGTAGTATACCAGTGGGACTGGGATACCATCGTAACACTGATTAATTATTAAAGGAGTTGGCTACTGGCACAGGTTGCAACAACTACCTCCCCTTAAACCCAAAATTGGACTTGTAATGACAAAAATATAGCAATTTGAAATATGACAAAATGGTGGTGGCCATTTTGAAGTATGTGACAATATAAATTATACCCACTTTTATATTATTAATATATCAAATACTGCTTATTGCAAATGAAATTTGGTGGATGGGTTTTAATTTTCATGATTTATAAATTCAACAAAAGTTAAAACAATAAAACCTCATTATGTAGTAAATAAGATTACTAGTAGCTAAAAATGAAAGATTTCATATTCTGACAGTTCGCTTTGCCATGGATGACCAGTGATAAGACCTAATTCTTCAAATTCAATAACTTCAATTGTCATATTTGACCAATTGTAATAATGTGTCCACCAGTGTAAAAGTGTTTTACAATATCTAAAATAACAGATGTCGCCCGATCGGACAGGTGGGTTTTCTCCGGGTACTCCGGTTTCCTCCCACATGAATGACCACATATACGCTTTCATCCGTGTCAACGAGAGTGATTAATATAAGTTGTTAAAACTTGCTTCGCAATCGTTATAAAGTTGTAAACTTGTTTTAATAACCACTGACCTTACATAAACCAATTTGATAGCTTCCTCATTTGAAAGAATGAATTTGCAATTGTTGTAAAATAAATAAAGTTTAAACTTTAAACAGATGTACCAATGAGAGTCAGTGCTGGATTTTCTGTTACCTCACTTGGCAGATTAAATTTAATTTAATTAATTAATTAGATTTAATTAACCTGACATGTAAATTGCTTCTAGTTGGAATCCTTTGTAATTAACCCATTCAACACCAAGTAACTCACATGGACTGGTCCATGATATTCATAAACCAATAAATGAATCAGAAAATCACATTTGGACAAGTTCATTTATCAAAATGGGTAATTATGTCTAAAAATAGTAATATCACTGGCAAAAAGTGCAGATCCTGATGAGACGGCTCGTCACGAGCCGGCTCATCTGGATCTACACTTTTTGTAAGCCTATTTAGAGGTCTGTGGTGTTGAAAGGGTTAACCTGACATGTACATTGCTCCTAGTTGGAATCCTTTGTTTTTACTGTTGTTCCCTAACCAAATGTTGTGGACTAATTGATGTGATTTTACCAAAATCATGTTAATTAAATGATAAAATAAACATTGAATATAATGTAGCATATCTGTCGGGGATATAGTAATTTAATAATTATAAGATGAGAAAGTGGTTGAAAATTTATAGCATGTTGTGCAAAGGAAACAACGATAAAAACAGAGGAAACCAATTAGGAGCATGTATACTCCCTAAAAAGAGTATTCAGGGGCAGTAACTGACCAACGTCTCTCATTCTTAAGATTGTCTTTCCCTTTAATAAACAACAAGTACTGAGCAGCACAAGTACACACAGACTCTGATATATTATATATACTATGAAAATATAATGCTAAAATATCACTGACACTTCTAAACAAAACAAAAAAGTAGAAAAAATGTCAAATTTACAATAAAATATAAACATAACAAACAAACTAGTTTCCATTCTTTTGAGCATAACATTATATTTATAAGTCATTTAGTATATTATTTTATACCACAATGTATAATCATGCTCATAATCATATATGAAAAAATATTACCAATTTCCATTGAACGGTATTTACAATTCCCATTGAAATGTATTGCAATTTCCATTGAAAGATATTACCAATTTCCATTGAAATGTATTGCAATTTCCATTGAAATGTATTGCAATTTCCATTGAAATGTATTGCAATTTACATTGAAAGGTATTACAATTTACATTGAAAGCTATTTACACCATTGAAAGATATTACAATTTCCATTGAAATGTATTGCAATTTCCATTGAAAGAGATTGCAATTTCCATTGAAATGTACCAATTTCCATTGAAAGATATTTCCATTGAAATGTATTGCAATTTCCATTGAAAGATATTTACAATTCCCATTGAAAGATATTACAATTTCCATTGAAATGTATTGCAATTTCCATTGAAAGAAATTACAATTTCCATTGAAAGAGATTGCAATTTCCATTGAACGGTATTACAATTTACATTGAAAGAGATTTCCATTGAATGTAGTAATCAATTTCCATTGAAATGTAGTACCAATTTCCATTGAAATGTAGTACCAATTTCCATTGAAATGTAGTACCAATTTCCATTGAAATATAGTACCAATTTCCATTGAAAGATATTACAATTTACATTGAATGGTATTACAATTTACATTGAAAGATATTACGTTTCCTTTAAAAGTTTTCATTGCGTAATGCAACATCGTATGAAAGCTACAGCAATACCAAGGGTACTCGTGAAAAATGATTAATTCCCCTAAGAACAAGCGAGCAATTTGTCATACTATCTTTAATAATTGACATTTTAGTAATAATCTTCAAAGTTCATATTTCCGTGGCGATTGTGTTGATGTGTTACACCGTATGTCGGCTGCCTTTGCATTGGTCCCATTACGGAATACACTGGACGGCGATATGTGGAGGTCATGTAGTTAGTGAACGGGTATAAGTTGTCGTTCCTGGGTATCGACAGACGATTCATTCCTCGGGCCCTCTGAGTTTCAGTTGGTGGTCTACCTTGATCTGAATATTTCGGATGGATCGGCCAGTCCTTGTGTTGTTTGTCCCATCGATTGATTGCTGATGTTCCATTGTTATACTGCCAAGGCTGTGAACATGGTTCCTGTCGGTCAGCTACCTTGGGTAACTCTTCTCGCCTCAGCGTGGGATACCCGGAGTCATACCACTTGTCAGTCCAATGCTGTAACAAAAACAAAAATAATTTTCTCATATTCCAAGTTTGGCATTTAAGTATGCGTATAGCATAAAATAACACAAAATTGAATACCTGCTGGCCTGGAGGTTATAAAACTTTTCTCCAATCTCAAAACTCGGTCTCAAGCATCTGATTGGTTCAGCTACAGTAACACTTAGAATCAACCAATCAGATCATTTGAGCTCGAGTTTGAAATCTGAGAAAAGGTTTATAACCTCGGGGGGGGGGCAGTAGTCAGAAAATACCGTACAAATAGGATCTTACATGAGTGGTGATTTCATACCATATTATATGAAATGAGTTTTGGAATTTTGCTATTAAACAGCTATTAAGCAAGCCTTTTCAAATTCCAAAATGAGTTTCTTAAAATATGATACGAAATCACCACAAGCGTAAGATCCTTTTTATCACATTACCGTTTACAGTAAACATTACTTACTATATGACCATAGAGCTAAAAAAAGTTGTGTCTTGTGCCTGTGGTAGACACTAAAACCAATCGATGCTATGCCATATTGTCTTACATTGTTGATGGAACTCTTAACGTATGATAAGTTTGGTTGCACTTATGTTGTGCTTTGTTGATGTATGACCTATTAATTTATCAACCTTATTCAAACCATAAACTAATTAGAGGATGGTACTCGGAGTGATGTAAACTCCCATGCTGGTAATTGACACATGAAAGTATCCTTGATTTCACATCATGGTATATATTCCCATAACCTTCAGTTTGACCTTTAAAAATCAAGGTCATATGATATAGCCCATATCAAAGGCCATTAAAGGTCATATGAGGTTTCCTATGCATATCTCTTACATATATGTCTCTGTGGCCTAGTGGTTAAAATGTCCGCCTACTGAGCGGGAGGTCGAAGGTTCGAACCTTGTCAGGGGTTTGTTCTTATATGGCCGGTTGGTGAGCCACCAGCTAGTTAAATAATGGTTACTGATTGCCTACCAGCCTGGTGCCAGGCATATAAGCATAGGATTCGGGAAGTACTGATGTTCACAAGAAGAGGTGTCTCATAAGTCAGAAATGGCTGGCCTTTTAAATAGGGGTGACTCTATAATAAACAAACACTTTACTTTTATATACACAGATAATCACAGGACCTGAGAGGTTATGGGGTATGGTTTATTTGAAAGGTCGTATGAGGTGTTCCTATAGGTGATCCATCTGAACTATATGTCTATCTTGCTTCTTGATCGAGCTACAAGCATGTACAGTTTATAATAGAAGTCAAAGTGGAATGGACACTTCGCTGACCGCCTTCACCACAGACCTTGACCAAAGTCGAACCACTTCCTCTTAGACCAACCCGCTAAAGTTTCATCAAACTCCATTGACAACCTTTTGAGTTATCTATTCCATACATCCGCATGCACGCACATACATGTAAACAAATATAATAACCCCCGTTCCTAAAGGTTATAAATTATACCTGGTATGAGGCTCTTCCAACTTTGGCAGTGTACTTTTCTGGCTGTTCAAATCTGAAACAGAAATAAATGTTAAGTTTATATCTTGTACAAAATCAATAGCAACACAAACGACAATATTGTTGACGCGGATGAAAGCGTAAATGTGGTCGTTCGTGTGGGAGGAAACCGGAGAAAACCAACATCTCCGATCTGGCGACCACCTTACCATCTCACATACTTCCTGGTCCGAGGATCGAACCCGGGTTGCATTGGTGAGAAGCGAGCGCGCTAACCACTGTGCTATTCGGACAGCAAGTTTGCCGCAACAATAGCATGGTCGACAATTCGAGACAATAAGTTATTATAACACAGGATAACTACCACGGGGACTATCTAAAATACCAAGTTCCTGTATAATCCGAATGTGATCAGGTGAAAAAAATAGTGTTCTCAAATGTCAAGCTGTTGATTGGTTGAACAGAGAGCAAGCCATATACATAATAAATCAAACATTAAGTGTCCATGTCTTTCAGATGTGATTTCTATCGAAACAGGTAAAGGCGGTATTGAATAATAAATTGGCTAGATCATAACACCATTACTAACACCTTAACTTATATATGTAAGATTTAACCTCTGAAAGCCTCATTGTAAATAAGCTGTACAATAAGATATTGTGACGCCAAACAGAAAGCTGACATCTTGAATGACCAGTTTTCCTCTATTCACCAACGAAGATACAGTCCATCATCCATCTTTACTGCCAAGTCACACTCCAAGTGTTATTGATGTACATTATGCTATTGATGTACATTATGCTATTGATGTACATTATACTATTGATGTACATTATGCTATTGTTGTACATTATGTTATTGATGTACATTATGCTATTGATGTACATTATGCTATTGCTGTATATTATGCTATTGATGTACATTATGCTATTGATGTACATTATGATATTGATGTACATTATGCTATTGATGTACATTATGCTATTGTTGTATATTAAGCTATTGATGTACATTATGCTATTGATGTACATTATGCTATTGTTGTACATTATGCTATTGATGTACATTATGCTATTGTTGTATATTAAGCTATTGATGTACATTATGTTATTGTTGTACATTATGCTATTGTTGTATATTATGCTATTGATGTACATTATGCTATTGATGTACATTATGCTATTGATGTACATTATGCTATTGATGTACATTATGCTATTGATGTACATTATGCTATTGATGTACATTATGCTATTGATGTACATTATGCTATTGATGTACATTAAGCTATTGATGTACATTAAGCTGTTGATGTACATTAAGCTATTGATGTACATTATGCTATTGATGTACATTATGCTATTGTTGTATATTAAGCTGTTGATGTACATTAAGCTGTTGATGTACATTAAGTTATTGATGTACATTATGCTATTGTTGTATATTAAGCTGTTGATGTACATTAAGCTATTGATGTACATTATGCTGTTGATGTATATTAAGCTGTTGATGTACATTAAGCTATTGATGTACATTATGCTATTGTTGTATATTAAGATATTGTTGTACACTATGCTATTGTTGTATATTAAGCTATTGTTGTATGCTACGCTATTGTTGTTAATCATGCTATTGTTTTCCAGTATGCTATTGTTGCACATTGTGATAGTGTTGTACATTATGATGTCGTTGTAGGCCTACATTATGATATTGTTGTATATACATTGTGCTGTTCTTATATATTATTCTGTTTTACATAATGCTATTGTGGTACATTATTCTATGGATATCCCAAGTGACCCTAGTAACGGTGAATACTAATGAGCGGTGATATTAGAATAAATCCAAATGAACCACCCATTCAATTTCTTATGCTGGGCTTACTATTGACAATTTCGTCGGATTTCCTCAAATGTCCATAGCAAGAACAAGCTGAAAAGTAAGTTTACCATCATTTATTCAAAACATGTTTTTTTTCATTACACACGTACGTTTTCATTCAAGTTGTCAATATTTAGGTGAATATTAATAAATTTGCTATCTATCCGCTGCATTTAGTTTAAACATTATTTATTTCAGTATTTTACATGTACATAACAGAATTAACATTTTACATATAAATTAACAACAATAGACTGAAAGGGATTAGAACGAAAGGCTGCATTTGACATTTGTAAGGTGCCTGCTACTCATGCTACGTCACATGTTTGCATATATGCATGCATTGCTACTGGTATAAATTTATGAGGCGAAATTTACATCATCACCGATCATTGGTATCACAGCGTAAATAAAGGATGGAGGTCAGTGCTGTTGATTTCACTTTGTTATGGATTTAGTTATGATTCATTTCTTACAAACTTGTATTGCATAGAATAAAATAAATATGATTATGCTTAATTGAGAGTGAACATTATTTGCACAGCCTCTTTTTGAAACTCAAATATACAGGTTATTGCTTATGTCACTGGTTACTCAGGCGTGGCGTCTGTGGTCCAGTGGTAGAGTGTCGGATTTGGAATCGAGTGGTTCGATACTCGGTCAGGCCACGTATGTAGTGTCATTGAGCAAAGGCACCTCACACACATTGCTTAGTACTGGTTAACCACTTGGTCGGCTAAGCCTGCCCAGGAAAACATGTCTAGGTCCCCGCAAGGCGTTTGACATTAATGGAACATACATACATAGCCCCAGTGACCCTAATATCGGTGAATACTAATGAGCAGTGATATCAGAATTAATTCAAATGAACAGCACATGTTCATTTTGTGCTTACTATTGACAATTTCTGTCGGATTTCTGCAACTGTCCATAGCAAAAACTAGCTGAAATGTCATTTCTACAGGTAAATTTAGCGTAATTTATTCAAAACTTGTTTTTTCCTCTTACACTCATAAGTTTTCGTTCATGTAGTCAATATTTAGGTGAATTTCAATAAATTTGTTATCTATCGGCTACATTTGTAAGGTGCCCGCTACTCATGTGACGTCACATGATTGCCTTATATGGCATGTATTGCTACTGGTATAAACTTGTAAGGCGAAATTTACATCATCACCGGTCATTGGTATCACCGCGTAAATAAATATGGAGGCATGTTGCTTTCACTTCGTTTTTGATTCAGTTATGGCTTATTTCTTACTAACTAATATTGCACACAATAAAATAATTATGATTATGCTTTATTGAGAGTGAACATTATTTGCACAGCCTCATTTTGGAACACAAATACACAGGTTATTGCTTATGTCACTAGTTACCGGTATACCCAGGATAAGTGACAGATAACTTTCTCACATATCATAATATTATAACTTGTTGCCGATAACCAGTGAATGCATGTCTCAATGGAACAGGAGTTCCAACTACAACATACTAGATCACTCAAACACGGAGGCTACTACTACTGACTACTACTATGTATTGTTATCAGGAAGTTGTTAAAAATGTAAACAAAAAATGCAAAATTGTAAAAAATTACACATATCTTACTTATCAATAATTATGTAACAACGTTTACCTGAACATTTCCTGTGAACTTGGATACTTAGGAACATTGGGTGGATAATTGACCCAATACGGGGCTTTTGTTTGGGAACCATTGAAAAATA
Organism: Archivesica marissinica; assembly: GCA_014843695.1. Lineage (NCBI taxonomy): Eukaryota > Metazoa > Mollusca > Bivalvia > Venerida > Vesicomyidae > Archivesica > Archivesica marissinica. The sequence continues at coordinate 98,469,912 of CM026390.1, read as the reverse complement.
AGGTGCTGCCCTGAGACATTTTGATGCTGTTGTCAATTACGCTACCCGCTTGTGCCAACGAAAGAAATAAAAACAACGTTCGATAGTGTCATCTCTAAATTTGTTTTGGATATTTCACATTATGACAAACATAATTTAATAAACCTTTTAACTCGACAATATGAATAAATTAGATGTTATTAACGGTCAAAGTTCTTAAAAAATAAATCTATTTTTGCAATGTTGAAACGGCGGTTACCATGGTCGCTCATATCACGGACACAATTTACAGCAGTTTTCTTAAAACGAAAGATGACATATTGAAATATTACATGAATTAGATCGTTATCACGTTGGTTGTGTATTATAGTAACTTCTGCTGACATCCTTGGAGACACATATATCTGAATAATGGCTGCTGCTGCTGGTTTTCTTTCAAATCCTGCGAAATTGTCAAAACAATGGTCAGTGTAATTATCAATATCACAATATCAATTCTCATGTAAATTATTATGTATGTATTTATGTTCCATTAATGTCAAACCTAGACATGTTTTCCTGGGCAGGCTTAGCCGATCTAAGCGATTAACCAGTACTAAACAATATGTGTGAGGTGCCTTGCTCAATAACACTACATACATGGCCTGTCCGAGTATCGAACCCTGGACCGTTCGATTCCAAATCCGACGCTCTACCACTGGACCACGGACGCCACACATTATGTTCCTGGTGTCATTTCCATTGGTTGTTGCGAGAGTTAAATAAACTCTATGCGATGGTAAGCATCTAATCAGAGACCAAGAAACTCCCTGCAAACTATATTTTAATCCTCAGACATTTATTCATACTAGAGTTCACCGCTTCCTGCCTGTCACCATCAGAGACTGGCATGCACTTCCTCCTGACCTGGTGCAGGCCACATCTGTAGACAAGTTTGGTCTTCATATGCAGCAGCTCACTGCCTAGACACGTGACTCTTGTTTATATGTGTAGGCCTACGTGTATACGCCTTGGAGATTGACACAAATGTTTTTAGATTTTTACCATTTTGATGACATCACTTGTCAGTGATGCATTACACCCGAACAGGATTGAGTATGTCTTACCTACCAGATGCAGGTCTATTATGTCAATCTTTTGTAATTAATCCATACATATAGAACATGTTTTTCTTTGCAGGCAACCGAAATTGCATGAATGGAGTGTTTATCATTCAAGTCACCCGGATGTGGCACGGGTATGTACCATTATTATCACCATTAAAATCTACCATGACACCCGGATGTAGCACTGGGTAGTGGTTATTGCTAGACAATTCCACTGTGGAAATGCTGGTTCAAAACATGACTCCTGTCTAAATAAAGGTTCGACCCAGACCATTTGACATTATGACTGTTTACCAAGGACATGAATTTAATTCAGCTATGTTTATAGCTTGTTTGCACAATTAGTTTCTATCTATAAATTTTGATATGGGTTATTCTGGAGTGGAAAAAATGACACGGTGGGTCAGAAAAGGGGCAGGGTGAATTTTATGTTGGAGGGTTTTTTAGGGGTTTCCATCCATAGACAATTTTGCTAACTTACGATGATTGACAGCTATTTATGCTTGATCAAAGTGGCACTAGAACGGAACATATCAGGCAAGAAGGCGAACAGATTTCGGTTTATAAAGGTCTGTCTGCCTCGTGGAACTAGCCCGCTAAGGCTTATAGAAAAAATTTAAATAAAAAAATGGCAAAAGGTGGACACTAACGGGTAGAACTAAATTGGGACAGAATGAGGTGTCCTGTCATTCAGTTGTAGAAAATACAATATATAATGTATATGTTATGATTCAGGAGAGACAAAGCTTGTTTCGGATCCGGATTTTACGCCGCTGGCTGTTCGGTTTTCAGGGGTAATTTGCAATAGAAATGTGCACAAATGGTCCCGAAAACTTGTCCGGTATTCGGAAAAGAGAGGTTCCGGTTTAGAGAGGGTTTTTTACAATGAACAAAGAAGGGAAAATATCGGGACCGTGAAAATTGTCCGGTTTGGAGGGAATTCCGATTAGAGGGGTTCCGGTTTTGAGGGGTGTCACTGTATACCATTACAGTAACGCTTTATGGAATGGTGTATTTCTTCACAGGATGGTTGGCGTAAATGGAGTGGTGAGAGACCAGACTGGTATGCTTGGAAGGCATCATCGACTAGTCCAGACTGGTACAGACGTAGGGTGAATACGATCAGAAGAGGTTAGTTGATAATAAGCACATACATTCCAAGCCCCAAAGTGTTATTGTCAGTGATGGGTCGAGGAATTTACATTAGAGGGGTTGAGGTGTGATGGTCTGGTGCATGTACATCCATAACAATTTTGGGCGAGCAATGTGTTCACAGTGAAATATATATGATAATATAAATAGGGCATGATCGAAACATACTTATCCAGAAATAACCCTTTTGTGTATATACATGGAAGGCAAACGTCTTATGATATCATTTATGTTGTAACATTGTGTAAATGCTTTTTATGTACATACAAGAAAGAAATAAACGGGGTTACTCGAAAAGGGGCCTCAAAATTTAAAAAAAAAATGATCGAAACATAAATATTACGCACTGATATAGATTGAGGGTTCATTCTAGGTCAGAATTTTTGGGAGAAGTGAGAAAGTGCGTGATTGCTTCCTTAACTGGTGTTCTTTAATATACTTCTACAAAATAAGGTTAAAATGCACAGTACAACCATTAAATACAACATTTGAGTGCTTTATAATGGGCCAGTGTATCTTACTAGACAAAATTTTGTTTGAAAATCGTAAAAACCAAAACAATTTAGGGAGAAATAGGGCCCCCAGAGGGCGAAGTCAGGGTCCCTAGGGCGACAATTTCGTCCACATCGCCCTCTAAACTGATCCCTGCAGGCCGAGATTCTAATAATACATGTACTGTACAGAAGAAAATTGTTGTTTTTACATTGTAATTAACTAGCCAGCGGTGGGAACGAGAACATTTTAACATATATAATATAAGCTCTAAGAGCGCATTGAACATATGCTGGACTGGTTTTAAGGGGGTGCACACCGGGTGTTCTCCCTCCCTTGATCCGTTAGTGATTGCAAAGCTATATGTACTAGCAACTAAAATCCCTATTAGAATCATCACCTAGGCCAAACTGAACAGAATTAAATATTGTTTGGCATGAAAGGTCCCATACCCATGCTCGCCCATATGGTTCGCCGGAGGCGAGGGTAAATAAGCTCAATCATCATCATCGCCCAATACCCAGGTGAGAAATCCAGGGCCATCTTGATAGATTGTGTTTTTAAAAGTTTGCGTGTTGATATACATGTATATACATGTACAAAATATAGTCGTGGTTGCACATTCACTTCAGGTTTGAGAGGCCCGGAGTCCGCGCCCAGTCGCAAGCCGCACATAGCTACTATAAGGCCCTGGAGGTTGGGGCCTGCAGATTGTCCGGAAAATAAAAATCTAATATTCTAAGGATTCAATAAAAACTGTAGGGGGTGGGGTGTGGTTATGACAAGAGTTGGGTTGTTAACTTAGGAGGTCAATTACATTCTACACAACAGTAAAAGTCAAGACAAAGACAATAGCATAATGTATACAATAACATAATGTACAACAATAGCATACTGTACAATAGCATAATGTACAACAATAGCATAATGTACAACAATAGCATAATGTACAACAATAGCATAATGTACAACAATAGCATAATGTACAACAATAGCATAATGTACATCAATAGCATAATGTATAACAATAGCATAATGTACAACAATAGCATAATGTACAACAATAACATAATGTACAACAATAGCATAATGTACAACAATAACATAATGTACAACAATAGCATAATGTACAACAATAGCATAATGTACAACAATAGCATAATGTACAACAATAGCATAATGTACAACAATAGCATAATGTACAACAATAGCATAATGTACAACAATAGCATAATGTACAACAATTAGCATAATGTACAACAATAGCATAATGTACAACAATAACATAGTATAACAATAGCATAATGTATAACAATAGCATAATGTACAACAATGTAACATTATGTATAACAATAGCATAATGTACAACAATAGCATAATGTACAACAATAACATAATGTACAACAATAACATAATGTACAACAATAGCATAATGTACATCAATAGCATAATGTACAACAATAGCATAATGTACAACAATAGCATAATGTACAACAATAGCATAATGTACAACAATAGCATAATGTACAACAATAGCATAATGTACAACAATAGCATAATGTACAACAATAGCATAATGTATATCAATAGCATAATGTACAACAATAGCATAATGTACAACAATAGCATAATGTATATCACAATGTAAAACAATAATATACTGTATAACAATAGAAAATGTGGAAAGCAGTGGAATAACACATATTATTTCTCACTGCTTTGTACGTGTAGTTTGTTCCTAACCACTGCATGTTGTCATGAATGACATATATACATCATGTTTCAGCTGAGGAGTAACCATGTATTATCGATATTTTCATATATTAATGACATATATACATCATGTTTCAGCTGAGGAGTAACCATGTATTATCGATATTTTCATATATTAATGACATATATACATCATGTTTCAGCTGAGGAGTAACCATGTATTATCGATATTTTCATAAATGAATGACATATACTGAACCAAAAAAGAAACTTTCGCAAAGTAGGTCTTAAACTTATAAGGTTAAATACAACATGTAGAAAAATGTGTATATGTAGTAGTTTACACTGACGTCCTACTTTGGGAAATCGGTCAGATAATCACCTCATGTCGAACGATATCGTCTGTTTTGACAAAACCTCCATTTTCACGTGCACGCACGGGGTGGACATATCTGGTTTACATGTGTTAACTTTTTTCACTGCAAGTTATTGCACTTGACGACTACAGTCATAAAAATACCTAAACACCTTTATATCGATACAATTTGGGCAAAATTTCGATGCCTCGAATTGCGAAACATTTAAGAGAGAGAGCCGTTGGGATGCTGGAGGCAGGAGCTTCAACGGAAGAGGTTGCTGCGCACGTTGGATCATCTGTGCAGGCAGTTAGAAGTCTGAGACGGCGGTTTGTGCAGACCGGAAGCACGGAAGATCTTCCACGTAGCGGTAGACCACGTGTAACCACGCCGGCGCAAGACCGCTATATTTTGAACCAACATTTACATCGTTTTTTAACTGCGACAGCTACAGCGTCTGTCACCCCAGGTACTTATAACCCCAGGATTTCCGCTCAAACCGTACGAAATCGTTTGGCTGAGAACAATTTACGTGCACGTCGTCCCTACGTCAGAACAGTATTAACGGATCATCATCGCCGTGACAGGCTTCAATGGGCTGATAGACACATCAACTGGACAAGGCAAGACTGGCGGACGATTCTTTTTTCAGATGAATCCAGGTTTGCATTGTCCAATAGTGATGGTCGGATCAGGGTCTACCGACGTAGGAATGAACGTTACGCTGACTGTTGCGTTCTTCAGCGGGATCGTTTTGGCGGTGGGGGTTCCGTGATGGTCTGGGCCGGAATAAGTTATGGGTATCGTACCCAATTAGTGGTCATTGATGGCAATTTGAATGCTCAAAAGTATAGAGACCGTGTCCTTGCCCCACACGTTGTTCCTCTCTTACAAAATCACGGCGTTATTTCTGTGTTTCAGCAAGACAACGCCAGGCCTCACGTCGCCCGTGACAATATCCAGTTCTTGCGAAACAACAATATTGATTTCATAGACGACTGGCCCTCAAAAAGCCCGGATCTAAATCCCATCGAGCACCTTTGGGATAATCTTGACACACGTGTACGGCAACGTCAAAATCCGCTTGGTAACGTTCAATGAGCTCCGTGACGCTTTGCTAGAAGAGTGGAATAATATACCCTAGGCTCAAATTAATAATCTTATCCACTCAATGCGTCGTCGCTGCCAAGCTGTTAGCAATGCTCGCGGTGGGCATAATCGTTACTAAAGCAAAATAAATTGAATCGACACCTACCTCAAATGAAATTGAAAAATCCAATGAAATTGATAATTTTCAGACTGTAAATGAACTTTGATGAATTGATTTTAAATTATTGTGCAATAACAAATACGAATAAAAACTGTTAATATACACATATGTGGAAACAGTCCCATTGAAGTCTCGCGAAAGTTTCTTTTTTGGTTCAGTATATATACATCATGTTTCAGCTGAGGAGTAACCATGTATTATCGATATTTTCATAAATGAATGACATATATACATCATGTTTCAGCTGAGGAGCAACCATGTATTATCGATATTTTCATAAATGAATGACATATATACATCATGTTTCAGCTGATTACAAGAATATCAACTGGGCTTACGAGTATCCATCTAAACCTACCAGTCGAATCAACGACGATTTCGTCTCCGTCACAAACGAAGTGATGCAAAAAGATACGCTGAGACCAATACCGCCAAACAGGGCGTACACTGGCTGCAATACACACCCCACACCAGACCCCATACCAAAGGAAGTACCCGTCCCCAAATGGGGCCTCTACAACCCACCTCACTATGAAGAGCCGATTCGATACAGCCATTTTCCACCCATTATGTACAACGGCTACAAATAGACAATAAACTATATTTGTTAATGCTTGAAATATATATATCTATATACTTTTGTTCAAGATTCTGACATATCAGCTATAGCAGCTAAATACACATTTTATTTACAAGTCAATAAATTGTGTTGCCTAGATTAGGTCGACTAATAATTGTTTAAATTTAATAATTTTTTTTACCTCTGTATTAAAATCAATTACCATGTGATTACTGTAATTATTATAATATATAAAAAATAATATAGATGATGCAGATTCACCCGTCTTTGTGGCCTAAAATAGGTCCATATAATTAATTAATAATTAAATGTTTCTTTTTCTGCATATTCATCGAAATATCATCCTTTTGTTAATTAGGTGTAAAAAATTGATAATTCATGTCTTTATAAAACGCAGAAAAAGAACGTTCAATTGTTATAATGACATCTAAATGTTTACAAATATCAAAACTAGTTGTCTTTTTCATCTGACAACATTTCCATTCCATACTCTGCGCTGAACATCTATTGCGTTGGAATCTGATGTTGAAACTCGAGACCCTGATTCAGAAGCTTGTGTTTGTTGCTAGTTGTCTCGCTTACGACAGTTTATCGTTGGACAGCAAACTCCTGTCAGCGTAGGATTAGCTTATAACCTTTTGGTGAAACGATCACTTCTATGAGCAGGGTTCGTCGGTCGCCAATTGCGACAAAAAACATATACTGGCGCTAAATCTTGTGATTTTGCGCAAATTTTTTTCACTTTCTTTTTTTAAATTTTGGCACATTATTAGCATGAATTACATGGTTTCCAATATTTATCTGTGAACTATATGGCTCTTAGTTGGCTGCAAAGTTTTCAAATCATTTTATTTTCCAATCTCAGTTTGTATAGATACAAAAACAGGAGACTATAACAAGTATAATGTAAAATCCATGCATCGATCACTACTTAACATTAACTTATACACAGAACAACTTCTCCAAAATCATTTTGTTGACATAATGACTTGTTACTGTTTTATATAAATGCATACATTGTAATTTATGTTCATTACCGTCCATACTCGCCTATAAGACGACCCCCCTACTGTGGTTCTGAAATCTGGGGGTTTTGGCATGCACTCACCTATAAGACGACCCCCCTACTGTGGTTCTGAAATCTGGGGGTTTTGGCATGCATGTACTCGTATATAAGACGGTTTGATAAATTGGACATCAGACCTTGTATAAAGTGCATGTTTGGCCAGTGCAAGAGGATATGTTCAGTGTTAGAGTGTTAGAGTGCAGTGTTAGAGTGCTTGCTTTCTTTTCGCTAAAAATTATGGATACCATTTAACACATTTTTAAAACGAAAAATAATAAATGTTATCACTCACTTATAAGACGGGAAGCCACTTTGAGCCCTAATTTGATGGTAGAAAACTTAGTCTTATTAGCCAGTGTGTACTGTAGTTTGTTAGTTCATCCGCCATATTGGAAAGTTAAGATGAAATAAACATTCTGTCGTGTGTTTTGGCAGGTCACGTGTTAACTATTGATTTCAGTACTCGCAGCACAGATACATGTATAATGCTGCTTGTGGACTATCTGGGTTTTTTTCATGAAAGATTGAAATGGTTCGGAGGTGGAATATATGTGTGAGTCTTCTGGGGTTTAATATATCTTTTAACCCTTAAAATGCTAATCACAACTAAAGTTGCTTTTGCAAACAGCATAGAGCCAGATCAGACGGGACAGAATGTGCTGTCTGATCAGGCAGGCTCTATGCTGTTTACTATTCGGATAGCAGAGCTAAAACAGTTGTCTGAATAGCAACCAACATAGATCATGATCTGGATCTATGTTGTTTACACATTCCGTCCAATTTAATCAGCATTTTAAGGTTTAAAACACCAAACCGGTGCAGTATCATTGTTTTAGGATTGTTGATTTTTTCTTGTTTGTTTTGTTGAAATTCTTGGTTAGTATTAACCCATTCAACACCAAGTAACTGACATGGACGAGTGCGTGATATCATTGGACCAATAAATTAATCAAAGTTACATTTGGACCTGTTCATTTATCAAAATGGGTAATTTTGTCTAAAAATAGTAATATTACTGGCAAAAAGTGCAGATCCTGATGAGACGGCTCGTCACGAGCCGGCTCATCTGGATCTACACTTTTTGTAAGCCTATTTAGAGGTTTGTAATGTTGAAAGGGTTACCTGACAAGATGGCTCGTCATGAGCCGGCTCATCTTGATCTACACTTTTTGTAAGCTTATTTAGAGGTCTGTAGTGTTGAAAGGGTTAATATTACTGTTTGTAGTAAGTCTCTGTCAGTTCAAGATTGGTACTTATGTTTTTGTGTTTTACTTTTTTTACTAATTATAGAAAGCTATATTTACCGTATATTTACACTTATGTTATATATATACACTGTTGAATCTTGTTTAAATTCTTACACAATATGTTTTACAGAATTTAAATCCGTGCTCAAGCATGTTAAATGTATTTCATATTTTATCTTTTACAACTTGAGTATAACATGTTTCGGTTTTACTACAAGTTATTGTTTTAGAGCAGACTTTTTCTTATGAACTATTTACTATGTCTACTCCTGGACTGTTTACAGAAATATTTTTAAACATATTTTACGAGGCTCATATAATAAAGAATGTATTTTGTTTATACGAGTAGATGCAGCTCTACATTTATATGGACAATCCCAGAGCCCATTCACAACCAACATATTTTACGAGGCTCATATAATAAAGAATGTATTTTGTTTATATGAGTAGATGCAGCTCTACATTTATATGGACAATCCCAGAGCCCATTCACAACCAACGTTTGAAAGAATTTTCAAAATCGGACTTATGATTATATTTCAAAAGCTAATTACATAGTTAAAAAATATTGTATTGTTGTTACCAAGGCATCAGAAAGGCCAACAGTTTATAGCTTGAGTCTTCAAATACCAATCTTTTTGTTCTATTGTTTATCCGATTTTAATGGTCCTTAAAGCAGCATTACATCGTATGAAATAAAAGATATTTGAAAATTCAATGTTTACGTATGGGTAGCAATGCTGCTATGCATTCTAACATTATACTTTGTATGCTTATGTTCATTTGGTAAACAGTGTTTTTTGCGATAAAACAAACTCGAAACCGAAAGTAGGACTTTCCGAGTCGATCGGTCACGCACTTGTTTACAACCGGAACGCATCGTCCGCACTTGTTTGCATTCGGAATGCATCGTCCCCATTTGTCCCACGTTGTCTTTTTTAATTAAATTACTAGATATGTTGATTCATACCTCTGTTAGCTACGTCTTTTAGGGACATTTCTACATCCCCGCGAGGGGTTCGACATTAGAGGAAGATAGATAGTCTTTCATGTTCAAAATATATACGTTGTTTTCTACATCCTTTGTTATTTCACGCATGCGCGCTGTGCGTGTTTACATTTCGTGTGTTGATAAACAAATTCACGTATACGACGGTTTAAATTTATTGGAATTTTATCGATTCTGAGCGACTATTTCGATTTTTGTAAACACACAAACATTAGTATTTATATTTTACCCAAAACATCCTTTATTACGATGTAATGCTGCTTTAAGTGTGAACTTAAATATAAACCACCAGAACATACTTTAGACTCCAGTTACATAAAGTACAGTGAAACTTGTGTAACCTGTATATTAGCACGCTGTGAGCGAAATGAGAAGATTACAAATGTGTAATATTTTTCCTAGAAAATAGAGCTACATATTTTGTTCAAATCATCCCAATTGAAAAGTAACTACCTTCTTAGAAAAATGTGACGGTTATATTACTTTTACCCGTAACCTGCCAATCACGACTAAAAACACTTTTGCAAACAGCATAGAGCCAGATCAGACGGAACAGAACGTTCTGTCTGATCAGGCTCTATGCTGTTTGCTATTTGGATAGTGGAGCTAAAATACTTGGCTGAATAGCAAACAACATAGATCCTGATTATGCCGTGGCTGATCTGGATCTATGTTGTAGGCACATTCCGTCTTTATTTGGCAGGTTACCGGGATAAGCATTTCCAATAACCTCAAGATGGGTGGGGCTAGATATGTTGACTGCTTATCCTTCGAGTATGATCAGGGCTCGTTCTAGAGGGCGATATAGTCGCCCTAGGGATTTTTTTGTTTAAGTTTTTTTTTTTTTCATACAGAATTTTGTCCAGTAAGATACAAAGCACTCGTATTCAAATGTTGCATTTTAACCATATTTTGTAACGCCATTTCTCCCAAACATTCTGACCTAGAATGAGCCCTGATGATAGGTATATGGCTGCAATCATATGAAATGGTTAATAAGGTGACCACTAACACAGGTTTTACTGTACTTTACGTTGGTTTATGAATACCGGCTCGAGTCCTCTTGTATATTATATTTAATCATTCCAAGTACAATCTATTTATCCTCTCATCTTATAATCATATCCACCTTATTAAAGGAATCAAATAAAGTTTGTATTGTTTTTCTGTTTTACATTGTCTCTTAGACGACAGAACCGAATGCCAAGGCTGAGATATTGTAGTCTGTCCCACTCGCAAACATCAACTTTGGCCTGAACAGAGTATTTTTGGTTTTGCCATAAATGTGAATTTCATATTCCTTATGGAAATGGCCTGTTGTATATTTTTGAGTAACATACACCAAATTACACGTGACTGTATTCCAAGTACGCACCTGTATAGACAGCACCAGATAAAACTTATGTTTTACAAATCCTTAATTGGTAGTATTTCTGCTTTACAAATCCTTAATTGGTAGTAGTTCTGCTTTACAAATCCTTAATTGGTAGTATTTCTGCTTTACAAATCCTTAATTGGTAGTATTTCTGCTTTACATATCCTTAATTGGTAGTATTTCTGCTTTACAAATCCTTAATTGGTAGTATTTCTGCTTTACAAATCCTTAATTGGTAGTATTTCTGCTTTACATATCCTTAATTGGTAGTATTTCTGCTTTACAAATCCTTAATTGGTAGTATTTCTGCTTTACAAATCCTTAATTGGTAGTATTTCTGCTTTACAAATCCTTAATTGGTAGTATTTCTGCAAGATGAAAGCTCACTTTCGTTCTCATTATCATTTCTGTAAACAGTTTGTTTCATTTTGGAGCTTAAAATTGCACCAACAGCTTAGGTCATACGGCGACTATCTATTGTTGGTGGAGGAAGGGTTGCCGTTCCGAACAGTATTTCAGGCATGGCAAGGCACTTGGGTAGAACCACTGATCTTCTGCAAGCAACTGGGATAGCTTCCTCACATGATAGAATTTGACACACCCAGTGGAAATCAAACCTGCAGCGGCGACGAGCAAGTGATTTTTGAAGTACATTCCAAGATTTGTATAAACGGTGTTATCACATAAACTATGGCGCGGGAATTTAATAAAGCCATGTCATAAATTCGGTAATACACTAGTGTATTAAATATGCAAATGAGGCAAATGCAGTGACATACATTTTTACATCAACTAGCACGCGCTGTGTAACTTTGATTGTGACGTCATTTGCCAAAACATCATGTACATTTTGTATTTGTTAAAAAAGACTGTTTGAAAATAATTTAAGTGTTTAATATTGAATTGTTGCACATGATATGTTGTGATAGTTTAAAAACTGTTTACAAAGGAAGAAAATAAAAAAATTGGAGTATTTAGTGTCGCACTATTTTCTTGGCCCATTAAGTAGACACTGCAGTACTACTCTGGCTTTCGTTTGCTAAAGGGGAAGTGTGTTCAATCGTGACACACTTTTACTGCGTATTTGGTTTATGTGATAAAAGAGCCTCGCATTTTATCATTTTATTCAACTCGTTTAATAAATTCAATATGGAAAGCCACTCATGTAAGATCATCTATGTATATTTTCTAGGGAATTACTAATGTAGTGTAGTTACCTCCCTTATGTAGAAATGTGTTGCAATAAAGCAAATTCTGAGAAATCTACTATTTACTAAATCAAAACGTTCATCACTAAAACTTGCTACCAAATAAATTAAAGTCATGGATTTTATTTATTGTGACCCTGACCAAGTGTCAGAAGAAATTGTCGAGCATCAAATGGAACAAAGCTTTCATCAGCACTCTGCACGCTAGCGGTGAATACAGCAGTCAAATATATCCTGGAATTTCATTAGAAGTGATGCGAAATGAAATGTCATAAATAACAGACACTCACACACAGTGTAATTTCCTCTTTCTGAACACGAATAACTCTTAAATTATGCTGCTTAATGGATGCTGGGTAAAATAAAGGCTATAAATAGCAGACGACAATTCATTGATGTGTTTCTTATTTTACCGTAACTGTAAATTACGGAAATATGTCCTGGAATTTCATTATGACATAGTTAAGAAATAATATGTGTCTTTCCGTTGTTTATCGGCAAATAAAACATAGTTTGGCGTAGGAATTAACAACACACCGGCCCGTATAAAATAACAGTCAAATATTTCATTAGAATCGTGTCAAAATGAAATTCATAAATAAAGGACACTCGCATACAGTGTAATTTCCCCTTTCTGAACATGATTAACTCTGCATGCTGGGTAAAATAAAGGCTATAAATAGCTCAACTAATTGTAGCAGACGACAATTCATTAATGTGCTTTTCTTATTTTTAACTGAAAATTCTGGATATAGACTAATTTCATTAGTGAAATTCTATGACATGATTCAGAAATAATATTTGTCTTTCTGTTGTTTATTGGCAAATAAAACAGTTTTACGTTCTGATGCGTAAGAATTAACCATGCAGGCCCATGTGGTTAATTCCGGCTCTCGGAACAACAATGTTTTATTCGACTATAAATAACACAAATACAAATATTATTTCGATTCTAACATGACAAAACTATATCAAAAGTGCAAAAATAGTTGATGTTATTTTTTACAAAGCCTAAAATTTATAAAAATGATGTCACATTTGACATCACGCGTTATCCATGTTTTATTGCGGATTTAGCAACGGTAAATTCCTTCTTTGCTTATATGGACAAAATGCAGAATGTTACAATTGACTTATTTTCGCTGCTAGTGAGTCAATACTCAATAATATCATGCAGGAAAAATGCTGTACAGATCTTGTTTCAGTAGTTTATTGCATAATACAGACATTACAAGTACACTCCAGTCTACAACTGTTGTTAACATAAATACAGACATTACAAGTACACTCCAGTCTACAACTGTTGTTAACATAAATACAGACATTACAAGTACACTCCAGTCTACAACTGTTGTTAACATAAATACAGACATTACAAGTACACTTCCAGTCTACAACTGTTGTTAACATAAATACAGACATTACAAGTACACTCCAGTCTACAACTGTTGTTAACATAAATACAGACATTACAAGTACACTTCCAGTCTACAACTGTTGTTAACATAAATACAGACATTACAAGTACACTTCCAGTCTACAACTGTTGTTAACATAAATACAGACATTACAAGTACACTCCAGTCTACAACTGTTGTTAACATAATACAGACATTACAGTACATTCCAGTCTACAATGTTGTTTTGTTGTTGTTTGTTGTTAACATAAATACAGACATTACAAGTACACTCCAGTCTACAACTGTTGTTAACATAAACAGACATTACAAGTACACTCCAGTCTAAACTGTTGTTAACATAAATACAGACATTACAAGTACACTCCAGTCTACACTGTTGTTAACATAAATACAGACATTACAAGTACACTCCAGTCTACAACTGTTGTTAACATAAATACAGACATTACAAGTACACTCCAGTCTACAACTGTTGTTAACATAAATACAGACATTACAAGTACACTCCAGTCTACAACTGTTGTTAACATAAATACAGACATTACAAGTACACTTCCAGTCTACAACTGTTGTTAACATAAATACAGACATTACAAGTACACTCCAGTCTACAACTGTTGTTAACATAAATACAGACATTACAAGTACACTCCAGTCTACAACTGTTGTTAACATAAATACATGTTGATCGTTAACGCAAAACCATTGTGTACGACCTTTATTTATACATACATGCATATACAATAATGTCACAATGACCTCTCAAATTACAATGTTCAAACGCATGTACATTTCTCTGTACTACAGCCAGCATATATTTATTGTTACAATACCTATACATTTAATTTCTAGGGTATAACCCTGCATAATTATATTCATAAAACATTTAATAAATAATATACATTGTCAAACAGTGAGTATATTGGAAATGGAATGGGGGCGAGTTTGACATTTAATGATTAATTATGATTTTAATGATTAATTATGATTTTAATGTGATGCTAAATTATGATTTTAATGGTTAGTTATGAATTTTAATGTGATGCCAAATTATGATTTTAATGGTTAGTTATGATTTTAATGTGATGCCAAATTATGATTTTAATGGTTAGTTATGATTTTAATGTGATGACAAAGAATTTAATGATTAATTATGCTTTTTATCAAGACAAACATGTTAACTTCTACGTTATTTCACTTAAACATTCTTCATGAACAGCTAACGTGGCCCACAGTTCAAGGGGAAATTACCTGTGATGGTCGAAACTAATTATCTCATTGTTTGTTTTTCTATTACCTCCCTTGGTAGATAAAGTCTGACTTATCCCAAAATTTCTATTGGTTCTTTTAATTAGAATCCT
>CM026390.1:98383469-98453577 GCA_014843695.1 Archivesica marissinica | reverse complement strand
TACAGACATTACAAGTAC
The DNA here is from genome assembly GCA_014843695.1 of Archivesica marissinica. Lineage (NCBI taxonomy): Eukaryota > Metazoa > Mollusca > Bivalvia > Venerida > Vesicomyidae > Archivesica > Archivesica marissinica. Next base: position 98,453,559 of record CM026390.1, on the reverse strand, counting down.
ACTCCAGTCTACAACTGTTGTTAACATAAATACAGACATTACAAGTACACTCCAGTCTACAACTGTTGTTAACATAAATACAGACATTACAAGTACACTCCAGTCTACAACTGTTGTTAACATAAATACAGACATTACAAGTACACTCCAGTCTACAACTGTTGTTAACATAAATACAGACATTACAAGTACACTTCCAGTCTACAACTGTTGTTAACATAAATACAGACATTACAAGTACACTCCAGTCTACAACTGTTGTTAACATAAATACAGACATTACAAGTACACTCCAGTCTACAACTGTTGTTAACATAAATACAGACATTACAAGTACACTCCAGTCTACAACTGTTGTTAACATAAATACAGACATTACAAGTACACTCCAGTCTACAACTGTTGTTAACATAAATACATGTTGATCGTTAACGCAAAACCATTGTGTACGACCTTTATTTATACATACATGCATATACAATAATGTCACAATGACCTCTCAAATTACAATGTTCAAACGCATGTACATTTCTCTGTACTACAGCCAGCATATATTTATTGTTACAATACCTATACATTTAATTTCTAGGGTATAACCCTGCATAATTATATTCATAAAACATTTAATAAATAATATACATTGTCAAACAGTGAGTATATTGGAAATGGAATGGGGGCGAGTTTGACATTTAATGATTAATTATGATTTTAATGATTAATTATGATTTTAATGTGATGCTAAATTATGATTTTAATGGTTAGTTATGAATTTTAATGTGATGCCAAATTATGATTTTAATGGTTAGTTATGATTTTAATGTGATGCCAAATTATGATTTTAATGGTTAGTTATGATTTTAATGTGATGACAAAGAATTTAATGATTAATTATGCTTTTTATCAAGACAAACATGTTAACTTCTACGTTATTTCACTTAAACATTCTTCATGAACAGCTAACGTGGCCCACAGTTCAAGGGGAAATTACCTGTGATGGTCGAAACTAATTATCTCATTGTTTGTTTTTCTATTACCTCCCTTGGTAGATAAAGTCTGACTTATCCCAAAATTTCTATTGGTTCTTTTAATTAGAATCCTTCGTTTTCACTGCTGTTCCCTAACCAGATGCTGCGGTATGAGAAATGACGTTATCCAAATCATGTTAATTAATTGTTAACAATGATTTACAGTAAGGTCGAGATTTAACAATTTAATAAATACATGTACAAGATGACAAAACGGATGGAAATTGATAGCACATGGAAAGGAAACCACGATGAAAACCGAGGAACACAATTAAAAGGACATATCCTCCTTAAAAGAGTATATACACACAAATATCTCTTTCATCAGATCTAGATCGGAATTGCTTATGTTTTACAAAGTTGCTGAAACTTGTGTATGTGTTTGGGTTTAATGTTGCACCAACAGTCAAGGTCATACGGCGACTCTCCAGCTATTATTGGTGGAGGACTGTGTGCCCCATCAAGCAATATTTCAGGCACGGACGCGCACCCGGGTCCCATTAATGCGTTTACTTAGAATCTTATGGAGTGGTTTGCTATATAACGAGAATTTGCTTGTTTTGAGAGTTTGAAGTCGCACAAACATCTTATGTCATATGGCGTCTCTCCAGCTAGTATTGGTGGAGCAAGACCCAGGAGCTGCTCCTCCGAGCAGTATTTCAGGCGCAGACGGGCACCTAGGTAGAACCACCAACCTACTGCAAGCCAGCTGTGTATTAACAGAATTTATCTGCAAAATTCAGAAACAATTAATATTTTTCCTTCTTTGTCAAAGATTGGCTCTTGGGGGGGGGTACCTCTCATTGCAAATGGGGAGGGCGTAAATATTATACAGAACATGGGAGGAAAGTCAGACACCTTTCTATTATATAACACAGATCATTTTAAAGAAATTTGGAGCATTTCAAGTAGAATATTGTCCGCTTCCAAGCTGCATATAGAGAGTTTGCATTCATAACATTTTAAATCTTCCATCTTGAGAAAGCAAAAGCTCTGTATTGTTGGTATGCCCGCCACACATGTGATACAGTGGTTTATTACCACACTTGTAGCAGACAAGAATTCATTAATGTGTTATTTGTAACTGAAAGCTCTGGAAATATGTCATGGAATTTCATTAAGTACACTATAGTTGTATAGTTTACAAGGATATATTAAGCAATATTTCATTCTATCAGTATTACAACTTAACCCATTTCATTCTGGATACATTTAAAGGCTTTTGCAAACAACATAGATCCAGATCAGCCGCAGCGTGACGCTGCATGCTGATCAGGATCTATGTTGTTTGCTACATAGCCAAGTGTCTTAGCAATATCATGTGAATAGCAAACAGCATAGAGCCTGATCAGATGGCACATTCTGTGGCCGTTGATCTGGCTCTTATGTTCTTTGTAAATACCGTTTGAACGGTATCCAGAATGAAATGGATTAAGGCAATAGAAATTTAACGTTCTACTATAAGATAGTGCACGTCTGGACATTGGTGCAAGTCCTGAGATGTTATTGTGTTACATTTAATTCAATAATCAGGACATTCGGAGATTAAGTGAAATATTCTATAATTATGAAATGTTGATACTAATTGTGTGATAAGTATTTAAGATTAGCCCCAAGGTCTCAAATTGTATTACATGTTCACAGTTTGTTGAAGACCAAAGCCAACTGATTATTAGTTTGTACATGTATGTTGAGTAATATGCCATGTCTGATTGCATGTACAAACAAATACTGAAAACATTTAATTATTTACTAAATGCTTTCTTTATCTGTAATTTCATACTTTCTATATTTATTTATTTATACAAATTTATTTTAGCTCAATTGCGAAACAAGTTATTTCAACTTATATTAATCACTCTCGAGACCTCATTCCTGATAGAATCAATCGCCACGAGGGAAAGAGAAGAGGCAACGTGGAATTTAAATGCCTTGCCTAAGGGCACAATCATAACGGCTCCAGCGGGGCTCGAACTCCGGACCTTTCGCATCTGAAGCGAACGCGCATCAACTGCGCTATCACAACTTCCACAATACTTTCTATATAGGGATTAAGCCGAAAATATGTAACATACAGACGGGCCAAGGATCAAACCTTCGATCCCCTGTCTTATCTAATAATATTAAGTCTTTCAGATGGGACTTTAAACTGAGGTCTTGTGTCGGTGCTTTACACGATGCACATAAAAGAGCCAGAGGAGACTCTGGAATGGGTCTCTGTCTGTATCATTGCACTATCCTCCAAAAATCTAAAATGACTAATCTCTTCAGGAGGTGTCACTCATATGGGAAATATGGGTTTTTTACCACAGGTTTGACCCTACAAGTGAAGCGGTGAATGGCAAGTGATCAATGACTATAACCACTGGGCCACCATTAGTCATATCTAGAACAGCAGCTCCCACTTGCACAGCATACAAATAATTATACACTTTCATAAAACCCGGGGGACCAGCTACGCCAGGCCCACGCAGGCCTCCCAGTACTAGTACACCTGACTCTAATACTGTTTAATCCAGTAATCCTTGCAATGAAATCTCCAGCGCGATTAAACTAAGTTGTAATAACTTGCTTCGCAATCAAACTAAAGTAAATTTGTATAAACTAACTTTTAAAATGCTGGAAGCAAAATGTGTCGTCTGCCGATTTTAAATATTCTTTTTCTCTTCAATAACATGCTGGGCATCACAGTAGATTCGTCTCCATTTTTTTCCTCTCCAAAATGGAGACTACTGTGCAACCAAACCATGTTTATGAATATAAATAAGAAAAAATTGAAAATCAGCAGACAACATATTTCTTCAGCCTTAATAAGGATGGCTTAAGAAACTGCTCATCTCTGGGTTCTCGACAAATTTATTACTGTGTAGAAGTCATAAAATCAAAAATCATATTCATATTAAAGCAGCATTAGATCGTATGAAATAAGATATTTGAAAAATTAAATTTTTACATATGGGTAGCAATGCTACACATTCTAACATTATACTTTGTATGCTTATGTTCATTTGGTAAACAGTGTTTTTTTGCGATAAAACAAACTCGAAACCGAAAGTAGGACTTTCTGAGTCGATCGGCACGCACTTGTTTACAACCGGAATGCATCATCCGCACTTGTTTACATTCGGAATGCATCGTCCCCATTTGTCCCACGTTGTCTTTTCTAATTAAATTACTTTTAGGGACATTTCTACATCCCCGCGAGCGGTTCGACACTAGAGGAAGATAGATAGATAGTCTTTCATGTTCAAAATATATACGTTGTTTTCTACATCCTCTGTTGTTTCGTGTATACAACGGTTTAAATTTATTGGAATTTTATCGTTTCTGAGCAACTATTTCGATTTTTGCAAACACACACACATTAGTATTTATATTTTACCCAAAACATCCTTTATTACGATGTAATGCTGCTTTAACTATGATTATAGAGTTCTATGCCTGCTACGGTATACTATTGTTCTTCAAAACATCATTTGTTCAGTTTCGGCTAAATCTCCACAACAGTGGCACCACTCTCGACCATACCTTTGACCTCCAAGTGTGGCCATGACCTTGGTTGAACAAGGTTCGAATACGAGGTCTGCACGTCATCTCTAGAATGAGATGAACATGTGATATAAGTGAATGCAAATCCGTGAAGGCGTTGAGAAGGTGTGAACTGGATAAGAACTGGACAGTTATAAAGCTATATGTTATGTTATATTTCGGGCTATATCGCCGGCGGACAGTTTACTTAACAACACCTTTCCTGGGCAGGCTCCAGCGGTTAACCAGTACTTGGGTGCACCAACCTCCGTAAGAAACTGCCAACTTTTTCATATAAATGAGACACGGCCTGAGCGGGGCTCGAACCCGTGACCATCAGTGATGATAGGTTACAGTGGTATACAAGTCAGCGACCGTAACCACTCGACCACGGAGGCGGACCAGACCTGACCAACTCATTGATCCCACATGCTTCCTATCCTAGGGGTATGACATAAATAAATGAAAATCTTCCAATCACCAAATCCTAATATTGTGCATCCCAGACTCGCCCACCCGTTATTCTTGAGTTTCGATACTTCAAGATGACTGCCATAATAATCACATTTAATACTGGATCAGCAATCTTTTACCTATTTTGTGCCTACTAATTTCACTACTTATCTGAAATTTTGACACAGCAGTTTCAGAGAGATGTCATTTGATGCAAGTGTGGACAGACGTACGGCCAACGCGTGATCCACCTATACCACAAGCTAACCCTGTGCATATAGCTCAGGTGAGCAAACAATGTGCAAATTTCTCACAATATACGTTTGTTGGTCCATAAAGTGATCGTGTCATTTTCATCATAGCCCAAATTTGGTACAATAAATATAATTTATGGGTTGTTTCACGTCGTTGGGACTGGTACACTCTCGTTATTTTCTGTCTCGATGACACAGTCTGCTTCAGATTCATTTCTTGTTTCCATAGCGACATTATCAACCAACAGCGGCAACAGCGGCGATGGCAACAAGTCGAGACTTTCAGAATCTTCGTCTAAGTCAACTTTCGTTTTTCTCGGTCGGATCGTCAGCGGCGTACGTTCTAACACATTTTGAACTTCCTGCTGAAAGTTGGCCTTAAAGTCTTTCATTTCCTGTTGAAGCTGCAAGGCTTCCGACATCACTTTCTCCTGTCGTTGTCGTAGCTCTGCCAATGTCTTAAGATTGTCGTACATCAGACGGAGGCCCTCGCACATGTACTCGTTCCCGGACTGCGGCGGTACAGCTTCGCCGGACATGTACCGGTCAAACTCGTGCTGTGTCAGTGCCAGGGAATCAGCTTGCATGTTCTCAATAAATTGTACCGCACAGCACTGCAAAAACAATGCAAAAAACAATGAATAATTGCTTCATATTTATACATTTTTCTGTTGCGACAGCAATGAATATTTGAATATTTGTTATACCATCTACTAGTCTTTTCAAATATAAATTGATCGAACAATTAAAATAAATTAATACAATCAGTTCATGTTTGCTTGCTTTTGTGGTGTATAGTCATGGCAACAGCTAGGTCATACGCCGACTCTCCAGCTATTATTGGAGGAAGACCCCGGGTGCCCCTTCGAGCAGTATTGCAGGAACGGACGAGCACCTGGGTAGAACCACTGACCTACCACAAACCAGCTGGATAGCTTCCTCACATGAAATAATTCAACACCTCCAGTGGGATTCGATACCTATGGCAGTGCGGGGTAAATGACTTAAAATCAACGACCGTAACCACTCGGCTACGGAGGCCCCATAAAAGCGTTCAAATTTGTTCCATTGTTTTTGGATTAACAGTGACATTATAGCCGTACAGTCACTATCCAGCTTGCAGAGGAAGACGTCACGTAGTGCACTCAGGTATCCATGTGGGCACTCAAGCAAAAACACATGTCTTTTTTGTAAATTTGGGGTTTGAAATTGGATTATACAATATCTAAAAGTTTATCCATATAAAAATTATTGCAAAATAAATTGTACGGAATCCTATTATGGTAATCACTGTCACCTCTGAGTTGTATTTCCGGCATGGGTTAGAATATATGTAGCCCAATAACACTATATATATATTGTCCATACCAATTATGTGTTGGCTCGATTGCGAAACAAGTTGTTGTAATATGCTTAATCTCTCTCGGTGGTAATGAGGAAGAGAGAAGAGGCAATGTGGATCTAAGTGTTGTGCATGCGGACATCGCCACCGTGGTTCTGGCGGGGTTCAAACTCATAACCTCTCAATTATGAAGCGGACACAGTATATAGTACACTTCACTACGGAGGCAATATATACGACAAATTAATGTTAAATTTGAACCATACCAAGTTGGTGAAGATATAGCCAGCTTCTCCTTTCATTAGTCGGCCGGGACAGGAAAACCTGGTGATGAATTGTATATTGGACTGTAGTAGTGGTGGGTTGGCTTTAAGAACGATGTAGATCAGAGCTGGTAGAAAGTCATCCGCACATGCTGGGCTGTCCTTCGATTGGCGAATTATCTCAAAAATGTGTTTACTACATCGTACTATGCACGACAGCTTGTCCTGGGGCGCCTTTGTGGAATTCACCTCAATAATTTCTGGAAAAATATTTAAATTCTTAAAAGTGAACTTTTGATTAAAGCGACACTACATCGATGAAAAAACATATTTCTACAGAATGTTATTTCCTATATCATAGCATTTTATTTCTCCAATATTTGCCACCAAATCTGAGTATTTTAACTAATAAGCAAATGTCGTGTACGACGTTTGTTGACATAACAAAATGATGTAAATAGGGTAATACGTAAGTGTCCACGATTTATGGCACAGATTTACTGCTATATCTCTGCTATATATTTTGTGCATGTACATACTTATTTTTAGACTATTCCGATTTAAGTTATATCTAAACGATAGTAATATATGTTCAGTATGGACTCCAATAATAAACAACCGTCAATTCAGGAGCATTGCTGTCGTTGTTCACGCTATATGAAATCCTACTTTCATCTCAAAAAGACGCTAAAACACTGTTTATGTATTGAAAGTTAGTGTGTGAATTATTTCGGAATAATTTTAGTAGCAATGCTATTTATATGTAAAAAGACATTTTTTTAATGTAATGTCGCTTTAAAGTGGAAACTCTCGCCTAAAATAAACCTGAAGATAATTACATCAGACTAATGAAATTTATCATATTTTTGCGAAATTAATTAAATGTTTATAAACTTTGTTTGAGGTATGGAAATCAAGATCAACACTTAAAGTGGAGTGGTTCTTAAAATAGACAACCAATAATCAGGGTTCATTCTAGAGGGTGACATGGGTAAAATAGTCACTCCAGGGGCCCCACTTGTCCCCTTTTTTTTCTTACAATTTTCATACCAAAATTTGTCCAGTACACTGGCCTATTATAAAGCACTCCTTCTATTCAAATGTTGTATTTACTGGTCATATTGTGTATTTTAACCCTATTTTGTTGACATTGATTAAATAACACCTTTTAAGGATGCAATAGCACAACTTTCTCTAGCAGACGGATATGTAGTCCAGTGGTAACACGCTGGACTGGTAATCCAGGGATTGCAGGTTCGATCCCCCGTCTGACCATAATAAAATTAACAGTCTTTCAGATGGGACGTTAAACCAAGGTCTCATGTCGGTGCTTTACACCGTGCACATAAAAGAACCAGAGGAGACTCTGGAATGGGTCTCTGTCTGTATCATTGCACTTTCCTCCAAAAATCTAAAATGACTTATCTCTTCAGGAGGCGTCGCTCATATGGGCAGCCGGTAGCAACGATAAATAAACGTAAAACATAACTTTCTCACTTCTCCCAAACATTCTGACCTAGACTGAGAGCCCTCATAATGCAAGATTGTTTCCTGTTCACTGTATGAATATGACAGAAAGTGATTTTCATTTCCTCTTAATTTGCCCTAAATATACTTGATTTAACTCTTTGCATGCTGGGTAAAATAAAAGCTATAAATAGTTCAAATATATTTGCAGCAGACGACAATTCATTAATGTGTTTTTCTCATTTGTAACTGAAAACGCTGAACTATGTCATGCAATTTTACGAAACATCGACGCAATTCTAATGAAATTGCATGACATATTATGACTTGTTATTTTCACCTGTTAGCATGCACAAGTATTGTAAAAGATATTAATTACTATACCCAGCCAACACTACAAAAAATGAACCTTTTAACCAATTTCATTCTGGATACCGTTCAAACAGTATTTGCAAAGAACATAGGGCCAGATCAGCCACCATAGAGCGTGCAGTCTGATCAGGCTCTATGCTGTTTGCTATTCAGGTGATCTTGCTAAGACACTTGGCTATGTAGCAAACAACATAGATCCTGATCAGCACGCAGCGTCACGCTGCGGCTGATCTGGATCTATGTTGTTTGCAAAAGCCATTAAATGTATCCAGAATGAAATGGGTTAACAGTCGAATGAAAAGTATTATTATTAAAACCATCCAAATGTATTTACTTTGCAAATTTGCTAAGAAGATAACTTCGCTACACACACTTAAAATCATTTGTTTTGTTTGTTTGCTTTTGTGGTTTAAAGTCGCCCCACTTACTTACACTTAGGTTATATGGCGACTCTCCAATTATTATTGGTGGAAGAAGACCCTGGGCATTCCTCCGAGCAGTATTGCAGGCATGGACGGACACCCGGGTGGAGTGGCTACGGAGGCCCACACTTGTATTTGCTAAGCATTTCTCAGTAAATCCACGATCTTCTATTGTTTTTATTCATGTATCTCACATTCATTTTGGCTAATGCAACAAAAAATCGGAGAAAAAATGGAAGATGAGATAGAATATAATTTCCTTCTTAGTGTTTATTTTCGGGAAGGGTCGTACATAATGTTGCTAGAACTTGTTGCCCGACTTGTTTGCTTTTCCTTAAATTGTCATGTTTTGTATTCAATTATAAATGGAAGATTAATCGAGCAATAAAATAGGATTAAAATTAAGCTGTTTTTTTCTCACCAAATATTCGTCACACAATGGAATTAATACAAACGTATAAACACATTTATGTAAACAAGCCCCAAAGTTGTGCATAAAACATAGTATCCAGAATAACACTGCATAACTAATGATCCCAACAAGATTAGGTATTGACTTACTGCGTCACCATTTGTCAACTCGACATAATTATTTTCAGACTAATCTGGATTAACCCATTCAACACCAAGTAACTGACATGGATTGGTGCATCATATTAACCCATTCAACACCAAGTAACTGACATGCACTTGTGCACGATATTTTTAGACCAATAAATTAATAAGAAAATTACATTTTGGACCAGTTCATTTATCAAAATGGGTAATTTTGTCTAAAAATAGTAATATTACTGGCAAAAAGTGCAGATCCTGATGAGATGGCTCGTCACAAGCCGGTTCATCTGGATCTACACTTTTTGTAAGCCTATTTAGAGGTTTGTAGTGTTGAAAGGGTTACCTGATAAGATGGCTCATCATGAGCCGGCTCATCTTGATCTACACTTTTTGTAAGCTTATTTAGAGGTCTGTAGTGTTGAAAGGGTTAATATTACTGTTTGTAGTAAGTCTCTGTCAGTTCAAGATTGGTACTTATGTTTTTGTGTTTAACTTTTTTACTAATTATAGAAAGCTATATTTATGGTATATTTACACTTATTTTATATATATACATACACACTGTTGAATCTTGTTTAAATTCTTACACGATATGTTTTTTATCAAAATGAGCAATTGTTTAAAAATAGTAATATTATTGACAAAAAGACGGCTCCATATCTGGATCTACACTTTTTGTAAGCCTATTTAGAGGTATGTAGTGTTGAAAGGGTTAAATTATAATTATGTCGGTTGTGTGTATTTTCACTTGAGGAAAAAATAGTATGATTAAATGTAAAATATTATTTACCTGTAATGGCTTGATCGACTAGGGTTAATATTATTTACCTGTAATGGCTAGATCGACTAGGGTTAATATTATTTACCTGTAATGGCTTGATCGACTAGGGTTAATATTATTTACCTGTAATGGCTTGATCGACTAGGGTTCTAACTTCCGTATCGTGTTCGTTTATCATCGTCTCGAGCTGCTGACCGGTGACCCAATGCAGACTACGTATCTGCGTTTGTATCTGAAGATCCTTCTGTTCGTCGTCTGTGCTTGGCGGACAAAATAACGACGTGTACATTTTAATGGTGACGTATTTCTCTGCAAAGTCGAGCATTGTGTCCACATCATCTTGGCTCACATCTGAGATAGAAAATAAAATATTATAATACAGAGATGGTAACGAGAAGTACTCGGACACATTTTACGATCATTTGTTTCTTTGTTCGGATTATACGCGCCTGCATCAGCACCATTTTGGGCTATATCGCAGGCGGGCAGTTTATCTAACAACACATTTCCTGGGCAGGCTCCAGCGGTTAACCAGTACTTAAGAAACTGCCAACATTATCATATAAATGAGACATAGCCTGAGCGGGGCTCGAACCCCTGACCATCAGTGATGATAGGTTACAGTTGTATACAAGTCAGCGACCGTAACCACTCGACCACGGAGGCGGACTCGATCATTTGATTCTTGGCTAGATGTACATTCCACGGTAATGTAAGTATTCTTAGTTTAGGATATTTGGTAAGTATTTCAGATGAGGCATGTCCGAATATGAATGGATTTTTTATGATGTGATAAAAACATTGTATTGTAATTAAACAACCCTTTATTGACATAATTATTAAAACAAATCATATTAACAGTTTACTGTCAAACGGGTAGTTACCACATCATAATGGTTCTATTTTCTTCATATTAAGCGACACCCAGATATGTGTGTGTGCTTAAGTTTATTTATCGTCGCTACCGGTTACCCATATGAGCGACACCCTCCTGAAGAGATTAGTCATTTTAGATTTTGGAGGATAGTGCAATGATACAGACAGAGACCCATTCCAGAGTCTCCTCTGGTTCTTTTATGTGCATGGTGTAAGCACTGACACAAGACCTCGGTTTAAAGTCCCATCTGAAAGACTGTTCCTTTTATTAGGGTCAGACGGGGGATCTAACATGCGATTCCTGGATTACCAGTCCAACGTGTTAACCACTGGACTACAGATCCATCTGTGACACCCAGATAAAACCATGCTATATCAAACATGGATGCCACACACCAGGCTACACAACGCCTGGATGCCACGAACCATGCTATACCAAACATGGATGCCACACACCAGGCTACACAAGGCCTGGGTGCCATGAACCATGCTATACCAAACATGGATGCCACACACCAGGCTACACAAGGCCTGGATGCCAGGAACCATGCTATACCAAACATGGATGCCACACACCAGGCTACACAATGCCTGGATGCCACGAACCATGCCATACCAAACATGGATGCCACACACCAGGCTAGACTAGGCCTGGATGCCATGAACCATGCCATACCAAACATGGATGCCACACACCAGGCTAGACTAGGCCTGGATGCCATGAACCATGCCATACCAAACATGGATGCCACACACCAGGCTACACAAGGCCTGGATGCCACGAACCATGCCATACCAAACATGGATGCCACACACCAGGCTACACAAGGCCTGGATGCCACGAACCATGCCATACCAAACATGGATGCCACCCACCAGGCTACACAAGGCCTGGATGCCAGAACAATGCTATACCAAACATGGATGCCACACACCAGGCTACACAATGCCTGGATGCCACGAACCATGCCATACCAAACATGGATGCCACACACCAGGCTAGACTAGGCCTGGATGCCATGAACCATACCATACCAAACATGGATGCCACACACCAAGCTACACAAGGCCTGGATGCCACGAACCATGCCATACCAAACATGGATGCCACACACCAGGCTACACAAGGCCTGGATGCCACGAACCATGCCATATCAAACATGGATGCCACACACCAGGCTACACAAGGCCTGGATGCCACGAACCATGCCATACCAAACATGGATGCCACCCACCAGGCTACACAAGGCCTGGATGCCACGAACCATGCTATACCAAACATGGATGCCACACACTAGGCTAGACTAGGCCTGGATGCCACAAACCATGCTATACCAAACATTGATGCCACACACCAGGCTACACAAGGCCTGGATGCCATGAACCATGCCATACCAAACATGGATGCCACACACCAGGCTACACAAGGCCTGGATGCCATGAACCATGCTATACCAAACATGGATGCCACACACCAGGCTAGACTAGGCCTGGATGTCACACACATGCTACACTAGGCCTGGATGCCACACACAATGCTACACTAGGCCGGGATGCCACACACAATGCTACACTAGGCCTGGATGTCACACACAATGCTACATTAGGCCTGGATGTCACACACAATGCTACACTAGGCCTGGATGTCACACACAATGCTACACTAGGCCTGGATGCCACACACAATGCTACACTAGGCCTGGATGTCACACACAATGCTACACTAGGCCTGGATGTCACACACAATGCTACACTAGGCCTGGATGTCACACACAATGCTACACTAGGACTGGATGACACACACAATGCTACACTAGGACTGGATGACATAACCAAGGCCTGAATGGCAGGAATAATGCTACACAAAGCCTGGATGCCACAAAACATGCTACATGCCTGGAACCGCTCAAATGGAAGTCTGGATGATTGAAAATGCTGCTACACTAACAATATTTTATATAACAGAAAAGACTAAATTTCCATCAACAATACCTTTATACAGAGTGTTTTATATAACAGAAAAGACTAAATTTCCATGAACAATACCTTTATACAGAGTGTTTTATATAACAGAAAAGACTAAATTTCCATCAACAATACCTTTATACAGAGTGTTTGTGTCCATACGTTTGCCAAGTTTTATATAGAACTCTTGCACGAGATCTGTGAGGTCATCCACGGGGGCATCCACATTGTGGAATAACTTGTCCACCAATTCCTGTACCACCTGTCAAATAAAAAAAGGCACAAATAAACACACTGGCTCCAATATAGATCACAGCCGGACATACCGCAAACACAATGCGGGTATACCTTTTCGATTTTCCACATTTTTTAGATAGTTTTAACGGTCAAGCTTATCAGAATATCATGGCTGAGATTCGGAACAACATGTTATAATGGTAGACGAGTAGCTACCTGTGTGCAAAATCGCAGCTGCGTACACCTCTCTTGGGAAAAAGCAGAAAATTAAACAGTCCATAAATGGAATAAAAGATGAAAGAGGGGTGGGGTAAATCTATATATTCTGCCTCTTAGTCTGGTCGCACTTTTAATGCTCCCAGATTTTTGTACACGTATCACATTTGTCGGACTACGCCCCTGAGTGGAGAAACTGTGTATACATGTATGCAAAATGTTGACTAACTTCGGCACATCTATGCGCAGTAGATTCCACAGCTTGTAAAAATTTGAATTTTTATCAGCAGCTTGATGGACAAATTTGTGTATTTTTATTCAATAAATGGCAATAACTTGCCAGATCATGACAAAAAACATGTGCACTATGATGATATTAAGCTTCATAAAATTCCACCTACACTCTGAATGGAAAAAAATTGAAAGCTGCACTTTAAACGAACACATTTCTGGGATTTCCTGAATTATTGTTCAAAAAGGTGGCCATTTTGAATTTGTGTATATTTATGATGTCATAACTACACAAATACCGTCAAAATAATGATAAAAATATTCAATTGGCACAAAATTATGAACATTTTCTAAATAAAATAAATGTAGCGGTTCCACTAGCATGTCTTAACCCATTCAACACCAATAAATTAATAACAAAATTACAGTTGGATCAGTTCATTTATCAAAATGGGTAATTTTTTTTCTAAAAATAGTTATATTACTTGAAAAAAAGTGCAGATCCTGACGAGCCATCTCATCTGGATCTACACTTTTTTGTAGGCCAATTTAGAGGTATGTGGTGTTGAAAGGGTTAAATTTCATAATTGTGAGATAGTGTGGAAAAGTTTGGGGATAAATCACTTATAAGAAAGTGATTAGTATATGTAAAAAATTAAGTTGCAAGAACTTGTTTCGCAATTGAGCTAAAACAAATGTGTATAAACTAAATTCTCCAGCTATTCTCCCTTGCCAATACATGGTCTGCGTGTGTATGTATTTGCATTGATCGTTGCTATATGTATGTATGTATGTACCTTTAATGTCAAACCCCTTTCGGGGACTTAGACATGTTTTCCTGGGCAGGCTTAGCCGACCTAAGCGATTAACCAGTACTAAGCAATGTGTGTGAGGTGCCTTGCTCAATGACACTACATACATGGCCTGACCGAGTATCGAACCCGGGACCGTTCGATTCCAAATCCGACGCTCTACCACTGGACCACGGACGCCACACTATGTTTGAGTGATGGGGATGGTGCAAGACCTAAAGAAAAGCCTCATTACAGAACATCGTATGATTCCAGAGCATTGCACCAACCCAGGAAACTAGTTTCTTATATGCATGTCTCATTTCCGGCTGTCATTTTTATGACACATGCAACTTATTTTCAATAAGACAAACACACAAAACTGTTTACATACCTTTACAAAATCTTGTGCAATCTGACGTTTAAATCTCTTCAAGAATTCCATGAGTTCTCCCTTCACCTGCTGTGTCTCCCTGTTCACCTGGCGTTCCTTGCGCGGCCTCATCTCTGGCACAGATTCTGCAAAACAAATGATATATGCTAAACTTCTTGCAAGATTTCCATTTGTTTTATTGTCTCCAACTGTGCAACCTAGTTCACCTGACATTCCTTGCAAGTCAATGTATCTAGCCAGGGTTCCCTCTGTCTGAATGTTTGTCTGTGCCACTTCTGTCGCCAATTGAAAAACACTGGAGCCAACTAAGAGCCATATAGTTCACAAATAAATATTTGAAGCCATGCATTTGACAAAACATGTGCCAAAAGAAATTTTTTTTAAAAAGTTGCACCAAATATTTTCGCCCATTCACAATATTTAGCGCCAATATTTGTTTTTTGTCACAATTGGCGCCATTGGCGACCGACAGCGGGAACCCTGCTAGCAAGTCTCTTGTCTCTGGGCATCACTTCTCACACAGATTGTGGGGCATCACCTCTCACACAGATTGTGGGGCATCACCTCTCACACAGATTGAGGGTTATCACCTCTCACACAGATTGTGGGACATCACCTCTCACACAGAGTGTGGGTTATCACCTCTCACACAGATTGTGGGACATCACATCTAACACAGATTGTGGGTTATCACATCTCACACAGATTGTGGGATATCACCTCTCACACAGATTGTGGAGCATCACCTCTCACACAGATTGTGGGACATCACCTCTCACACAGATTGTGGGGTATCACCTCTCTCACACAGATTGTGGGGCAGAACATCTCACACAAATTATGGGGCATCACCTCTCACATATTGTGGGGCATCACCTCTCACACAGATTTTGGGGCAGAACATTTAACACAGATTGTAGGGCATCACCTCTCACATAGATTGTGGGGCATCACCTTGCACATACGGTATTGTGGGGCATCACCTCTCACACAGATTGCGGGGCATCACCTCTCACACAGATTCTGCAAAACGATCGTACCATTATATTCATATGTAATGCCATATTTTAGTGCTATGAAACTTGTTTCATTTTTCCACCGATCAATTACGCGTTCTGGTTCACCAGCCGTATCAAACTCCTGGTAGAGTGTATGCCCTAGGAATTAGGGACATAACGGACCACGGACATAACGGACCAGACAGAACGGACCACTTCATGGGACAGAACGGACCACTTAATGGGACAGAACGGACCATGTGTTTGGACAGAACGGACCATGTCTCAGAGCATTCCTAGTTGTATTATGAACGCCTTACCAATCTATTAATCCAAATTATAATTGCAAAGAACGGACCATGTATTAAATTTCAAATGACATAAGAAATGATGCCGTTTTACATATTTTCGAATATCTTCATTATTAGTTTTGTTAATTATGACATGCATCTATTAATGTAATGTATCGTTAATAAATGAAATCACATGCTATTATTACAAGCATATGGCGTAGGTTTTAGCCCTCAAATGATCTTTAAACAGGTTTCAATTATTTACGTTATAATTGCTACATTGTACATAGTTAACAAAAGTAATGATGATAATATTTATAAATAATATGTAAAACAACATGCTTTCTTCGGTAAATAGACATTTAAATACATGGTCCGTTCTGTCCCATGAAATGGTCCGTTCTGTCTGGTCCGTTATGTCCATGGTCCGTTATGTCCGTACTCCATGCCCTAGCACCACATGGAGTGACTTACTATTCCAAAATATTTTAAACATTTTCCTACAAATGCCAAGAGCCTCTGGAAGCGACACCAAAGGGCCTTAAATATTTGGGAGCATAATACACACATATAGTAAATTCCATGATCGTACCCCTCAACAAACACCTAAGCAATTACCAAATGTTAAGTAAAACTGTCAATCTAATATTATTACATTGTATACATGTCTGTACACCAATATACCCTGTACAATTAACCCTTTCAACACTACAGACCTCGAAATAGGTTGTGTGTGTGGTGTTGGTTTTTTTGTTAAACACCAAATTTTAATGTAATTTTCCGATCAATTTATTGCTCTAAAAATATCATGGACCAGTCCATGTCACTACTTAGTGTTGAACAGGTTAAATTTAAGAATTTTCAACTTTCCTAGAAATCTATCTTACCGGCAAGAATCCTATACATTTCGATTGCCAATGATTTTGTATTCTGTTCCATGGTGTACACCTTCCCGTTAATGCTATCAATTAGCACAAACTCGTCCGACGGATCCATTGTCAACGCACTTATAATTAGCACTTTCTCTATTAAATATGTAGACTATTCTTCAACCTTCTTCAACAAGCGCACATTTAATCATACAATCTCGAAACGTAACTTTTTTACATTTTTATCCGTCACAAATATCAACAGTTTCCTTAACAAAGGTAGGGATTCTGGCCACATCCTCTAAAATAAATCCATTCTCTGATAAATCCCACCACAATAATATTGTTTCCAACAGCTTCCCCTGCCAATCATTCAGTCTCCAAATACCTCTACCATTTCAAATTTGAATGCTTCATTGCACACATACAGTAACTATCCATAAATTATTCCGAAATTTCTATTTTTTCTGTATCAATAGAAAAGTCCTGCTTTAAGCTCCTAGTCCACAAATTGTTTCAATATGTCTAATTAACACTGTAAGCAACTCAAATTTAATGTTATACTTTTCAGTTATTTTAAAAGTTGCTGAATAGTTAGTTAGTCATAGCACTTCTGTAGCATTAGAATGAACACAGATAGAATTGCCCTCTGGTTTCTCTCAGCAGCTTTCATCCGCTCTCCTAAATGTGACACACTGAATGATCACACATGTGAACCGCTGAACAAGTTATTCACTGCGATAATGCTCTTATGAATTAAAAATAACACCAACGTATTACACCAGTTGTCAAGATTTAAGTAACTAATGAAAACACAAGCTCTACCTCTGGACACAATAGCACCTGTCAAATTAGATCTTGTTCAATTGGTCAATTGAAAAGGAAGGCAATGTTGTGCACACTTCACTAAACACTTTCATACCTTGCCAGTGGAAGCAGACAGGAAGCAATGATTAGGTTAATTATCTCCCATAGTCAGACTGTCCCAGAATCCATCGTTAACATTCTTGTTTACCAGACATCAGTGTTGGGCAATCTATTGTTTACAAACATTCCTGACCTAGGTCAATTATGCACCTCTTTACCCTCTATCATTTATACCAGTAAAATAGAATGTCCAGTTATATTTACATATGTATACTATTATATACCTGCATTCTTGCATAAATTACACCTTTTATTGTCTGATTTCACATAATTATAGTGTCACAAGGGTATAAATTTAATTTCTTTTTTTGTTAAATTATTTCAGATAATTGATATGTACAAGTACAATTTTAATTTCCTATTTTATGATTGATTTCACATAATTCCAGTACATGCATGTATATGCAATCTATGTCTTGAAAAGACATCAATCCACATTCTGCTTGCAGTATTTTTGAAAGTTTCAACATTGAAATATCAGGTTGATAAAACGTATATTGTAAGTCCCGACCGCATAAATGTAATTGGCCAATTGCCGAAAACCTATATTCCAATCCAATAAGTTTATTTAGACATCAGCTCTGCTGCATTCATATATCTGGGGCATAGAGAAATACTTAATATATTGATTTAACTATCACTATTTATGTGTGTTCTCAGATTGCATCACTTTGCCTAGATGACCAAAGTGTGATTCCAACTTGTCAATTGTCACTTGAGGTGCTATATACATGATAGCTACTTGTTAATTATGAGCTAATCAAAATACCTCATATTAGATGTACTTGACAATTATGCTAATTTGAGTGACAAGAATGGCTTTCCTGCCATAGGCAAACTTTAGACAGCTGGTCACAATTGGCTCATTATTTATTTACTATACCTAGTGACAATAACATCATCAGTAGGTCTTCCCAAAAATACAATGCCTTCCACACTTCCACACAATACAATGTCAATGTCCACACAATACAATTTTTTTTTACGTTTATTTATCGTCGCTACCGGTTGCCCATATGAGCGACGCCTCCTGAAGAGATTAGTTATTTTAGATTTTGGAGGATAGTGCATGATACAGACAGAGACCCATTCCAGAATCTCCTCTGGTTCTTTTACGTGCACGGTGTAAAGCACCGACACAAGACCTTGGTTTAACGTCCCATCTGAAAGACTGTTAATTTTATTAGGGTCAGAAGGGGGATCGAACCTGCGATCCCCGATCCCTGGAATACCAGTCCAGCGTGTTACCACTGTAATGTTTTATCTTTGATATTTTACATTGTAAAATATTTATTTGAACTGCTGGAATTGGAATTGTGTATTTACTATTTTGTATTGTGAAATTAAGTAGAATGATTTGTACATAATAATAGTATGTATATATTGTATTTTACAGGCTCTTTATATCCATATATACGAAAATACGAAAACAACCAGAGTTTGTCATATCTATAAACTCCCCGGTCTACAAATGGCTCCCCGTCATGGAATGATAGAAAAGAGCCAGAGTCGGCAACATGCTTACAGGCCGTAAAACGGAATGGGAAAAGTGGAGTCGAAAGGCGCCACGAGAGAAGGGTATACCCAACATGGATTATTCAAGTGGAAGTGTTTTTTAAACGGGAAAGTGTGTTTTACAAGTGTGTGTTTTTTTTAAGTGCAAGGTGTAAATATTTAGGTGTACAGTGATTAATTAATCTGATGTGTTAAAAGTGTTAAAACTGTGTGTAATATATACAGGAATATTGTTTACGGATATTGTCACGTAAGTGTTTTGTATTATGTATTGTCTATATTGTTGTGTTTTTGAAAGGTATCGGTTCGTACCAGTCATTTTGTTTTGTAAATTTCATTTTAAAAGCATTTGTATTTCATTAGTCTACTTCATTTACTAGGCTTTTCATACTAGGTGTGTAGTTATTGTTAAAACTGTACATGATCTATTAATTGATAGTCATAGTAAATTCATTGACGGTTATTTTTGATTCCACGTATTGTATTCTCGTGTGATTGTGAACCGATATATTTCAAAATGGTATACATGTAATTAGTGTGCTACATTTGTAAATTCAGTTACTATACATTATTTAATTATCATCATTCGGTGAATGTGTCACTAGAGTTTGGTAGTGACCTACTTCTGAAAAATATTATTCAATTAAGTGTATACGTTATTTATACAAATCGGTGTCGACATAGAAGTTCGATTACCTGGTTGTATAAATAGGGTTTCTTTATTCTGTATTACTAACACACATCCCTGCATGTCATTATTCACAAGTTGCACATATTAATTAAACTTATTGTTCCGGCAACATTGAATCGTGAGTAGCAGAAAGAAAGGTATGTAAGTGCGTATATGTTGTTGTAGTATCGGATAGATCTATATTGTATATTATATTTATGTGATCTGTGTTACCCCATATATTCCTACGCCCCAGTATAATATTACCCATATAACTAGGTTATATATACGCCCTTGCTAAGGCCTGTGGTTGTCATTCTTTTCAGAGGGTAATGCTGTTCCAAATTTCGTTTTTCAGGTATATATAGATGCCAGTAGGAGCACCAATTTCTATTTGCCATACAACATATTGCATAATCACTGTTAAATCAATTAAATTTATTTTCAGGATTATATGTGTATTGTGTTACAGTCCAGTAATTGTGTATTCTTTTACAGTCCATTAAATTTTGTGTTGTGTGTATTGTGTTAAAATATAGTCTGTGTTTATTTACAGGTATACAGTATTGATTGTGGATAGGTTAAATTCCTGATCTGTTTACATACAATCAGTTTACACCTTTTCATTGTGACCTACTTATTTATTGGTCAGTTCAGCCTTTATATTGAAGGTGTTACATTGTATAGACAGTATAATTAGCTACTGTTGATTCTCAACAGAGTATTAAAGGCCAACCATACATTTGTTTTATAGCATATATAATTCTTGCGTTTGTAATTTTTTTGCGAAATATTTTTTGCGTTTCAACAATTATTTATCGCGATATTACGTACGGTTGCGACGGTATTTTTGCGCCGTATTCGCGTGTCCACTATTGATTTTGTTGCATATTGTTGTACAACTCTTGTATTTATTTTCCTTATATCCTGGTTATAATTTTTATAATGGCTACACCAGGAAAGGAGAGCACTCCTGGAGGATTACCCCCGGGGATGATGATGGACCAGGTTTATAAACAGTTGAGTGAGAATTTTGACTTGGTTCCAAAGTCGGCTCAAGCACCCCCACCGCCCTTGCCCTTCACTTCTTTCAGAGGCAGACGGTTTGACATTCCAGACAACGGTGCAGATAGTACCCCACCAGTGCAGTCTTTTCTTAATAGACCACCTTCTGGATTTCCTTTTGTTTCAACCCCCAATGTACTTCCATATCCGACACAGTTTTCATCCAACCCTCCTAAGATACCCAGCTTCTCGGGTGATGAACCTATCAACAAGGGGGAGGTGCCTTACGTTATATGGAGATATGAAGTCCAATGTATGATGAACAATCCGGAAATATCAGCCACCAACCTGTTGTACACTATGCGCAGTTCCCTTCGTGGTTCTGCCCGTATGATGGTGATTCCGCTAGGTCAGGAGTCAACACGTGTCCAGATTATGGATAAGCTAGACTGCATGTTCTCAGATGCATCGACCAAAGAGGACCTGATGACAGAATTTTTTAATTCCTCTCAGGCAGCGGACGAATCAGTAACATCTTATGCATGTCGCCTAGAAACGTTGTTACAGGCCATCATCAATAAGGGTCAGTTACCAGGTTTTGCAAGGAATGACATACTTCGTCATAAGTTCTGGACAGGGTTATCCTCGGATATGTTGCGACTGCAAACCCGCCACAAGTATGATACTCTGGCGGACTACAACCAATTACTTCGAGAAATCCGCAAAGTTGAGAAAGAGATGTTGCGCACTTCGACTTCTTCTAATCTCAACTCTTCAACTGGTAATGTTCTACAGACAACTCCTTTCTCTAAGAAGGTTTCTGTTAAGAACAATACAGTTACTGCGGACTCAGACGTGCAACAACAGTTTTCTTTATTGGAAAAGAAAATGCAGTCTCGCTTGGATCAGTTTGATACCAAACTCACTTCCTGGGAGAACATGATGGACCAGAAGATCAACTCCAAGTTCGACCAGATTTTACAGAAGCTGGACTCTACCCACAACCAGCAACAACAACATCAGTCATTCTCTCTACCACCACAACCATTTAGTACCAACCGAGGTCGCGGTCATAGACCTGGGAGATACAGTGGTGGCAACCAAGCTTCTGGTTATAGTCAGCAGGATTACAATCTGCAAGGATCACACCTACAGCCGAACTCCGGACATTTGGTCGCGGAAGAGGCAATTTCCCAATATCGCCAATCGTTAAATTAGATACCGTCTCTGTTGAGGGCCAAACATGGACTGGTGATCAAGTTGCCCAAACGAACCCACACCCACCAGAACAACAATTTGTGAACCGTCTTATAGGTTCACCGAATGAACATGATATTGTTATCAACGGCAGTTCTTTTAAAGCCTTGATTGATACTGGTAGTCAAGTAACCACTCTTTCTCTTTCTTGTTTCAAGAGACTTTCAGATGTTGTATTACAACCTCTCACCACTCTTGGTCTTGACTTATCAATTGCTGATGGTTCACGCATGGGGTACTCAGGTTATTTTGAGTCTACCATCACATTACCGTTTTTATCTGTTTTTAAATTGGATATTCCTGTTCTGGTCATCCCAGACAATAGTTTTAACAGAACGTGTCCCGTCATTGTGGGAACAAACGTTCTTAGAAGGTGTAAGACATTTGTGTCCCCATCTTCAGACAATTCTACTGTTGACATCCCAGTAGAATGGAAGTCGGCGATGGATAGCCTCGACTCCCGGACCTTCTCAGTAAAAGCGTGCGGTACCAAAACGATTACGGTAGCACCATATGAGACAGTTACTATCAATGGGATAGTCCGTAATTTCGACAACAACATCTCATCTGTTGTCACTGAGACACCTGAAACTGTTACAGGTTATACAGTATGTCCTCGGATTGTTAAAGTCAATCAACAATCCACAGTTAAAGTCCCAGTCAGGATTTGTAATATGACTGCGAAGACTTTATTTTTAAACCCAAAACACAGATTTGTGAAATTTCTGAAGCAACAGTTGTGGATGATCTTTCTACATATATTTGCCAGGATACATCTTCAGATACCTCTCTCGAAGACCTGGGTGTCAACGTTGACAATACAAATTTGTCTCCGTCTCAAGTTTTGCGGTTTCAACAAGTCCTGGGTAAATGGAAACATGTATTTTCAAAAGACAGTCAGGACTTGGGTAAAACAAATCTTGTACAACACAAGATAGTGTTAGAGGACAATACACCGTTTAAAGACCCATACAGACGAATCCCTCCAGCCATGTATGAGGCAGACGTTATTCGAGAGTCTGATAGTCCTTACTCTTCTAACGTTGTTTTGATTAGAAAATCCTCCGGTGCACTCAGGTTTTGTGTGGATTGAACAACAAGACCCGAAAGGATGCTTTTATGTTACCCAGATTTGACGACACTATTGATGTCCTTTCTTCTGCCAAATATTTTAGTAAACTTGACCTACATTCAGCCTACTGGCAGGTCGAAGTTGCAGAAGAGGATAAGGCCAAAACAGCTTTTAGTGTCGGAGCACTGGGGTTTTATGAGTGGAACCGGATGGGTTTCGGACTCACCAATGCACCCGCAACCTTCCAGCGACTGATGGAAAAATGCATGGGTGATATGCATCTTAGAGAATGTTTAATTTTCTTAGATGACATCCTTATTTTCTCATCTACATTTGAGGAACACCTAGAGAGGATTGAATCCGTCTTTCAACGGTTGGATCAGTATCACTTGAAGCTTAAACCTTCAAAATGCGAATTCTTCAAGAAATCCGTAACTTACTTGGGTCATGTCGTTTCTGATCAAGGTATTTCTACGGACCCGGTAAAGTTTCCGCCGTTAAAGATTGGCCAGCATGTCACGATCTGAAATCTCTCAGACAATTTCTTGGATTCTCGGGCTACTACAGAAAATTTATAAAGGATTATGCCCAGATTGTACAGCCGTTAAACTCCTTATTAGAAGGACATGGTTTTAACCAAAAAAATCCAAGAAAAAGACCAAGAAGAAGACACCCGTTCCATGGATGTGGGGTGATGCCCAGCAAGCTGCCTTGGATACAATCAAAGATAAATTAACATCACACCCAATCTTGGCATATGCAGACTATTCCCAACCTTTTATTCTGCACACGGATGCATCCTCCCTTGGATTAGGAGCAGTACTATACCAGGTCCAAGACGGGGAAGGAGCGTGTTATTGCATACGCATCCCGAAGTTTGAGACCCAGTGAGAGGAATTATCCCGCCCACAAGATGGAATTTCTAGCCCTTAAGTGGAGTATCACAGATAAATTCCATGACTACTTGTGTGGGAATGACTTTAAGGTGGTTACTGACAATAATCCCTTAACCTATGTCAAAACCTCTGCAAAGGTTGATGCAACAGGCCACTGTTGGCTAGCAGAATTAGCCAATTACAATTTTTATATTGAATACCGTAGTGGCAGCCAAAACGGAGACGCAGATGGTTTATCTCGTCGATACGTTTTTCAAGAAGAAATGAAAGCGATTTTTCAAGGTGCTGTAAATGCTACACCACTTGTCGACTGTTTATCAGATTCGGCAGCTCCTCATTCGGCCGATGAGGAGATGTTTGAATCTGAACATGTTAACAAGATTGACTGGAAAGCTGAGCAATTGAATGATTTTACCATTTTAAGGGTGATTGACCTCCTCGAAAGCGGTTTTCTTCCCAGAGGGAGAGGATCCGAGTCAAAAGCTGTACAGCGTTTTCTCCGAGAATGGAACAAACTTCATCTCGATGAGGGAATTCTGTACAGAACCGCTTTCTTGGACGGCCAGTCAGTTCGTCAACTTGTTTTACCTGAATCCCACAGGACTATTGCCTTGAAGGGTATTCATGACGATGCTGGTCACCAGGGCAAGGAAAAGACCCTTTGGCTGGCCAGACAACGGTTTTACTGGCCTGGGTTGGAAGAGGATGTTAACAAGTACATCACCAATTGTAGCTCATGTATTAGACGAAAGACCCCTGTCAAACCTTTCGCAGAGCTTGTACCAATTTTTACCTCTAGACCTATGGAGCTAGTGTGCATCGACTTTTTAAAGCTCGAACCTAGCAAAGGTGGTGTGGAAAACATACTGGTTATAGATATCTATAAACTCCCCGGTCTACATTTATACAAATTTATTTTAGCTTGATTGCGATACAAGTTATTACAACTTATATTAATCACTCTCGAGACCTCATTCCTGATGGAATCCATCACCACGAGGGAGAGAGAAGAGGCAACATGGAATTTAAATGCCTTGCCTAAGGGCACAATCGTAACGGCTCCAGCGGGGCTTGAACTCCAGACCGTTCGCACCTGAAACGAACGTGCATCCATTGCGCTATCACGACTTCTTCTCAGCTCCTTACACTCTGCATTAGCACAAGTATAACACATCATAACATTATGATTATATCTGATATAAATTCTGCCTTTTTGCAACAAAGTCCATTCCTTCATTAATTAAATAAAGTTATGAATTTTAGCTGTGAAAACGCAGCATTTCTATACCGACCAATGAAAACACAGCATTTCTATACCGACCACTGAAAACGCAGCATTTCTATACCGACCAATGTAAACGCAGCATTTCTATACCGACCAATGTAAACGCAGCATTTCTATACCGATCAATGAAAACGGAGCATTTCTATACCGACCAATGTAAACGCAGCATTTCTATACTGATCAATGAAAACGCAGCATTTCTAACAGTTCACAGAGTTCACTCATTTACCTATTGAAACAGCATGATAATTACGAAATCGGAATACGGTTTTTATGCAGCAATATTTGAGCCGTCTGTCATGTTCATGCAATGTAAGCGTAGTATAAACCAATATATCACAGACTGTCCGAACCTCCCATGCTCTCTAACATTAGTAATGAATACAGTGGAAGTCGTGATAGCGCAGTGGATGTGCGTTCGCTTCAGGTACGAAAGGTCCGGAGTTCGAGCCCCACTGGAGCCATTACGATTGTGCCCTTAGGCAAGGCATTTAAATTCCACGTTGTCTCTTCTATCTCCCTCGTGGCGATGGATTCCAACAGGAATGAGGTCTCAAGAGTGATTTATATAAGTTGTAATAACTTGTTTCGCAATCGAGCTGAAATAAATTTGTATAAACTAATGAATACAAACAAACAAAGTAGAAAATATTCAAATATTTTGGGTTTTGGTACACCAAATCGAGCATGGAATTCATGTATAGGGTTTATTCGAGTGGAAAACAGAGCAGGGTGGGTCATAATAGGGGTAGGGTGCATTTTGAGCCGCGATGATGTGCGGCAGGCGGTATGTTGGGGCTAGCCCATAGAAAAATGTTGCTAAATTACGGTGATTGATGAAAGAGCAAGTAAAGCTGCGTATATATTGGTGAAAAGGGCGGAAGAGTTCTAAGTTATATACATGTATGTCCGCCAGTCTGAAGGCACCAGTTGAGACGTATATGTATATATATATTTTTTTTTTCAAAAGGCAAAAGGGCGGGGCTAATGGGCAAAAGGGCGGAGCCAGCTATTCCTCTCTAGAAAAACCCTACATGTGAAACCTTTATATCAAAATAATATTTCATATTTTCGCAAAGTTAGCTTAATAATATGTTAATTCCTTATTTTACTCACGGTATTGATCATACATATAAGACACACATACTGTAATAAATTTCCAAACTCAAGTTTTCCCGAACAAACATCACAATTTTCCAGTTCAATTTTATAGATAATAAACCATTAAAATGTCCATAAACCAGTGCATACAAAAATAGACATACCTTTCAAACAATGCGTTTCAAAAATGAAATTTAATTGCGTACAACGTTTTTAATAGTTCTTTTTCTTCCCCTATTGTTATTACAATGTATGAATACAATAATATATCACATGAATTTCCATTGATCCCGATATCAGTGCTCACAAAATGATTGAATTACCATAATTAACTCTGCACACTGGCTGCGAAAATAACAGTCAAATATTTATGTCGTTATGGCACAAATCTAATGACATAACGTCCATGCTCGCCTATAACACAAGTTTGGAAGTCGTGATAGCGCAGTGGATGCGCGTTCGCTTCAGGTGCGAAAGGTCCGGAGTTCGAGCCCCACTGGAGCCGTTACTATTGTGCCCTTAGGCAAGGCATTTAAATTCCACGATGCCTCTTCTCTCTCCCTCGTGGCGATGGATTCCATCAGGAATGAGGTCTTGAGAGTGATTAATATAAGTTGTAAGAACTTGTTTCGCAATCGAGCTGCAATCGAGCTAAAATAAATTTGTATAAAGTAACACAAGTTTGTTGCCACCAGATTATGGCCTCAAAGTGGTTTCCCCGTCTTATAAGTGAGAGTTAAAAAATTAAAATATATATATGTTTAAATGTTATGTTGGTTTAAACATATTTATTTATCAGGATACATGTAATATACATTGTACATTGAGAAATATACAGAAACATACATTTATATCGTGATATGTAGATTGAACTGAAAGCTAACAGCTTAACCC
This sequence comes from Archivesica marissinica, assembly GCA_014843695.1. NCBI lineage: Eukaryota > Metazoa > Mollusca > Bivalvia > Venerida > Vesicomyidae > Archivesica > Archivesica marissinica. The sequence goes on along the minus strand of CM026390.1, from coordinate 98,425,605 downwards.
TTTCAACACCACAGACCTCTATATAGGCTTACAAAAAGTGTAGATCCAGATGAGCCGGCTCGTGACGAGCCGTCTCATCAGGATCTGCACTTTTTGCAAGTAGTATTACTAATTTTAGACAAAATTACCCATCTTGATAAATGAACTGGTCCAAATGTAATTTTCGTATTAATTTATTGGTCTAAAAACTGATCATGGACCAGTCCATTTCAGTTACTTGGTGTTGAAAGAGTTAAGGTAATTCTTTCCACAACATGTTATGTTGGATGTTCCTAACATATATATACAGTCACACCTGTGTTAAGCAGCCAGCCAAGGGAATCACAGAAAGTGGCTGCTTAGCACAGGTGGCTGCTTAACCCATTCAACCCCAAGTAACTGACATGGACAGGTCCATCATATTTTCAGACCAATAAATTAATAAGAAAATTACATTTGGACCAGTTCATTTATCAAAATGGGTAATTTTTGTCTTAAAATAGTTATATTACTGGCAAAAAGTGCAGATCCTGATGAGACGGCTCATTACGAGTCGGCTCATCTGGATCTACACTTTTTGTAAGCCTATTGAGAGGCCTGTGATGTTAAAAGGGTTAATAGAGATCAAATGTATAATAAAACAACATTTTGGGAATCTGGAAACTGGCTGCTTAATGGAGGTTATCACTAACACAGGTTTGATTGTATATATATATATATATATATGTGGTCCTCTCTACATCCGAATTTTCGGCTTAATAAGCCTTTTTCAAGGAAAACAAAAATCATATGGCTAATTCATTTTCTATAAGATTGTTATGAATCAATTGGACAATGACCTCATTTCCGCATGCACAATGTTTGGTGCCATATTACACTGAATATATGCTGGCAGCCCACTGTCCTTCGCATTGCAGCCCTTCGGTCAGATTTTGCGTCACACCATGATTTCATACAAACACGCAGTCACAAGATTTAGCATCAAGGCATGTTTTCATGCAAATATGAAGTCGATCACAAGATTTTCGTGCATAACTTTGTTGGCTAATAATAAAATAAATTAATTAGTGTGAATCGGCAGATGATATATGACAAATATTTGAAATACGGAAATAAGGAAAATTGCTTGTTTGAAAAGTCCGACATAATTTGGTCAAGTCACCAATCACCACCAATTGGAGCTGATCAAGATTCTAACACACGTCCCAGTGTCTATTAGAGTCTTTACGGTAATTATTAAGTTTACAATGGAGAGAATTACCTTACAGTCAGTGCATATTGACCTGTCAACCCTTTCAACACCAAGTAACTCAGATGGACTGGTCCATGATATTCATACACCAATAAATGAATCAGAAAATCACATTTGGACAAGTTCATTTATCAAAATGGGTAATTATGTCTAAAAATAGTCATATCACTGGCAAAAAGTGCAGATCCTGATGAGACGGCTCGTCACGAGCCGGCTCATCTGGATCTACACTTTTTGTAAGCATATTTAGAGGTCTGTGGTGTTGAAAGGGTTAAGAGCATCATACAAATAACATCTTTTGTTGAAAGGAAGTAATCAGTGATTAACCGTAAATCTTGTCCACACGGTTTGTGGTATATATTTAACAACTGTCCATAATCCTACCATAATCCTGGGATACCGCCTGCTATCAATAAAGCACACTATCTATTGAATTCTATGCAAATTACTAGTAAGCAACAAAGACTGTTGAATTTGACAAACTACTACACCTTTCAATACATATATGTGTGTGTTTTTACGTTTATTTATCGTCGCTACCGGTTGCCCATATGAGCGACGTGCGTGTTTTTACGTTTATTTATCGTCGCAACCGGTTGCTCATATGAGAGACGCCTCCTGAAGATATTAGTCATTTTAGATTTTGGAGGATAGTGCATGATACAGACAGAGACCAATTCCAGAATCTCCTCTGGTTCTTTTACGTGCACGGTATATAAAGCACCGACATGAGACCTCGGTTTAACGTCCCATCTGAAAGACTATTAATATTATTAGGGTCAGACGGGGGATCGAACCTGCGATCCCTGGAGGTTCGATCCCTGGATTACCAGTCCAGCGTGTTACCACTGGACTACAGATCCGTCTGTAAAATATTGCAATCACGTGACCAATTATACCATGCAGCGTCATCTTGTGGGTAAAACGTGTATATAAATCAAAACAAAACGGCAGAAATTCCATATTTTATAACTGTTTACAGATCACACTGGCTGAAAAGATTAAATACAGGATATACAGCTGTGTGTATTGTTGTTGTAATTCACAAAATAGTTAATATAGCTTAGTTTATATACAAATTTATTTTAGCTTGATTGCGAAACAAGTTCTTACAACTTATACTAATCACTCTCGTGACCTCATTCCTCATGGAATCCATCGCCACGAGGGAGAGAGAAGAGGCAATGTTGAATTTAAATGCCTTGCCTATTCATAATGACTCCAGCAGGCTTGAATTCAATGCATTTTGCACCTGAAGCGAACGCGCAACCATTGCGCTATCACGACTTTCACAGATATAGCTTGACACAGGTGATTAACCCAGATTCTCCTGCTGTCATCTGAAATCCATGTAATACATAGATTGCATTCACACGACCAACTACAACATGACTTTCAACACACAGCCATCTTGTGGGTCAAATGTGTGGAAAACATTAACCCAGATGCCCGTGAAGTGATTTGAAATAATATTATATAATTATAATATATAACATATATATATGTGTTTAATCCATTTGTATTGTATATGACAGACAGACGGATCTGTAGCCCAGTGGTGACATGCTGGACTGGTAATCCAGGGATCGCAGGTTTGATCCCCGTCTGACCCTAATAAAATTAACAGTCTTTCAGGTGGGACGTTAAACCGAGGTCTCGTGTCGGTGCTGTACACCGTGCACGTAAAAGAACCAGAGGACACTCTGGAATGGGTCTCTGTCTGTATCATTGCACTATCCTCCAAACATTTAATATTACTAATCTCTTCAGGAGGCGTCGCTCATATGGGCAACCGGTAACGACGATAAATAAACGTAAAACACACAAAAGTATTGTATATGTGTACATGTACATGTACGTATCTCTCCATTATAAATTTTGTCGAATAATTAAAAATGATGTCTAACTGAGATTAGATATATATACAAACAATGTGTCTATTCCACATATAGTATATTCGTACAACATTATATATAGTGCTCTCACACATGCGTAATAAATAAGTCAACAAATATAGCGAAATAGTCCACAAAACTTCCAGCGAATTACGTAATAAAAACCAATAACAACAAAATGTGTCATCTCCATCAACAGCTGTTCTTGATGATTGAATTGCGTTTTACCTCTATTCCACTAGTCGCCGAAGGGATCTCTAGCTTACAGGGGCTGGAAACTTTGTATGATATATATCAGGTATATGTAGCTTACAGGGGCTGGAAACTTTGTATGCTATATATCAGGGATCTGTAGCTTACAGGGGCTGGAAACGTTGTATGGTATATACCAGATATGTAGCTTACAGGGGCTGGAAACTTTGTATGGTATATATCAGGGATCTGTAGCTTACAGGGGCTGGAAACTTTGTATGGTATATATTAGGCATGTCTAGCTTACAGGGGCTGGAAACTTTGTATGATATATATCAGGGATCTCTAGCTTACAGGGGCTGGAAACTTTGTATGGTATATATCAGGGATCTGTAGCTTACAGGGGCTGGAAACTTTGTATGATATATATCAGGGATCTCTAGCTTACAGGGACTGGACACTTTGTATGGTATATATTAGGGATCTGTAGCTTACAGGGACTGGACACTTTGTATGGTATATATTAGGGATCTGTAGCTTACAGGGACTGGACACTTTGTATGGTATATATTAGGGATCTGTAGCTTACAGGGACTGGAAACTTTGTTTGGTATATATCAGGGATCTCTAGCTCACAGGGACTGGGAACTTTGTATGGTATATATCAGGGATGATCTGTAGCTTACAGGGGCTGGAAACTTTGTATGGTATATATCAGGGATCTGTAGCTCACAGGGACTGGACACTTTGTATGGTATATATCAGGGATCTCTAGCTCACAGGGGCTGGAAACATCACTGTTTTTTGGAGGATAGTAGATACAGAAGAAGCTTCTATTCCAGAAGCATCCCTGTGTGCATAGCACCGATATACAGGAGACCTTGGTTTAAAGTCCCACCTGCAAGACTTGTTAATATTATTAGTGTAGGACGGGGGGATCAAACCTGTGATCCATGGATTCGCGTGTTAACAACTGGACTACCGATAAATCTATTGTTATACAACATGTGGAGGGCATGAATATATTTTGTGTTTTACGTTTATTTATCGCCGCTACCGGTTGCCCATATGAGCGACGCCTCCTGAAGAGATTAGTCATTTTAGATGTTTGGAGGATAGTGCAATGATACAGACAGAGGCCCATTCCAGACTCTCCTCTGGTTGTTTTACGTGCACAGTGTACAGCACCGACATGAGACCTAGGTTTAAAGTCCTATCTGAAAGACTGTTAATTTTATTAGGGTGAGACGGGGAATCGAACCTGCGATCCGTGGATTACCAGTCCAGCGTGTTACCACTGGGCTAGAGATCCGTCTGTATATTTATTATGAATATATTACAATATGTTCTCTATCTATGTAGTACACCATGTATTCTTATTAGTTTAACCCATTCAACACCAAGTAACAGACATGGACTGGTCCATGATATTTTTAGACCAATAAATTAATAACAAATTACATTTGGATCAGTTCATTTATCAAAATGGGTAATTTTTTTCTAAAAATAGTTATATTACTTGAAAAAAGTGCAGATCCTGATGAGACGGCTCATCATGAGCCGGCTCATCTGGATCTACACTTTTTTGTAAGCCAATTTAGAGGTCTGTGGTGTTGAAAGGGTTAAACAATATTTTATTCAACAATGGTACATAACATAGGAACAGTTGCAACAGCACAGTTAGGATTGAGATAAAAGTTACATAGTAACTTATTCCAATCCCTGTCCTTACACCATCTTTATTGACTGAAAGCCAGCAGCACTAACTATGGCAGCTTTGTCATTCAGAAAAAGAAAAGAAATTATTGGGGAAATGACATGGACGGATTGAAACATTGTTAACTTATTAAACATTATTTTAACATAATATAATAATTATAAAGTATTTAAAAGTCCTTTAACTCTTTCAACACCAAGTAACTGACATGGACTGGTCCATGATATTCTTAGACCAATAAATGAATAAGAAAATTACATTCGGACCAGTTCATTTATCAAAATGGGTAATTTTTCTCTAAAAATAGTAATATTACTTGCAAAAAGTGCAGATCCTGATGAGACGGCTCGTCACGAGCCGGCTCATCTGGATCTACACTTTTTGTATGCCTATTTAGGTCTGTGGTGTTGAAAGGGTTAAAAATTAAGAGATACCTGTAAGAATAACTCATCTGTGACACGTCACCCAGAAATGTCAACATGTGGGGGTTTCCATACTGTAATTTACACGACTTTGTGTCTATTTCAGTAGCGTAATATAATATTGTCTTCTTCATATGCGTGACTGGTCAATATTGTAATTCATTCAAACACGCTTAAACGTGTACCATATATCTTATCACAGAAAATGACTGGTCAATATTGTTATTCATTCAAACACGCTTAAACGTGTACCATATATCTTATCACAGAAAATGACTGGTCAATATTGTTATTCATTCAAACACGCTTAAACGTGTACCATATATCTTATCACAGAAAATGACTGGTCAATATTGTTATTCATTCAAACACGCTTAAACGTGTACCATATATCTTATCACAGAATAAAACCAACCAAAACACCATTATATGGGGCACAACATGAATATTGTATTAACGTTACATTATGTTTGACCTCCCCCTCCCCCACAGATATGCTACTGTATATCAACACTCATATAGTGTCACTGTACTGTGTGGTGCATGGCTTATCACAGAAATTTTTTTGTACAAATCTGTCTGAAATCTCTTTTTGACGTACATTTTTGCCGAATAAACCTACACGTTAGTGGAAACACATTTTATTGATAATGTTAAAACTCTCCCGTCGAAGATGTTTTTTTGTTGCTGACAGAACCCGTGTCCTAGTATGGAAATGTGACCTGCTATGGCCAATGTTTGTGGCAATTGTTTGCAAAGTATACATGCACGCAGCTTAAAGTTGTGTTTTATTTGAAGAACAATATAAAGACTCGGGATAGGCGTTATATTCGGATAGATGTGTACAAAATTGTTTCAGATAGGGCCATTTTACTGATCGATGCGAAATCTGACATCCCACAGATTAGAATCCCTGTACTTAAATATATATATACTAGTACCCCCAAATGTGCCGAATCCCTGTGGTTTTTACCACCTGACACTGATTTTTTTAATGAAATTTTTGGGGGGAAACAAACAATTCAAAATTTTGGTTTTCATATTTTTTCTGTGCCCAAGAGAATGGTAAAAAATCCAAACAAAAAAATCCCTATCTACCAACCCAATTTTTTTGGGTATAAAACAGTAAACACAGCAGGGTTCATTCTAGGTCAGAATTTTTGGGAGAAGTGAGAAAGCCTGATCGCTTCCTTAAATAGTGTTCTTTAATATACTTCTGCAAAATAGGGTTAAAATGCACAGTACAACCATTAAATACAACATTTGAATAGAAGGAGTGCTTTATAATGGGCCAGTGTATCTTACTAGACACAATTTTGTTTGAAAATCGTAAAAACCAACAAAAAAACATTTTTAGGTAGAAGTGGGGCCCCCCCAGAGGGCGAAAATGATCCCCTGATTAGCATGCCGATGGGACGATTTGAATGAAATTTCAAGAACCCTACTTTCCAGAAAAATATTACACATATGAAAGAATTAGCAACCCCCAGTGGGATTCGAACCTTCAGCTGTGAAAAGAGTGAGTTCTTATCATTGTATATTAATTTGACCCTTTTTATCATGTAAAATAACTTTGAACGATTTAAAAGAATGGATAAAAAAGACTTAAAGACAAATTTTCAGCGATGCACGAGACTTGGGGAATCACTCAGAAAGAGGTTCAGTTCTTCAATGGAGAAGACACGACTGATTTCTCGTACGAGTAGATTGCAATATTTACTATTGCCTGTTGAACTGAGCATGCCAGAACCAGAGGTGATTGTTATTGATTCTTCACAATCCATTCAGACTAAACTACAACCAGGGCCTGATGTGAATGTTGCAGAATGTACAGTTCAGATTACACTACAACCAGGGCTGATGTGAATGTTGCAGAATGTACAATTAGATACACTACAACAGGGCCTGATGTGAATGTTGCAGAATGTACAATTAGATACACTACAACCAGGGCCTGATGTGAATGTTGCAGAATGTACAATTTAGAGTACACTACAACCAGGGCCTGATGTGAATGTTGCAGAATGTACAATTTAGAGTACACTACAACCAGGGCCTGTTGTGAATGTTGCAGAATGTACAATTTAGAGTACACTACAACCAGGGCCTGATGTGAATGTTGCAGAATGTACAATTTAGAGTACACTACAACCAGGGCCTGATGTGAATGTTGCAGAATGTACAATTTAGAGTACACTACAACCAGGGCCTGATGTGAATGTTGCAGAATGTACAATTTAGAGTACACTACAACCAGGGCCTGATGTGAATGTTGCAGAATGTACAATTTAGAGTACACTACAACCAGGGCCTGTTGTGAATGTTGCAGAATGTACAATTTAGAGTACACTACAACCAGGGCCTGATGTGAATGTTGCAGAATGTACAATTTAGAGTACACTACAACCAGGGCCTGATGTGAATGTTGCAGAATGTACAATTTAGAGTACACTACAACCAGGGCCTGATGTGAATGTTGCAGAATGTACAATTCAGAGTACACTACAACCAGGGCCTGATGTGAATGTTGCAGAATGTACAATTTAGAGTACACTACAACCAGGGCCTGGTGTGAATGTTGCAGAATGTACAATTCAGATTACACTACAACCAGGGCCTGTTGTGAATGTTGCAGAATGTACAGTTCAGATTACACTACAACCAGGGCCTGGTGTGAATGTTGCAGAATGTACAATTTAGAGTACACTACAACCAGGCCTGGTGTGAATGTTGCAGAATGTACAATTTAGAGTACACTACAACAGCCTGTGTGAATGTTGCAGAATGTCATTATACACTACAACAGGGCCTGTTGTGAATGTTGCAGAATGTACAATTTAGAGTACACTACAACCAGGGCCTGGTGTGAATGTTGCAGAATGTACAATTCAGAGTACACTACAACCAGGGCCTGATATGAATGTTGCATAATGTACCATTTAGTGTACACTACAACCAGGGCCTGATGTGAATGTTGCAGAATGTACAATTTAGAGTACACTACAACCAGTGCCTGGTGTGAATGTTGCAGAATGTACAGTTCAGATTACACTACAACCAGGGCCTGTTGTGAATGTTGCAGAATGTACAATTTAGAGTACACTACAACCAGGGCCTGATGTGAATGTTGCAGAATGTACAATTTAGAGTACACTACAACCAGTGCCTGGTGTGAATGTTGCAGAATGTACAATTTAGAGTACACTACAACCAGGGCCTGGTGTGAATGTTGCAGAATGTACAATTTAGCGTACAATACAACCAGGCCTGGTGTGAATGTTGCAGAATGTACAATTCAGATTACACTACAACCAGGGCCTGTTGTGAATGTTGCAGAATGTACAATTTAGAGTACACTACAACCAGGGCCTGATGTGAATGTTGCAGAATGTACCATTTAGAGTACACTACAAACAGGGCCTGGTGTGAATGTTGCAGAATGTACAATTTAGAGTACACTACAACCAGGGCCTGATGTGAATGTTGCAGAATGTACAATTCAGAGTACACTACAACCAGGGCCTGATGTGAATGTTGCAGAATGTACAATTTAGAGTACACTACAACCAGGGCCTGGTGTGAATGTTGCAGAATGTACACTACAACCAGTGCCTGATGTGAATGTTGCAGAATGTACACTACAACCAGCGCCTGATGTGAATGTTGCAGAATGTACACTACAACCAGGGCCTGGTGTGAATGTCAGGCCTGGTGTGAATGTTGCAGAATGTACACTACAACCAGGACCTGATGTGAATGTTGCAGAATGTACACTACAACCAGCGCCTGTTGTGAATGTTGCAGAATGTACACTACAACCAGGGCCTGATGTGAATGTTGCAGAATGTACACTACAACCAGCGCCTGTGTGAATGTTGCAGAATGTACACTACAACCAGCGCCTGATGTGAATGTTGCAGAATGTACACTACAACCAGCGCCTGTTGTGAATGTTGCAGAATGTACACTACAACCAGTGCCTGATGTGAATGTTGCAGAATGTACACTACAACCAGCGCCTGTTGTGAATGTTGCAGAATGTACACTACAACCATGGCCTGATGTGAATGTTGCAGAATGTACACTACAACCAGTGCCTGATGTGAATGTTGCAGAATGTACACTACAACCAGGGCCTGTTGTGAATGTTGCAGAATGTACACTACAACCAGGGCCTGATGTGAATGTTGCAGAATGTACACTACAACCAGCACCTGATGTGAATGTTGCAGAATGTACACTACAACCAGGGCCTGATGTGAATGTTGCAGAATGTACACTACAACAAGTGCCTGATGTGAATGTTGCAGAATGTACACTACAACCAGCACCTGATGTGAATGTTGCAGAATGTACACTACAACCAGCGCCTGATGTGAATGTTGCAGAATGTACACTACAACTAGGACCTGATGTGAATGTTGCAGAATGTACACTACAACCAGGGCCTGATGTGAATGTTGCAGAATGTACACTACGACCAGGACCTGATGTGAATGTTGCAGAATGTACACTACAACCAGCGCCTGATGTGAATGTTGCAGAATGTACACTACAACCAGTGCCTGATGTGAATGTTGCAGAATGTACACTACAACCAGCGCCTGATGTGAATGTTGCAGAATGTACACTACAACCAGCGCCTGATGTGAATGTTGCAGAATGTACACTACAACCAGCACCTGATGTGAATGTTGCAGAATGTACACTACAACCATGGCCTGATGTGAATGTTGCAGAATGTACACTACAACCAGTGCCTGATGTGAATGTTGCAGAATGTACACTACAACCAGCGCCTGATGTGAATGTTGCAGAATGTACACTACAACCAGCGCCTGATGTGAATGTTGCAGAATGTACACTACAACCAGGGCCTGATGTGAATGTTGCAGAATGTACACTACAACCATGGCCTGATGTGAATGTTGCAGAATGTAGTACAGATTTGTATGGTATCGGATGCCATGATAGACAAAATTGACACTGGTCAAGATTTGTTCCGAACCTCAAACTCAAACTCCGATTTGCTCTTTGGTCAACCAATCAAATAGCTTGATTGAGACAGGTGTTGAGCCTCTGTGGTTCAACACCACGGTGTCTGCTGCAAGACCAAGGAGTTGTGAGTTTGAACTGGTGGTGATGTCCATCCTGTCCATCCTTATGCAATGCACTTAAATCCACACTACACCTACTCTCTCTCTCTCATGGCAATGGATTCACCAGGGGTGGGCTCACAGGGGCGAATAACCGAAAGTTGTAAGAACCTGTTTTGCAATCAAGCTAAAATAAGTTTACATAAACAAAATGTTACTACCTCAGAAAAGATGTACATACTTTAGTTTATACAAATTTATTTTAGCTCGATTGCGAAACAAGTTCTTTCAACTTATATTAATCACTCTCGAGACCTCATTCCTGATGGAATCCATCGCCACGAGGGAGAGAGATGAGGCAATGTGGAATTTAAATGCCTTGCCTAAGGACACAATCGTAACGGCTTCAGCGGAGCTCGAACTCCGGACCTTTCGCACCTGAAGCGAACGCTCATCCACTGCGCTATCACGACTTCCACGACTCCACATGTACATACTTTGTTATAGGTAATTACTTCATGGGCAATATAACAATAATTATATACATATTTTATTGATGGCAGATGCACTATGGTCACTGGTCAGCTATTGCATCATAATTACTGAATGTTGCATCATCCATGTGTACCAAACTTGATGGTCAATTCTTGCATCAGAAATATTGTATTTTGCATCAGCCAAGTGTAAAAATCTTGGTGGTCAGTTATTGCATCAGAAAAACTGGATATTGCATCAGCCAAGAGTACAAAACTTGATGGTCAGTTCTTGCATCAGAAAAACTGGATATTGCATCAGCAGAATGTGTACAAAACATGATGGTCAGTTATTGTGTACAAAACTCATCATGGTCAATTATGACAGCACGGTTGGCCTACTGGAGAGGAAGGTCAAAAGTTAAAGTCCTAATTAAGGTGATTTATTAAGATATGGCCAGTTGGTGAGCCACCAGCTAGTTAAATAAATGTTACCAGTCTTGCCTCAATCAGCCTGGTCATTAAGGAATTATGTTGCAAAAATTAAAAAAAGTGTAAACTTTATTTATTTTAAAACGATTGCAAAACAAGGTTTAACAACTTATTGTTGGCGCGGATGAAGGCGTATATGTAGTCATTAGTGTGGGAGGACACCGGAGTACCCGGAAAACCCACTTGTCCGATTACTGTACCATCTCACATGGTAGTAGTACCTGTCTACAAGTCATTAACCAATTGAACTTTCTGCAAACGCTACTTAGGCATAGTTACCGGTGATCGCTGTAACCACGCGAGACAAGCTATCTAACAAAATGGCGTCTAACGCAGTTCTGCATCGAGTTAATCTAGATAAATTCTGTCGAATTTCTCGGTTTTATTTCACCCAGATAAGAATATCTCGTTGAAAGCAAGAGAGCAATGGTTTAAATTTTTCAGTGATGGTTATTTCTCTAAAGTACAGATATATTTAACGGATGAGGACGTGTTAAGTGTTCGTGGAAAATGCTTTCGCAGTCAACGGAAGAGTGAACAACCATATCGTGTCAACTTTGACATCAAAAGAAATGAAATATGCCACCGTCTTGAGAGACTCGACCCTATGCCTCCTAGAAGACTCGAACATTAGGCCCAACAACTGAACACCAGTACGTTCACTGACCTAATATGGGAATCCCACAGCTCTGCACATGCATGGGTACTATTACTACTATCTGATCCCTAGTCCACCATCCACGACAATATGTATGAACCACATGTATAATTTTAATCACCATTATACTCACATATCTCTTGTGAACAGTAAATCTATAAATGCAGAATATATTTTTTCGAAATATTTTATTATGCATAAATAAATTAATTTCAACTTACTTTTGTGCAAATATATCTGTTTGCATTAATTTTGGATGTATTCAGCTGGTCGTTTAATTCACCTTAGACATGTTTCAAGATTTGTCTTAGGTTTTGGAAATGGCACGAATTTAATGTCACCTATCAATCGATCTGGATATCTACTATCACTGTAACTACATCTTTTCACCATTGTCAATGACAGACAGCATTAATTAATTTGTAATTATTTTTCAAAACATAATTTCAGATCATGATCACTCTTTATCAGATTTGATTAAAACGTTACTAAATAACTCGTTTGTCTGACAACACGATAAAACAATGATTCGGTGTAGTAATCAATGCTATAATTATGCGCGCACATTTTATAATTGACCAATTAGCACAATCAGTGCTAAATTCCGATGTGCAATTTTGATCTTGATAATAGCAGTAGGCCCCTATCGGGATATTATAAAGTCGCGGTCTCTGTGATGTACCGGTAGTCGATTAGTTGTTGATTACTCCCAATAAACAGTGTGACACGCTTAAATTTGATTGCTGTGTTTGCTAGAAAAGAATGACTATATGGGGTCAGTCGGTGTTTTTATAGATGCATTGTTTTTAAAGCAGCTGTCTGGTATTTTGTGGTTCATATACACACTTTTAGATTTGTCCAAGGATTTTGAAATGGGTTGAATTTAACGTCGATCACCAGGATATCGACTAATTTTGTACTATAACTAACCCACACACCAAAGCTACACATTTTCAACATCATTAAAACAATTTTAAACCCGTATTTTCGATCAAATTCACGCCTTTTCAAATGTGTCTACTCGTTACTAGTTTGTCTAATATGCATTGTTTGTCTAACAAGATGGCGGCGATAAGCCGTTGCCGGGGGTGTGCGCAAATGGTACGATGCGATTGGCTAACGCCAGCTGTCAATCAAAATCGGCAGAAAGGTCAATTCAACCCCAAGTAACTGACATGGACAGGTGCATGATATTTTTAGACCAATAAATTAATAAGAAAATTACAGTTCATTTATCAAAATGGGTAATTTTATCTAAAAATAGTAATAATTATTATTGGCAAAAAGTGCAGATCCTGATGAGACGGCTCGTCACGAGCCGGCTCATCTGGATCTACACTTTTTATAAGCCTTTTTTGAGGCCTGTGGTGTTGAAAAGGTTAATATAACGAAAGGAGCTTTCGACCTTACTTTTAATTGCAAGATAAAGACTGAAGATTGCATCCGATCACACCTTCCAACCATTCCAGAAATAATGAATTGTTAGTTTATACAAATTTATTTTAGCTCGATTGCGAAACAAGTTCTTACAACTTATACTAATCACTTTCGAGACCTCATTCCTGATGGAATCCATCACCACATTAGGGAGAGAGAAATGGCGACGTGGAATTTAAATGCTTTGCCTAAGGGCACAATCGTAACGGCTCTAGTTGCAACAATTGTTGATTACACCTTCGTGACCTGACATACATTTAGCCTTATAGTGACACTATGAAGCTAGCTAGCTCGGAGATTAAGCAAGGAGTTATGATGGACACAGACAAGAGCATAACACTAATCCTTAGTAATCTCCAGTAATTGTTAATTCTTTCTTATCGCGTTCAAAGAATATTAATGAAACGTAAACATTATTGAAAAGAAAGTGGTTTTTAAGTGGCTTGTAATTGGTTACACCATAAGGTGCTTAATACTTCCATAACAACATAATCATGCTGAACAATCAGTATTGTGATTTGTTCGTTAATCAACCTTTATCACACTGTAGGCGAAATGAGCAGATAAGAGCAGATAACAAATGTGTAATATTTTTCTAATTTATCTGAGAAAGTAGCGCATGATGTGTAATTTATTTATCCGAGAAAGTAGAGCTTGATGTGTAATTTATTTATCCGAGAAAGTAGAGCTTGATGTGTAATTTATTTATGCGAGAAAGTAGAGCTTGATGTGTACCGTAATTTATTTATCAGAGAAAGTAGAACTTGATGTGTAATTTATTTATCCGAGAAAGTAGAGCTTGATGTGTAATTTATTTATCCGAGAAAGTAGAGCTTGATGTGTAATTATATATCCGAGAAAGTAGAGCTTAATGTGTTATTTATTTATCCGAGAAAGTAGAACTTGATGTGTAATTTACTTATCTGAGAAAGTAGAGCTTGATGTGTAATTTATTTATCCGAGAAAGTAGAATTTGATGTGTAATTTATTTATCCGAGAAAGTAGAGCTTGATGTGTAATTTATTTATCCGAGAAAGTAGAACTTGATGTGTAATTTATTTATCCGAGAAAGTAGGGCGTGATGTGTAATTTATTTATCCGAGAGAGTAGAGCTTGATGTGTAATTTATTTATCCGAGAAAGTAGGGCTTGATGTGTAATTTATTTATCCGAGAAAGTAGTGCTTGATGTGTACTTTATTTATCCGAGAAAGTAGGGCTTGATGTGTAATTTATTTATCCGAGAAAATAGAGCTTGATGTGTAATTTATTTATCCGAGAAAGTAGACGTAGATGTGTAATTTATTTATTCGAGAAAGTAGAGGTAGATGTGTAATTTATTTATCCGAGAAAGTAGAACTTGATGTGTAATTTATTTATCCGAGAAAGTAGGGCGTGATGTGTAATTTATTTATCCGAGAGAGTAGAGCTTGATGTGTAATTTATTTATCCGAGAAAGTAGGGCTTGATGTGTAATTTATTTATCCGAGAAAGTAGTGCTTGATGTGTACTTTATTTATCCGAGAAAGTAGGGCTTGATGTGTAATTTATTTATCCGAGAAAATAGAGCTTGATGTGTAATTTATTTATCCGAGAAAGTAGACGTAGATGTGTAATTTATTTATTCGAGAAAGTAGAGGTAGATGTGTAATTTATTTATCCGAGAAAATAGAACTTGATGTGTAATTTATTTATCCGAGAAAGTAGAGCTTGATGTGTAATTTATTTATCCGAGAAAGTAGAGCTTGATGTGTAATTTATTTATCCGAGAAAATAGAACTTGATGTTTATTTATCCGAGAAAATAGAACTTGATATTTCATTAAAATCGTTCCATTGGGACACAGCGTACTAAAGGTTAATAGAGTAACGATCATGATTCTATAATAACACTAACCAAGCTCGCGGCTTCATCGGAGAGCATTCAAAATGGCGGCGATGTTTTTGAAATAGTTTGTTTGTTTCTTTTAGGGTTTAAAGTCACACCAACAGGTCACATGGCGACTTTCCAGCTATTATTGGTGGAGGAACACCATGGGTGCCCCTCCGAACAGTATTTCAGACACGGACTGGCACCCAGGTATGACCACCAACCTTCTACATGCAAGCTAGATAGCTTCCTCTCATGAAAGAATTCGACACCCCCACGATGAGCCATCTCGTCAGGATCTGCACTTTTTGCTAGTAATATTACTATTTTTAGACAAAATTACCTATTTTGATAAATGAACTGGTTCGAATGTAATTTTCTTATTAATGTATTGGTCTAAAAAATATCATGCACCAGTGCATGTCAGTTACTTGGTGTTGAATGGGCTACACAAGGGGCATATTAGCATATCAGGACGAAAACTCTGTATTTTGCTTTAATCTTTAAAGAGATGACTTCATAAAAAAATCATCAGTGCGGAACATGGCGAAATGAGGGACTACTAGCCATGTCAATCTCAGAATATATTGTATATTTCCAAAAATGGGATTTAGCCCTACCAATGCAGACAAGCTTTCTTCTTTAATATTTAATAACGGTGATAACTCAATCGAAAATGGATTTTGGAGAAGACACAAAGATAAACTTTGTTTCTTAAAAATGTTTCAAAGGGCCATAACTCTTCAGGGTTCATTCTAGGTCAGAATTTTTGGGAGAAGTGAGAAAGCGCGTGATCGCTTCCTTAAATCGTGTTCTTTAATATACTTCTGCAAAATAGGGTTAAAATGCACAGTACAACCATTAAATACAATATTTGAATAGAAGGAGTGCTTTATAATGGGCCAGTGTATCTTACTAGACACAATTTTGTTTGAAAATCATAAAAACCAAATTTATTTTTAGGGAGAAGTGGGGCCCCCAGAGGGCGAAGTCAGGGTCTCTAGGCCGACAATTTCGCCCACAGCGCCCTCTAGAATGATCCCTGACTCTTATAGATAATCAACAAAGTGGAACACAATTATAATATGAACAACTAGACTACATACTCTACCAATACCTAATACCAATTTTCGAAGCTCACTCCAGGGGCTATAAGATAATTATGAGATGTGATATAACATCATGTTCATTTCAATTTGTTAATACTGGCAAAAAGTGCAGATCCTGATGAGACGGCTCCTGATGAGACGGCTCGTCACGAGCCGGCTCATCTGGATCTACATTTTTTATAAGCCTAATTCAATTTGTTTATATATCTTACATTGCATAATGGTATAAAAGCAAAGACAACAGACAACACGGTATAATGGCAAATTTTGAAATTTAACCACAGGACCCTAAGATCGAGACCAATGCCTCATTTTAGTTGCTACTTGTTACTTCATTCATCAATTATACATGGGAAAACGTAACAATAATATTGGTATAGTGTATATCAACACCTTTCCTGGCTGACAAGTGCAAATAATCTCACCAATACCTGACTATAACAGTGACAACTCTATAGTTACATCATAATATCAGTGTGAGACGGGGATTATTTCGACATCAGTGCATTACTATGACATCACTGTTGTGATCTCCCATTTAGATCATTGTGGACAAATAAATATGTCACATGCCCCTGAGGGGGCTCTAGTTTGTATAACACTGGGTGGTAGTATGTATACATAATACAGACGGATCTGTAGTCCAGTGGTAACACGCTGGACTGGTAATCCAGGGATCGCAGGTCCGATCCCCCGTCTGACCCTAATAAAATTAACAGTCTTTCAGATGGGACGTTAAACCGAGGTCTCGTGTCGGTGCTTTACACCGTGCACGTAAAAGAACCAGAGGAGACTCTGGAACGGGTCTCTGTCTGTGTCATTGCACTATCCTCCAAAATCTAAAATAACTAATCTCTTCAGGAGGCGTCGCTCATATGGGCAACCGGTAGCGACGATAAATAAACGTAAAACACACATACATAAATACTATGGTGTATTATTACACAATTTGTATTGATTGGCTGTTGTATTTATCACATATAGTTGATCATTTTGTCAGTTTCTTTCATGTGTGTTATACGTTTATTAGTCGCTACCGGTTGCCCATATGAGCGATGCCTCCTGAAGAGATTAGTCATTTTAGATTGTTGGAGGATAGTGCAATGATACAGACAAGAGACCCATTCCAGAGTCTCCTCTGGTTCTTTTACGTGAACGGTGTACAGCACCGACACGAGACATCGGTTTAAAGTCACATCTGAAAGACTGAATATTATTAGGGTCAGACGGGGGATCGAACCTGCGCTCCCTGGATTACAAGTCCAGCGTGTTAACCACTGGACGACAGATCCGTCTGTCAGTTTCTTTCAGCGCCGTCTGTCATGACCATATACAGGCTGCCATATGACGGTGACACTGAATCACATGTTTTTAAATTAAACAATTAAACGATAGAATTGCATACAAGAAAGTTTAAATAGTCTATCCTCTATATACTCTTCCCTTTGTGTTTTGTACTCAGATCAATAGGATATAAGACTGTGCGAGGCCCGTAGCGCCGAAGACAGTACCAATGGTTTACATATTGGATATGTTTGAGACTTATATCTTACTTAAAACACACTTATATAACAAGATCCTACTAAATAAAATTGTATGCGTAGGATTTAATATAGTACCATTTGAAAGCAGTCCAATATTAATAATAATGGACTGCTAGTACAAAGATATGACGTCACGACAATGTTTTAAAATTAACATATACCTTGTATCCTGTCACTATGTTATATTTCGGGTTTTACGCCTGCATCAGCACCATTTTGGGCTATATCGCCGGCGGGCAGTTTACCTAACAACACCTTTCCTGGGAAGGCTCCAGCGGTTAACCAGTACTTGGGTGCACCAACCTCCGTAAGAAACTGCCAACTTTTTCATATAAATGAGACACGGCCTGAGCGGGGCTCGAACTCGTGACCATCAGTGATGATAACCTTGTATCCTGTCATTATTTCATGCTTTCTTGTCAATATACTCACTCATTTCCACGCTTGCTTCTCACCAATGCAACCCGGGTTCGATCCTCGGACCGGGAAGTATGTGAGATGGTACGGCGGTCGCCAGATTAGACAGGTGGGTTTTCTCCGGGTACTCCGGTTTCCTCCCACACAAATGACCACATATATGCTTTCATCCGCACCAACGACAGTGATTAATATAAGTTGTTAGAACATGCTTCGCAATCGTTGTATATGTATTAGATTGGAAAATAAAATATGTTTAACTCTTTCAACACCAAGTAACTGACATGTACTGGTCCATGATATTCTTAGAAGACCAATAAATGAATAAGAAAATTACATTCGGACCAGTTCATTTATCAAGATGGGTAATTTTGTCTAAAATTAGTAATACTACTTGCAAAAAGTACAGATCCTGATGAGACGGCTCGTCACGAGCCGGCTCATCTGGATCTACACTTTTTGTAAGCCTATATAGGTCTGTGGTGTTGAAAGGGTTAAACTAATACAATCTACAATACAGCCAAGCATCCATACACACATTATGTGATACACTTCCATAGTGCTACACATGTAATGGTCCTCAACAGTCATAGTGGAGTCCATTTCCACATAGTCATCTCCCCCCGGGATCTAGTAACAGTTAGTCCTGCCCCACCCACTGGATCTAGTAACAGTTAGTCCTGCCCCTCCCCCTGGATATAGTAACAGTTAGTCCTGCCCCTCCCCACTGGATCTAGTAAGTTAGTCCTGCCACTCCCCCTGGATATAGTAACAGTTAGTCCTGCCCCTCCCCCTGGATCTAGTAACAGTTAGTCCTGCCCCACCCCCTGGATATAGTAACAGTTAGTCCTGCCCCCCCCCCTGGATATAGTAACAGTTAGTCCTGCCCCTCCCCACTGGATATAGTAACAGTTAGTCCTGCCCCACCCCCTGGATATAGTAACAGTTAGTCCTGCCCCTCCCCCTGGATCTAGTAACAGTTAGTCCTGCCCACCCCTGGATATAGTAACAGTTAGTCCTGCCCATCCCACTGGATATAGTAATAGTTAGTCCTGCCCCACCCCCTGGATATAGTAACAGTTAGTCCTGCCCCTCCCCACTGGATCTAGTAACAGTTAGTCCTGCCCCCCCACTGGATATAGTAACAGTTAGTCCTGCCCCACCCCACTGGATCTAGTAACAGTTAGTCCTACCCCACCCCCTGGATCTAGTAACAGTTAGTCCTGCCCATCCCACTGGATATAGTAACAGTTAGTCCTGCCCCCCCCCTGGATCTAGTAACAGTTAGTCCTGCCCCTCCCCCTGGATCTAGTAACAGTTAGTCCTGACCACCCCCTGGATCTAGTAACAGTTAGTCCTGCCCCACCCCCTGGATCTAGTAACAGTTAGTCCTGCCCCTCATCCCCTGGATATAGTAACAGTTAGTCCTGCCCCACCCCACTGGATCTAGTAACAGTTAGTCCTGCCCCACCCCACTGGATCTAGTAACAGTTAGTCCTGCCCCTCCCCACTGGATCTAGTAACAGTTAGTCCTGCCCCTTCCCTGGATCTAGTAACAGTTAGTCCTGCCCCACCCACTGGATCTAGTAACAGTTAGTCCTGCCCCTCCCCACTGGATCTAGTAACAGTTAGTCCTGCCCCTTCCCTGGATCTAGTAACAGTTAGTCCTGCCCCACCCACTGGATCTAGTAACAGTTAGTCCTGTCCCTCCCCACTGGATCTAGTAACAGTTAGTCCTGTCCCTCCCCACTGGATCTAGTAACAGTTAGTCCTGCCCCTCCCCTTCGATCTAGTAAGTTAGTCCTGCCCCTCCCCTTCGATCTAGTAAGTTAGTCTTGCCCCTTCAATTATTAGATTAGTTTGATCATTCTTGTGAATGACATATACAAAGGGCTATAGGGATATCAGAGCACACCTGTAGGGATATCAGAGCACACCTGTAGGGATATCAGAGCACACCTGTAGGGATATCAGAGCACACCTGTAGGGATATCAGAGCACACCTGTAGATCGCAACAGGAAGAGGGACTAATTAGCTGGATGTTGCAAATCAAGTCTGTTCAAATTCTGACCCTTAAATCCATGATGATTGAACAACTTAGTGACGCACGAATGCACATACATGTATGCACACTGGACAAAGGATGATAAAATACCCTGAACATTTTGTGCAGAGTAAAACTGTATGTGCACATTGCTATGGTGTGTGTGAGATTTGGGGGTTTCAAATCACACTAACAGCTTAGGTCATATGGCGACTCTCCAGGGTGCCCCTCTGAGCAGAATTTCATCCACAGACAGGCACCCGTATAGCCAGCTTCCTCGCCTGAAACACTAACATTCCTGGTTGGAATTCGTACTTACTCAAATAGTTAAACACAAGACGTAAAATAAACCATGCCACTGGAAGCACATGTCAATATATATCAGCATGAGGTATAATTTATTTAAAGGCCTGCAGTTTGACCCCGTCCAATTGTAAAGATTTATACTTTACTACCTGTTCCATGTGATTAGTGGCTTGTATCAACAATGTAGCAGTACATTCAGTATAATTTGGCGTATGTAGGTATTTTCTAACGGTTAATATGCACGATCACTCTGTGAGCTGAGAATTAGTCAAAATGAGGCCCTGACAATTTAAGTAAACGTATATTATTGATTGTAAAGAAAATTGATAGTTATGAGTATTCAAACTACATAATCCAGATCAGCCCAGGGACATAGATTACATGTTATGTAGGTGCCTCATCAGCCGTAGCGTAATCACTGAGACTGATAATTTGTATGCATGTATAATGTGCGCTATGGTTGTGATCTGTGCAATCTAATTCAAAATTCAGTTCATGTGTTGACCTAATCAAATATGTATGTATATAATATGTATGTATTTATATGAATAAACTATATGTGTTCGTTATATGGTAACCTTCATACTTCATTTAATTATATATCTACAGTATTATTCACAAGTTTTCTGTTATATTTTAAATATTTCTCTGTGTCAGTGTGTGTTTACCGATATTGATGCTACATAATAATCACAGTGAATGCTATGAGTACATGTATAATATTATAATTATAATCTCTTGAACATACGAGTATTACACATATTCTGCCGATTTCTACAAGATGCCATTGAGTAAAATAACAATGTATGTAACTGATGAGCAGAGAAAAGAATTGCTGACTTTCTTGCAAAATAAGAACTGGGACGTATATATGGAAATAGAAGAAACAGCTACCGCCATGCCCGTTGCAGAGGCTGCTTACGTACCTCCCCCTATGCCTCAGCATGCTGAAGGTGTTGCTGAGTGTCCAATGTGCTTGTGTTCCCCTTGCATAATAAATGAACAGAACAAACAACTTTGGTGGCCTGCTAATAATCGTCCACCGCATAATCTAAATTCACATGAGAGAAAGCTTCTATACAGGAGGTTTTGGGCAATGCTATATAATTGTGGCGCATGGAAAGATGTCAGATATATAGAGAGAAAAGTAGCGGCTAGAAGAGGAGACTGTACTTGACATAAGAGGGAACTGATGCCTGAATGTGTGGTACAGCAATGCAGGAACTGGCTGCCTAACCCGCGCAACCAGCCTTATTTGGGCCATAAGTGGAGTTGAATTGTTTATACCAGTTGTAAGTACTATAAAAATACAGAACTTCAATTTCAGCAATTTATAACCTCTGATATGTACGTGGGTCATAATAGATATAAGTGGTGCTCATGTATTAGATGTATACCATGCAGGGCCTCGCATGTGGCAAATACGATGTGCGTCAACCGTCAGATTTGTTCCGCTATTCCTTGTGTGTTTAGTGCGTCAACCGTCAGATTTGTACCGCTATTCCTTGTGTGTTTAAGGTCAAATATAGGTCAACCTGCAGGCCTTTAACAGATACAACATGGTGTTGAGGGCGCTATGCAGATATATGGACTGGTCAGTCAGACCTGAAGTAAGATATGGACCAGTCCATATATTTGCATGGTGCCCGAAACACCATGTTCTATCTGTTATAAATATTAGACAAGCACAATTTATTTCTCACTCACATTCTGTCTGTCTCTCCCATCTCTCTTTTGTTGGGGGAAAGCTCTAGATAAGAGGGATATTATCGGAAAATGTATCATAATTTTCACACACCGTGAGATTTGGCGGTCCGCAGGCTCAATAGTGCCTGGAGCCTCCGGGCGCTATTGAAAATAAATGCCCGGAGCACGTCACATACAGTAAAGAAGAAAATATGCAAATGAGGTATAAAATATTTTAAGCTATTCGACACTATATCGGAATAACTGATGTATTTTGGTAAAATGTACCAATATATAAAGAATATAATTTTTAATGACTGTAAAATAATTCAATCGTTCGCACAGAACCCAAACAAGAGGGCCATAATGGCCCTGTATCGCTCACCTGACTAATATTTTTTTACACCGTGGTTACTATTGTGAACAACTTTGAAAGAGAATTGTACAGTGATCATTCCTGCCAAATGTTGTCAAAATCTGAACGGTTGTTCGTGTGAAGATGTTTGACGAATTTGTGTTATTTTTAGATGGTGGCCATCTTTTATTCGTAACAACTTCCATTTGAGCCAATCTATCGACTATAACTGTGATATTTCACTACCATTGGCTAAGAAGTTTGGGTGTTGAAAAATTTTGAAATCTATAATAAATGAACGATGTTTTGACCTTTCGGCAGCCATCTTGGATAACAATTGCATCAGAGCGATCGTCGATACCATATTCGCTCAAATATAATATTTGACCCCTACTTGACCTCCAGGGCCACACCCATTTTTTATCCCAGTGTCACCATTTGAACAATGCTGAAAGACCATTGTACATCGATCATTCCAACCTAGATTTGTCAAAATCCAGCTAACGGTTCGTGAGAAGAAATATTTTTAGACAGCACCCATATTGGATTACGTAATGATGTGATTTTAACAATTATGTAATCCCCCACCTACCCAAGTATCCTGACCATAAACGGTGGCTATAGACCCAATGGTTACTGAGGAGAAGACGTTTGAAACTGTTCACAGACGATGGATCGACACATTGCGGTAACAACAATCATGTGAGCTAAATATAACATGTAGCATGCACTGTCATATACACAAATTGTTTACAGGGATCATTCTAGAGGGCGATGTGGGTGAAATTGTCGCCCTAGGGACCCTGACTTCGCCCTCTGGGGGCCCCACTTCTCTCCCCAAAAAACAAAAAAAATTCTGACCTAGAATGAACCCTGTGTTTATCAACAAAAGTATGTAAACAATACTTAATGCGCATGATTGACACAACAACGCATGTTGAAACAGCTGTCTAAGTTGTTAGTTCTGATTGCCGATAGAGAGCTATGCGTTCCAAATGTACGCAGGGCGTGGCAAACGGATTCCAGAAAGTCGTATTTTCAGTTTGTTATTTTGCAAAACAATAATGTTTACTGACTGAAACTAATTAATAAAATTATAATGGAAGAATGTATAGTAGCATTGCTACTTGTATCAGGGTTCATTCTAGGTCAGAATTTTTGGGAGAAGTGAGAAAGCGCGTGATCACTTCCTTAAATGGTGTTCTTTAATATACTTCTGCAAAATAGGGTTAAAATGCACAGTACAACCATTAAATACAACATTTGAATAGAAGGAGTGCTTTATAATGGGCCAGTGTATCTTACTAGACACAATTTTGTTTGAAATCGTAAAAACCAAAAAATAATTTTCTTTTTTAATTTTTTTTAGGGAGAAGTGGGGCCCCCAGAGGGCGAAGTCAGGGTCCCTATGGCGACAATTTCGCCCACATCGCCCTCTAGAATGATCCCTGTTGTATGTAAAATTTCACATTTTCATAATATTTTTAATTTTTATTCACGATATAGTGTCGCTTTAACATTAATTCTGATCATTTTCAGACATATTGATTTGGCCAGCATTTCCACATCCGAACATACCACTATATCATGAAACAATAATAAACATCTGTTGCACACAGATAAAACAAATCAGGTCAATTCAGGCTTTATACCATATATACATCAAAATCAATGGAACAGTTCAATTAGTGACTTCATTAGTCAAGTCGTGATAGCAAAGTGGTAGCACGTTCGTTTCAGGTGCGAAAAGCCCGGAGTTCGAGCCAAGCATCTCCAATCCCTCAGTGTTATTTTTATTAACTTCAACAAAATCAGTGGATATAATTTTATATTTCGAGTTTTACGCCTGTATCAGCACCATTTTGGGCTATATCGCCGGCGGGCAGTTTACCTAACAACACCTTTCCTGGGCAGGCTCCAACGGTTAACCAGTACTTGGGTGCACCAACCTCCGTAAGAAACTGCCAACTTTTTCATATAAATGAGACACGGTCTGAGCAGGGCTCGAACCCGTGACCATCAGCGATGATACGTTACATTGGTATACAAGTCAGCGACCTTAACCACTCGACCACGGAGGCGGACCAAAATCAATCAGTGGAATAGTTTCAATTAGAAACTTGATTAGATGAGTCTACCCCGATGCATGTACATTATACGTAAATAGTTATATACAAATCTATAATACTGCAACTCTTTTGTCAATCTCGGATTAGCAGTCCGATTAACACAGTGGTTAGCGCACTTGTTTCTCACCAATGCACCCCGGGTTCGATCCTGACGGACCGAGAAATATGTGAGATGGTACGGTGGTCGCCAGATCGGACAGGTATGGTTTCTCCGGATACTCCGGTTTCCTCCCATGCGAATGACCACAAATACGCTGTCATCCACGCCAACGATAGTGATTACCGGAAATATAATTTGTTACAGCTTGTTTCGTAATCTAGGATCTTTGTCTAGAGTGACACTAAATTTGCTGTAATCTATCTATATGAGTCACTAAAAAGGCGCCAATGAATATTAATTAGGTGGCTAATTGGGTCACCCTCTATAAATAAAGTATTTCATTCATTCACATTCAATCATCAATCAAACAATCAATCCATTCATTCATTCATTCAGGGTTCATTCTAGGTCAGAATTTTTGGGAGAAGTGAGAAAGCACGTGATCGCTTCCTTAAATGGTGTTCTTTAATATACTTCTGTAAAATAGGGTTAAAATGCACAGTACAATCATTAAATACAACATATGAATAGAAGGAGTGCTTTATAATGGGCCAGTGTATCTTACTAGACACAATTTTGTTTGAAAATCGTAAAAACCAAAAACTTCCTAAAAACTTTTTTTTAGGGAGAAGTCAGGGTCCCTAGGGCGACAATTTCGCCCACATCACCCTCTAGAATGATCCCTGATTCATTGTATTCATCAATCATTCCATCCATTCATTGTATTCATCAATCAATCAATCCATTCATCAATTCATCCATTTAATTCATTCATCCAATCTACATGTAATCTGCTAATGGACACAACATTTACAGAAAACCTTTTCAACAATGTTACTTTACAGAAATACCTTTTCAACAATGTACCTTTACAGAAATACCTTTTAAACAATGTACCTTTACAGAAAACCTTTTAAACAATGTACCTTTACAGAAATACCTTTTCAACAATGTACCTTTACAGAAATACCTTTTCAACAATGTACCTTTACAGAAATACACTTTACAGAAATACCTTTTAAACAATGTACCTTTACAGAAATACCTTTTAAACAATGTACCTTTACAGAAATACCTTTTAAACAATGTACCTTTACAGAAATACCTTTTAAACAATGTACCTTTACAGAAAACCTTTTAAACAATGTACCTTTACAGAAATACCTTTTAAACAATGTACCTTTACAGAAATACCTTTTAAACAATGTATCTTTACAGAAATACCTTTTAAACAATGTATCTTTACAGAAATACCTTTTAAACAATGTACCTTTACAGAAATACCTTTTCAACAATGTACCTTTACAGAAAACCTTTTAAACAATGTACCTTTACAGAAATACCTTTTCAACAATGTACCTTTACAGAAATACCTTTTCAACAATGTACCTTTACAGAAATACCTTTTCAACAATGTACCTTTACAGAAAACCTTTTAAACAATGTACCTTTACAGAAATACCTTTTCAACAATGTACCTTTACAGAAATACCTTTTCAACAATGTACCTTTACAGAAATACCTTTTCAACAATGTACCTTTACAGAAATACCTTTTCAACAATGTACCTTTACAGAAATACCTTTTCAACAATGTACCTTTACAGAAATACACTTTACAGAAATACCTTTTAAACAATGTACCTTTACAGAAATACCTTTTCAACAATGTACCTTTACAGAAATACCTTTTAAACAATGTACCTTTACAGAAATACACTTTACAGAAATACCTTTTAAACAATGTACCTTTACAGAAATACCTTTTCAACAATGTACCTTTACAGAAATACCTTTTCAACAATGTACCTTTACAGAAATACCTTTTAAACAATGTACCTTTACAGAAATACCTTTTAAACAATGTACCTTTACAGAAATACCTTTTAAACAATGTACCTTTACAGAAATACCTTTTAAACAATGTACCTTTACAGAAATACCTTTTAAACAATGTACCTTTACAGAAATACCTTTTAAACAATGTACCTTTACAGAAATACACTTTACAGAAATACCTTTTAAACAATGTACCTTTACAGAAATACCTTTTAAACAATGTACCTTTACAGAAATACCTTTTAACAATGTACCTTTACAGAAAACCTTTTAAACAATGTACCTTTACAGAAATACCTTTTAAACAATGTACCTTTACAGAAATACCTTTTAAACAATGTACCTTTACAGAAATACCTTTTAAACAATGTACCTTTACAGAAATACCTTTTAAACACTGTACCTTTACAGAAATACCTTTTAAACAATGCACCTTTATAGAAATACCTTTTAAACAATGTACCTTTACATAAATACCTTTTAAACAATGTACCTTTACAGAAATACCTTTTAAACAATGTACCTTTACAGAAATACCTTTTAAACAATGTACCTTTACAGAAATACCTTTTAAACAATGTACCTTTACAGAAATACACTTTACAGAAATACCTTTTAAACAATGTATCTTTACAGAAATACCTTTTAAACAATGTACCTTTACAGAAATACATTTTAAACAATGTACCTTTACAGAAATACCTTTTAAACAATGTACCTTTACAGAAATACCTTTTAAACAATGTATCTTTACAGAAATACCTTTTAAACAATGTAACTTTACAGAAATACCTTTTAAACAATGTACCTTTACAGAAATACCTTTTAAACAATGTATCTTTACAGAAATACCTTTTAAACAATGTAACTTTACAGAAATACCTTTTAAACAATGTAACTTTACAGAAATACCTTTTAAACAATGTACCTTTACAGAAATACCTTTCAAACAATGTACCTTTACAGAAATACCTTTTAAACAATGTACCTTTACAGAAATACCTTTTAAACAATGTACCTTTACAGAAATACCTTTTAAACAATGTACCTTTACAGAAATACCTTTTAAACAATGTACCACCTCTATTTTTTATGCTACCGTAGATTCTCGACAATAAGTCGCTAACGACCATAAGTCGAGGGTCAAATTTTGGCTTGAAAATACCGATTTTAAGCTGGATCCTTCCATAATACGAAGGTACTTTGTGGACTTGCAACATTCGTTACGACAGTGGTTTTTCTCTCACATTCTTTACTGAAAATCAGCGTTTCTATGGTGTATAGCTCTACTGTAATTAAGTATCTAATCAAATTACTGTATTAAAGCAAATGAGACAAACAAACAGACAATAATCAAGTTCCAACAAATAAAAAAATATATATTTCAACTTTTTTTACTCAAAATATCTTTTTACTTGTTTCTCGCCCATAAAAGTATCTAGTACTTTCATCACATTTCTGGTTGAGATAAAGGTCGACTTATGGTTGGGAATATACGGTACTGTCAAATTGTGTTCAAACGTGATCCTGAACGACATTCCTGAGCTGGTTTTTCTATTACCTCCCTTGGTAGACAAAGTCTGAATTATCACGAAATATATATTGGTCCGTTTAATTGGAATCCTTTTTCTGTTTATTATTGTTTCTGTTGTTATCTAAACAAATGTTGCAGTATGATAAACATGATTTTATCAAAATCATATTATTTAATTGTTTACAGTAAAGAATCCATTGGATACACTGTAAGATATCTGTCGAGATTTAACTTGGTTTAAACAGTATTTATTCCAATAAATTTACAAGTATAACACAAAAAATGTTACAAATTACATAAATTGTGAATGGTTTGGATTGGAAAACAAGTTTTCAGAAAACATATTAATTCCTCTCCAAAGATTTAACTTAATAATTATAAGAAAAGAAAACGGATGAAAAATGTAGTGCAAACGAAATCACGATGACCTATCCTCCTTAACCCTTTCCCCCATAGAAGCGCAATCAAATGACCTATCCTCCTTAACCCTTTCCCTCATAGAAGCGCAATCAAACGACCTATCCTCCTTAACCCTTTCCCCCATAGAAGCGCAATCAAACGACCTATCCTCCTTAACCCTTTCCCCCATAGAAGCACAATCAAACGACCTATCCTCCTTAACCCTTTCCCTCATAGAAGCGCAATCAAATGACCTATCCTCCTTAACCCTTTCCCCCATAGAAGCACCTCTTGACGCCATTACCAATACGACATACATTGACAATACAGTAGCCAAACCAATGTTATATCATAATAAAGGCCACAATCTCATGTAGTTCCAGTAATATCTATGGAGGTGGGATAGATATGGCGACTACTTATCCACTGCATGATAGCTAAATGGCTGTCGTTTGTATGGAGATATAATAGTATATTAACCTAAATCTCTATGAAGGAAAGGGTTAAATGGCTGTCGTTTATATGGAGATATAATAGTATATTAACCTAAATCTCTATGAAAGAAAGGGTTAAATGGCTGTCGTTTGTATGGAGATATAATAGTATATTAACATAAATCTCTATGAAGGAAAGGGTTAAATGGCTGTCGTTCGTATGGAGATATAATAGTATATTAACCTAAATCTCTATGAAGGAAATGGTTAAAGAGTATTCAGGGGCAGTAACTGACCGATGTATCTCATTGGTTCAGGTAAGCGTGTTATACATGTGTTATTTCCATACCTTTCGTCGGTGTTTTCCTGAACACAGATTTGATCGTGTGTGCTCTCTTGTTAATACGAGACGTTTTCTTCTCGGCAAACTTTGAGAACAGGGGAGCCTTCGCGGAACTCTCCGGTGACCTGAATAATAACATCTTATTGTTGCACTTGAATTGAGGCGACATCACATTGATTGTGCTACAGAGAAACTTTGTATATGGTAGAATATAGTTTTATATTACAGTGCAGGAGTGTGGAAATCTTCAAATGTTTCACTTGTCCATGGACAAGTAGACAGCAGAAATTGACTTGTCAATCATTAAATCCTACTAATCACCAAAATTCAGGCCAAACTTCCCTTTCATTCAGATTCTGACATACACAGAGCAACAACCAGCTTGGCAGATATTTGATGTGCTATAAACGTGTCTCGCCTTTCAACTTTCTTGCCAACTTAAGAACTGGACGTATTGTCTGCTAATTGCGGGTACTGTGTGCATATGCCACATGTATGTAACTTGATTAGGATCATCTGATTGCAACCACGGTAGCGCCATACTCCAGGAATCAACAAACCCACATTTTCATTGTTTTTGTTTTGGTCATTGTCTGTCTGGTCTATCAGACTTTGATGTTAGTTTATACAAATTTATTTTAGCTCGATTGTGAAACAAGTTCTTACAACTTATATTAATCACTCTCGAGACCTCATTCCTGATGGAATCCATCGCCACGAGGGAGAGAAGAGGCAATGTGGAATTTAAATGCCTTGCCTAAAGGCAGAATCGTAATGGCTCCAGCGGGGCTCGAACTCGGGGCCTTTCGCACCTGAAGCGGACGCGCTACCACTGCGCTATCACAACTTCTACT
This sequence comes from Archivesica marissinica, assembly GCA_014843695.1. NCBI lineage: Eukaryota > Metazoa > Mollusca > Bivalvia > Venerida > Vesicomyidae > Archivesica > Archivesica marissinica. The sequence goes on along the minus strand of CM026390.1, from coordinate 98,395,032 downwards.
TCCACGACTTTGATGTTCTCTTGATAATGAACTTGTTTACTTGAAGTTGCAGTGCGTGGCCTGGCCTTGATAAAAAATGATGAGTCGCTGCACTGAATCAAGTAATTTGCAAACACCCATAAAATAAAACTTTGAATAATTGCATACATCGCAGATTGAACACTGTCCGCTGACATAGTTTGGTAAATGTTTTATACATAACCATCATGGTGGAATGTTTACATTTACCACTTCCGCTAACTAATTAGTTAGCTTAAACAGAATTTATTCATGTAGCCAGTATGCATACAATAAAATTATTATTTTTATTTAAAGGGATTTCCTGGTGAAATCCCTGGAAGCCTTTTCATCTGAGTCATTTTATTTTTAATTCTAACACGACCCAGCTAATAACATAATACTTGTAGAGTAAAATCTACCTTGGGTTATTCTGCAATATACCTACCTTGAACTATGCTGCGCGCACCATGTTTTGGCTATTCCATTTATGCAATGCGTATAACGTTTTATGGATGAAAGTCACGTGATGTTTGTAAATACTACCGTGGGAATTCGCGGAAGTGAGCTATTTTTAGAATCAGATAATCTCTTGTCCGTCTTGTTTTTCTGTTAAGTAACGTTTCAGTTACTATTCTGTACAGTTTTATTTGACAAAATAAATAAAATTATTGATCAGTTACAACTTTTGTTCATTTATGTACTAGATTGATATTTTCCATAAAAAATAACGTCATCACCCCTTACGCGGGAGGAAATTTTGAAAGCCAAATACAGCAGAGTAGCACATCGTTTGAAGAAAATACTTTGATTCTCGTCTAAAATTATTAGAAGTAAGTCGTGTTAGAATCGAAATAATAAGTATCAACCGTGGTATATCGCAGAATAACCCTCGTTTGTCGTTCTTATGCATAGAAATATATCACTCAGATACTTATTATTTCTTAAATATTGACGGGTGTCAAAATATAATCTAGCAACCTATCTATGAATGGGTTTATTACGACAGAACGGTGTTGACATTAAGCTATTTTATCATTTCAACTTCACAAATTCACGATTTCAACTTCATGAATCTACAACTTCACAAATTCATGAAGCTAACTTCGTGAATTCACGCTTTCAAATTCATGATAGTGAAACGTCGTAACTATGTAACCACCGGTCTTTCGTACATTATTTAAGGTAGAGAACTCTTACAGTTTCTGCTTATGCGCCTCCTGCTGCGCTGTCTTCTCCTTCTGACACTCCTGTCTGTAGCAGATGGAACAGTAGCCCTGCCATAGCTGGTTACCATAGAAACCACAGCCATTTTTACACAGCAAGTCAGACTCTCCAACATGCAACTTGGTTACTTTCTTTGTTGTCATGGTAACAGTGTGTCGAGATCGTAAAGAGCAACTGAAAGAGATACAATTCCAGATAGAGAAACATCTTGTTAACATTCATTAACGGAGCTATCACTTATGGAAACTCTCAAGCTAATATTGGTGAAGTAAGACCTTGGGTGGTCATCCAACATTCATTAACGGAGCTATCACATACTTAAGACTTAGCTGTGACGTAAGGAACTAATTGATTGGTTTTGTTTGTTTTTTGGAGCTTGAAGTCACACCAACTTATGGCAACTCTCAAGCTGATATGGGTGAAGGAAGAAGACCGTGGGTGGTCATCAAAGAAATATTTCAGACACAGACGGGAACCCAGACAAGGCCAACGGCGTTCCACAATCCAGATGGATCGCTTCCTCATTTGAAAGAATTTGACACCCCAGTGGGATTCGAACCTGCAGCGGTGAGGGGTAAGTGACTCAGCCACAGAGGTCCCTGACCCGCAATAAATAGCTGAGACAGGTGGTGTCCTTCGGCGAAGAAATTTAATTCCACATTGCATCTTCTCACTCCCTCGTGGCGATGGATTCCATCAGGAATGGCGTGTCGAGAGCGAATAACCTAAATGTTGTAAAAGCTTGTTTCGCAATCAAGCTATAATAAATTATTGGACTTGAATATTTTTAACAAAGAGAAAACAACCTCAACTTACACCACCACACAAAATCAATACATCTATCTATACATCTATCTATCTCCGGATACTGCCAACCTCTCTCCCAAGTGTTATATGCAAGATCACATATATACAAATCGCTTATAAACTTCAGCTATAGTTTCACATTGACTGCCTATAAAAGCTACATAAACTACATGTATTACACGAACCTTGTTGACTATACCGGTATCTTCTCACAATCAAATACAATAGTGTTATCAGATATAACTAGGCAAAAACCAATATTACTATAATAACTTTAATTATTTACCCTAAGGGGGAACTAATTGTCACAATGCTCCACCCACATATTCAACAGTGAAATCTTTTCCAAATTGACCTTTAAGCCGTAACATGTCAATCACAACTAAAGTCCTTTTTTGCAAACAGCATAGAGCCAGATCAGATGGCACAGAATGTGCCAGATAGCTCAGGCTCTATGCTGTTTGCTATTCGGATAGCGGAGCTAAAACACTTGTCTGAATAGCAAACAACATAGATCCTGATCAGATGCGGAGCAACGCCTGGACGAGCTGGATCTATGTTGTTTGTACATTCCGTCCAATTTATTTGGCAGGTTATGGGTTAACTCTGCACGCTATCGGTGAAAATATAAGTCAAATATGTTATGCAATTTCATTAGAATTGTGTCGTTAATTCCATGACAAATATGTTATGCAATTTCATTAGAATTGTGTCATTAATTCCATGACAAATATGTTATGCAATTTCATTAGAATTGTGTTGTTAATTCCATGACAAATATGTTATGCAATTTCATTAGAATTGTGTCATTAATTCCATGACAAATATGTTATGCAATTTCATTAGAATTGTGTCGTTAATTCCATGACAAATATGTTATGCAATTTCATTAGAATTGTGTCATTAATTCCATGACAAATATGTTATGCAATTTCATTAGAAGTGTGTCATTAATTCCATGACAAATATGTTATGCAATTTCATTAGAAGTGTGTCGTTAATTCCATGACAAATATGTTATGCAATTTCATTAGAATTGTGTCATTAATTCCATGACAAATATGTTATGCAATTTCATTAGAATTGTGTCGTTAATTCCATGACAAATATGTTATGCAATTTCATTAGAAGTGTGTCATTAATTCCATGACAAATATGTTATGCAATTTCATTAGAAGTGTGTCGTTAATTCCATGACAAATATGTTATGCAATTTCATTAGAAGTGTGTCGTTAATTCCATGACAAATATGTTATGCAATTTCATTAGAATTGTGTCGTTAATTCCATGACATATTTCCAGAGTTTTCAGCCACAAATAAGATGATGCACATTTATGAATTGTCGTCTGCTACAATTACTTCCACTATTTATAGCAGTTATTTTAACCAGCATGCAAAGAGTCAATGCCAGATGTTCAATAAATAAAGACTGTTAACCATTTTATTTTATTTCCCAATACTTTACAGTTTTTGGAACTCATAAATATGTCAAATTAATTATCCGTTTAGGGCATTGGCTGTCCGATTAGTGCAGTATTTAGCTTGATTGCGAAACTACTTATATTAAACACTCTCGACACCTCATTCCTAATGGATTCCATCGCCATGAGGGAGAGAGAAGAGGCAATATGGAATTTAAATGAAAATGTACCAGAATGCACCAAACATTTTTTTGGGCTCCGCCAAAATGTTTATGGGTACATACCCAAGCCAACTTACCCGCGCCTAATGCCAATTCCTGGATTCACCTCTTGATAAATGCTGGTCATCCTGCTAAACCCTTGGTTAAGAGTGAATGTGCCGTTACATATCAATTATTTTGACTATCCATAACATATAAATGTTAAATAAAAGTATAAACTTTATTTATTTTATGATAGCAAAACAAGATTTAACAACTTATATTAATCACTCTCATTGGCACGTGAAAGCGTATATGTGGGAGGAAACCGGGACGAAACCGGAGTACCTGGGTGGGAAACCCACCTGTATCATCTGACATGTCCATTTTATGTTTAAATAGGGGTTTCGGTTTATAATTTACCAAAGGAGGACAAATATTGAGTCTGAGAAAATAGTGTAATGGTTCAACCCTTTGCATGCTGAGTAAATAAAATCACATTTGCAAACGAGATAGATCCAGATCCGCCGCATCTGATCAGGATCTATGTTGTTTGCTATTCAGCCAAGTGTCTTAGCTCCACTATCCGAATAATAGAGCTCTATGCTGTTTGCAAAAGTGATTTTATCTGCCGCTAGCGTGCAAACTGTTAATTTGAGGGATTTCCCATTTACAGGGGTTCTGTTATTGACCGGCTCCAGTTTCCACAGTATTTGTAATACTGGTTTTTGTTATTCAAATGAAATACGCACACATTGTAGTTTTATGTACAGTATGTTATAATTATTTGCTATAACTATATAGCTATGTCGCTTTCTCCATCCAATCAAATAAAACATTGATCAATGCAATGCAAACTAGTGTTTATCATGTTTAGGATGTAGGGACATTAAAGTGACAATAAGTACATCGGTGAAAAATGAAAATTTCTACGGAATATAATTTCTTATAATCATTTCCCAAATATCTGCCACAGAATCGGAGTATTTCAATGAATAATGTATACGACGTTTATTGACGTAACAAATTTATCTAAACAAGTTCTAAAATACTGTGTTGTTGTTGTTGTTGTTGTTGTTTATCATGAAAAATGATGTGCTATCAATGATCACAAAGATTCGTACTAATTTATCGTAATATCTCACACTTTGCACCTGCACATAAATATTTTCAGATACAATGTATGTAAACGGCAGTCTCACGTCAGTGTATACCTCCACTTCAACCTACAATGTATGTAAACGGTAGTATCACGCCAGTGTATACCTCCACTTCAACCTACAATGTATGTAAACGACAGTATCACACCAGTGTATACCTCCACTTCAACCTACAATGTATGTAAACGGTAGTATCACGCCAGTGTACACCTCCACTTCAACCTACAATGTATGTAAACGGTAGTATCACGCCAGTGTACACCTCCACTTCAACCTACAATGTATGTAAACGGTAGTATCACGCCAGTGTACACCTCCACTTCAACCTACAATGTATGTAAACGGTAGTATCACGCCAGTGTACACCTCCACTTCAACCTACAATGTATGTAAACGGTAGTATCACGCCAGTGTACACCTCCACTTCAACCTACAATGTATGTAAACGGTAGTATCACGCCAGTGTACACCTCCACTTCAACCTACAATGTATGTAAACGGTAGTATCACGCCAGTGTACACCTCCACTTCAACCTACAATGTATGTAAACGGTAGTATCACGCCAGTGTACACCTCCACTTCAACCTACAATGTATGTAAACGGTAGTATCACGCCAGTGTACACCTCCACTTCAACCTACAATGTATGTACACACACCCATAGCGAAGTTCCCACACACCCATAGCGAAGTTCCCACAGAGCCATAGCGAAGTTCCCACACACCCATAGCGAAGTTCCCACACACCCATAGCAATGTTCCCACACACCCATAGCCAAGTTCCCACACACCCATAGCCAAGTTCCCACACCCCACACACCAATAGTGAAGTTCCCACACACCCATAGTGAAGTTCCCACACACCAATAGTGAAGTTCCCACACACCCATAGTGAAGTTTCCATACACCCATAGCGAAGTTCCCACACACCCATAGTGAAGTTCCCACACACACATAGCAAACATTCCCACACACCCATAGCGAAGTTCCCACACAGCCATAGCAAAGTTCCCACACACCAATAGTGAAGTTCCCACACACCCATAGCAAAGTTCCCACACACCCATAATGAAGTTCCCACACACACATAGCAAACATTCCCACACACCCATAGTGAAGTTCCCACACAAAGTTCCCACACACCCATAGCGAGGTTCCCACACACCAATAGCGAAATTCCAACACACCCATAGTGAAGTTCCCACACCCCACACACCCAGAGTGAAGTTCACTCACACACAGAGTGTGAAGTTCCCACACACCGGAGTTTGCCCTCATTAATTATAATGACACACCACAACCAAATATAGATTATAAGTTGAGCTTATATCAAGCCTTCATTGTCACCTCCACAATGGTCAATGACTTAGGGAAAAGCTGGAAACCCGCTGGCAATATATCAGTATTTTGCAACGTGGCCGGGTCACCTATAGTATATTCATAGTTAGATTTGTATGACTCAACAATTAAATAAGATTTACACTTGTCCGAGCGGTCAGGGGTGGTCGACTCCAAAACATTCACTAAGTTTGCATCCCAACGGGGATGTCAAATTCCACCGGGATGTCATTTTATTCCAGCTGACTTGCAAAAGGTTGGTGGTTCTACCCAGGTGCCAATTTGTGCCTGACTCGGAAGGGCACCCTGTGTCTCATAGCGGGAGTCGCGAGATGAACTAAGCTGTTGGTGCAACATTAAACACCAAAAACAGATTGACATATACACGTCATAATCAGGGTTCATTCTAGGTCGGAATTTTTGGGAGAAGTGAGAAAGCGCGTGATCGTTTCCTTAAATGGTGTTCTTTAACATACTTCTGCAAAATAGGGTTAAAATGCACAGTGCAACCATTAAATACAACATTTTAATAGAAGGAGTGCTCTATAATGGGCCAGTGTATCTTACTAGACAACATTTTTGTTTGAAAATCGTAAAAACCAGGGAGAAGTGAGGTCCCCAGAGAGCGAAGTCAGGGTCCCTAGGGCGACTATTTCGCCCACATCGCCCTCTAGAACGATCCCTGCATAATATATTAAAATCTCCAGGATGTGTGAATAAACCATGTTGTGGTTGCATCCATGGCAGGTGTTCATGTGAACACCTTGAATCGAGTGACACACTTCATGCCCATGGTGATGATAATATGTAGAATTGTTTACTCTCCCCGCCGCACAGCAAGTGTGTGTGAGCATTCTCCAAAGATTATACAATCCAGGCTCTGTCGATTGATCGTGTTGTGTAGAATCGTTGTACAGTGTCTAGTCAGGTGTTATTCTTGAAGTGGTGTGCTAAAAGGCGACAACTGAAGGCAGCATCTTCCTTTACAGAATCACAAGTCCTGTGATAATATCAGATATATCTTCTTTCAAAAACGGCTTCCTTCACCAATGTTGGTCGTGTCACATCGATATATTGAAACATCTGGACTCTAGAAAATATCATCGTACTCATAGCCCAATGACCTCCAGAGAACCACAGTTGCCTTGCTACCATCAAACAATACAGAACTTCCGAGAAGCTGATTGTGGGATAAGCGTGAGTACAACAATTAATCGCAGGAACAAATCCACGGTAAGGGGCAAATCTTGCAGGATCCCAGTAAAGTGATCAAGCAAAGAAAGAGTGGAAAAGTTAGTGACACAACGTGGGACTCAAACCCAGGACCTCCCAAACACTAGTCAGACAGCTCTACAAACTGAGCTAGCCAGGCTGATGTTCTACCCATGCTGATATATACTACACTTTTCCCTCTTTTATTCATTAGGAGCTGCACTGCGATCACTGGAGTCGCACCCCTACTGCTTTGCCCGTACCAAACCAGATATCCCCTTTGCCATTAATGTACCCAAGCAACGAGCGGAAAGGTTAGTGACCCGACGAGGGACTCAGACCCACAACCTCCTGAACACTAGTCGGAGCGCTCAACCAACTGAGCTAGCCGGGTCGGTGTTCTATCCATGCCGAAATACACTACAGTTACTACACCAGTATCCTAGGAGCTAGGTCGGGCACATTGCTCAAGTTAGAACCGAATAATCTCTTATATTAAATGTTTTTTGTTGTCGAAGACATACAACGAACACATTACTATGTCCCCGCAAGGTGCTTGACATTAATGATAATAAGCATTACACTGTCCGAAAACTACTCAACTTGGGCTGGAAAAACGGAAGCAATTTCATAATGAAACCTATTAGTATGCATTTATTGTTTCAGTTGGTAAATGGCCATCCATTTATTCATAGAAACGTACCTATCATTTGTATATATTCGTCTCAACGTGTTTTTGAACTCTTGATTTCTTTCTAGAATTTTGACAGGTCACAAGATCTATATGCGCAATCGAGGTTAGGTGGATTGAAATCAAAGGGACGTAATAAGTATACACATATTTCTATCCGGGAACACGGATAACTTACAGACGGATCTGTAGTCCAGTGGTAACACGCTGGCCTGGTAATCCAGGGATCGCAGGTTCGATCCCCCGTCTGACCTAATAAAATTAACAGTCTTTCAGATGGGACGTTAAACCCAGGTCTCGTGTCGGTGCTGTAGGCCTACATCGTACACGTAAAAGAACCAGAGGAGACTCTGGAATGGGTATCTGTATGTATCATTGCACTATCCTCCAACAATCTAAAATGACTAGGCCTAATCTCTTCAGGAGGCGTTGCTCATATGGGCAACCGGTAGCGACGATAAATAAACGTAAAACACATACAGGTGCTAACTAATAGGGCCTAATAGAAAGGATAGGAGTTCTACCAGTCATAAAATCCACACTCCACGATTAAGATACATTTTTAAATGAATGCGATACAAGTGAAGCAGGCCTGTAGATGATATAGAGTGTGCTCAGCTATTAAGAGACGAAGTGGAACATCTATGTCCCTTTGCCACATTACTAGTTTTGATATAACTACTATAATCGACTATTTTGTTTGTCAGAGAAATACTGTTGTATGTGTTTTATCATGTGATATGTTTCTAGTATTATATTTGTAAGTGACTTATAGGCCCATTGGGCCGGGCGTATTTAATTGTATAATTTATATGTAAATATTGTCTGATATGTACACAGGTCACTATAATAAACAAATTACTTACTTACTTATTTGAATTCTTCAACAGCCAGGGTATGGGTCATTGTCTGAAGTTTCACAAACCTCGTTAAATTTAACTCCTTCACACACCAACTAATTAACAATTGGAATGAGTTACCGGACTACATGTAGCAATTAAATGCTATTATATAATTTATTTACATCGCCATTGCATGTCATTCGATGAATGTATGTGCTTTGGTTGTATACAGTTGCGGGCATATGCGCATTCGCGGTAAGCCTATTAGGCAGCGTTCGTTGCGAGAAAGGGCGTGTCTTACAGTTTACACTGTTCCAAGTAGCAAATATGGACTAAAACGTTTTAAATGCAAATTGTGCTATACAACAAACGCTACTGCCAAATCAGAGCCCGTAAAAACATATACCAGAATAGCTTCGTACCTGCATCCATAGTACTCTGGAACAAGCTACACAAGAACGCTACTGCCAATCGCTATATCCACTAAACACATATGGACTATTTTATCCGTTTTTAAGAACTACTTGTAAATATGGACAATTTTAATTTGAGAAACGCCTACCCTGCCTGTTTCAGGTGTTGACTTTTTAACGACATTGCGAGTATGCTTTATGCAGAGTGATGCAATCACTATAGAAGATGAATTAAAATAATTTACGTAAACAAATATGAAACATTTGAAATGTGTGTGTTTTACGTTTATTTATCATCGCTACCGGTTGCCCATATGAGCGTCATTTTAGATTTTTGGGGGATAGTGCATGATACAGACACAGACCCATTTCACAGACGGATCTGTAGTCCAGTGGTAACAGTCTGTATCATTGCACTATCCTCCAAAAATCTAAAATGACTAATCTCTTCAGGAGGCGTCGCTCATATGGGCAACCGGTAGCGACGATAAATAAACGTAAAACACCCATTTCAGAGTCTCCTCTGGTACTTTTACGTGCACGGTGTAAAGCACCGACACGAGACCTCGGTTTAACGTCCCATCTGAAAGACTGTTAATTATATTAGTGTCAGACGAGGGATCGTACCTGCGATCCCTGGATTACCAGACCAAACATTTGAAACGTTGATGAGTAATGCTTTATAACTACAGCGACAGATAAGTATGACTTATAAAAGCTGAGTTTTATTCATTTAATGGCCTTTGATTGTTAGATTTAACCCTTAACATGTCGAATAAATTGGACGGAATGTGCAAACAACATAGATCCAGATCGGCATCGGCGTAGCACCGCGTCTAATCAGAATCTATGTTGTTCGCTATTCAACAAGTGTTTTAACTCCACTGTCCGAATAGCAAACAGATATAAAAAGAGACTGATCAGACAGCACGCTATGTGCACGTTCTGTGCCATCTGATCTGGCTCTATGCTGTTTGCAATGGCGACTTTAGTTGTGATTGGCGGGTTAATTCACAGGTGCATTTATAATAAGTAACAGTTGAATAATATCAAACAAATGTGCTTCATGACTCCCGAATCCGGTAATAATTGTATCAAACAATGACAATATACACATAACAACATATGTTGCGTAAATACCCAATAGCTTGAAATAGCCGTATATTTATAAACATGCACATTTCAACACCATTTGATTTACTTTCCAGATCCTGCATGTGTATATTAGTGTTTGTCCCATACCTCTGTTATTCATGTAATGTGAAATGAGTGATACCAATTGTATCGTATCGTATCGTACCTACAGTACCGTACCGTATCGTATCGTACCGTATCGTACCTACAATACCGTACCGTACCGTACCGTATCACACCGTATCGTATCGTACCGTACCCTATCATACCGTATGGTATCGTACCGTACCGTACCTATCGTATCGAATCGTACCGTACCGTATCGTATCGTATTGTATCGTACTTACCGTATCGTACCTACCGTATCGTATCGTACCTACCATATCGTACCTACCTATCGTATCGTATTGTATCGTACCTACCGTATCGTACCTACCTGTCGTACCTACCTTATCGTATCGTATTGTATCGTACCTACCGTATCGTACCTACCGTATCGTACCTACCGTATCTTATTGTATCGTACCTATCGTACCTACAATACCGTACCGTACCGTACCGTATCACACCGTATCGTATCGTACCGTACCCTATCATACCGTATGGTATCGTACCGTACCGTACCTATCGTATCGAATCGTACCGTACCGTATCGTATCGTATTGTATCGTACTTACCGTATCGTACCTACCGTATCGTATCGTACCTACCATATCGTACCTACCTATCGTATCGTATCGTACCTACCGTATCGTACTTACCTATCGTATCGTATTATATCGTACCTACCGTATCGTATCGTATCGTACCTACCGTATCGTACCTACCTATCGTATTGTATCGTACCTACCGTATCGTACCTACCGTATTGTATCGTACTGTCAGTCGACCTCGCAGTACCGAAACAAAACAGCCTTATACTTGGTGTTGGCTCATGCACAATTATATTCAATACCGGCTACATTATATTATTTCGAAGCCTGTCACGGCAAATGAAGGGCCGTGTGACGACCTGGACTGTTTCATTGGGAGACAGATGTATCAACCTACGGTGAAGTTCATTTATGTCAGTAAGACAGAGTGTGAGAGAAGACCTTGCTGAGATCACAGGGATTCGGCA